>CM076088.1:67465324-68665324 GCA_038088585.1 Chrysina gloriosa
ACTATATTCATGAGAGCTTTCTCAGTTCGTTGAATGTTTGATATCGATCAGCTAAGGAGACGAAGTTTAATCCTAAGCGTTTGTTAAACGCCGGCAATTTAAATAGGGAAACTGCATCCATTATTTCTACTTTTCGGCACGAAAAATGTAGATATCAGTTTAAGGCGTTTAAATGGTTAAAACAATATATACAATAAATAAAAAGGAACCCTACCGTATCGAAATAATTCTAGATACGTAATTCGGCAATTGAATTCGCAACTCCGTTCGATAGTACGGATAAAAGCGTGAGAAATGGAATGTAGGAATAGTAGTAACAAAAGACATCAACAGAATAATAACAAGAATTTGTTTCGATATCGTCTAGGCGAAAGACCCTCCATGTGATGCAAATCTGCGCACTAGTGAAAGGCACGGATAAAGAGATATTAGCAACATTTTATGCTAATTTACAAGACCTATTAACTAAAATAAAGCAAGAAAACGACAATATAATATTGAGGGATGATTGGAATTCAAAAATGAGAATTGATATAAATAAAAACGTGGGGTGTACGGGATTTAATGGGGAAGAAACTATCAAGAGAAATATTTACAAAATTTTGAACTTTTGGGCACTACATTCAATATGTATATACTTTTGTGGAAGGCAGAGATATCAAAACTGTAACCAATTACGAAGTATATACTCGGAGTATAAAACAAAAGACAAAAAGGTAACACAAATGAAATGGAAGAAAATTGGGAAAATATAGGAACATATTCAATACAAATGCTTAAAGTAAAATGGCAGAATATGGAATACAATGCAGAAAGAACCTGACAGCGCTCAATCTGAATTGGAAGAGGAAGAATAAAATTTGTACAAAAGATTGATAAAATATAGGGAGGTGCTATAACAGAACCGAAGAAGTATAGGAAGGAGGAAAATAAGAAAATACCGGAAAAGCACAAAATGGAGGAGAAATAAGGAACAGTACAAGATTTTCGAAACAATATAAGAATACAAAAATTAAATCAAGATTGACAAGGGACAAGGTTAAACACTAGCGAGAGAAGCCAAGAATAATAGCTGGGAGGAGTGTGGAGAACAACTAAAACCTAAGTATGATAATAATAATAGTAAAGAATTTTGAAATACAGAGAGACCAGAAAAGAAGAAAAAACTAATACGAGGCCAGAGTGGAAGAAGCGTTACAGAGAGAAATTTGGTATGGTACATATGAAGCAACAGGAACAAACAGGAAAAACACGAGACGAATCAAACACTGAAATTGATATAGAAAATATTCGAATAGAATAATTAGAATGGACAAGAAAAATAAAAACGGGCAAAACACGACGACAATAACCTGAATCCAGAAGCAATAAAATGGAAAAGAGACAAAGGTAATAGTTGTCTCCTAAAAAGAATACAGAAAGTATGGAGAAAGAATGCAATACCATAAGGAAATGGGAAGAAAATCTTTTAATACCCATACACAAGAAGATTAATCAACAATAAAATAAAGGAACAAGCAAAAAACAAATTTGGAAACGAACAACCAACACACCGACAAGATAAACAAACAAAATATAAATAACGAGATATTATTTTGAGAAATTTAATCGAAAGAGAAATTGAACTAAGAAAAGAAGTAAATATAACTTTAACAGATTTAAAATCGACTTCGACACAGATAGTATATGGAAACATGAAAGAGATGCAAGTGCCTTACGAACTAAAACATAGGACTGAGAATTTGTATATCCCAGTTAAAAATGAAATACAACTTGGCAAATGAAGACGGATGAACTGGTTTGGACACATACACATGATGTTACCAACAAAGTTAGCAAAGAAAGTGATGGAAGCGAAAAATACAGAGGAAAGTAGGCGAAGAGAAAAATGGATGTTACTAAGGTAATAACTCGCGAAGATACATTTTAATGAATGTCATAATGTGCAAACCTGTAGGAATAAATAAATATGAATTTAATATATTTAAACTTCTAAAAGTTGGTTGTACATCCATTGATCAACTTCTTAACGATTGGCTAACGTAAATAAGGTATTCATAGATTTCCAAGAAATGATTTTCAATTACTGTAGGAAATAAGCCATTTATTTGTTCGTATGTATTTGAAAGAACCAAAATCGTCAACTGATTAGTTTATATACGAGGAAATTACTCCTGGGTTATTAACGAAATTGTTCATTAAATATACCGTACAATTTTATTTGTTGCTTTCTCTTCTTCTTCTTGAAATTTCTCTCGCCCATTGTTGAATGCAGGCATCTCCTACGGGTTTTCATATTTTTATACTCTGCGTCGTTCTAAACCAAGTCAGAAAAGCTGTTCTTTTCAGATATTTTGTACATCTAGTATATGGTTTCCATGGATTTTATTTAATTCATTATAACTTATTCTTATGTTTATTTAACCAACGTAGTGTCTTTGTGCTCCAGTCTTGTGGCCTGTAAAGCTTCTAGTATATTTAATCTAATCTGCACGGATCGAACACACCATATTCTGTGCATTTTTCTATTAGAATTTTTGTTTTAGGGATGTGACAGTAGGTACTAAAATTCATTCTAAATTCTACTTGTTCAAATTTTTTTGGAAATTTCTCACTCTCTGTGCAATAAATTAATAACAATTCTCGTAACAAGCTCATGTGTTTGTCCAAGTATAATTTTCCAACGCACTCTTGTCACTTTTCCCAAATAATATAATAAATATATATGTGTATATAATTAGCAATGTGTTATTCCAGTCGTCATTTAGTAATGTTTATGTGTAGTAATTGTTTACTTGGTAAAGATTCATATTTTCAATTTGTCTTCTATTTAATTTTGGTACCATTTCTTCTCTATCTTAGGATCTGAGTGTCTATCGTATGTACTTTTGCATGAAATTTAGTGTTTCAAACATTTCGTTGATTCATATCTTTCAAGTGATATTTCCGTGATCAGTATATGGATTTACAATCGCTGATATTTCGTTTAACTTTACATTAGTATTAACAATGAAATATAAACAATAAGCCAAGAAAAATAGTAAATTACGAAAAGCAATTGGCTAATTTTAGTTAATAGCAATCAATACAACTCCATTATTGCACCTAATGTCTATATGCTTATTCCAGCTTTATTACATTTTGTCGAATGTTGCGAATGAAATTAATTGGAAGCGCCAATTACTTCTATTTGCTTTGGATTTAAATATTCGTTTTATCGATGCCTGTTAAAATAAACTACTAAAAGTCGAACATCGGCTGATGTTCTTTTTATAACGTTTAATTGGAATGGATTAATGAAGTTACAAATTAATTATAGGAGGCATCACATGAAATTTTAATGAATGAAGCGTGACATTTGACCGACGAACGAAATAATTTTCGAACAATACTAAATCATATATTCACTATCAGCCTAATAGAATTTCAGCATCGATAGCTAATTGTATCAATGTATATATAATTGGCAAGCATATTACATTTAAATCTGGAAAATCATATGCAGATTTAAACTATCAATGTCACTTTAATTTAATTAAATTTCTTAATCAACTACTACTCTTAACTATCTTGTATTTTTTCATTTATTCCTTTTTCCAACATGAAGACAAACTCTTAATAGTAGTACTTTATGTACAAATAAACAGAGTAAAATTTTGTTTCTCCAGAAATCTTTTTTAGGGCAAGAGTGCTAAGTAAACTTTTCGGGAAGAGATATCCATCATTTCGATTGACGGGCGTACCCTATGTTTGTCCAGTATTACTACTCGCGCCTTCGCACGAGAGCTTTCCTAACAATGACAAAATATTTCTTCAGGAACGACGTAATAAAATTTTCCGTCCTTTTGTTTGAAATTCGATTAATAAATTATGTGCCTCCATTGACTCTACGGTATCTATATCAGTCAGATTGTCGAAATAGGAATTTCATCCTGTTAGCAATCAAATCGTCATTTTCGTTATCATCAGTCAACCGTTTCATCATAGCCGATAGGAATGTTATTTACTAACAAGTAAGTTATACAATCATACGAAAGAAATTTGTTCTAAATCCAAACCATATCTGAAATGAAATATCAATAAAGAAAAATTAAATCTTTTAAAAAAATAGAGTTCATTTGGTTCCATTTCAATTGGTTATCCAAACGTGGATAGAATTATTAACAAAAAGAAATAAAAATAAACAACTCAATCAATAAACAAGTCAATATGACACATGACTAAATGCATAACATTTTGATAATTCATACACATCTTTACTCCTACTTTAGGCGAATAAGTTACGGATGAAATTTTCTCGCTCATAAACCGACGCCTCTTTTTCACTTTCCGCATACTTCACAGTAATTTTTCATACCGAAATATTGAAGAGTCTGAGTGAGATGGAAAGTTTCGCGTATTGTGTAGCTCACGTTCCAGAGATTACTGCCATACATCTGAAAGCACTTTATACCTCTCCCTAACTCTGTTATACGATGCTCTTGTTGCCCTGTGCTCTTTTTCTCCTCGATGTCACACCGTCTGGTCCTTTAAATATGTTATATGAGTTGTCGCGCCTGACATATGAAATCGTACGACAGGTTTAAAAATTACTTATGTGCAAACGAGTTTTGAAGTCTTCACTGCAAAGACGATCATTTGAAGTAAGCACAATACAAGATACTAAAATTACCATTGGAAATGTAATCGAAATTGTAGACTTGTATATAAATCGTTGTAATAAAATATTGTTTTACAGACAAATGAAATAGACTTCATGCAATACATACATATGTACATCATGTAGGGTGAATATATTTAGTGAAGAGAACAATTGAAACAGTAAACTTGCAGTTCTTACTTCCTAGATCACCAAAATCCTTGTTTCGTTTAAAAGTTAATTTTGTCAAGATAATTTACGATGTATTGTGCTGCTTGATGTCCCACACTATTGCAAATATCTTTCAAACTAAGTTTTAATAAAAATGTAGGGATCTTCGATCGAACTCCTAGCATGATATTCAGATCCGTGAATAGAACTGCCATTTTCAAAATCATCAGTTGTTTGCAAAATCTCAATTTTTGCGGAAATTTTCGCTAGATTGATCAAGAATTCTAGGACTATGGTCGAGGTAGAGAAATATGTCTGAAACCCACTGTTTTTCTCAAAAATGGTTGCTACGTTCATTTTAGATATTTTCCATTTTTTCGCACAATTTTGCAGAACTCTCCGTAAAGTACTCCAGAACTATTTCATATCTACCAGGAACTCCGATGAGGTATTATATTTTTACAAATTCGGCTGCCAACTTCACGGGACTGTAAGATTATTATTTGGAGATTTAGTTCTTGGTTTGGAAATTCTGTGAGGATTAATTGCAAGTCTAGCTTTCTGCAACCTCGTTGTTGCCATTGCAAGTGATCTATAGGTCCAAGTTATTACTTTTACAAAAAGAAAGAGAGCAGCTTTGCGCTGGCGCTTCCTATCACACCGACTTTTCTATTGATCTAAACAAACTGGACGGTATGGTAGGTGACGGAAAGGCAAACTTAGAGAAAGGCGAAACAGAAAAAGCAAACAGAGATAAACAGATCAATTCTTACAAATCAAACGGAATCTTGTGTAGTTGCAAGACAAGACATAGAACTGAAATTGACTTTATCTTGGACGATTGAAGAGAAGGAATTGTTGTAATATTTATTTGAATGTGTTAAAATTTGCAAACAGGCGTTTTCCACTATTTTAAGAAAGGATTTTTCTTAATAAAATAGGAAGAAGCAATTATATGGCCAAGGTGTTAACAATAACGTTCTTCTCAACGCGAAACATCTAATTCATTGTACAACAAATCCTTTTGAAAAATGAAGCCAACGTTCCTTGTCAATGAATTGTTGGTACAACATTTATGTATAACACCAACGGCAGTAAATCCAGCACAAGGTGTGGCGCTGTAATTTAAAGAAAAGAATCAATTTTACTTTATACAGCGGAGGTAGCAAAACGCCCACGTAAACGTCGTAACGAAAACTAAACATCGCGGATTTAGTAGCGTGTTCATCATCCCGTCAACCTCCTCCCTGAGCATACATAGGTGCCATTTCATCACCATAGCGGCGGGTCTCGGTACGTTCCGCGGGCTCCCCTTCGCGTAGTAATGAGGATTGAACGGGACAGTGAGAGACGGGTATCAATTTAAGGATAACCAAGCGGCAGGGGGGATGTTCATCGACTTCGAATTCGGGGGAATCCGCATACACATCATTTCTTTTCGTTTCAGTTTTAACTTCCGCCGTGTATCACATAATGCATAACATGTGTACATATTACATGTTTTCCTGTTTCAGGCAGCTTAACTAGTACAAAAGTGTGTATAGATTGTAGGTGAAATGGATAATCATTGGCGATTAATATGGAAAATTCTTTTCTATTGAGGAAGACCTGACCGTTAAAGGTTTGCCAGGACCCATTTCTTAATTTCCTACTGTCATATGGATTTGCTTGCAAAACATAGTGCGATGCTTTTCCTCTTGTCTTTCGCATCTTATGCCGTTGATGACTAATTCATCTTGCTAATTCATTCCTAAATAGAGGTACATTAGATACTATAATACTTCGCTTTTTCTTTTCTTCTTCCAAGATGGTTTTGATTCTAATGTGATTGACAATTTAGCTGTTCTCCTTATTGCTTTCCTTATCTGATTAATACATGTGAAATATCCTATACAACTTTTCTGAAATTAAGCATATTCAATTGCACGTACACATAATATGAAGAAATTAATTAGATATTTTAAAAAGAATCTAGTGAATCTACGTATCTTGTTTTAACTATTTTTTTAATTTGTTTTTCGTATGAAAAACTCGTAAAACATTGAAACAGAAATTATATTAAGTTGGTATTAACCTTCCTATACTCACGCATACGGTCTGTGAGACCGATTTATATAGTATAGTATACGTCTTTCATTTCGACGTGAGTATAGGAAGGTTAACAAGCCAAATTAGTAGCTCCAATGCAACCTCAATATCTAGAATATCCCCCTCTACTCCTTATTACTACATTTGAACATCTTGGCATGCTACAGATTACATTACGAAGAATTTCTTTATATTTTTCCATTCTCCAAGTACAGCTTCTACTAATTGATTGTAATTGAAATACGAAGGCATACGGTTGGAGACTCTTTTTGAAAGAAAATCCCATATATGCTCAATCGGATTAATGGCCACTCAAAAAGTGGAATATTAACATATTTAAGTAGTCAACAAGTAGTCCAGCTACATGCGGACGAGCATGATCTTGCAAGAATTAGATGCTATAAATAGAACAAATGACACCCAACCACGATGTCTTCCAAGTAATAAATTGTTCGTCTAGGGACCAACTCTGCAGGGACGTCGAAGGAAGTTCCTCCCCAAAATATTATAGAGTCGCCCTCAGATGGGGTTCTTCGAGAAATGTTGCAACTTGCAAATGGTTCTCCTGGTCTTCGTCAAACACGCTCACGTCCATCAGGACACTTTAAACTAACCTTCGTCTCAGCAGAGAATAAAACCTTCATCTAATCGTCAATAGTCCACTGTTATTGCTATCTGGAAACCCGCGGTCTTTAAATTTTCTGCTCTCTGGTGCTCAATGGTTTTCTTTGCCGACCTTCTACTACATCCAGCCTCCTTTAGACGCCTTCTTACGGCAACAGTGCGTAACAGTTAGTAATGCAGTTTCTAACATTTTGCTAGTAATTCTTCATCGATTACGATCATCCCATGCATTTGTACAGCGTTTTCACCCTTGACTTGGTCTTCGAGAGTAAGAGCATGTCTCGTTAAATCTTCTGATCAATCGATTTATGCAGGAATGCAATCTCCCCAACATATGAACAACATGACGCATTCTTCCAGTAAAGTGGTTGTCCGTACTGTCTCCTCTACCGGAAACAGTCCTTTCACGATTTATTTTTTACTTTTTAAAACTTGGTAGTAACGTAACAATACCGATGTATGTAGTAAATGTGATCCCGAAAAACACTTGACGCCTTTTTCTTATATATATAGCGTGCCCCCGAATTGACTTCACAATAGATATAATTGAACAAACATTTTTTAAATACATTTTAATGTTTTGGGATGCCGCTCTGTTTGGAAATTTCAAGCACAATTTTATTTTTTAAAAATCAAAGTCGTCATGACAATTGAGAAAGGAACATTTTCCATCGAGGTAAAGTGCCATTTTGATCAATGGCAAGATATTATGGAGAAAAGTTGTTCAGAATATGAAATAATGACCGGTTGCAAAATTTCGAAAATATCGGATCATTGTGACCAAATCAGTATTTGTTTTGTATTCTTACGTTGTAATTACAGAAAAATAAGCATTCTGTAAAAGTTGGGAAAAAGATTAATGTAAGTTTCTAATAAAGTAGTTTATTAATAATTTATTCCAATTTTTTATTTTTTCTGTGTCTAATTTCTTTAGTTGTTTTCTTTGACGATTTATTTGTAATGTTTCTACAAAGTCAATAAACATTATTATTATTATTTTTCGAAAATGTAAACTACATAAAATTACTCAATTTGAATTGTTTTTCTGTAGTTACAATGGAAGAATACGAAACAAATACTGATTTAACCAAAGTGATACGATATTTGTGAAATTTGGCATAGAGTTATAATTTCATAAATCTTGATACCAAGACAGCTCTCATCTCATTACATCGTTTCACATATTTAAATCTGTCCTTCTCTTATTTGAAGGCTATTTCTATAATAATGGTGATCCTATTTATCTGATTGATGGTGAAATAAATTTTTGTAATGCCAAAGTTATGAACAGGAGTTAGTTCATTTTCTTCGATAGTTTCAGTAAGATTTTCTTATGCAATTTATAAATTAGCGACAGGGAAGGTGTGAAGCTGTACGTACGTTGTTAGCTGGCTTCCTTGGTTTAAGCATCATAGTGACTTCAAATATTTCCTCAATCTAGAGTACATATTTCAATCTGAGTGTAACGTTAATCAGATGCGTCAGTTTTCTAAAAGGTCTCTTATACAACTGCTTTAATATTTTGCTAGTTATTGAGTCCGAGCCAATTGCTTCTTTTGGGTTAATTTTCAGGCAAATAGCTGTATAGTTTCGCCTGACTTGGTGGACTAAAGTAGACAGGCTACTTTATTCGGACTGTAGCCAGTTCACGTATATCCCTTCAGAAAAATACGAATATTGAAAGTGGACAACAATAATATATAAAAGAGCAAAGTTGTGTTAATAAACAAAAATTATCAACGAAATAGAGAGAGCAGTAACATGCAGACACAACAATGGAAGTCATACCATCATGCGAGTACTTGATAAGTGTTGTCAGTAGTCTCAGAAGTTCTCGTGTTCTGCCTCACACCACCAAACCGCGCGTGCTATAGCCTGCCAACGTTACAAGCAACCTGTAGTTGAATCGTTCTGACTAAGAGTTGTGGCAGGAAATACATAGCATTTCAACTGCAAGCGCTTAACAGTAGTTATCATTAATGACTAGTCTGGGGAAACAGCGGTAATTACGAGATAAGTTACGACAGTCTACATATACATATAACTACTCGCATACATCGTACTGACTAGAGTGAGGAGTTGGCGATGCTGTCGTAACTTATTTCGTAATTGACTAGTAATGAGATACGTCGCACGACTGACTAAAGAGGTCCTATAATGATGAACAAAGATCAATAAAGGAAACCAAAGCACCGCCAAAACTCGAGTCTATAACTTAATTGTCCCACAAAATATATATACATATGCATGTGAGATCATGGATGATACGAAAACGTGATTCTAAAATGGATGCTATAGAAATAAAGTCTCTCAAAGACATAGGTTTAGAAACAAAATTCGAACACAAGGGAGATGTTACAACTAAACTAAAAAATAGACAACTAAATTACTACAGCCATATCATTAGAATAAAGCCAAACAGGTTAGTTAAAAGGGTATTAAAACTGTAAGCAAAATAAAGAGAAGGAAAGGCAGCCCAAGGAAAAGTTGACAGAGAAAACAGAAAATTGGGTTGAATAAAGAAAAGACCATGGCAAAAATGAAAAACTATAAGGTAACCGCGGTCGGTAGGAAAGATGGCCAAAAGAAACAACTGCGGCAGACACCAATTCAACAATCCAATAGAAATGGAAGAAGAAATAACATGGTCATCTGTCAGGTTCAACGAACTAAAAGCGGCTTGTGTGAAAAGACCTATTTTCAGGTAATAGCTCTAAAGGAGTAGATTTCTTCACGTAAAGCTTTATAATAATTTTTTAACGAACTAATTTATTTTGTAACTTATTGTACAATAGAGAGGAAACCGATAAGTCGAATTCATGTCGACGTCTGCCGTTGATTCCATATTACCACCTGATAATAAAATGGTTTGTTTTTTTTTCGTCAATAACGTTAATAATCCTTGAAACCCCTTGGCTCCAATTAACTTATGCGATACCTACGGATTTACGTTCTAAATTCTAATTATTCAATAAAGTTCATACACATGTTCGTATATCACTAACTTTATAACTGTGTAATGATACAGTTATCCAATTTATTACACAAGCAACCAATATACATAACACGTAAAAGGAGCCTTCAATCCGTATTTTAACTTCATCGGTTACGTATAATGGACTAAATTAATAGTTTGTGACTAAACTATTTCGAAGTGCGATACAATAACATATTCAATAATAACGTGCATAAAGTTGTAGCAAAGCTATCAGAGCACTTTTAATGTGTCACCGATATCAGTATGACGATGAAAACCAGAAGCTGTGGCGGAGGGTTGCCATTGGCGTGTTGTGTCGTGGGCCGCCTCGAACCACCTGGTGTTCAAGCCGGAACTTGTTCCCGTTACCTAACTCAATTATCCGCTATCCCGCCGAGAAATGTCATTACACGGGGCGCACTGCAGGACCCGCCGCCGACTTATCCGACACTGATAGATTGCATTACGCCCTGAATAAGTTAGTATGTTGATTATTACTCGAAACATGTGTTTCACTTAACTGCGAACTTATTTTGCACCATTCGCCCTACGAATAAAGTCTAATGAAAGGTTGTGACCAAAATATTTTCAGCAAGGTGCAAGCAATACTAAGCTGTGGTAACATAAGGCCATGACTAGGTATCCGGCAAATCTCCTTAAGATATGTAGCCAATAAGTAGTTATTAAGATACAGCATGTTTCGATTTGTGTGGTAATAAAGTGACAAGTCGCGGGATAACATTGCGCAAATAAATTGGAATAAATTGAAAACCTTATTAATACTCCACATCCAAGGATATTTAAAACCACTTCCCACCTACCAACTTCCTTGAAACGACGAGGACGACCCCTTAAATTAACTAAACCGAATTCACTACGATACAGTTTGAGGGTGCTAGTTTGGTTGCCAACCAAACAGATGTATCAGATTAATTAATAATTATTTTGTTACAAATGCGATCTAATATCAGTAATACTGGTCGTTAGAATCATTGTGAAGCTCTTAGAATTTGCTTACTCTTTCAGTGTTTCGAAAATAACCCGATAAAATTTAAATTATTCGTAGGTATACCAAAGTAAAAAATAATTACCTCTACTCCAGCTTTTAACGCAAAACTTTTTCAATACCACTCTTAGTTCACTCAAAGAGAACGGAAAAACATTTACCTACGTTTTTATAAGATAGCGGAAAAGGAATAAAAGAAAGCCTCGTGGTACATATGTAGTACACCACCTTAAATGTTTGTGAAATGTAATCAAAAATCGTTTGAAAACCAGGAGCATCAGAGATTTTAGGAGGAAAATTGGAAATAGACCTCAAAGGAGGCAATTAGCAAGACACAAACCTGATGTTGAATTGTATATCAAAGAAAGGCATAAAATGTCTTTTTCCACTCTTCAAAAGGTAGATTTGTCCGTAAACTGGTAAAGATAACCACCGTTATTGGTCTAAACGAAAGTATGAAGTTATTTTTATATCGGGTGTCCCAACAAGGCTGGAAAACGTTGATTTTTAATGAATCAGGGTTCCTTTTAAGAAAGTACCAAAATTGTGATTCAAACACAAAGTAGAAATGCGGGAATTATGTATGGAACAGCACATCTGATAAGTACCCTCCTCGTCTTTGCTCGCGCATTTACGTTCCTTTTGACAAAATATTTATTCACAGCTTGACATAAATGTGGCTGGATTTTCTTGATGCAGGGTCTAATCTCCTCCTTCAAGGTTGGGGTGGTCGTCGACTTCTTGACATAAATTTCTGACTTCAAAAACCCCAGAGAAAGAAGTTCAAAGGCGTTAAATCGCACAATCTTTGGCTGCCAAATGTAGTGCCCAAAACTGGAAATTACTCTATCAGGGAATGTTTAGTGTAATAATGATATTGTTCTACGTGATGTATGGTAAGGCCACACCATCCTCTTAGAACCACATGTCTTCGAGATTCATATTATCTATTTGAGGCACAAGAAACTTAATTATCATGCTCCAATGCCGTTCGCCATGGACCGTTTGTGCATTCCCGGCATGGTCCAATAGTGACCCCAGCCTAAAATCCACACCAAACAGACATATTTGGGATGCATTTGCTTCTCATAAAACATATGTGAGTTTTCGTCACTCCAAATACAGAAATTTTGCTTGTTTACGAAGCCATCGACATGAAAATGGGCTTCATCGCTGAAGATGATTTTGTTAGAGAACTCACCGTTCACTTATTGTTCAATGGACTAATTGATAGACTCTCTTCGCTGTGTATGGCCTGTAGGCTTCAGTTATTGTATCAGTTCGATTTTCTAGGCATGAAGACGTAAATCTATCGAAATTCTTGAGCAAGATGCCGATTGGATGTTCCCGGACTTTCGGCCACATTCTGGCAAACATTCGTGGTGTTTTCTGTTGAAGGACCTGGTCGACCACGTGTCTATGGTCTGGCCTCAGTAGTCTACCCAGTCTACTCGAATTTTTCGGTATTTCTCTTCACAGTTGACGCCCTTGGACCATTTGGTGAACAAAATAATAATAATAAGATAATCCTTTCTAAACCGGGTGCAAATTATGCAACACTTTCTTCTGTGTGATCCATTAGGCCAGTATTTCTGTAATTTAAGCTTTTCCCTCACATATTACTACAGTATATATTAATTATGAACCGCAATTTGAAACGCTGCTAAAAATTTTCTAAAATTCTTTACTTGTTTATAAAAATTAATATAATTACCACGAGCTTAGAAAATAAGCTTTTATACGCTTTACAAATTGTCTGTACATAGTTATTTTCCCTTGCCTGTCTGACATATATATATCTAAAAGGGTTATCTTTGTACCTTGTACATATTATAGCTCAGAATATACACATAATTTTGAAATAGATTGCGAATTATTACAACATAATAATAATTGAATATTGTATTTTGAATGTAATTTGTACACTCCTATATTTTCTCTTGCAGGTCCAGTTTTGTTGAAAAGGCGAGAAGTTTCGGGAGTGAGTAAAATATATTTTCTACGCCTTAATTTTTAATGTCATTGCAAGTAAGCTACTGTGACATTACCTCCATAGACCCTACGCGGACGAACGGATTATTTTGAAACATTTGTTCGCATGCCTACCTCGGGAAAATTTCTGATATTTTATCTTTGCCGGAAGTAGTAGCACTACTACTTTGTTGTTCCTGTATTGTAAGTAAATCGAAAGAAAAACTGAAGGTACTTTCTGAACCCTTAAATTATTTTATGTAAACGTGACCCCAATAAAATAGGTGAAATTCCCCAACAATCCAATTTTATTTAATATCCCAAATTGCAAAATAGATGCATACATATACAAAGCAATAATAGAAAACATTACACCAGCTGTAGGTCACAATAGCTCCAAATACTGGATAATAAACATTAATGTGGACAACACATAATTCAATCATACATACGAGTAGGTTGCTGAAATTGTTAGAACTAACAACAAACAATTTTTTGTCACATATTAAGTCATTCTTCGATGTACAAAAATCTATTATAACTTTAGCCAGTAAACCAAATATTCCAAACTTAGGCAAAATAGTACGCGATTTTACCCAAAATTTGTGGTAGATTGTGACAGGTACAACCAATTTGACTAAAGACCTTCAACCGTCCTTGAAGCAATAACGATGAGAAGACAAGAAAAATCTTCTTTACTTGTTAGTTGCAGTTAAATTCAAGTTACTTGTTATTCATCTTGGTGATATTGCTATTTAAATTATTGCTATCTATTGGTAATGGTGGTATTATTAAGTAAGATACTGGGATTTAACTGTTATTCCTACAATGAAGTGATGGATATGTTGAAGGTATTTATCCAAAGTAATTAAATGGTAACCAGCACAAATTACAAAAACATGTATCCAGTGAAGAGACAGCCACATCTTCGCACTTTATCACCAAATGATCGGAAGAACGTAATACCAAAATTTGTGGAAACTCGGCTGACACTCTCCTACTTTTATAACATATAGACCAATCCAATGCACCGATGTTATGATGTAGATTACTTGAGGTGGTAATAAATTGCGCTGCGACCTTTCCAGATCTATTGTGGCCCTCATGCCTCCTTAAAATATGTTCTACAGCTTTGTTCCTTTAATTAGACTTAGTAGTTTCGAAATTGCCTTTCCTCACATTGGCATAGTACATGGATGGCGGTTTCCTCCTCAATTTGATAGACTCTACATATCGTATCTTCTGTCAAGCCCTTTGTTCATGTGCTTGTTCAGCCTGTAGTGCCCTGTTAGTAGACCCACTATCACAGTGACAGACTTTCTGTCCCTGCACAGTAGGTCTGTTCTGTCTGTAAACTTCAATATTTCTTCTCTAAAGAACTGTTTTGCCGATCTCTCGTCTGGGGAGTTCCTCCACCTTTCCCGGAATTTATCCTCGATCAACTTTCTTATGGCAGTTTTGATTTTTGTTTTTACAATATATGATGTATGATACAAATACCGAAGTTTAATTGTACGTCTTCCGGCCCATTTATCATTCGTTAGTAATCAATTTTTGTGGTGTTAAGAATTTTGGTATTTAGACCCTAGAGTTATGGAAACACAACCTTCCAGTTTTCTTGTTCTTTTTCTTAAGTAATTTAAATGTTGCATACAGAATTACAACTAAGTTCATTTACTAAAACTAACTACGGTCTTTAGAACAAAATACTAATCACTAATTTGCATTTTCATCATTACCACAGTTCTAATTGCTGAAACAACTCCATTGAATAATGATGCTTAAATGCGCCGAAGACAACGATGTCTTCGCTTGTTCAAAAAGAAAAGGCGCAAAGAAATCGCCCCAAATTAATCACAACAAATTAAGTACGGGGCGAAAGCAACACCACACCATGGCGAATATGAATATTTATTAGGGTGAAGCGAACGGGTGCCACTGCATAACTTGAAATTATAATTTTGTGTCGAAAGGAGATGGAGGGAGAGGAGAAGCGAGCGAAAGGAAGGGACAATCAGTCGAGGCAATGATAATAAAGTGGCGGTCGTTCTTGGGGTGTTCGAAACCCCACTAATTGCTGTTTTAATATAATGTAACGTCGGAGATGAGCGAAGATCATAGCTCACCGGAATCATTAAGAAAAGATACAACGTAAAAAGAAGTAAAAGCGACTTTTTCTGTAGCTGCCAATCTTACAAGCTACCGTGAAATATTGCAGGAATATTCCGGAAAAAAATTAATATCAACAAAGTTGTAATTATTTCAATATTAGAAGATAGTCGCTACCTACCTCCCGCCACTTTTGCTTTTCATTTATTTCCATTCGTCTTTTTCATTCACCTCAATTCCTCGTCCATAAAGAGAAAGAATTTCTCGAATTCTTGCGCTTCCCGTCGTCGTTATTATTTAAAATATTTTACGTTCAAATTATGTTTCTTTTGGAGATAACTCGGGCAACTTTGTAAGCGGAACGAATTACTGGACGATTACGAGTTTCCTTAACAAGAGATAAAATTCGTGGATATTTCAAACGGTTAAAATTTGCAGTCTAGAATTTAGGTTACTCGTAGCGTTAATGTAGAACCAGTTGTCAGCTGACGAAAGAGTAGGAAACATTTAACTTTTCTAATTTTCGCAACAGTACTAAATGGATAACTTTTGAATACATTTATTTAAAGGTCTAAGAATCGACACAATCATTTTCTTTCTGGGTGCGATTTGCCCTTCTTCTTCGTTTTCTTTTTTCGGTAAAGGCATTGAGTTTTTTCAATTCCGTGTCCCTTGAGGAATCACTTGCCAATTAATTTGTTATTCCTTGCAGTTTTGGCCATTCGATTATTTTCCATTTCTACTACACGTTGAATCTACTCTCTTTGCGTTTTCTTATTCCTGTGACTATGTCGTCTGTTACGCATCGGTTTCTTATTCCAACTTATTTTTTCTGTTTTGTCCAGTGCTTCAGTCTTTATCTTTGTACCATATGTTATAACTAATCTAACACAAGTTTTATAGCTTCAAGTCGAAGTTGGTGAGATACATAGTGAGGATACCATATGATCGCTGCATATTCTAATTTACTCCGAATCAATCCATAATAAAGAGTTTTAATAGCAGCGCAATCAGTAAATATTCGTGTGTTACGAAGAATGAAACCGAGAAGTTTGTACGCACTGTTGCACACTGGTGTAACTTGTTGACCAAAACAAAGTTTATCATCAAACAATACTCCAAGATCTCTTACAGTATCCGATGAGGACAGGAGTTGGCAATGGAGACTGTAGTCAAAGATAATCTTCGATACCTTCCGGGTATACCTGACGACGCAGCATTTATCAACATTAAGGTGAAGTTTATTGTGGATACACCAACCGCTAATAATTGCGAGATTCTCTTGTAGAAGCCTGGCATCATGAAGGGATTCAATTTTATGAAATATTTTTAAATCATCTGCAAACGCTACATAACGGCACGTCAGTGTTTGCAGGAGGTCATCCATAAATACCAAAAACAGCAGCGGCCCTAAATTGGAGCCTTGCGGGACGCCAGATGTTGTTAAATATTGCATTGAGGAGAAGCCGTTGTAAGTTACATAGTTGATTCTACCAGTAAGGTAAGATGCCATTAATTGCAGCAATGAAGCGGAAAAGCCGATAGCACTCAACTTCTGAATCAATAAGGAAAAGTCAATAGAATCAAAGGCTCTCGTGAAGTCAGTATAGATGACGTCCAACTGTGAGCGCTGATCAATAGTCTCGCAAGTCGTTTGTGTTACTCAAGCTAGATTAGTAACCGTTGACCTACCCTTCATATAACCATGTTGGTGCCAAGATAATTTGATTTTGATACTACTGTAAATGGAATCATATAAAATTTGTTCAAAAACCTTGGAAAAATTACTCAGTACAGAAATAGGTCGATAGTTGGTGATCACCTCTGGTTTGCCTTTTTGAAAATTGGCGTAATTCTAGCAATCTTCCAAACCATTGGAAAGACACCGGATTTTATACATAAGTTATAGATAGCGCATAGTGGGATAGCTAAAACCATACGACAGTCTTTTAGGAAGAATGAAGGAATTTGATCCTTGCCGGCAATAGAACCACTTTTAAGCTTAACGATGCTGTTAACGACCTCTGTCTCAGTAATAGTTTGTATACGAAAAGAATCGTGAGAGGAGCAAGTATCAGAAATACGGATCTCGTTGCTAGGTATGAAATGTTTAGCAAATTCATCGACAAATGCGTCAACTATAGTTTGTGGTTCGTTAAACTTTGTATCACCATGAAACAACTGCCCCGGAATGCGTGACTGACTCTTTTTGTATTGATATATTGCCAAAATGCTTTAGGGTCAGACCTCAGATTAGTTTGAATTTTATTGAGGTAGGCTGCGTGAGAGATGCTTATTTCTTGTTTAGTAAGCTTACGTAATCGCCCAAAATCATCATAAAACCTAGGACTGCCAGTAGTTACCCACTTTCGGTGATAGTAACTCTTCATTTTAAGTTTATTAATTAGAGGCTTGCTGAACCAGGGAGGATAAGAAGTAGGCCTATATTGAGAGGTCGGAACAGATTTACTCACTACTCTGTACAATGTTTGATAAAACAGGTCGACAGCTATATTCACATCCTCCGCGCTCAAAACAGAGTGTCAGTCGGCATCGAACATGTCACTGTAGAGAGTATTAAAATTAGCACGAGAAAATATTGAAGCGTAGATTGGTATTCGTCGGAAAACATTTCATTGAAGATGCACATGGTACGCTTAAGAAAATATGCAACGCTGGATGGTATGAGTCCTCAGGAACAATAGAACCAGTACAGTGATTCACTAACATGTGAGAATCAATGTTGCAAAGCACGAGGTCAAGAAGGCGTGAGTTAATATTGAGAATGTTATTAAATTGGTTAAGACCCATGGATAAAGTAAAATTGTTTATAGATATATATTTAGGATCGGTAACGTTTGGAGGAAAGTAACTTCTTATATTGAAATCGCCGACCAACAGCAGTGGAACATCTGAAATTACCAGCTCAAGGAAGACGGTAATGTCGTCTGCCGACAAATATGGTGGTACATTATTAGTAACTAACTAATTAGTAACTAATACAAAAATTTGGTTACCTTCAAATTTGCACTTGTCCTGTATGATCAACCTTCACACTGTAACTTCTGTATTTACGTACTAAAAGCCACTTCTTTAGATTAGATCCACAAACTATAGTAAAATAATAAAATAGTGCGAGGGTGAAACGATATCAAACAAATAGAAATAAAAAAATTAAATATAAAGGTTTCAAACTGACATTTTATATTTACAAACTTTTGCGACAGAAAGTACTATTTTATAAATTACAGACAAATAACCGCGCGCATGTTTACCAGCAGCTTCATAAATATTCATAAATGCTTCGTTCAGGATAATTACGTAGTGTATTTCATTTTTAAATTTACTTTAAGATCGTTGTTCTTCGCTGGGGCAATTTACATATTTGAAACGGCATCTGTTTACTTTTGTTTAGGGATTGTTTATGGTGTTTAATAAGTCAACTTTGGTATGTGAACTGTACAAAGAGAATGGGAACTGTTTCCGCTTAGTGTATCGCCGCAGTTTCAGTATTTTGAGCTGAAAATAACATAACGCCATATTGCAGAGAACTTATATGCAAATGGTTTATATAAGCAAGTAACACGTCAACTGTGTGGCTGTATAAAAGTGTTGAAAATTAAAAGTAACTTTTTGAGCGCTTCTGTAAAAAATTGTATGGCAAGGTTTTGCTTTTACCTGTTAATCTCCAACTGTGGTTGTTAATAAACATAGCACAAGAAAATTGTGTAAAAACCAGTTTATTTATCAATTATAGGACTTCCCTTGGAGATTAGTATTACTGAGAGATCCGTTCGAAAAATATTAAAAGGAAACAAAGTGCATCCTCAAAAAATTAGTCTTCTTCAGTAGCCTTTACAAGATCACCTCGATCAACGTATGGAGTTTCACTAGGAAACACTGATCTGACGAAAACCCACATTTAGTGGAAGGGTTCCATACCCCTACAACGACGCTAGCATGTTTCTTAAGAGCAGATCATGCTAATGGACCAAATATGCTTATGTTAATAACTCTGCATTCTCAACTGTACTGATTCTATGTCACAAAATAATCTAATAATGTGGTTATGCATATACTAGTTTTCATAATATTCTTTTATGTTTATTATTACACTTTTCGTTATACTGTTTGCAAACACAAACACGTAAACTACGAATTTACGTTTTCGTGCCTAGTGGTTGCATTGAACACAAAGCGGCCATCCACTGCCGGCTGGAAAGGGCTTTCCTTTCAAGCGAGAACTTCTGTAATTATGAAACAATTGTAGTAAATTAATTTCTATTCGACCACTATAAAGACAAACTGAAAGGGTGAATAAATATACAAGCTCATATATAAACTCGTAGATCATTGGGGTAGCCATTTGTGTTAATTATATGTATATGTCCATATATATCTAGTCACTTCCCAGTTCATTACATTTCATTCAAAACTTAGTTGGAACGAAAGGATAGCCTTGCACTCGTACTAATGAATGCACAATTTCGAAACAAAAGGAATCAGGACGTTGTATGTAATTTATTTACGTGCGATATTAAAGAATTTGTTCATTACCTATTACTAAGAAGATATGTAATAGCTTTCTTTATGAAAGCATTTCAGGTATAAATAATTGAGAAGTCTTGAGTTGTAAGTGTGGAGGTGTAGTTTATTATGTTTCTTGAAAGATTGGTGAACTACACCACAGAAAATTCAATTGAAAGATGCAGTCGTTTTTACATGCTTTAGTCATATATAACATACCTAAAAATATATCTGAGACATAAAGTATGGTAAGGATGTTTCATGCAAACAATGACAATTACTTTCTGGTATTAGAAATGCCACGACAAATGGTGCATTGGTGCTTTATATGTAGTTTCAAATTTCTTGTACTTTCGGAAACATGGTTACCTTTCCTTTGCTCATATTATTTGTATTTTATCTTCTGCAAATATTGGCATCATCATCTACTAAAATTTCCGTTGCACATTGTTTTCCAGAATGTAAGTAATTTCGCAACATATATTTTGAGTAATGTAGGGGTATACAACACCCTTTTCTTTTCTTACTACATATTTTAACACACAACTTCATTTTCTGTAGAAATTTTGGACCATGCAAATGCGGATATTTCATGGTTCTGTATTGTAGCACTTCCAATTATTGATTGATAGGTAGATAATTTGATGCTTTCCGTAGGTCAACACACCATGCGCGTTATTTTGCTTTGTTATTGCTTCAGATACCATACATTGTGCATGCAGATTCCATCAGTTTGTAAACCACATACTCTTACTCTAATCTGTTTCGTTTCTTATGCATGGATATGATATGTCATATTTCGTTCTTGCAGTATACTTTCTTTATTTATACAGGGTTCTCCAATAAGAACCGTCATTTTAAATATTATGCAAAACGAATTTTCTTCTCAAAAATTGATTATATTTTCATTTCAATATAAAGTTCAAATCTAGCTATTATCTGGTAAATGTCCGCCTCGGCTTTACATACAGATGATCATTCTCTTGAGGAAATTTTTCATTACAGTTTTACATATGTCTGGGTTTAGTTCACGAATTTCTGCTCTGATGCTATTTTCGTCGATCGTCGTCGATGTCGTTTTCTTGCATTTATAACACCTACTTGCCGAACGTACGCCCTTGTCCATGGTCTGCTGGCTTTAATTCTTATGTTAGTTGGAATTTCTAAGCTCTTAACCAAAAATCTTAGTGTAAAATACGGTGCAAGCTGGTTTATGATATATCCGATTCCCATGAACGTCTTGCAATGGATAATCCAGGGTTTTCTACCTCATTTCCAGCAACAGCGGTTATGTTTTCAATTGACCTTACTAAACGAACATGAGTTGGAGTCTTTGCATCACTAACTTGTCAGAGGCGTTCGAATTCGTTGATTACATCCACAATGATTGAGCGAACATGTGTCTTATTGCGTTCGAAAGCAGTGCGAACTTTAGAAAGTGTCTCCAGTTCCTCTCTATGAACTCTTCTAAGTTTCACAGTGTTTATAGTAAATTTTCACTATTTCAATGCATTGTTTAAGTGTATATCGTTACACTTTTTGTTAACCGTATAGTTACTATACTACTAAAACATGAAAGAATTACTGCTGTTAATTTCACACAAACCTAAAATGACGGCTTTTAATGTGAACCCCTTTATATTTAGTAAATACCTATGCGAAACATTTGAATAGCTTTTGTATTGCACTCTTTAATAGTTTAATTCCTCGTAATCCTAAGATTTTCTACATTTTAACTGCTTTCCTATACTTAATTTAAAAATTAGACGAACTTGCGGATTAGAAATTTCAGTATATTCAAAGCTGAAGATACAACAAAACTTTATGCTTTAAAAGCTAATAACGCATGCAAATGAATAGACAAATAGTTCAGTTGTGATAGGCAAATATAGTATCATCACTAAGTTTTCGATATCAGAAGTCTGTGATGTGATTAGGAACCGGCTTTTGTTCCAGCTGTTATTTTATTATTTAATAATTGAACGGCCATGTCCGTTTCAGAGTCAGTAATGTTATACTTGAAACCATGAGAATTTAGCGCTGTATCACAAGTTACTGGTCTCATATTTCGTTGCCTTTATCTAATGGACGTATAGAAGACAAATTGTTTACCTTCTTCTTATGTGGTCTAGTACCTTGCATGTTGATCTGTAAATGTAAAGAGGGCAGGATGAAACCCGACAGAGAACGTTGATTTCTAATTACAGGTAAAATCTCGTCATGTCTTGTTTTCGGATAGAAAGTGAAACGGTAGGCTTTGTTTCAATACGATAAATTCTTCCATCTTCAACTAAACTCTAGATGAAGATCTAGGTCGTACTTATATGTAGTACCTACATATAAGTGCGAAGGAATTCTGCATATTTTTTACTTAGCTCTTATAAACAAAACAAACCAAACCTTTTTATTAATGAAAATTGATCAATAAATTTATAATAATAATAATAATAATAATAATAATAATAATAATCATAAACTTATAAAGTTCCACAAGAGACAAGGGCATTGCCATTCATCATATAATACACGAAAATATACAAACAAAAAGATACAAAACAGCTACACAATATATTCATGTAATGACAAGACAAAATCAGTACCCGTTACCGCCTATCAGCATATTCCTAGAACGAATAAAAAACGTTTTCTATCAAAAACTTAAGGGGTGATTCACCAAGCTTTCTTCCACTTCCAATCTGTTTTATCTCACCAGGGAGGGATTATACACTAGAATCGATCTATAAAACGCTTCCCCCTCATGCATGACGAGATTGTACCGCGGCACAGAGCGAAACCACCAAAAAGTTAACTATTTAATAATTAATTAAATTTTAAATATATCATCTTCAATATATACAACGTGATAATTAAATTATAATGCATTAATTTTTGTAAATATTTATATATTTAATGTTGATTGAAACTGTTTACCTTTGTAATTCGGGATAATCCTCCAACCTAGGCTTACTGAATGAATTAGGAACAGCTTCAAAATGTCCCTCTACGCTAAAAAAATTATATATTCTTCAACAATCAATTTTTAAGCAAATTTGTTCTAGTTGGTGGCAAATGCAAATTTAATGGGTAATAAAAGCATTATTTGTCATATGTAACGTTGCAGTTGCGAGGAATGAGTTATTCCTCACAAATAATGGGATTGACTGTAAGGACTAACTTCACTTGCGGCGAATGGGGGTTATTTTCCACGAATGGCGAATTTCATTAACTTTTTTCTCAGTGTACAAATCTAAGGATTTTCGTCTTAGCAGCTTGTAATCTTGATTCCAGTTTGCTGCTGAGAACACAGGATTCTCTAGCGTATATCGAACTAGCTTACATCTAATCTTACGCCTATATACATACATATGATATATGTATATATATATATATATATAAATACAGTGTGGAAGGCTGAACAAAATCAATAAAATTTGTAAATAGAGAAAACAGAAAACGATCGAACACGACAACCTTAATTTTTAAATGGGCAAACTTTTACACAAACCTTTTTCGTGGCGTCACTATTGTCGCCGATATGATTTTTGATAGCGTCATGTTAAGAATACTCAAATTATTAATTTCTCTGAAATCTTGTTATGCAACCCATCTCAAAATCATCGTTCTGTTTTCTATCACCTAATAGGAGTTGGCAGCAACCCAGTATTGACAATTATATCTATTTACTCTTCCCTTTAGACAGACTGGCTTCATCAGGAAAAATTATGTTAGTCCTCGTATGTTAGTCCTCGTCAAGTCAAGCATTGATTTGCTCCTTCACACTATGTTCACAATATTCTGTACGTCTATCAAAATCACATTGTAATAACTCGTGTATCATAGTAGGTTTGAAAGAATGCTGTTTTCATTTTTTCAAAATGTTGTGACTAGAGCTTTTACTAACCTAAAATAAATAATTATATTTTCTTATGAAAATTCCGCTTTGTTGTGTTTACTTCTACATAAATAACAAGTCGATTAATTGCATCCAAAACAGAAGTCTTTTTAATTCGATTACGTTGACGTTCGTGACAGCAAATATAACCAAGCTATTATATCTTCGATGAAATCTATCAGCTATTAGCTGTCACTTAATCCTTATAAAATATCTCGGAGTATAATTTAAAATTCATTTATCCAACCTGTAGCGGAAAAACGTGATGGTGGAAAAGTTGTTATATTGCAAATGAAAATCTTTCTGAAATCTGAAATTAATAATTCTATTGATAAAAGTTAGTGGGGAAAGTAACTCCAGTGTAGTACTGTAATATACATTATATTTTATACAATAAGTAAACAATGATTATCATGATTTCATAAACAATTAGATTGTAATGAAAAATGATATGCAATCAATAGAGATTCCTTAAATGCGGTTTCATAAAGACTAGTATATGTACCTCGTACTAAAGGAACATTTCCGGACTACTAGGCACACAATGTATTATTGTCCAAATTAACAAATTTTTGGAAACTAGTTGCACTTGTTGTGGATGTTTACAATCTCCTCCGAAAAAAGTGTTTTCTTGTATGTGCTAGTTTTTCTTTTATAAGTTAAAATTTTCAAATATCCCATAGAAATAAGTTTAATGCAGGTCAGCCTGGAGCTCAAGTCATTCAGTTAATAACCTCATATGCATGCTCGTTGAGAGTATAAAATAGCGTCTGGTTATTTGGAGATAAATTTGCGATGCAATAGTGCAATGCATTGTTTTCTGATTTATCTATCGCCGCATGGAATCGATGTGTTAGACTGTATAGAAGTGTGTCTTAAACGTTTCTTGTCTTAAAATATGGCAATTCTAGGTGCTCTTCGCTTCTTTTTCACAGGACCTTTGATGTATAACGGTATGTTGTTTGTTTCAGAAGCTTTGATGCTGTTATGTGGAGTTGCTTTCCATGACGCCGCTCGTAAGAGAGAGACCTGTTAAACATGTGACGGTCTCTTCAATTTCATGTGGCTCTTTCATTCGCAAACTAAGATTTATGTTTGTATTAGCAATTTGTTTAGTTTAAATCGAATTTTAGTGGTTTAAACTTAGCTGCGTGTAGATGATGTAGGTATTTATTATTATTATTATTATTATTATTGGACTGTGGTCAGAGTTTAAGTCAAAATTAGATTCTATGTGAAAATGCATATGGGCCATTCTTTTAGTTAAGAGGCGAAATCAAGCAGATCAGGGATTTTATTTGTGTCTGTTGGCGAATAGGTCGGCTCTCCGGATGACAAGTAATTTAGGTTTTTATTTTGTATCGCATTTAGAAGATTTCGTCTTTCCGTTGTGGTAAGTCTGGACCCTCAAACTGTGTTTTTGCATTTCAGTTTCCTGCGATTAGAAATTGTATTCCATAATGCTCAAGAAGAACCTGTGTTATTTGATGCGTTGAAGGTGAATAAACAGCTGCTATGGTCAAGGATTGGGGTCAAGTGGGGTGGTGTGCGATTTGGATGGTTGGCACAGTAGACGTTACAACAGGGTGTTTTTACCATTGTTCTATTTGCAACATGGCTTTCCGAGATTAATAAAATGTCTATTCTGTGGATTTTCAGGAATATTGCTATTTCTTTTACATGGTTTGTCAGCCCATTAGAGTTCCATGCACCAACAGTTCTTACGGAGTTCTTACTAAGTTGACTTATTGTGAATAAATTTATTCGCAATATACCAGTCCACCTAACAAATGAGGTAATTCTATCCTTCGTTTAAGATGATCTTCGCTACAATAATTCACACTGATCGTTTAAGGTTCCTACTGAACGAAATATTAAGAAATTGCTAACGTAGGAATTCAATTTTACTTATCTTCATTGACCATTTCGGTCACAGTACTCTCGTTAAAATTACTGTTTAATTCGATTTAAGAACTAAGTATATAATTTTTACATACGTATGTGATTTATATGTATATTGCCTGCAATAAATAAAAAGCTGACGGCAGTATAAAGTTATATATAAATGTAACACCTCTTTAAATTGAAGCCCAGTTACCAAGTAACATGTTACATCAAAAATTTCGAATTCTCTCGAAATTTTTCGTTTTAAATTTTAACACGCGGAAATAATTTTATTACATGCGAACTGCGTTCGGCTGTGCCTGTTGATTATACATTTCATCATAATCTCCGATAGGTGTCTATTTGGCATGAAATACCGTTGCCGTCGCGCGATCGCGTTCTACCTCAATTACGTCCATATTGTGTGTTTCGAAGAGACCGTCGCGGAGCTCTTGGTGTCAGCACACGTTTCGAATGCAATTATCCCATGAACCGACGACACAAAAAGCTCATTCTCGCTCGCCGCTTGTCGAATCCGAACGAAAACTGCTACCGTTCGAAACCTATTTTACGTTCGTCATATTGTCAACGCCAATTTGAAATAAAACAAAATGTGTTCTGTTCGACGAGATGCTATCCTTTTGTTACAATGCTTCTCATTAAAAAAAAGAGGGGAGGAACCTATACCATTTTCAAACCTATAGCGAAGTATAAAGGTAATTTACTTTATGTCACGCTATTTTGTATTCGCTTGTCCCTGCTCACTGTGGACCATTTAAGTCTATAACAAAAGGAAACGTATAATTGAATTAAATAGATCTATTAACCTCGATGTAAAACTGTTATTTACGCGTTATACATATTTCCCGTTAGTGTTGGCGATTGTAAAAATGTAATGCAGTAAGCCAATATTTAACAGGTGCGCTCCCAATCCTCACATTTGCTGTGACGCAAAATTTCGTTTCCATAGGTCGATGTCACATATGTATGATACGTTAATATACGTCCCTTATTGAGAATTCTCTAAGCAATTGATACATTTCTTACGAAAATATAGCTGTTCTCATGTTTTCGAGACTCATTATAATCCTATTTAAAGGTGGATTAATCGTTATTGTCCTCTATTTTATAGTGATTGATCTGTTATTACTTGATACTAATTATTTTCCATTCCTTCCTGTTTGGTATTTGCTTTTTCCATTATTCTGTTTTCATCTCCCTGATATTCTCCTCCACTTCCTGTTTCCATATTCCTTTCGGCCTATCTCTAGCTCTGTTATACTTTGGATCCCATTCCGTGAGAGTTCTTATGGCTGATACCTTTTCTCTTCTATAAATATGCTCTTGCCATCTAATTTACGTTGATATAATTGTTACAATGGTTTCATGTTCTAATATTTCCTCAATTTCGTGGTTCATTAATTGTCTGTACTCATCCTCGTTGATCGTCTTTGGACCCACTATCGTTCTTCCTATCTTACTTTCAAGAATTTTAAGCTTTTCTTCTTCTGCCGCTGATAATGTCATGGTTTCTGCCGCATACGTTACTATCGGTCTTATGATAGTCTTATAATCCGTAACTTTTCTCCTTACTTAACTTCTTGTCTTTTAGTATCCTTTTATTGCAATAGAAGACCTTATACCCGTTTTGAATTTTCTCGTCTATATCTTGGTTTCCATTTCCTTCTGTTTACCAATACCCCCAAATATTTGAATGTTTCTACTTCTTTAATATATGTATTATTAGCTAAAATTTGACATTGCTCGATTATCTCTATTACAGTGCATATATTTAGTTTTATCGGTATTGATTTGTAATCCTCATTTCCTCCTCTTTATTCCTTGAAATAACAGGTACATCATCTGCGTATGCTATTATTGGCGTAAGATTTTTCTGAATTATTTGTATTCCCTCAATTCTTTTTATTGTCGCGTCCAAACTCAATGTAAAAAGTAGTGACGACAAAGTGCAACCATTTTCTTTGCCCGCTTGCACAAAGTCTTCGGCATTTTTCCAAATTGCACGTAATAACGTAACAATTGCTCGTTAGTTTTTCAAAGAACTGGCTTTAATATAGCAAAAGGATTAACAAGTAAAAAAGAACGATCTGTCACCACTGTAACTAGCAAATTATTTTAAACTAAGGCGCTGCACACATTAAATATGAATATATACAAAATATACGTTAGACATAATGAATAGTCCTTTATACAGGTGCTTATCAATTATTTTGTGGCATTTCTAAAGTTATGTGAATGCAGACTGTACGGTTGGTAGTGTGACGTCATAAATACGTAGTAAAATGACGTGCAACGAAACTTAGGCTGCCTTCTCTATACATATAATGACGCTTTAAAAGCGATTGGGGGTATTTACAATATTTATGATCTCAAAATCTTTAAATTAATAAATTAAAACAACAACAAACAAACTCCAATGATGAAGCTTTGTGGTGGTTCTCTTTTTAATGGTCAGAAATTTTCAATGTCTATCTCCCAACAGCGTTTTGGTTTTCGAATTACAATGCGGGATCTGAAGACTCGTGAAGATTCTGCACGGGACGTATCACCGAGCTGTATACTATATACTTCTGATTTAAACAAGAGGACTTTATTTCAGTTAGACGATGGGTTTTGCCATTCAGTTAATCAACTTCGATTATCTCATCACCTGGAAAATTAATGTCTATCTAGAAACAGCAACATTAATTTAGCACTGAATTAAAGTGCAACATCAGTGTTCAAGAAACCGATCATACACTATTTATGAAAAAATTTCGAGAGAACCGCGGCATCAAACTGGATCATGGGATAACTTGAAATCAATCGGAATAAGTCATGTGTAAGGGAATATATAACGTTATAACTGAAAATTAGCGATAGAGTTAACCATCAAGGCATACCAATAACCCAAATAACAGAGAAAATAAAATCAGTAATAATGCTTATTGATTGTCCTTTTATCCATATCTCTCATTTTCATTATAAAAGGACTCAACTTAAAAATAATAACCTTCAATTTGAAAACAGACATCGTTAAATTTTGCCATATTAATTCTCCAAATTTCAGTGTCGATCCCTTCACAGTAGTGCCCTCGATTTAAACTCCCTTTTCGCCTCTATTTCCGTTGATTTATAAGTTTAGTTGGAGATTTCAACGGCAATAAAAATATTATATAATAGTAATGTTCAATTTCAATTCTTGGCACATAACGCCCGCCTGCGCTTTATCACAGTCTAAACGACAATATCTGTCCGTTTTTAGGAAGATCCGGGAGCCACCGGAATAAACACGGAGTATAATAATTGAGGGCGATTCCGTCAAGAATGCGAAGTATGCGACCAATGTCGACGGTCTCCGTTCCGCATCTCTCATTACGGACGATCAAGATCGGGCGTCCGACAGACCGGACGATGCAACATCGACACAAAAGGAAGACCGGTCACTGACGAACTAAAAACTCTATGTACTAGTTTAGGTATTTTAAACGAATAGATATGAAGGACGTACAATTCAAATAGATTCATAGGGACCGTACGTATCCATGGAACCGGTTTCAAGGGTAATGCACCGTACTCGAATCAGGGATATATAACCATGTACCTGAAAATATTTATTCAAAATAATACAGGAGTATTTCATGAAATAATGCAAAAGCGAAATAATCTCTATATAGATAGTGTATATTCGACATGGTTCCAATTTCTGTTCGAACGTTAAGCAGTTATAGATAACGCTTTTACATTTAAATAAGCTGGTTCCAATTTTTTATTCCACAGGATATCCCTTCTTTGCCCAACATACTATGTAGCTTTGCTTATACTATGTAAATACGATACATTCTTTCAAAATTCTGGAAGTAATAGAACTAGAATGCCCAACTATTAATTATACAATTATAACAATTTTCAGAAGTACATAGATAAGTCCTTATATGTTTTGTTTGCGATCGCACACAAAACTGATGAATATGTTTCAACTGTTTTAGCAGCAAGGACGCTATTGCATTCTATTTTCTTTTTGTAGAATGCACAAAATCATCAGAATTGATTAAACATTTACGTGCAATTTGAGATAAATGTGAAGGATCCAGAATCACAGCATATTCCTGAGTTGACGGTATTAAGCCGACATACGCTCCAAGCACGCGAACACTGTGATAAATTATATAAACAATACTGGTGTAGAGAGATTTATATTGAGGTCCTGCAGATCTACTGAGTACCTCAATTCTTGAGGCCAGAAGAAAAACTGAGCAAAATGGAAACTTCTCAGCTTCAAGAGCTTTTGTATCTTTGTAGCTATTAATTTTTCCAACCCAATCAAGGTTCTGATTACTGATTTCTAGGACTGTAATGAGATAATCCAAGCAGATTACTTACCAAAACGACGCACAATTAATCCTACATTTTTTTACCCATTATGTAAAGCATTTTTCAAAAGTTGCCCTGAATTGTAGGTGGAAACTTTAATTTTGGAGTAAGCCATGCGAGGTTGTAACTCATCAAACTAAGTTGCCATTCTTAATGGGAAACTCAGGAAAGTATCACCAGCGATATGCGGCTAGTGCCCAAGACGAACACCACGTAACGAACACTGTACAACTTTAAAACACTGCACAATGAACCAAAACACTACTGATACCGAATGCATGTATTTATACGAATTCTAAACCGAAACTTTATGATTTATCGAGCGTCTCGGAATGATTGAATGATTCTGCACTAAATCTGAATTTAATTCAGTAGCTCCTACAATTCTTGTAGAAGTGTTCAGAAATTCACCCGTAAAATCTAAAAATTGGCAGTAAATAGTTCCTCAGATATCATTGAGAAAATTAAAAATTATATATTAAAATAAGGCGAGATTTTGGTATCTTTTGGTATTAGTTCATTATTTCTATCAGCACATATTCATGACACTTCGAAATATTTGGAAAACTTACTCCATAGAAATAATATGAACACGACAAAAATAGAAGAATATATCGAACTAACAACACTGCATGTCCCAGAACTGTTTCCAAATTGAACAATTGGCAAACATTTTGAACAAAAGTACTGGATTGCTATATGAGAAATAGTTTGTCACCATTTATGGCCGATTTGTTTATGAGGAATTCTGATACTCAATTTTAAAGACATGCTAGGTATTGCCCTAGTGTTTGGATTTGATATGTAGACGACATATGTATGTATTTGTAATTTCTAACATTAAAAATTATAAGTTACAGGACTTTTTGGAGGAATTAAATTCAAAATTCAACACCATAAAGTTTACTAGTATATAAGAAATCTGAAAATATTTCTTTGAAGGAGGTATAAAGGTGCTATTTTTATTCGGCGACAAATGCATTCATAAGAGGGACATTATTTTGAAAAACTACAATGTGTGTACTATAAATAAAAATTAAAAGAACAAAAATACGAGGTGTGACAATGAAATAACGGGACTACGCATACCTTCACCTTCAGATTTGATGAGGGGGTAGAATGTATTTCTTATTATTATTTCGTCTTTCTATCAATTTTTGGTTTCTTTTTAATCCGTACTTGAGTAGGACATTCTTGTGTCGTAGTGCTTCGATGATGATAAGCTAACTGTAAACCAAAAGTAATGCATTGAAGTCTTGACCAAGCTGAAACAGAGGGCGAAGAAGAAATCACCAGATCTATAGAAAAATCATAGATTCTGCACTAAAGCAACGCCCCAGTCCACAATTCACTCTCTGTAAAATGGTTCTTAGCGGGTAAATACATTACTGTGCTCGACCGTTCACTATATTTACCAGATCTTGCTCCATGCAATTTCTATTTGGTCCCAAAAGTGAAAAGTGCCATAAAGGGAACACATTTTCAGTCTGTAGAAGAGGTTAAAGCAAAAACGGCAGAGTTGCTGAAGAAGGTGGCGCTTGGTGATCTGTAGCACGGCTTTGAACGATGGTAATCACGTGTGCAGCAGTGTATAGAGAGGGAAGGGAAGTATGTTGAAGGTGAGTGCTGATTGGAATTATATGTAATAATATACTTTAATGTGGTACCGTGTTGCTACCCACTTTTCTTCATTCTTAAATTTTACATCTTCTAAAATGTATTCCCATGAGGGCGAATACCTTAGACCAGGGGTCTCCAAACTACGGCCCGCGGGCCAAATCCGGCACGCCAGTGTTATCAATCCGGCCCGCGACAGCTAATAGCTTATTGTTGTTGTAATAAGTTGGATAAAAGACACAGAATGATAATAACTCGGATTTATTTACTTGCTAGGTAAAGCTTAATGACAAGTATAATACGCAGAAAATTTACTGAAGTAATCAGTATGGCCCCAAGGCTGAAAAATTTGGAGACCCCTGCCTTAGACCATCTAATTCTTCCTTTCAGTTGTTTAATAATCTTTCTTCTTTTTTCCATGTTTTTCCTCTTTTATTGAGATATTTTTCTATTAGATTGTCCCCATTCTGTCACAGTCTTCCTCTTTTCCGCTTAGATCTTAATGTTGCTTACCTTGATTATTTTTCTCTTTTCTTCTCACCTTCTCAGCAGCCGATTTTCTACAAATTCTAGTACAAGTTATATAATATGGTATTGTTTCTTATTTTATCTTTCCCCATTGCTCCTTTTAGTCTGTTTAAATATGTACTTAACGTTAGATGTTTGAATTTATTTGTTTTGCATTTCTGCGAATACCCATGAAACATCGTAAAACAAAATACAAAAAGATACCGTGCTATTTTCATATATTGCTCTCCTAATTACCAAATTATAAACGAACGGAAAATCTGGCACACCATAAGGGATATTTACACCCCCTTAGCACAAACTTAAGCCGATAGGGAAAGCAGCTTCGAATACACTATGCATACTTACACTACTTATCCCAAAACTATCAGTTTTTCTTTTCTGAATTTGCGAATTGTGGATGATTGAGCGCCACCTATTTCAAGAATTATTTCGTAAACAGCGTTAGGAATTATGTGATAATCATGTAAGAAAATATTTCTGCACTTATCGTCCGTACTTGCCAACCGAGAAAGAAAATCCAGAAGGACACATGGCTGAAATATTAGACGTCAAATCGGTCACATTAGATGTGAAGAGTAGAGAGCAGTTGGTTACCGACGCTGTCGTCAAATTTCTTTCTCACCACTTCGATAATTGAAGATACTTAATGCGTCTGCATACTATGTATTTCTTTTTAAGTCCCAATAACACTACCACAAATAATTCAACAAATTGTGGTTTAAATAATTTTGAAAACAAATAAAATTATCACATATAAACTTACTGAACAGTCAACTGTGTCATTTCCAACAATGGACTCCATTATTGATACCTTAGACATTAATATTTGGTTTTTGGATACAATTGTTTTTGTTTAGACTAGCAACGCTTAAAGCGTCATTTAGCTTAGCTTGTTGCGCAATACGTATCAGAGTAAATTGGGTAAATATAGTAAGTTTAATTACACATAGTCATTTTTATGTTTTCTATTTTTCTGTTCAAAATTCATAAACTAAGAAATAAAATAATTTCCATTCGAGCTGCCAAACAAGGAATCGAAATTCATAGAAAAGAGAACGCGAAAAATAATCAATTTAACGCAAGAATTACACAGCAGATACAAGAAATCGGTTACATTTGTGGTAAACGGATACCGAAAGCGGTCTGAGTAAAAGAATTCTCGGAAGATGAAGCCATAACGAACCACCTACTGATAGAAAGCACGGTTTCCTTGTTCTTTGTCCACAGCGGTTTCTAATATATCTTTTCGAGAAAATATCCTCACTAACACAAGCATGTTCAACAAAATAGGGAGTAATTTTTTACTTATATTGTTATCACAAGAATACTTACATTTCGCTGACCTCATTTTTCCGTTATTGTAAAATACTTCCATTGTTTGACTTAATTTGAACGTGTTGAAATAGCAGTCATTTCTCTTGGGATGAGTTGAAAATTATGATTTTTACAGATAAGAATTTAAAATAGATTCGATATATACTGACTAAGATGTTATACTGGGTTATACAACAAATATTTAATTAGTAATGCATGGCAATGTGACAAGCTATAAATCTTCATCAGTTAGATGCTCTTCTCCTAAGTGTAAGATAAGTGACATGTCAAGCCAATTTTGGAAATATTTTTTAAAAAGAAGGATGTAACGATAGGGTTTGGTACCTTGTGGTGAAACACCGTTTATTTTTTTAATAGTTTCTAGATTTCTGTAGTTCTTTGACTTACAGCATTTGGTACATCATATGGTACAATTTATTCAGTTCCATTCGCTGTCTGCAAAATCATCAACAGTAATGTTTAAAAGAATTGTTTTCTTACAGTTTGTAAACATTTTACATTTTTAAAAAATAAAATGTGCGTGTGTTTTGTTAACTGAAGGAAATCTTTTGGACCTAAATCAGGACTATGTAGACAATGATTGTCGATTGAACATTTTGCATTCGTCTCTTTCTTTCCCTTGTCTTTAATGATTTCCAGTAAACAGGTGTTTCTCTGCTAATCATCGGTGACCGTTCGACAATTCCCTAAGTCTATGGATAGTAAGAATAGCAACATGCGGGATAACACCGAACAAAGTAAACAATCATATTTGTATGGAAAGACTTTGTAAACGGGCGATATCTGTGAAGCTCTCTTTGTCTCCGAATACCAGGACACTTGATCGTGGCTTGATTTCAAGTTTATATGAGTAAATCAAAGTTTTGCTATCTGAAACAATGTTACAAATCATATTTGAAGCATCATTACCGAGCACTTCCCCGTTCCATTTAATACAAATCATTTATTGAGCTTTGGTACGTAACCTTTAACGTACATATTTATGCAAAATCGCTGCCCCATTCCCGAAATCACACAGTATCGTACGTATTGCGCATAATATTAATGTATTATTAAAATTTAATGCCGCAAATCAGAGACAACGAAATGTTCGCATAAAAAATCAAGTCGTAATAAAAAATATGAGAGGAAAATAAGTAGAGAAACGGCTATCCCCACCAGTTATGTACCACCACCGTAGAGGGGATGTAACCCTCACCGGAAATCTGCTATCCCAGTTCCAAAATAGTTCCCGTGCCACTTGCGGTGCAGTGAACTTTAACTCTGCAACAACTGACTACGCGCGGCACATTTGTTCTAGTTGAACTTTGCAGTGACAATTTGTTTTCGCGAGTATGAAACGTTGCACCTACAAATGTTTGTATGTATGAAGTTCTACAATTACACAGGTATTATTGGTAATGAACCTAAGTCTGCTTGCTGTACGTTTTGGTGTGTGCTGTTCTGTGTATTGTTTCTTGAAATTATGAACTCCGCAACTTTACCGCTTCCCTTACCACTGGATCAGAATATTAATATGTGTACATTAGAGTGTTTGTTATATCAAACGGATATTAGTGTCGCATGAAATTATTAAATAAAATTTTATTAAATTGATTTTTTTGTCGTTTTAAGCATATTCATTTGAAAACTATATTGAACAGTAACGGACTTTGTTGCTTTCGCTTTCGCTTTATGCTTATCACAAACTATGGTGTATTATTTTATCTTCTATCTATCTATCTATCTATCAACAAAAAAGCAAACTGAAACAAGAAACTTATTTCTTGTAGAAAATAATAATAAAATAAAATAATAGCAAATTGCAAACCTTATTGTTGCGTAAAGCCATATCTACTGTGTTTCGGACTAGTTTCCCAATTTTTAAATTCAAATTAATCTCGTCATATCTTATTTAGTTCTTTGGATTACCAGCAAATCGTACCCGAAACTGGCACCTCCACCAAATGCATCATGACAAGAAACAAATAATAGTAATTTTAATAGAAATTTCGTATTTAAATATTGGCGCACATTAAAAAGTGACCAATAAATTCAGTCAAACTTGATAAAAGTTCTCTCCATCTCTGCACTTTTGAGCATTGCACTCATTACGATTCTCCTAGTTACTTTCATTTCAATCAAACACAAGCCACATATAGAAACAAAACCGCAAGCACCAACTAAACAAGTAATGTTATTTAACATATTTCTTTTCACACATGGCACTAAAACAGTTATACACTCCATGCAACATGGATACGACCAACAATAGAACTTTAAATGGTTAATTCACCATTGGTTTAGAGACTGTGAGAATAAATAGAAGGAGGGCCGAAGAAGAACAAACATGATCATTTATTCAACACTTATTTGGACATTGATATTTTAACATGATGAATACGACATAATGAGGCGCTTCTAGATTAGGATCACGACAAGAAACCTAAAATTGAACTATAATTCATCAGGTTAAAGTTCAAACTAGCTAAGTCGTATTGCTTGTTTTACTTCCTTCGTGCCGCCATCATCTTGCGCGCTTAAAAAATCGATCCGTGTCAACCATGTACAAGTACTTTCTATTATGCTTAGGCCTAGGGAAAGAGATTTTCATTCCGAAAATTCCAAACTTGTGCGTGTACGATACAAGCCAAATGAATATTGCCATTATCCTACTAGGAAACGTGTACTACTGCAGTGCCACTATACGACTAAATTTTCCTGAAGTGACTATCTGAGTTTTTAAAAAAATTTCATTACATTTTCGTATAGTTCGTACAGATGCTCAATGCATTGTGAGAAATTTGCTAAACTAAGCAGCTCTTTAAACTAACTCTCTATAATTAGAATTAGAGCTACTTGAGATCATTTTAGCAGAACAAGGATATAGAATATATCAACTCCCCTAGAAAATGAAGAAATGTAATCTAAAATGACACCACCTCAAATGAAATCAGGACGTGTAAAACATTGTGACTTAAACGCTAGGAGACAGGCATCATTTTTAACGAAACTCAATGAAATTACCCATCACACATGAACATTCTCGGCCGAAGGACAGAAAGAGTGCAACAATCAGTCAATCTCCCATTAGAGAGACGGATCAAATCAAACGATCTACTAGTGACACATTACATATTAGGAAGTAACGACTACTCGTAACTGTAAACTTCGAAATAAGATTAAATTACTCTTGGATGTAAGAGCCAACGAAATTGGTAGTCTTTTTCTGATCAACCAAATTTTCGCACTACACTACGATTGTTGAAGGTTCGTTCGAAATTTATGGGTTTCTTTGGAGAATTTCTGTGCACCCATCGTTGTGATTATCCTTTCGTTTCGGGCGTGTCATATTGAACCCATGTCTCATCACCTGTCACAATGGATTCCAAAAAATCTTCATCGGTATTGTAAAGCCAAAGAGACGCCAAAATTGCAGCCATTCGGCGACTTTTGTGGTTGTTAATCAACATCTTTGAGACCCAGCGAGCACAAAGCTTTCTGTAGCTCAACTGTTGAGTAACTATAGAGTGCAGAGAAGGTCTTACAACTTCCGGAAATTTCATAGATAATTCACTTATGGTGAACCTTCGATTTTCCTTAACAACCTGATCAACTTGTTGAACAAGGTCGTCTGTAGCGACAGACTTGTGTCCTTGACCCCCTTCATCATGCACATCAGTTCGGCCATCTTTAAACTTTCGACACCATTTACGAACAACACCATCACTCATAAAGCTGTCTCCATACACTCGACTCATTCTTCTATGAATTTCCACTGCAAGAAACGAATAACACTTCGCAATTCACACTTCACGCAAGAATCAATAGAAACAGTCATGTTTACGTGACTGCAGCTCAACAAGAAATGGCGTGTAGACTCGGCAGTGACAGAGCGTGTGGAGAGCGAGATGCGCATACTGTGCGATCGGAAATTAAGAAAAGGGCAGTCCTCGTATATCATATGGCTCTCATACCAACATTACATTACTCTCTGTATACAAATACATCCCTTACCTAACAAAAGGTACCCACTCACACTGCACATGCACCTAAGTCAAAACCACGTGGGAAAAATACGTACATACATGTACTTTTCTCTCAGACTAACACAAATTTTTAAATTCATTCCAGTAGACTACGTATAGAAATTCTCAATAAAAGATGCATGTTAACGTGTCACACACACACATTGGTCTATGAGAACGAAATCTTGCGTCACCGCTCGATAGCAGCAATCATGCTAGCTCAAAATTTTATTATTTTCACGACCATGATAACTGATGAAAAATGATATAAACTACCAACTAGCGTAAGTATTAATTAACTAGGTAATGATATCACCTAGAATCAAGCTACTTTTTAACTAAATTTCCATTTCAAAGGTCATTTGTCATTGTTAAGATTTCACGTCCAAACCACATGAATTATTTACCTGGATCCTTTATTTGGCGATGTACAATAAGAATTTATTCTATCGAACATAAATTTTAGAATTAAAGTAGAATACTAATTAATTCGCTGTCAGTGTGACACTACACACATACCACTATTTTTGTACCTTTTCACTATGAACGACAATTGCCTAAATAGTTAAACCTATCCCAATTTTTGTGGCAGTGGAGCTTTATATGACTAATTTTCTTCTCGTGAAAAATAAATTTTCATCAATCAAATGCCATTCACAAGTGAACACATTTCAATCGGTAAGATATACTTACCAATACTTCCTTGTCATTAAGATGGATATATCCGTCCTTAATTCTGGAAGAGAATAATAAGGACAACATTATTATTCCACATTGAAATGGTTTTTCCAACTAAGCCAGAACTTTCCCAACCTTGAATAATAAAACTGCAAAAATTGAATTTCATTATTTGCTTTCTATTATCATTCTCTGGAACAATATATGATAAAGAGAATAAATAAGGGTAACTTATTTGTAAGCTTCCCATAAATTTTAACTAAGTCTAGATATGTCGCTTCTGCCTCAACAAGTACGTGGACCACTCCATCACACCAGTCTAGACGTTCCAAATCTAGCAAGTCAGTAATTAATTGAAAACTTTCCCCTCTGTGAGAACTGAACTGATGTATACATACATACGTAAAAGTGGTGAACGTTTCTTAACTATTCTAGCATTTCCTTACTCTTCATTTCAGTGAGCGGACAGCTGTGATGAAATCACTTTAAATTTAGCAAACAATACTTTGAGGAATTAAATTAGCAATTATAAAGCCGCAACACAGATAGCATCGGAATTGAATATGAGTAAATATTAGGAATTAGATATTGAACTGAAACTGTAATTTCTATCTTTTGAATTGGAATGGTTAGAAGATGACTAAACTCAACAAATTGCTTAAATATCCTTTGTTACAAATTTGTGTCCATTAGTTACCCGTTATCAAATTAGCACAAGAAGGTCATTGTCGTTTTTAATTTCTTCTGTTACAGAAACGAATATTCATTAATTTCTTGTGTGACCTATTTTGTAATTTATTATTATTGAACTATATTTGAGTTTTGTCAGCAGTATATCCAAATACTTTTACATTTTAATGCTTAACATTACCAATTTGAAATATTGGTTGCATACTCAAAAAAGGACGTTGGTTTCGTTTCTCAATGAAAACCCAGTATATAAGGTATATAATACATAAGATGTATAAAACGTAAGATATCTACTAAAAATATACGTATACATATTTATACCAATTACTGCACTTTCAAAATGAAGAAGTTATATTTATGTAAACGTATGGCTAGCCAAACTGATAGAGCATAAACTACTATCATAACTTTCCGAATATTGCATTACAGGTGCAGTACCGTAGGCGACGAATTTATTTCGAGTTACCGAAAATAGAAAACTTATTCAAGTATCTTTTATAAACAAAACTTACATCAATGTTCAACTTCGTTCAATATTTACTTCCACGTGTAATCCGGCATAAGTAAAATAACGTATGTTTGGACTCGCTTTAAAATGCAACGAATTCAAGAAGTCAGTATTCTCTTGATAACGTCTACATGAATATAATAAGTATAGGTATATAAAATCTTTAGAGGAATTCCGCATACAGTGCCGGTGAGAGACTGAAAAATAATGGCAGAGGACACGAAAAAGCTGACGTTTCCCGTAAGGATGCCATTACCAAAGGAACACTTGGGATTTTAACAAATTGCCTTGCTCATACGACCGTGACTTTAATGCGATATCTGCAGTGTTATAGCCGTGACCCCTCTTCACGGATATATAACTTTGATTTGGTTTTCTTAGTCACTTACGATATTTAGAAGCTTCAAAGAATAAACAGAGGGAGTATTTATCAAAGGCAGTTCGACTTCTTCATGAATGAGTTTACAAAACAAATCCCCTAATTTTTAATATTTAACAATATTTGACAAGAAGTCTAAATTTTACAACTACATTACAGATCTTATCTTTTACATACGATCTGCGCTTGGGGTAAACATTTCGGTCTGTTTTCTATAAATTTTAGTATTTATAACCTTCCGATACATGTAAATGTACCTAATAATTAAACAACAGACGATAGTACACATATGATTTAATTCTATCTGTGTTTTCTTCTATCCAAAGTAACAGCATTGAAAGGTTATTTAGTATTAATTGTTTCGAATTTGTGTGTGTGTGTGTGTGTGTATAAACATGGTTGTTCCAAGTCAACCGAACAAGTTAGGCAGTTTGGAAATTTTATAAACGTAAAATTTTCGCGGTCTTCGTAAAAGTGCCCTCGCAACTGTTACCAAACAATCAATATTTTGTATCTAATTTTTGCATCAACTCTTAGGAAACATATCGTCATTATTACAAAGTATTACGTATTTGTTTGAATCGCGGAGAGTACATCACATAATAAATTTTAACAAGCAGTTTGTCTATTGTACGTGTTCCATGTATAGTATATAACTAATTAATTCATACTTAACTGGATTATCGAATACAACTAGAAGAAATTCCTAACTTCTCAAAGTAAGTGAGGCGTTGCAATAGAAGACTATTATTTCTTGCTGGAACTATCCGTCGACACCAAGGCGATATGCTTTAGAAATGTAGACTTCCATTAAAAGAATCGCTAGAAACTTGTCGTCTCTAGTTAGCAAATATGTGGAAATTGCTAGAAATTACTATTTTTTTAGTAATGAATATATAAATATTTGATTTTAATCATAACATATTATTTTAGACTTCTAGGTATAAACAAACAATAACGACTCGGAAACTTAACACACCTTTTTCGGCAATCTATTTAAAAATGAACAATAACAGTCGAAATAGTAGCAGAGGAGTAATAAATAAAAAGGAAGATATAACAGAAACCGAAATATAAGAGGCATGCAAGAAGCTAACAAAATTGAAATCACTTGGCATCAATAAGATATACTATGAATTGTTGAAGCACATAGAAGACATGCTGATACTACTGCGAAAAATGTTTAATAACGGGCAAAAACCCAACGTCCGAAGAACGAAAATATTCAAACCGATGTTTAAAAAGACCAACAGAGGGGCACCGGACAAATATAGAAGAATGAAATTATTGAACACCATCCTAGAACTAACAACAAAGATACTCACTGGAGAAATGGACTATATTATAATCACATTTGATGAACATCAAGGGCTGAGGTGAGGAGGATCGTGTGTAGATACAATTTACACAGTACAAAAAGTAATCGAAATATCTTTGAAGTTTAATAACCAGGTGTCTGTGGGCATGGTCACTCTGGAGAAGACTTATGAGAACATATTGTTAGAAGATGTACGTATGTAAGTTGCGGCAATGAAAAAGCCCTTCTTAGGATCAGCCTGCAAACTGCAGTGATTGTCATCAGCGATATTTATAAATTCCGTTGGTAGTCTTTCTTAAGCTCATATCTCAATTCAAGCAAGGAGAGATAATTAATTAATTAATATTCGTAACCACACTTACTTCTACCACTCTTTAACATAACCTTTTTAGAAAATCTAAAATTAATGAAAAGTATGCGCAATATACAACGATCACTAATTAATTCTATTGTATGTATGTATTGTACAGGAATGTTTAAATTAATGAACGAGACCTTTCCAAATGCCTCCACATACATTCGTTTGGCCGTTAGAGCTAAGAGTACAACCAGAACTAAACTTAAAATAAATACTTTCTTGGACTTCACTGTAATCTGTGACATCTCACTTCATTATGTTATATATGGGTGGTGTTAATCAGCGTGTGAATCGAAATATAGGACTGTTTTGTTTATGAATGATATCACTTAAGGTTGTAAGATACTTTCTTTCAAGATTGGTTAAACTTAAAATTTCTTTATTAGTTCAAAAACTATTTTGAAAATTGTATATCTAACCTTTAAAAGTCGTGTGTGTAACGATAAAATACTAGTTTTTTTCTATGTTAAGAGATTCTACAGCTTTTTTTTCAATAATAAGTGAAGACCGAATAAGTTTACGGGGTCGAAATTTTGCATACCGTGTATCTGTTACGAGAGCTACGACTTATCGACACGTAGATATCTTTATAGTTATTTCTGCAGATATTAATGGAAAGTAAACTTTAAATACCAATTATACCGCTATTTTCATAAATTCTTTATGACGTACGTTCTTGAAAACTTTTTATTACATGAACACATTCAAGCAAGATATTCTTGGAAGCCATTGGGGGTAAGTAGGGGAATTTAAGATGAAGTACTTTCTTACCTAGAAAGATTAGGTAAGTAAAATACAACTGTAATAAACAACTAGAATTGAAAAAAGGTCTGCTCAGAAGGTTTATGGTTTATCTTAACAACTAGAGCTGATACAAGAAACAGAATGGTATTTTTGGAATCACAGTTCTTGAAATATTAAAATCAGTTTTTCTTTTTTGATGTAACAAAAAATTTTTTGTCGGGCTGTTATTATTATTGGTAGTATAGTTATTCTTTTCATATACAATATTTAAAATAACAATAACAGTGTTGCCAACACAAAGGAATATGATCCTATGAAGTTAATACACTCTGCTACCTACAGTTACAGGCACATTTAGCACCCCGAATGGAAACATTCTAGATTTTAATTGTTAGGATGCAAAGTGAGTAATTTTATGATCACAATACAGAGAATTCTACTATTAACTATTTATACACTTTTGGACAACTTCATCTCTGATTAGCAGTAATAGCTGAGATTGTAACCGGACCACCGTAATGTAAAATCAAAAAAATTAGTGAATATAGTATGAAATTGCAGCATAGGAGGGATAAGTAGACTATGAACTTCACTTAATTTGTAAATTTACGTATTATTGTCAATAACGGTAATACTATTACTACTATAATTAATCATAGTATGTAGGACACACCATTGTATCGGACAAATATCAAATAATTAACGTATTTAATTATTCCTATCGCGTTTCCATTCATCAATTGGGAATAGAACGATGGAAATTACAGGAAATTTATGGAATTATTTAAATGGAAAATAAACTTTGCGTATAAACTATTAGGTTATCAAAACTTTTACTGAGTACCAAAACATCCCCGGGTTGTTGTTGCTCGTATTATAATTATGCAAATGTGTTGTTTATCTTTATAGGGCTATGTTATAGTATCCAGTGCAGAAGATACTGCCGGCGTGAAAGGGAGAGGATTACTGCATTGTAACTTGGTTGGTCACGTGTATTCTTGGGTAATTAACACATATTCAGGGATGTTATTGCTTGAGAATACACGTAGCTGACAAGTGGCGACCACCCAAAGGACAGGACAATGAAAGATACGATGATAGTCATCATGTGATGTAAATTTTAAAAATATATAATATAACTTTAAATAATGTGTTTATTATTTATTCCCACTATTACAATCTTATGGTAGTTTAAGCAGGTACTTCTCAACCTTATTAAGTAACCAAAAAAGCAGGCGAAAACATATACATACCACACCAGAATTGTAAAATTTTGATAACTGCTGCTCAAAGAATACAAGAATGTAACAAATCGCATATTTTCTAGGAAAGACGAATGATATTTCGATGCTAAATCTATCACAACCGATCACAAGGGAGTTTTCAAATTGTAGATTACAATTTTCTACATATAATGTCTGCATCGTTACTTACATTAGTGACTTCTACTATGGAATCCATTCCCATTTATTTTCGTTCTTAAGACAAATACGTATGTGATCCCTTTCACTTTCTGTTAGACCAACCGATCATACAATCGGTTGAAAAGTTAAGTTTATTTCCCGAGAGAAAAGAGCTATTTTTTAACTAGTTGCGCACAATACTTGCTGCACTTTCTTCAATATTAATTTATTTTAACAAATCTCTGGTAGTTGAAATTTTCATATCAAATACACACGACTTCCGTGTCTCTTTTTCTGGTTAGTCATTTCAGCGAATAAAAGTTTTTGCAAAATTAAATAATGGCAATGAATCTGCCAAACAACCGTTTTGTAACGCATACTAGCCAGTTATGCTAAAGCCTCTAGTTACACGCGGAGCAGACTTATTCTATTACTGCTTTGTACCTTTGATATTTTCATAACGTACTTGTAAAACTTGTAGTTGCTATAAAAAATAAAACCTACAATTAGCGATAATTGGATTGTGAAACAAATTCCTTTAATATTGAATATTCAAAGCTGGCAATTTGTTATATTCGTACTAAACCACAATCCTTGCAATTATTAGTTGTACAGAAAAACATAACAACTAGTATATACAACAGTACGATATTGCATCCATACAATATAGATTATTGCTTACGCATTAACAAATAGAGCACAATAATCTGGCATACATACGTGAAAACGTTTAAGAAATTACATTTCTTTCATAAGTGCAAGGGCAAAATTGATACATGAAAGTCTCTTAGTATGATCACGAGCAGCAATTTCGACATCAAGGGTTTCCATGGCATTATCGTGTGAGCGAGTTTCAACTCTAATTGGGGCTTATAAAATTTCTCTATAACGGATTTTAGAATGCTACCAAATACTTTTACTGTGAGCTAATAAGAGCTTTTTCTTATGTATTTGATGTAGCTCGTGTTTCCCTTTGTAAACATCGAGAAGCAATGCATTTTTCTTTTATACATTACAACCAAAATAAACGAGAAAAAAACATATAGGTTAACAAGCCACGAACAAACATTTGCTTTAGTCAAAAAGCATTATTGCGAATACTTGCAAGGGAGTGGAATGCCTCCTGGCAGCACCTAATTTTATTTCAGGCAAATATATGTATTTACTCGCGGAACATTTCCAAACATATTTACGTAACATTTACTTCTAGAGGGTAATGAAAGAGATATACATAGCTGTACTCTTGTACTTTGAGGGAAATAATTAAATTACTAAAGTAGATATATTGTTACTAAATGTGGTATTGTCGTGCTACACTTGTGCTGCATCCAGGAATAAATTTACTTGTTTATTTTTAGTTTCATAGTACATATTCTATATTTATTCTGGCAGATTACATTTGTAAAATCGATCTGCTCCATTCATCATTTATATATCCATAACCTATAATCTGAAACAATATAAATAAAACACATTTATGTCTTATTGAATTTAAGTGGTTATAGGCTCTTACCAGTGAATCACTCAGCGCTTCTTGTTGTTATAATAAACAAATTATTAGATTGGAAGAAACATGTTGAAAAGCTTACCAAGAGGATGGCCGTAATGGTGTTTGCTTCGAGAACCATCAACGGTGAAGTACACGTAATGGACGGGATCATCTCCTGGTGTAATTCGATAGATGTAGGAAGAATCTTTGTGTTACAAAAGTAGTGCCTACGAAACATATTCCATCTAAAAAGAAGACAATCGTGTAGAGATATTTAAATCCTTACCCTTCACTCACTGTATATAAGTATGTTTTAGCGTCAAGGAAATTTCGCACATACAAGGCTGGGTGTATCTGCGAAATTTGCTTGACGCTAAAACCGATACAATAACAGGAGCACAAGCTGCCCCTCGCAAGACCGGACATAACCAAAGTCCGTGATGGTACATACAAGTATATTTGTTTCTAGAGAAAACGTTATGATAAACTGTTAAGAGAGTTTGAAGGACATCACCGATATGAAACTTGTGAGGGTGTGGCAGTTGATCTGCGTATACTACAAACACAATTTATCAGGGTGCAGAGAATCGTTGTTCCACCAGTTTTGAAAGTCTGAACTGAAAGTAGAGACCGGATTCGATTTTCGAGGTTGAATACTTCACTTTATTCGGAATTTGTAAATGATGAAAATTTTGAAAAGATAAATGCTGAGATGTATACACCCAATACCTAATTATTTTTAACCAATCAGAATTCACCTTTGTTCGTTTAATTTCCGATTTTCATTCTTAGAACCCGTAACAAAATAATCTTTGCTCTTCGGTATTGAACATGATATTTCGTTAGGAAATTTAAAAGCAATTAGCAATTTCATAGAAAAATGTAGAAACATAAATTTCTTGGAAAATGCATTAATCCCTATTCAAGTAATATTTATTTTATTATATTTAACGAAACATCGGTAATCGTACAATGCAAATTTTCCAGAAAATTGTCTACTATATTTTTTATAAAAATAACGCGATTTTCAAACAGAAAAATATGTCAAATAATTTTAAATATGTTAAAATATTCGAAATATGTGGGAAAAAGCCAGAATATTCTAAATATCTGAAATTGAATTAGTGCTAAAGGCTTTTATTTATCCTAATTCGTGTAGATCTTAAAGCGTTCAATTGTACCGTTGATAGTTATCGATATGCAAAAACATATAATCCGGTCTCTGGTAATCATTGTCCCCACAAACTGAGAAGCTTATCCATAAAAAAAAAAACTAAAAAGATTGCGAAAACTCATTTGATTAAGAATTGTTTTTATGAAATAGAAGACTTTGTCAGTGAATTATTAACTAGAGTTTATTGTATGTTTATTATTATTGGCATTATTTATTAGTAGTATTCTTATTGTTTAATATAGTAGTTAAATAAATATTGTTTATAGATACTTAGATTATTTTTGACATGTTCTATGCGCAAACAAATTAAAACAAAAATAGGGAATATGTACTACAGTATTTATTACTAATCTTTCTCTAGCACTACTGATGGACAGAAATTGTATTTTACTAGATTTAACCTGTATGACTTATGTATACTTATATCTAAATTGCATGCTCTTCCACCTACAAATAAATCAAAACTAAAGTGTACCTACTATGTACATTCAATATGTACGAAAACGTGAAGGAAATAGAGTTCTAATTTAATTTTTCTTCTGATCAAATATATACACCCGAATAGAAGAATTAGAGCGCGGCATTAATTTCAATTTTGCGACTACTAGAGCTTAGCTATTAGCCACTTATGAAACCGATACCGGAAAAAATTATTTTATAAGTGCTACTATTGTAGCACATTTATCCTGCCAGAAGAGATAACGACAATTTTATCTAGAGACAAACCATTTAAATTACAGATAGATTAATAATCCAGTAAAGTCATTGAGAGGCATTAACTGGAAGGGTTGCTTAATTGGCAATATACTTGCGTAAACCCGCTAAGATTCCATTACACGATCCCCTTTGCTTACTGATTGTAACTCATTCCGGTATCCGGAAATCTCCTCCATTCACCCGTACAATGCCGAGCTCTGGAACGTAAAAAGAAGAAACCGCCTCTTTGAAAGGAATGGGGAAATAAAGAAATCAACATTTCCGCAGCGTAACTGATGCTTCGTAAAAAAATAAAAGGAAAGAAACGAATACGGACAGAAGTATCAGTAAAATAAGTGCATTCACTAATTTCAAAGTCAGATATTTATAATTAGTTGTCTTAATCGACATGCGGGAGGATTCTTGTAAAACTATGTTGTAAGTAATCAATGATTTATAGGACATAGCAAATTATTTATGTCAGTATATAAGAACAATAACCTACAAGATTTTTTCTGCAACGGAAACGCGGATGAATTGATTGTGCACGCTGAATACACATCTGAAGTCTATCTTTTCCATCACTGATTTTGTGTTGTACTCAAAAGTTATCCTCATTTTTAAGTCTTTAACATATTTCAGTACGCGATACAGGTGTCTTACCAAATTTCCTCATGTTCAGGGGAAAATGGTTCAACCAATCGATTAATCAAATGGAAATGGACGTCCTGCAGAAGAAAGACCATATCTGATTTTCATTAAATAGTTTTACATTTTGTGTATTGTATATCTACCTAGTGTATTTCTATGCAAGTGCTATAAAACTCATATATAATTATTCCGTTGAATATTTTCCCCCAATTCCCTAAAGAATATGTATCCAATTAACATGAAAAACATTTGGTGATACAGACGTAATAATTTCTATAAACATACATCAAGCTCGCAAAGTTAAGTCAAAACTTCTCAGCCAAAAGTGATTCGTAGCCACCCCGACAAAAAGGGATTTAAAATACATATATATTTCACAAAGGGCAGAGCTGCTACCAAGGATAAAATTGAGAGAATTCATGAACAAAACTATACAAATCATAAATGTGATACATGGGGAACGAAACTATGAAGTATTTGGCGGAACTCCGGAGATGATTAAAATTTACTAAATGAGGCTCACATCTAGCTCATCGGAAATATCATTTTCCATTTCCTGTTCATGTTTCCAGTCTCATCCTGAGAATCAAGTAAACTTGCATCCGTTTATTTACCCCCTCGCTGTACCTAACCAAAGTGCAAAAGCTTCATCGTCTTTAATTTAAAAGCAAAACAAATAGAATTGTTTACTTTTTTATTTCATAATCTGAGGTGAAGCTTCGTTCATAAGGGAAAGTCCGGGCTATATTCATGGGATTCACGGGATATCTGGGTTTTACCATCCTACCTTCAGATACGAATTGAAAATCGGTACCACACTCGTAATTAGGCCGGCTACATACATCATTTTTATCGAAACTTTTCTGCCTTAACACCGATTCTGTGGATTGGCCCCAGTTTAAGTACTGATTCGATTCTCGAAATCAATTTTTCGTCGCATGTTAGAATTCTTTTGAATAGCCAGTGTTTTCCTCTCAATCAAATCGTACAATATTTTTCTACATCGCCTATTTATCTTCGTTATCTTGTGAAGGTGGTACTAGTCCGAGCAAATGGCGGTGACAGCGTACATTTACGACATCAGTTACGACAGCATCGTCAACTCGCTATTTTGGTCAGAATAGTTCTGTGTATATGCAGGCTGTCGTAACTTATTTTGTAATTACCACTATTTGCCCAGACTAGTGATAACTATGGACCACCATGAAGGGCGAAAATCTTGCGGAGAATAGTGTGTGTTGCCAGTGAGAGTTGGTTCAACACCTTGAGGTAGGACCACTTCTTGAGGAACGGGATTATTTTGGAAGAATTTGTACGTGAATTTGTCCGTTGATGCATTTTTACGTCGGTCTCAACAATATTATGCAGTATTACTTTAAATTGAATATGTATCTCTCTTGCTATCTTTGAAGATTTGCCAATAAAAGTATCCCCATATCAGATAGATATGTTGCAAGTTCTACCAATGAGAATTAATAGAAACAGTTAATTTTTGTTCTATCGCGTTGTTATACGAAGGCTATCTAGAAACTGATTTACGTTTTGGAATAAGCACAAAAATAAAGGGACAGGACATACCCTTTATTACATTCATATAAGAGCCCAACTGATAAGCTACTAAAATTGAGGCACTTATCATAGCGATGCAGTAGTTTGTTGATACCGTTGTCATAGAATACAGCCATATCAATTACTTGATACACACGTAGATGGGATGAAGCGTTTACGGATAGGTGATCTGAATTTTTTCTATTATTCCAGTCGTCTATTACCAAACTCATAACCTAATTTTTCAAGGGCATGTTCTTTTCTAACAGACCGATTCATTGCTTCAAATTTAACAGCCATATCTGAACGATCAGCCATCACTAGCAGGTGCCGGCGCTCCGATAATAAAATACTAATCCTCCGCTCATAGTGTGTCAAGGAAATTGCTTTTAATACGAATAATACCATCCCGGAAACAAGCTGGATACCAAAAATATCTTTTTGCTATATTTGGTTCACTTTTATTAGGAACTTTTACTAATTGGTTTACTACGTCTTGGAGCATCTACACTTTGATTTCTAAGGGTGCATTTTAAGGCGCACACAGTATTAACACCGGTCTGTCCTATTGGTGATTTATAAACTTGTAGTTTTCATTTCATACTGGTCCTCTTGTTCTTTACATGTTCTATGTATTTGTTAACGGACCTGCACCCAACTTGAATCTTCTCTTCCACTCAGAGTCTTAGAAAACAAACCCCCACCCAAGAACATGTCCGCAATTAGGAAGCAATTAGCATTCTAACAACATTTTTCAACTTCCGAGCCACTCTGGCAGCTTCGATAAGAGACTGCGACGACGTCTGTATGTCGCAGTGAAATCTCCGTAGCAGAAACGGTAGCGGAGACAATTCGGATAGCAATATCCGGTTAACGCTGCCATTTAATCAGCCCGCTAGGAGATATATTGATCCGACTCGCATTTCATTACGCGTTCACTTACACATTGTACACTGCCGCTACCACCGTTACTGTATACCATCTTTCTGTCTTTTTCCTATCGCACGTCCTGGCCATACGCGGTAATACCATATACAGCTCAAACGCTCTTACTTGACAAATTTAAAAGATCCCCAGCTTCGATCTAAGCCAATAAGTAATAAATCCAGTCGCTACAGACAACCTAAATACTTCTACGGGGCTATTAGAACGATATTTCTATCTACGACCATATATTGTGTGCCGAATACTTAAACTATTGGAAAGAGATTTGATACTACATCGTAACCGATAAGATTGTTGCACTTGTAAATCCAATTGAATGTGTACTTTTATATGTATTTAGGGTGTTGGATACCTTTTTCCAAGATCGGTTAAACTTAATTTTTTTATTGGTTCCAAAATTTTGAAAATTGTATATCTGACCTTTAACAGTAGTGTGTGTTAAAATACTCGTTTTTTACAATGTTAAGAGCCTTTACAGCTACCAGTAAGTTTACGGGCTCGAAATTTTGCATATCGTGTATTCGCTACGATAGCTACGACTTGTCATCAAACTTTTTTGTAAATTCCTTGTTTTTTGTTGAATTTAAGCTCAATTAAGGAATAGAAAAATGACCATGGACTTACCATCATTTTTGAACTTGAAGAAAGTAACGATAACAAAAGGAATTGACAACAAAGCTCGATGACAAATCGTAGCTATCGTAGCGAATACACGGTATGCAAAATTTCGAGCCCGTATACTTACTGATTCTTCACTTATGATTGTACAAAATTAAAGCTGTAAAAGCTCATAACATTGTAAAAAACTAGTATTTTATCATTACACACACAACTTTTACAGGTCAGATATACAATTTTCAAAATAGTTGAATGGAACCAATAAAAAGAATTTAAGTTTAACCAATCTTGGAAACAGGTAACCAACACCCTTAAATATGAGTCGTAAGTAAAGAATATTGATATTAAAGCTTTAAAAGCTTTTATATCAATAAAAAAATAATAAAATATTGTAAAACATTTAAATCTTGTATATATAAAAATGGATCGTGTTCGGATGCTTAAAACTTGAAAACGACTGAACCAAATTGGATACTTCCTTCTGCGGCTTTGTTCGTAATTGCTACGCGAAGGTTTAGGAAAAAGAAAAAGTCGACAAAAATTTTGGAGGAAAACGAAATTTGCCGGGTCAACTAGTAAAATTATATATCACTGTTTACTCCGAAAATTTTCTTTGCACATTTATCATCAGTCAAGAACCTTTTTCACCAAAAAGTATAAAGTAATGGTTTTGTAACTTGATCCAAATGTTATATCAAGAAAAATGAAAGATATTTAACATCTTGCGTGTCTTTTCACGTAGTGTAAAATTTTCTTTGTCGACTTCACTTTGAGTGATGACGTATAAAGGTGTAATACTGTAAAGTGAAGAGTTTTCGAAATATTTGAGCTTCTTCTAAAGAGAATTGGCTATTGCATATAAGTAGAATGTTATGAATAAGTATCTAAACTAAAGAGCTTCTTCTTCTTCTTCTTAATCATATTCCTATCTACCTTTCGGTGTAAGGCTTGGATGGGGTCAAGTTTCCTATTTTCCATATAGTTCTCTCCACCATTTCCTGTCTCCGGTCTGATCCTAAAGAGGAGCTACCTAGTTTAAATTTGTAGGAGTGATGGCTATTATAAAATGGTTTATTTATCAGAAGACGAACGGATTATCCTTTTCATGACGGTTAGTTATGGAAATCGTACGAGAATCCAACAGGACGTGTATGAATATATAAATAAATTCCTAAGAAGTATCGAAATTAATTTTAGAACACGACAAAGAAGCCAATTCTGATGTTTGAATCGTGTGAGATAGATAATTTCATTATGAGAATATGTGTTAGTAATACATTGCTGATGATGGGTGGATCTAAAAACGTATTAAGATACGTTAATCCAAATAGAAAAGAATGAACCAAAGATCAGAAAAAGAACAGTCAATTCGTTTAATTAGTATTAGTGTTTTGCGTCAAACTCACTACTTCCGAAACATTTAGTGACAATGACCATGGAAGGAAAACATGGCAAATCCTTTAAAAAGGAACAACTATAACATCGAATATACACTTTGCCATTCTTGTTAGGATTTCATCCACCATTATAGCTATTAACTTTAAAATTAAGACGAAAATCGTAAATAATCTGCCAAGATTTATTCAAAGAAAACCAAAATATTATACATTTGATTTAACTTTTACAGTAGAATTCAACATCATTCTTTTTGATTTCCCGAAGTTAACAGTAATTAAAATGTAAAATTAGTAGATATTTCTAGGTCTCTCTCGTTGCTCTATTTATACTACAGACGTCTTCTCACAGGTGAAGTTCAGCTAACCAATTAAAGTTGATCAATAAAACTTGAATATGACATGAATCAGTTTTTACTCATAGATTTCAACAAACTGATCAACAGTTTCAGTTTTAAATAGCGTTGATTGCTGTTGCTTGTGCGCGTATAAAGATAGAATAGCAGTTTTGTCAAGAATTTTGTTCAATATGAGCAGAGAGCGTAAACTGAATCGTCTTTTGGTAAAGCAATGGATTTTAAGAAGGAATTGACTGAGAGCATCAAAAGGTTCGCTGAAATAACTAGCACTGGAAGATAAAGATACCAACAATGACCACAAATAACGATATAATATTACTACTTAACGAGTTGGTAATTATAATAAAAATTGTTTCCAAAAACCGAATATAAATAAGAAGTCCATGATTAACAAATTAGTAATGTCCATGGTTTACAAGTTAAATAAATTGCGTCAACGAAAATTGATTAACGATACTCTAAACAGGCATACTCTCCCTTGTCACAATCGATATTCTCTACTCTTTGTTTTCTCCACTGGAAATTAACACTTGGTGCTCGAAATGCGTCCTTGGAGTTTTCTAAAGAATTGAGGAAGTAAGGGTAAGAACCAATTTATTTAAAAACTAGCTAGGTTAATCGAGAAATAAAAATGCAGTTCAATCAAAAGCTCGGCTTCACAACTAATAAAAACACAAGATTTAGCCGGTGTAGCCGGTCTTGTGTTATGATTTGATTAATATGAACTTACAAATACTTTCTAAATATATGTTTGATCACATTATTCTTTCTTACCTTCTCACTACATACGAAGACGGTGTAATGAATAGCTGGTTACTTAAGCACTGGTAATAATGACCGATAGCACGAAATTGGTAAAATTTGAATTTGTCTCATGATTTTATCATTTTGTTAGGCTATAGACCTACTGTGATACCCCTAAAACAAAGCCACAGTTCAATACGTCTAAAAGAATGTAATAATTACAAAAGCAAATATAATTTTGGGTAAAGAATAGAGGTGGTATGAAATTATTAAACTGAAGAAACTATGTAGGAAGTGCATTATACTTCGATTAAACTCAATGACGTAAGCTGGTAATTTTTTCATTCCAAAGATTACTTCCATCTCTTTTTCTTCTTCTTTACCTGTTGATCCGTTATCTCTTCTCGCTCTCTATGCTAAGCGTCATATTCCTTCAAAGCTTTTACTACATTGTACATACATATACATATGTAATTACAGAGATTCCATCAACAAGCGTAAGAGCAAAACATTTTGCCCTCAAAGAGTTGCAAAGTTATAATTTGTTACCTGTTTTTGGAAATTTTTGATCGGGCTATCTTCTTGTCTTTATTAGAAGAATACTAAAAGCAGCTAAAGTTATATACATGAGTTTGTAAATTAACGACTGATTCTTTTCGACTGTAACTATACATTCCAAATATTGAATTCGTCTGTGAAAATAATAAATGAAACAAAACGGTAAGAAACTGCCAAATGCAAAAGAGGCATAAGTTTATTTATATACAGTGCACATTCCGTATATTCTCGGCTTTGTCTCGCATCGACGTTCAGCAGCACTCTTGAATATAAAATATATAAAAGGGCGTCTATAACCCAAATTCCACGGTGACTTTGCATTCCGAAATACTCCGCTCCCGTCATGATTTACAGTGGCCCCTTTTCTTTTTCCCCTTTTCCGCCTGTTTTCTGCATCCCCCAATCGGAACTCACTTCTACGTGTTCACTTTTCTCGTGCTCGTCCCGTCCAATATGCATTAACATATAGACGCTGAAAAAACTTAAAATGAATTATTTATCTGTGCACTTGCGCTTTTTAGAATGAAATTCAATTTTTTCTGTAGCAACACCGACGTCTACATTCGAATTGTCATGAAGGAAATTACATATAAAACATTTAAGGTGTTCTATATTACGCATACCAGTATACGAAAATACAAAGAATGGATTTAACAATTACAGTTGAAATACACACAGTATTCTTACATAAACTATGAGAAATCATTTTAGGATAGATCTCTGACAAGATAAGCATTTACACGTGCGAGGGCCTGCACGGTTTCATAAAAGTTTAACCCCGCAACTATCTTTTGACTGGGCTGATCACTTCCGCTTGCGTTTCATCGTTAAGCTTGCCGCTGTCACCTTTTCGTTATCATTTAGAATACATATGTATGTGTTTGATTTGGCTCGATATAAATAAAAAATGTCAAGTTTACTCTTCTGTACTTTTATTTCACTTACTATGATGTTTGTCATCATCGCACTTAGTTGTTCGCTTGACACTATCGCACCATATTTTTGCCCTTTCCTTTTTATCAAATTTTCAACGTTTTCAATTTGAGAGTTAGTTGTACTTGTAATTATTATATTTCCGGATTCCAATTCAGGTATGACACTTCTAGAACTTTTAATATTCAAGTTCTCCCAAAAGAGTAAGGTCTGCTGAATTCATGCCCGAAAATTTAGTTCGCCCTTTTGTTGAAATTTTTGGCTATTGTCTGGAATAACGTTCCTTTAAGTAACTATCGCACCATAACAGTATAATGCAGCGTTCCACCATCTTCCGGAGAGTAAATTTGGTATCTACTCTGAAAGTATTTTTTATTTATTAATACCAAACAAGAACGCTAATAAATTTTAACAAGTAACCATAATTGTGTTTTGCATTAGTTTCTCTATTTCTCCCAATATTACGAGTCCATAGGCGTAGTGTAATTCGGCTATTTTTATATTTGTTAGTCTCTAGTATCCTACATTGTAGGTGCTCAGTTTCCCTTTGCATATTTTCAACCAGTATTAAACAGTAGGGGACTCAATACACAACCTTACTTGAACTGAATTTCGCTGACGAACCGGTTTGATTTTTCATTCCCCACCCTTACATAACTTTTCCCTCAATATATCAGCTCTTTTCCAACATTTTTTCTAGTACAGTAGAACTTCCTATATCTAAGATTTTGATACCTGAAATTCGCGAAATCTCAAAGAACTGCCAGGTGATCTTTTTTACGGCCGATGTTCCCAAACCTCTAGGAATTTGGCCATAATTTTGCCTTTTCCTCAATTTTCATCAATATTACAATAGAGTTTTATACAGTTATCCGACCATAAAACTATTTTTTTAACTGTCCTCAAGGAACTTTTTTGGAGTCTCTGTAATTAAGCTCTTTACTGTTTTATCCCGTTTTAGGTCTTATAGAGCAACTCGTAATGGTTCTTTCAAATTTGGGAACACATTAAAATCACTAATCTGGCAAAGGGAGTGGATGTGAAAACAGTTCTCAACGGAATTTGTTTAAATCATCCTTCGTTCTTCGTGCGGTATGGGGTACTCTGTTGTTCTCTTCCAATAACGGACGCTTATGCAACGTCCTAGAACACTTATTACAAAGCGCCCGCGATAATAAGCCAGATAAAACATCAGAATAATATTCTGCGGTAATTGTAGCACCTTTCGGCCGATGATTCATAAAAATAATTGCCTCGCAATTCCAAAATACAGTAGACATTTTTGTTTCAACAAATGGAACTTCGTGCTTTAAGCGGAGACTACTCTTATGATTTGTCAAATTCTTTCGACTAATTTTTGGTCTTAGGATTGAATAAGGTATCCATGTTCCATCAGTAGTTATTATCCGTGGCTAAAACATTCGACATAACATGCTAAAATCTCTTGAAGTTGGCGGCATGTGTTGGGCCTGTTGAGCTCCTGCTTCGGTCCCAAGAGCCTTAGTACCAAGCGAGCTGGAACCTTGTTTACGCCCAAAGGTCTGTGTAAAAGCTCTCGCGTACCTATTCCTACGCTAACCCTAATTTCAAAAATTAGTTATTCACCTATCATGTTTGAGTAGGTCTTAAGGTTACACCCCCTTTTTGGATAAAAGGAAAGCCATAGTTCTTTGTGCGGTACAGAAATACGTCTGTATCACTGAAGCATTTACAGTATACTAAATGTGTCAATACTTGTTTCTGATCAATAGCGTGACCTATAAAACTTGCCCAATGAAACTAGAGCAAAATTCCGAGAATATTCGAAACACCCCTCGTACATATGTATATTTAATACTGTACGTATTTTTCCAATTCTTAATTCTTTGAAATAATGCGAATCTAATATTTGAAATTTTTTGGCATTATTTCGGTTGTGGGAGGTGTTACTTTATGCTACAAATTCTCTATTTATTTTATCAAGTGCCTTCTTTATACCAATGATATATGCATGTATGTATCAGCACTTCAGTTTTAATTGCCCTCTCCGATATTTGTCTAATTGTAAGCATAAATATCTTATGCTTTGTTCCCTCTTTCTTCTCAATACACTCTGGTTTTCCTCTAGCGTGTGTTTCAGTTTTTCTCTTAATCCGTTCTCCAATATTCTAGCGTACATTTTTCAATGGCGCTTCTCAAAGTTACTCCTCTTTAGCTTGCACAGTATTTACAGACTTATGCATTTAACCAATTCGATCGTGCTTTTTGTTCTTAATTTTGAGTATTGCTTCCTTGAGTTCTTTCTCTATTATCATTTTTACTTTTTCTTGGTATTTCTGTGATATATCCTGCTCATTTTGTTTTCGTGCTATTTCATCTGCCTCCAATGAATCCTGTTCCTAACCTAACTTCCAATGATAAGTTTCCAATATAAAATATTGCGAAAAATCAATGAAGAAGATATGGATTGATAACATCATTTTTTGTGTTCACTGAAGTTCAGTTCTAAATAGCTTTCCAATTTAACATTTCCTCTACCTATTCTCTCTGTTATTGTTTTATTACGCAGTACCCTTCATTACTTCGTTTCTGTATAATAATTTTATATCATAATTTATAAGATAGTGCATTAAATTTTGCTTTCCCTAATAACGTATACTCTTATTAGATCTAAAAACAGCGCAACGGTGCAGCTTATAAACCTACGGTTACTCCTATAAAATTATGAATCAACAATCAAACAAAGATTGAATTTGCGGTAGAAGCTAATAAGACATTAAAGTTTATTTCCAAAATGGAGAATTCATCAAACGAAAGCGATAAATAGACGATACGGGATTAGAAGTTGTGAAATTGGTTAACATAATAATTTATACTAAACCTAATTCTTAACATACATTCTGAATTTTTCAACTCAATATAATTATCTACTAACGTTAACATTGCAGTATCGAATAGGATAAATTTTTAATTTACATATGTTATGTTCGAGTTTAAGACATTGGAATTGGGAGACTAAATCATAAAAAAAAACAGGAGCTTCTAATATGATATACATAAGTGTATATTTTTCACTTGGCGATTATCGGATATATATAGTATCACATGCGGCAAAACTTAAATTTACAAAATAATCACTATTAGGTATATATAAAAAAAGGCCAAAATTTGAAAGCAGATAAAGCGAGTGACATCCTACTTTTCATTACAGTATACGTCTAACTGACTACTATGACTTGTAGAATACAATTACATACGACCGAAAGCACAAAATCAATAAAAACAAAAACGATGTATTTTTATTCTACCAACTCGAAGCAAATTATAAAATAAATTTTGTGTGAATGAGTCTTTCGGTAGTCACGATAGCAATCGCAAAAACATTATTAACATTAAACGCAGGGAGCGCGTTCCTAAAATAAGTAGAAAAATACTTCGTAGCCTAGCCTCTTTAAATAATACATTGTCTCAAGATTGAGACAAATGGAGTATGGAGAGATTAAACTTACAGGAGAGCTAGAGCAACAAAGAAGGGAGAAGTAAAAGTGGTCGAGATGGAGTAGGAAGTCGGAAAAAGTCGCGAGGGGTGAAGGGCATCGGTGACAAATAAAGGGACAAGGCTCATGAATTACAAAGGAGTTCCTTGGAAATAATGCAATTTCTACTTTAAATATTGGGCATTCTGTGGTTAGCTTATAGTGCTTTCTTATTGAATTAATGGTGGGTTTTCGGATAAAACGTGACAAATCTCGCATAAAATGCGGTATTGCACTATTTATTTTTATGATAGAGTTAAGCTTCGAGGAAAGAAACGCAAGTACGTCAAAGTATTTTAGTAATGATTTGTTATGGATAATTACATATTTCTGCATGTAATTTACTGAATATAACATGCAAATAAATATTTCTTAAGCTGCAAAAAGCTATAATCCAGTTAAATTGTTTAATTAATCGATATTGAAATATAAACAGTTGATACGGTTTTATATTATTATAATGAGGCATACTGAAAGAAAATAAACTGCGCTTAATGCTTATCTGTATTGTTGAATTACTTATTTTTTAGATAGTTATTTAGCACTTAATAAGTTCGAAGTATCCATTTTATTCGGAGACCGATGTGTTTCCGCTAACTACAGGAACATATATTTTCTTTCGATTTTTCAAAGTATTTCCCTGTACAAACAATGCATTTTCGAAAACCAATCTCCAAAATATTTCTTTCAGTCTTCCAGCATTAGGGTGTTTATTTCATCGCTGTTGGACCGGGTGTACGTAACTTGTTATTTAGGCGTGAAACAAAATAGAATAATTGTGTTCCTGGTGTAGACTACGTGACGAATAGCCCATTATTCCAATGTTTTGGGCATTCAAATACTTCAAGCAGCAGTGTGGGTGTTATCAAAAATCTCAAGAACTGTGGTGTAATACAAGAAGAAATAATAATACTACCTGTCATAATAGGTAATAATTACTTGATTAGCAGTAGCAATAGAATTCCTGAAAGAATCAATTGTGGTTTTTACTTATCAAACTGCTTATATTTACGTCGCCGAATTTAAAGTTACTGAAGAGTCAAATAAAGTTAATCTGCAAAGAAAAATTCCTACAAAAATTGTTAAAAAGTCCGAAAGATATACTTCTTTTTAAATAAATATGAACCACTAATAACAATAACAGCTTGCAACTAACTGAATGGGAAGTATTGAATAGCTCCAATTCCTCCAATTTCTAGCATTGGAAACACACTGTGAGAGCAAGCATCGGTAAGTTTCCCAAGACCATACTCACGGTTGCAATCTGTAATTAATAAAGCACAATCCCCTCCGCGATAATTATTAGCATGTGGAATCCGTGGTTACTTGTAAAATAACCACAACAGCTTTCTTTTAGAAGTGGCTAACAACGCATTTAGTTAGTAGGTCGTTTCGGGATCTATTAGATTTTCTTTTGAAATTATTTTGGCTGCAGTTGAAAACAGATGTTTAACTAAGAAAGTAATGAACGGAAGTACTTTTTAAAGACGGGATTTTATAAAGATTCCGTTTTAGGAAAAACACAACGATTTAGCTAACAAAGGAGAATTTTATCAGTAAAAGAGCAACAATTATTGGAGTACAAAAGTATGAAATAAATTATTTAAATGTAACGTACTTATACGTTATGTGTAACATTTCGAAAGTATGAAGTTCACTAACTATGCCTTTAGTTTTCATGTTAAATGTACAGATTTGATATTAGTTCTTGGCTAGTTTAGCATATATAACTAAAATAATAAAGGCTTTATTACATATTCCTAATTGCATACAGACATAGGTATATACGTGTGCATCGGGTATCCAATATTAATTATTCTTTAGACTTTTTGGTTGACAATAATTATGTCGTACGACATGCATATTAAACAAACAGTTTTTCATTACTTTTTGTATTCTTTATATCATTGACAGTATCTTTTCTAACAGCAACTGTAATCTATTTGATCTTTTCTTTACCCCCATTCCATCTTAAGAGGGAAACGTACGATGAATATTAATTCTGAGAAAATTAAAAATGTAATAGAAACGATGCAATGTTCGAAAAAGACGGCGCCTCCAACGAAATCAACTCGTGTATCAATTGCGAAATTTAATATTTGACGCTGCGAAATTACATAAAAATTAATACGCTTTATAATGCTATCCCCGTCTTTCCTTCGGAAATCGTAGCGGCTTCGATGTCTTCTATATTCCGCCTTCTATGGTCCGATTTTTCAGATTCATCAAGTCAATCTGAAACTTTGATAGAGATGCAGAGCCTAAGAATGTTCGGAAATCTTATTAATGTCATATAGTTGATCAAGTAGACTCCGGCGATGGAGTCAAAGGTTTCGGAGAGTACGAGTGGTTGGACTACTGGAAGTAAGAAGCAGGTCCTTTGACGGTATCTCGGGCCGACGCTCGAGGGAACGAGATTAAAGCAATATTGTGTGTGCAGTGTGTCCTTACTAATCCGTAAGGTGGCGGGTATTACTGCGGGACTGTTTTTACTCTCACGGCTAATTTTCCTCAGAAGCACGAGCACACGTATCACAATAAAGAACTAGCCTCTATGACTTCATTCGAACTCAACGAGCGTAAAAATAGATGTTAGTTTCCTACGTAAGAGCGGTAAAAATCAAAATAAACGTAGATTGCTAACAAACAGCAATCGACTTACTTCTAGTTAAAGCTGAGAGATTAAATGTATCTTTACTGAACAATAAAATCAGTCTTAATTAAAGTACGAAAATAAGATATGAATATCGTTATGTCGGAAACAACGTTAGATATTTGTAATATTTGCTAGTAGTAATAATACAAACAAATTACTTTCAGTCCTTGAGTCGTGTTATAATCATATTATATTGATAATAATAACAACAACAGAAACAATGATAATAATTCGTATAATAAGAACAATTGTGGTAATGACAACAATAATATCAACTTTAAACGATAGTTTTATTAATTTATCTATTAAGACTATAATATATAATTATAATTATTCATTCAATCGAACGGTCACGTGTCTTTTTTCAAGTATGACTTTTGAGATAAATCACACCTGTATTTTCACAAGACAAAAGATAACATCATATCTACTAAAATATTATTATAAATCGTACTGTTTATGCACAATACCAAGAACATCAAGAGTTTCGCTTAATCGAAATACTCAAATTTACAATAATATTGGCAAGCCAGAAAAGAATCGTTTAAATAATACGACTGCGAAGAGGACAGTGCTACTTCAAAAAATATCGTCATTTTATTGAAACTAAATAGTTCATCCGCACAGACCTGACTATTTACAGTTGCTCATCACTTTCTGCAATTCAATGAGAACCCAAAGTTAATATAATGCATCACTCTCAGCAGTGCAGTAGGTTCCAATTCTGATTCGCTTCTCTATCTTTCTAAATTTAACTCGTGTGCTGCATGTTTGGTCGATTTCTTTTCTGTGACACAAAATATAGATCCAAGTACCTTATAGTCCAAATTCAGATGTTTATCGCTAAATTTTATTTATAACTATTCACACAATATAAGTGGTGGACGTAATCATAAGATTTATAAGTATATAATGTATCCACACCATATTCAAATTTTAGAAATTAAATAAATATGTGAAATGCAGGTAACTTAGAACTAATTAGTGTGTCTTTAGAAAGCTCTTCTTCTAAACTTGATATAACAGTAGATATTAATTTTTAAAAACCTGCATTATTTACTTCTGGCACTAACACGTATAATGCCAACTAATAATTTCTTAATTTGTATAAGTTAACTACTACATACACGAGGACTAAGCTATACAAATTAAGAAAAGGTATTAAAATATCTTCAGAGAATATAGACCCTAAAAACTTCTTTCTTCCTTCTCCTCCACCAAATATTGCTTTATAAAACAATACTCTACCACAGTTTCCCTCAAAGAATGTATGAAAATATTGAAGAAGTTGATGGAAATAGCCTCGAAAATGTAAGTAAAGTAAGAACTTTTACGAACAAATAGCTGAACGAACCTGATTAACCCCAACAACAAGAAGTATAAAATGGCGCCAAACCGCGTGATTAAAATTTCATGCTGTAGAAATATTCGCGAAAATATTTCTGGATTTTAATAGTATATTAAAACCTGCAACAATGAAACAAGGAAATAAGGAAACACATTACAGGAAACGCAGATTGTAATAAATAATTGTAAGAATTTAAAAATTTAAATCTACAACCGATGAATATATAATCTGTTAGAATAACGAGTAATATACACCTCTAAATTTTCCAATAATGATTACTTGGAGGCAATACAAAACGTCTTTAGCAACATGCAATATATTTACATACAAAATTGGAAAATAAAGAATTGGCAATTGCAGACAGGTTCCACATTAATAGAGGCTATATTGTATTTACAATCGTTCAGTTAGCCCCTTCATAAATCGTAAAAGTGAATGAATTAAGTGTTGTTGTCTGGAGGATGATAATTTAATATTTCAAATTGATTTTAATGAGAATAGAACTTCCGTCATATTTACCACATTAATGGTTTGAAAAATAAATCTTAAGATTGTTTTCTATTGTTTGGTGTATGCATGTACCACACGAAATTCCTTCAGTGTTTCCATCAAAGTTTCCGTCCTAGTTATCAAAAAACGTATTTGTACCTAATAAAACTGAAGTAAAGAGAAATATCTTTATTTTATCTGCTGTATAAAATCCACCCAACACAAAGCCTACTGATGCTCGAAGCTACCTCCTTCAAGATGTGTTACAGGTCGATCAGTACCAAGAATAATGCGTCCAACAGTAATTTTCTGTGGAGCAACAGTACTGTGAGGGTGAAATTCATGACGGTTTAACGAATTTTAGTTTACCCAATCACGCTACTAGAAAATGAAGAAAACTAAACGCTTTAACATCTACACGAATTAGAGTAAATAAAAGCGTTTGGCATTAATTTCATTTTACATATTTAGAATATTTTGGATTTTCTCCACATACTACGAATATTTTAATATATTTGAAATTATTCGACATATTTTTCCGTTTGAAAATCGCGTTATTTTTATAAAAAATATAGTAGACGTTTTTCTGGGAAGTTTACATTGTATGATTACCGATGTTTCGTTAAATATAATAAAATAAATATTACTTAAATAAGGCTTAATGTTTTACCCAAGAAAGTTATATTTCTGCTGCCTAAAATGAAAAGCGATTAAGTAGCCTCCTGGATCAAGACCGTTCCAGAATTACTTTTGAACGAAGAAAAAGTAATCTGCAAAGCGTGCGGTAAAATGACAGTTTTTATGCAGACCGTTTTGTTCGTATTAAAGAACTTATCTTAAGTTTTAAAGAGGAAAATATTGGTGCAATTTCAAAGTGCAAATCCAATTTAGAAAGTAATTCATTGCACCATGAACTTTGCTTCATTAAATCAAATTATGATTTTGTTCATAAAACTATTGTTATTCTTGAAACTGAATCACTCCCGTTACAGGAGTCTCCTCATTTGATTGATGAATTTAAGGAAAAACTACAGAAAGTTCCTGGAAAAATAGGAAAAGTAATAAATAAAAGATTTCATGGTATTTTAAAAAAAATAGCGATTTAGACTTTTTGCAACAAATTCAAAATAAAAAAATTAAAAAACATTTGATTGTGAATTGTTTTTACAGTAAGGAATGTAATGTTTAATGTAGATATGTAAGCGATAGGTATCTGTTTAATAAAAACATGTTTAAATTTTCTTAGTGTTTGTTTCTCTTCCTTGTTACTTCAAAATATATTCGACAGTCTGAAAATCTCGAACATATAATCTGGTTTCTACTTATTAGTACTTCATGCGTATTATTATTATTCTTCCAATAGGTTTTCAGAAACACTTATACAATGGTTATTCCGTACAACAAGTTATAAGTTCAATAAATGCTATCCAGAAACCGGGAAAAGTAAAGTGTGTATAGTATTGATTGTAAAATTAAATTAAACTTATCAGGAACTGGTACATGCTCTGCCGTCACGACTCAAATATCTTATTTATTTAGAAATAGCTCCAGCGGTATATTCCACGTTAAATAAGTTTGTTTCTTCCTTAAAACAAAACTTTTTAAAATTAGGGTGAGTGAGAGAAACAACACAAACGAAGGGAAAGTCTTAACGGCCGAATAGACCGCGAAGCTGACAGGTCGATTGCGGTAAGACCCGCAAGAGTGTATACGATCGCTATGAGAAAAGTTAACGTCGCTATCCGTTTACAGTGAATTAGAGGAGAGTGTGTGCATGATTGATGTGGTAGCACCTTGTTCATCGTCCGCTCCGCCGCCGAGCGATAACCAGCTGATGATGGATTGCGTGATACTACTTCACTTACTTCTATAACCGGGTAGCGATGCAGTGCACCCACCACCTCTGACCGTTCCTTTACACTTTACGAACGCTAACTATACTGTAATTACAACCACTATTGACTATTGGTGTATCCCATTTCCTGTTTCCTATTACTGCTTCCGAATACGAATTACTACTCATTACGGGGTGTTTCACACGTATTGCATGTACACCTGCACGTATGCCAGTCTTTGTCAAAATCTATATACCTATGTATCTGTATGCTATGGCAAAATTACTACTACATACAGATATCTATGTAACATCGTGTTTCCCAACTGGATGTATTGTACAATTGACTTGGGCAAATATTATATTCCTACAATGACAGAGTGTGTTAGAAAAACGATACGATACATCAAATTAAAGGAACGTTTTTTGTAAATATAATAAATAGCACCTTATCCACAGTTATTACATTTCGTGGGTACTGAACGTGCTAAGACAATTTGATTAAATCATAAGCAGCATAAGACTGCCCTTATTTCCCATCTTTGTGAATCACATAATAAACAGATGCAATAAAACGAAAAGAAGTCTTACTAATTATAAAATTCATAAACCTGCAAACAGTTATTAGAAACAGAATTAAAAAGGAACGTCTGCAGACGATACTGTGATAATTGATGGAAGTAAACTAGTTTCCCAGAATAATATGAAGCTGTGGAATGTGATATAGAAGGAATATAGAATACAGATGAATAATATATCGTTTGCGTTTATTCTTGAACTGGTACATACATAATAATGTCTTAGCTACCAACTACCAACCTTACATCCTTCGTCTTTAATTAGAAAACCTGCTTGCCACTCTTAGCTCATTTCTTCTCTTAATCTTTCATGCCAAAGAGATCCTCTGTATTCTGTATTTCTTTCAACATTTCTAGGGATCTCATTTGGCTGTTCATTACCATTAACAATTTCATTACTCTTGTTTTCAATAGAATTTTCATTAGTTTTTCCATATTCCCAAATTGGAGCAATATCAGTGCCGTTCGTTTCATGATTTTGAGATTTTCTAAAAAAATTTACAGTTTCTACAAAAATATTGTCCTTCTAAATTTTTGACAACATAAGAACGCAGTTGTTTACATTTCTTCACTACTACACACTTTTCCCATACGTTATTATGCAACATCACGAAATTATCGCCAATTTCTAATTCTGGTAGGTGTTTTACATTCTATTATATTTTCTATATTTATTTCCTTTTCTTTGGAACTTTTGTTTTACATTTTCGTTTAACTTAGGTACTAAAATGTTTGATGTGCACGGCATTTTTATTATGATTGCCTTACTCATTTACAGTTGTGCTGGTGAAAGACCCACATTGTGGAATGAAGTGTTTCTGTAATTGAGTAGGGCAATATTGATTTCTGTGTTATAATTCAATGTTTTCTTAAATAAGTTTTTACATATATAAACACCTTTTTCTGCTAAACCATTAGACTGCGTGTGTGTAAAAGGTTCGTAAAAATTGGTCCCAAACCCTAAAGAAATTATTTGGCTTCATTGTGTGCACATAAAACATGGAAAACGAAATAGAAGGCATAACAGGCCAGGAGGTAGAAGAGGCAATTAAAGGGCTAAAAAATTTAAAAGCACCAGGAATAGATAAAATAACTGCAGAAATGTTTAAGAACAACAGAAGGGAAGATAATGCTGAAGGAGCTACTAAACAGAGTATGGAAGGAAGAAAAATGCCTAATAGAGCCAATTTATAAAGCCCGGAATAGAACAGAGTGCAGCAAATACAAAACCACAACCAAAATATACGAGAAGATCGTCGAGAAAAGAATAACACAAATAATAGAAGGGAAGCTTTTAAAATCACAGAGTGAATTTAGACCAGGGAAAAGTGTACAAGATCACATATTCACACTAAAGACAATAATAAACAGAACTCTGGAATTGAGGAAAACAATGTACATAGCATACATGGATATAATATAAGAACAAAATATCCAAAGCATTTATAATGAAGCAAGGAGTTAAACAGGGAGGTCCTCTACTGTCCATTATATACATGGATCAAATAAAAAAAGAAGTCTGCAAACATTGGATATAGAAACATGAAACAAGTACTTATATAGCAATGCGTATTTGCAGATGACAATACATATTAACAAACCGACAGGGAGACCTACAAGAAAATTATCTGTGGAATGAGGAAAAGATGGCATAAAAATGAATGCAAACAACACCAAAATGATGGCAATATCCGGTACAAGTGAAAATTAAAAAATTGACAACAATGAAGCAATGGAACAGGTCAAGGCATATAAATACTTGGGAGTACCCATACAAGCCTCAGGACAGCCAGAGAAAGAGATAAATAACTGAATTCGCAACAAACTATTCTATTCGCTGAATAAATACATAGCAGCAAAAAAGAAATAAAACAAAGTACAAAGATGAAACTACACAACGCGATGTACAGACCAATATTAACATTCGGTAGTGAAACGTGGATAAAGAATGAGAGATATAAAAGTAGAATAAGAGCAGTAGAAATTAAATACCTCAGAACATGCGGAGTGACCCTGCGAGACAAAGTCAGAAGCGAAAAATAAGGAAGAATACATAGAAGAAAGACAACTAGAATGGTGGGGACAAGTTCAAAGAATGGATAAAATAGCGCAAGTGAAGGAGTATATGAAGCTAATTGGCAAGGAAAAAGAGGAAGAGAGGAGAGACCAAAGACGACGTGGAATAACACTATCAGTGCAATCCTGGGAAAGAGAGGCATCAAAAGGGAAGCGGCAACTAGATTGGCAAAGGATAGAAAAACTTGGAAAGAGTTCGTAAAAGCGTACTAACATTACTCAAAACAAATATTAATTTGATTTGATGGAAGACGAATTGATGTGACCATGACAAACGTTCTATTATCCCTATTGAAAAACTTGTACATACTTAAATTGCCCACGTAGCAAAATAAACTGTTAATATTATAGATATCAATCATATTTAATTATGTAATATCAGCGGAGACCAAAAACTAATTATTAATCCTGCGGTTAAGAGCGTTTATGAAATTCATTGCATTATGACGGATTATACTCTGTATTGGAAGTACATAAACAACGTAGGCCAACATTATGCACTGTTAACTAAACGTTCAAGCATTAATTGCAACATATCGGTAAATCCAATAATAGCTGTTACGCATATGCATACATACATATGCATATGCCGTGTGCGTACACGACCCGCCTGCATAAAACACGGTAATACGATTAGGAATATTGTTGAATAATCCCTTTGCATTAAAGTTGCGTAGTATTTGATTTGGTATTTGAAGACCTCAAATTTACTAGATCGAATAATATTGATAAATAGGTATTTCTTGGCATATACCTATCTTTATTTCGAATAACTCATCAATCTACTTAAGGATGTGCTAGTACGTATCCACGTACTAGCATATAGAGTGCTGATCTGGAAATGAAAACTACTTCTCACAAAATCGCACTGACGAGCGCTGTAGCCGCAAAACGCGTCTGCGAATGGTGAAACTAATTTTCTAATTACACACTTAAGGATATTAAAAAAACAATTTGTATTTTAAAATGTTGAACACCGTCTTTGTAAAGACTTCTTAAATGGAATTTGATCAGCTTGCAACTAAAAAATTCCTAAAACCTCCATGTAGATCGGACCGAACAATATTTATGTGCCCTCTAAGCAACACGAATACGATCAATTATGTATATGTATGTCGATATGTGATGCATAGCGAAATTGAGATATTCCTTGGCATTTCAAAGGCTTCATTCCAAAAGTTTCTGCCCTATAAATTGGATCTCAGAAAGTTAGTTTTGTCACATTGCAAAATGGATTCAAAAAACAAAAATTGAAACCATATTCACTAGGTTGGGAAACAGCTTTATATGCTCTAATAGAAGTTTTTCGGCTCACTAATGAAGAAATGTCAACAACAGCGGGTTCCACTTCGTGCTCTGCGTATACAACTTATGGAAAGTCCAATCTGTGTACCATATTGTCATTGTTGGAAATTTATTTAGATAGAGAGTACAACCTTCAGATCAAAACGTAGGATCAAAGCTTTGGAGATAGCAGTTGTGCTATGTAATTCGGGTGGAATACGCTATAGTTCTATGATGATTTCCTGGTAGTTGCACATGCTGACAGGGCAATATTCTTCCAAAGCAGCATTTTCTGCAGCAACGCATATAATGTTGACACCAACGTCATCATATACATGCAGGTAAACCTATAGGTGATAAAATTGGGGAATGACTATACTTTCAGCTTCATGATATCCGGTATTAGTCTATATCATATCAAATATAATTAACTTCAAAAAGGTAGTGTGATAAGAATTTATTAAATTAACAATATCCCTGAACGTTGTTGCTATTGGTATCTACAAAGTCAACAATAAGTAATAAAGTTTTCTCTCCCGATTTCAACCTTATTAAAGTTGTATAAAATACAATTGAAAGAAAGCTAACCAATTTGCGTTGTCATCCATACGCTTGAATTGTATATTCAGCAACAACATAAACTTACTTAGAATGAAAAGGAATTTCACAGCTGATTTTGTAAATCTTCAAATAACTCAATGAGCACGTCCAAACCACGATCGTCATGACGCGTATTCCTTGAGTTTTAAATTTTAATCACTCAGCTGTTAACAACATAGTACTACAGCTAATCAAAAAATTACACCGGAAAGTTGCATTTCTAATGCCATTATAAATAAATCTTATATGATAGTTCTCTACCACTAATTAGGTCAATGACACAAGACTGGTTTGAACGATACTTATATTTCCAGAACGTTTACAAACGTTTTCAGAACACCTTCTTCAGTGAAAATATAACTAGATAAATATATAAACAAACATTTGTTTTTATTTGGGAACTATCAACAAAATATATTTATCTAGTTATATTTTCACTGAAGAAGGTGTTCCGACAACGTTTGTAAACGTTCTGGAAATATAACTATCGTTCAAACCAGTCTTGTTTCATTGACCTAATTAGTGGTAGAGAACTATCATATAAGATAAGTATAAAAAGGTCACTAAATATATATATATATATATATATATATATACACATTTTATTATAATTAAAATAATAAAATGCATTGTAACAAAATAAACGATACTTGAGACACATGATAGAAGGAAACCTATTCCATGGGTAAAATTGATATAGACGGAGAGAGAGGTAAGGCCTTGGGGTGTTGTGGGTAATTATATGGCACAAAGGAAAACAAGCGAACATCGCGACGCCAGTTCGCAAACGCAGTAATTAGAAATCGTTTTGAGATGCCTTTGTTGAAGTTCTACAAATGATATCGTCGGAGTTCTTTCAACCCACCCTCGTTCCATCTTCCTCTCTACGATTCGACGCGTCCGGATCAGCACGGGAAACTAAAACATAAAGTAAGTCACTAGTAAAATTAATGTATAATTAACTTATTGCTACCCAATGAAAACACCTAAAACAGAGAAATTGTGGCGCCAACGACATGCGACAGAAGCGGGTTTATCGGAATGAAGAAAGTTGACATTTCAGCATCGCCCAGAATTAGGAAATTACTAATTAACGTTTGCAGTTGGGAAAACATAAAAGGTAAATTACTGAAATCCAAGACACTTATAATCCATTCATAGTAATAATGTCTAAAGCGTTACATATTGGAGCATAATGATGATATTGCATATTCTGCATTATTACGGATTATTGATTTGGCACCACTAATCCCCCTTTTTTGATGTTGAGAAATCATTTAGATTAGCAACGCAATTATCAATACAATTTGGAAAAGCATGTTACAGAAATTCAGGAAATTGGACAAAGATAGTTATCCGAAAGATATGTGGAGAAACAAAATAAAGGGATACTTGAACGTTATTGTGTAGGTTTTAGATTTAAATTGTTTCACAAGAACTTTGATAATGTACCCTAATCTGTATTTAGTTATGAATTCCTTAGCCTTTTACAAGGGCTATTAGGCTTCGAGGAAGAATACTTCCCGCTTCAACCAGCACCATTGTAGTCTTTCCTAGATGTTTTGTCCTTCAACACAGCATGCATTCTGGTTAATTTATATAATTAAAGATGCTTGGAGAAGATCTTGAAGTCGTGCGTCTTGAGCATGTATCCCAGAGCATGTCTATGAGACCTGGACACATAGCGCCGAGAATCTCTAAATGCTTAGTAAGATCACCTGCTTCTAGTTGAGCTGGCAGCGCTACGACACAACTGACACGAGAAGCTGAATCCCGCGGTAACAGTGCAGATAAGAACAGGTCAAGAGTTACACAGAAGCACGTGGTGACACGTCTTCCGAGAACCTTCTACTGCAAAGCTTTTGTATTTACATTTATGTATATATTTGATAAACGAGAATAAGGCGAGGACCGAAGCGAGTTGAAACAACCTCTTTCTGTTTTATTCCGAAGTGACCACCTTTTATTTTGAAATAAAGTGTAGTTTTAATGTTTATGCTCCTAGTTACAACTCCAAATTTTTGGGAAGGATGAAATTAAGTTTAGTTACTCCATTTGTTTTAATAAAAGAAAATCTGTTTCAACCCGCCCCAGGCATGGCGATTTGTCGTCGCTTTCCAGTTGTTTCACCCTTCATTTAAGATGCTTTCGGTAATGGCCCCACTTCTTCGGGATGAATGATGCGGCGAACGCATGACAAATCAACATCACATTCGTTATTTTCAGACAAATATTTAGCCTCAAGATCGTTTCGGGTTTTGGGGTTTGGTCGGTCTTTTGAGTATGAGGGCAAATAATCTTCGGACTTTAAAATATTCCGATTAAACAGCCAAATTCCAGTTGCTTTGAATCCTGCTTTGACGTTGTTGGGCGTGCAAGTGAACGGCGACGTATCAGGGACGATATTTGGGATGTTGTAAATAGATCTGGTTTTACCTGGATTGTTTGACATCCATGAGTTACGACTGGAATTGACGAATTTCTTGAAAAGTCCATAGACACTGCGAGCAAGTGGCTGCAGTTTGTGGCTGCAATGGGGAGGAAATGAAAGTATAGTGAAATAATCTACAGATTCGATGGAGAGATGCTAATCATTATTGTCAACCAAGAAAAGGACGGGTCTTTCTTTGAATGGGCTTGCATATTTCACGAAATTATGTGAGAACTTAACTTCTTTCATCCAAATTTGCATCACTACTGCTGCCTATTGGAGCACCACTCAGAAAGTAGCCCCCAAAAATTGACATTGATTGGGGAAAAACAAAAAATTGAGGAATGCTATTTCCGCTTGCTGAGATTGCCATGGTTACGGTAGCGAGTGTTCCTCTGCTGAAGTTATCCTATCCCTATCTGCTTCAAACCACGGCAAGTAATAATGCATTCAGGCCACTTTTGACGTATCTGGAAAGTGTGTCATAATTCATAAGATTGTCCTTCCGACAGGTTCCTATGCCTTTCCGAATATCCTTGAAGGTATTTTTAAGGATATGTCTCAGGATTTCAGCCATGTTGATTTCTTTTTATATGTCCACGTTCCCCTTCAACACGACAGATTCACTTATCATGCACAACTAAAAAATTTCAAACCTGGAGAATTCTACAGTATTTCAACCCGCCCCGTATGTTTCAACCCGCACCAAACATAATCTACAAAAATAAGTGCAAATAAACAATTGAAGGACAGAGGTAAACAATGTGACGTTTGCCTAATCTAGAAGCGTACTAGATTCACTTATCAAATGAGTACTACTCACCAAATTCAGATTCTGCTTAACAAGTGCAGAATAATATATCTGAGTCAACAAAAATTTACTTAGCTTGCATAAGACGCACAAGTGGTATATTTCTCGCCAATGTAAACAACAACCCCAATAACTCGTTAGATGATGTCTCTCTTGCAGATCCACGATATTCGCAACGAGTGGCGACAATTGATTCAAAAACTTTTTTATAATTCGATTGTTTCAATCCGCTCCGTATTTCAACCTACCCTGATCTCCCCTGCCACATACTAAAATGTCATTCTATCATCGGATTAAGCTGTCGAACAGCTAACCTATAGTTTTTTCTAAGTACCGGACAAATTATTGGGGTAAAGTAATACGTGACCAGCAAAATATCGATATATTGTAATACGCCAGCAAAACACTTATCGCCAAAATCCTCCAGTTTACCAGCTCGTGGTACAAGCAGTATGATATGATGATGATATTTATTCATTGATACTTATATAGATATATTTTTGGCAATTTGTTCGATCACATCATAACGCCAGCAGTAAACGAATTTGCACTGCTCCTACCCTCTATTGAAACATAAAGGGTGCATATTTCTACCTTGATAAAATTACGCATAAATATCAGATTCTCGTCCTTTGCCATAGCAAAAATATGAAATGTTTGTCTAACAAGTTACATGAACGTGTATTATGCACAGTTTTTATCAGATGTTTGGATAACTAAAGTACAGATGCGCACGATGAACATATCCATATACCCGAAGGTGGGAATTTGATACGTGCAAATGGTAATATGAATTTCGATGCGTTGCACTCACGACATGCTTAAATTTTGTTTTGTCGTAACATACCTTTGAAAGTTAAAATTTTCTAATATAATGTTATACGAAATAAATACTTTTATTCAAACTGAAAACCAGAGAATATATATTGTATATATCTTAGTTACACGTAGGGGAGAGTGGGGATAGTTGACCCACTTTTTATTTTTGATTATTTTAATTTTTATGTGACTGGATTAAATCAATCTGAAAATGTCATGATAAACTTTGCTTTGTTCTCTATTAAAGGATGTATTAAAAACTATAAATTTTAAAATATTAAAAGTAGAGAAAATTCTTTACAGAAAAGTTTACAGCATGGCAGAAGTACCCCCATGGTGGGGACACTTGATCCAGGGAATGGGGATACTTGATCTGCAAAAGAAAAATAACTTAAAAGTTATAAAAACATTTTTATTTAGAACATATAAACTTATGTTAAACAGATTATCGTTTAAAATTTACACTCTTTTTCTGGAATAATTGTCAGAGGCTGTATGATCAGATAATGTTCTCCGTGATTTCTCTGCGAAAACCTGTGTTTTGACTTTTTCTGTTTTAAAATAGGTTTTCTCATTGACTTTTCCTTCTTCATGTTCTTTTTTCTTCTTTTTCCAAAAATCCTTTTCAATTTTTAACTTCTTAGGAGTGGAAGTTAAAATTGCGGATTTACCCCTTTTCCTACCGCCTTTCGTCAGATGAGGCAAGGCTTTTGGGTAAGGTCTTACAATTTCGGGAGAAACAATGGGTTAACTTGTAGAGGGTCCTGGACAGTTCATCAGTGCAGGACTTGAGGGAAAAAGACGACCCATAGGCCTAACACCACCTATAGCAGTTTTAGTTTCGCTGGTACCTTCTCTTGGCATATTTAAAGAAGCTTCAGCAGCTTTCACAGGGACATCAAACTCTGTCAGTGCCCTATCAGTTACATATGAGTTTAGGAATTCATCGTCAGTGAAAATATTTTCGTTTAGGGGAACAATACCACTCACTTCATGAGCAATGGCTCAAGTATCCCCTATATGAATGTCACATATGTATATCCCCATCTTCACCATTTTCGTTTTAATGGCTATTTTTAGGTTATGCAGGCCTCTATTCAAACTTTCATACATCAGAAATATTGCTTAAACTGCAATGATTTCAGTCACTAAGCCTATTTTTATTGAAAATAAAAGTTACATAAAACAAAAATTATATGATAGAGATCTACCACTAATAGGTCAATAAAACAAGGCTGGTTTGAGAGTTATATTTCTGAAAATATAACTATCGCTCAAACCAGCCTTGTTTTATTGACCTATTAGTGGTAGATCTCTATCATATAAGATAAGTATAAAAGGTCACGAAATATATATATATATACATTTATAAAACAAAAATTGAAAACCACTTACTTATTACTTACTTCAGAAAGGTAAAAAACAACAAACATACATCACTTCAAATTTGCTTCAATACAGCTGATGTTTTTCACATCAAGATAGTAGCCAACACTAAACATTGATGTCATCTTTGTAAAGTTGAATTGACCTACAGACAGAATACAATGACTGGCTCAAGTATCCCATATGCTCAAGTATCCCCACTCTCCCCTACATATGTACACATATCCATTTGAACATTTCAAACTATTTTTCTGCCTTCTAGTATTATATTCTTAATATGTATATAGAATTATGGAGGTTAGTTAAAACATAATTAGTAATGAAACTGTTTTAGTTTCAAAGCGTTACTATTGTAACAAATACCCCTTGCGATATTGATTGAGAAGTCCTTCAGTGAGGGTGCTTTGTCGATATATTAAAAAAGCGGGAGGATAATACAAGTTTACAAGAAAAATGGATAAATAAATCGCTAGTAACTATAAATCATATAAAGGCGTATTTCATGCACTTAATCATATTTACCGGCTTCTGGATACCAAACACGTGGTAGAATGCTATCCTTCCATCTTAGTTAGGCCTTTAACTCAGTTGATTATGATTCAGTATCATATAAGTGCTCGATTTTCAAGACTAAAGATTTTTATCGGAAGGAAACGAACGAACGTCGTCGGTGGGGCAAAGTCAGTTCAAAACGACGTTCGAGTGATATGGTTTTATTCTAAGTTTCTATCAATGCTTTCTTTTAATGAGCTGGCCTCATCGAGTAAGCGATATCGCAGAGGAACGTTACTCCAGTAGTCGATCGATCCATTCGAATCGTAATCTATGTAAATTCGTACTGCAGCCTATGTTAAGGATTTTCTATGTACGCATTATCGAAGGCGTTCGTTGTTTGTAGGCGACGAATTGTCGGTAACGTTTAAACGCATAATGTAAGCATTTACAACAATTAAAACAAAACTATTCAAAATGTAGTTCATATATAGGAAGAAATGAATATTAATTAATGAATAATATTAATACTGATAAAAGTAAAGACCATTATTGAAGTTAAAAGAAATGAAAAATATTAATATATAGAAAAGTATTAATATGATATTCTACTTAAAATAGTGCCTTTAAATCCTTAACACTCTAATTATTATCGGTCACTCGTGAAGATTCGGTCATCATCTCCAAGTTTAATGCGCTGGGAAATGCCAATTCGATCGAAAACTCGGCGAACTCGAAGGTTTTAAAAGGAATTAAAACAACCCGAGACTAGAATTTCAGAGAAGTCCAGTAAAATTCGTCTACAAATGCAGAATTCGAAAATAGGCAAATATAAATTTTCATCCAAATAACATTCCGGTCCTAAACGAGATCTCTATTTAGCGGATATTAATCATGCGTTCATTGAATCCGTTTTCTCATTTATTTTCAGAAGTAAGTACATCCAGTAGTATTCGTAACCAACAACGAACCACCTCCTATTCACTGGAAAGATGTTTAAAACAGCGACGATGCGGCAACCAAAATGATATGGGATGGAAAGAGAAAGGAACAAGCGCTTGCGGTGTATATCGTCAATCAGTAATTCTGCTGGTCCGTCGACTGGGTGCGTTATGGCCCACTCACTGAACTGGAAGGCCTGCATTTCCTGATAATGTACAGATCGATCCTTTTGCCAGTATCGTATGTTTTAAGTTTATGTACGAATACCACATAGAAAAGTCATAAAATATAGAAACGAAAACTTTCTCGAATTGTTTTAATTAGATTAACTAGACTTTCCTTCTCCATGTAAAAGTATAAAGCGCAACACAAAGTATACAAATAGAAAGATGAATAAATTCTATTTAAGGGTAAGTACGTGTGCGATTGTGAGTATCGAAAAACTAGATCGCAATTAAATGCATTAAACCGTTCCAACCTAAATTTCCTAAATTTACCTCAATATCAGTATTTTGTATCAAATACCCAAGTCACACTATAGTGCACATTTTTAATAAACTTCCACTTTTTTAACATACATTAATACATAACACCAATCTACAATTAGGATAATTCAATTTCTATTACCTGCAAATCAAAATCATGCAAGTATACATTGAGATAGATACATTACAAGACACCAAATGATAACAAACTAAGAAAGAAAAACAAGATATTCTGGACAAAACAAGAGCGAAAATTAATATATTTGCTAAGAATTTTGTGGATACGTCCTTCGTGTTTTTTACCCGAAGGGGATACAGTTACCAGGGAAACAACAGACATTACTTCTGGCTTGAGCAGTCTTTGTTGCGCCCTTACAGGTAATATTTATACAAGCTAATATTACAAACAGACAGGAGCTGGCTATTTAGATTATAATTATTAAAGAAATGCTGAAAATATTTAGAATCCTAAAATTATAAGTGTTAATCAACCAAATATAAATAAAATACTGTACAGCAAGTCAATATTAGTTAAAACAATTGTCAAATTCACTGATAGGTATAAAAGGAATTCAAAACGATAACAAAATCGAATGTTTAATATATCGCTACACAAAGTTAGGAAAACTAAATTTCGACAAAAACATCACTAAAAGTTAATACAACTTCAATACTTACTAATTTTAGCGCTGAATAATTGCTTTAGTCCTAACAGCACCCTTCCACCGTGCTCTCAATTATGACCAACAGTAAGCAAATACAGCATCTCACAAAATATTGTGCTTGCGAAAAAAAAAGATTTGAATTCACCACCGAACATTCAACCTGATCAATTTAGAAGTGGGCCACTTTCTACTATTTTCAAGATAAGAACGAAATCCAACATTATTCATTCAGCTGGTTTAGATATTGAAACGTATCTGTGAAGTTTCAATACTATCGAGTTAAGTATGGGAATGTATCTTAATCCTGAGCAAGTTCGAAAATCAGTAAAAAGTAATTTTTCAGAAGCTTGCACCCCAAAACGCAATAGACTTTTGAACATGATTTATCGCATACTTTTAATACCGATAAATCCCGTACCCACCAGATATTCCCGAATTTGATCCTTTAAAGATTATCGAGGACAAAGGGAGCGATTCTGTAGATCAAGCTAACGTAATGACATCCACTAGATCGAAATATGACCATGATTCATTGCCATAAAAAATTTGACGCTAAACGCAATTAAAGAGGAATCCACCACGAAATTTAATTTTGCGTATAACGTGAATAGATACTTGTAGATATTTCAGTTAGTCGACTAACCAAAGTCATTCGACAAAAACCGATTAAAGTCTGGAGGATTCACTAGCTCGATCCAACCGTTACTTTCAAGAAAAAGAAAACGATTTTAAAATTTAAACTGGTCTCGCAACATCGCCCACAATTTTTAAACCAGTAAAGATTTATCTCTAAATTATTTATTTTTCGTAAATACAGATGTAAACCTTAATTTTGCATATAAAGCGATGCACTCTTCTGTATGTTAATTTTCTCAAAGATGTATAACACAACTATTATTGATAATCAAAAATGCCATATTAACAACATGATATCGGTTTAAAAAGCAATAAAAATTCGAAGCATTCTCAAATTTGATTCAAACGTTTGTATGATAGGATATGACATACTACAACGTGCTTTTAGAGAAGTCGATCTGTCATTCGGTTTAACGACATTAGCTTCTGAAAGAGAATAAGGATATTCTGGAATTTCATACTAAGTCTGCCGTTAAACATTACTTTGCAGGGATTAAAACACGGTTCCAAAATTTTGCTACCAATAAAGATTTACAAAACCGCTAAAAAGTATTTGGCCATCCATATTTTTTGGACTTTACGTATCTATTTATTCTGTAAAATTATTTTAATATTTCTTTAATTGATACTCCAAATCTGTCTATAGAAAAAATTGTAGCTATTGTTATAAAATTTACAGAATTTCCGGAATAAAAGTGCATAAATACCTAATGCAAGAATCATACCGCTTTCAGATAGGACTTCCCGAAGTAGATAATCTGACACATGGTGGCGGTAGAGACAGAATCGGCAATATTTGCAGAATCCAATGAATGAGGAAAATGCAGTACCCGGATATCCTTGAAAATGAAATGTTGCCATCTGGACAGCACACAATTTTATCAGTACAATGATCCAAAGCACTCTTCAAAGCTATGCAAAGAATACTTGTTGAGGGAATCCTTAATGTTGTGGTTTCCCCACCCCAGTCCCCTGATCTCAATCTCATTGAGCTCTTCGTCAAATCGTCAAAAAAGGTCGCCCTGCTTTCGTTGAATACTTGTGGAATATCTTGCACTCAGAATGGAACAAAATTTCTTCAATAAAATTGCTTAATAAGATGCCGAAACTTTATGCAGAGGTTATTAAAAAAGGGTGGATGCGTCAAAAATTGAATAATATATTGTTATTTGTAATCTCTTTTGCAAATTCTTTATTAACGTTAAATATACTATAAATACCATTTATCAGAAGTTTTTAAATATATTTTTCATCCTCAAAAACACTCCATTTTCGTAGTGGGGAGATACTACTGAGTGGGAGTGCACTTTCCAAACTAATTGTGACAAATATACATATCCAGAGCTCCAATTTACGGCATACTTTCAGACATGCGGATTCTTCAAAGATATTGAAAAGGCTTAGTTTCTGAAAAAAGGGGATGGAATTCGCAGCATTCTCGAATTTAATCCAAATTTCGATATTAAGAACCATCGATTTCGAGCAAAATGTTACTGGCATCAAAGATATATTTCAAAATAATTTTCTAGAAATTTGCGGACACTTTTTCAGAAATGGTCTTAATTTGGAACATTATCGAGTTTGGTTCAAACTCCGACTTTAAGAATTATTGGCCACGAAACAATTCTCAAATCTAAATTGGCGTAACGATATCGACTCCATCAAAATTTAAAATAACTATCACCAGTCAAACGTTATCACTAATTCCATAAGGAAAAAAATATGATAATAAAAGTGCTCTATAGCTGGTACTATTGTTGAGCTTGAACTGATTTCGTAACCCCGAAGAAAGTTCGTTATTGACACCTAAAAGGTGTAGGAGAAAAAACAATGATGGCAATCAGATATGCAATATACCTACAGACTGCTGCAAAAGTTGATACTTTTATTTTAAGAGCACGTAAAACTGAGCAAAACAACTCATTCGGCAAAATGTCGCTTCTATGAAAATACATATTAAATAAACAAAAAGGAACCGAAATATAAACGTTGTAAATCTACAGTTCACATGTTTCGTTATAAAAAATTGTGGTCGACTGTGTTTACATTATATGCAGAGTCAGTAGTCATGATGAATCGCTGTCCTCTGCTTATGAAGTGGCCACAATTGAAGGTAATAGCATAAAATATGCAGTCGATGTAATTCGGAAACGAGATAATGTCTTCCTGAGATCCTGTACCGAATAGTTGATAATAAACAGAAACTACACAACGTACCTAATGTATGAATTATGTATTTCCAGTATTTATATTTTAGTTATTTTGATACTTTCATATAAGCGATATTTTGCCAAATTACTTATTTAGTTGAGTTCTGTTAAAGGAAAAGTATCAAGTTAAACTTAAAACACCAGTATACAATTCTCTTAGATGTTTGCTCAAACTGCTACCTGCTATTTATCGAAGTAATGAGAAAAAGATTGCTTACAGTATTGATAAACTTTACGTAAATTAAATGCTATAAATTTACTTACACTGCGATGAAACTTTGGGATATATGATGAGATGCAGGTTCGTTTACTTCATCGGCGACAATTTCAAATGTATAGGAAACATTTCCAGCTTTCGACAAAAGCTAAAGGGGCCTTTACAAACAGCAGCCAAACTCACTTCTCGCAAAAACGGTGTGGTAATGTTGATAACATATACAGGTACAGTATCCTCTTATCCTTCCAGATATACTACTTACCTTACGTATTTTTCTTCAATAATACAAGTATAGTCTAACAATTTACTCGTGGGGGGAGGGGGGATCGTTACTGCCCAGCATGCGACAGCATTTAAAGGGTGAAAAAGAGATAAGGTAGGGAGTTCTAAATTCTAGGGTTAAGTTGCTCAGTTCCATTTTCACTATACTGTATATCGTTCTGATCTAGACGCTTGCTATCGATAGACCACTTCGTTTTCCTAGAGTTGCTGCAGTAAATGATTGCACTTTAATGAACTGCATGTTACACATTCGCTTCACTTCCCTTATTTGGACGAATTTATTAATCCGCGCCTAAATGTTTACTTTGTTGGAATGTATTAAACTTCTAAATTCATGCTTTTCTGCTCAATATTGTTAAAAGTAAAGGTAACAAAGAAATCGTATCGACATTCAAATATCTTTTACTGACATTTTAATATTTAAAAGTTAAGATATACAGCCACCTAATAAGACATTAAAAAGAATCAATACATATTGTCTCTATATATAGTTATATACATCTCTAAAAAGCAATGTGAATTAAATATCTCTGACTCTTATTTACAAACCAACAGCGCACACCTCTTCATATACATAATTATTTATTATATCCATAACTAGAAAGGTACTCCAATAATTCCTCAACTGATCTAACTAGTATCCCATACACTAAGGTTAGTCTAAGTTTCGTCAGATCCGCCGCTAGGTCTAACCGTCGGTCGGTCTGCAGTCTGACTAGCAACGGCTGCCGTAGATGGTATTGGCGACGTTTGTGCGCCGAAGGATTCTACCGACGCTGGCGTCGTCTGACTCGTTTGGCTAGACGTAATGGGCTGTGCAGAGGTACCAACTGTCGACATAGCAGTCGTCGAGGTGGAGGTTGTGGCCTGGCTGACGGTATTGGAGGTCTGTGTCGTAGCTGAGGATCTCACGGCTGAAACTAACTGCGTAAAACGCACAGCTAATGGATTTGATAAACCTAAAGGTATTAGTCTTGCTTCACGATTGGTTGTCTGTCTGATGAGTTGTTGCAATTGAGCCTGTTGAAGGATTGCCGGCAACTCGTAATGGTGGAAGAAGTACACCATAGAATGCTGGAAGAAATAGAAAAAAACAAAGTCAGTTTAAAATTACCTATAAATTTGGACTTGCACGTTGAATGCCACCTATGGAGTCACTATGGAGTCGGCCATATATGTATTTTAATGCAGCTAATGTAAACATTAGTGATTAGATTACCAAGGACAGAGATTAATCTTTCCAAAATGTTTCATTCGTAGGTGACACAAGTATATGTAGGTGTTCACCATCTTGACATCCTAACAATTTTAGCAGTTTTTAGAGTGTAAATTTCTGCATCGACCTGGTCTTTCTTTTGCTGTTCACTCTTCAAAATGCACTATCAGGAACAACCAAGTTCACTGTAAACACCCACGGGAAACCCACCATACGACTTTCAAAAATTTAAGTGGCAATCAACGTGTTAACCTCTAATACAACCTAGCAGTTATGATATAAAATAACTTCTGTACCACACAATTTAAGTATCTATTATAAATTCGCCTAATAATAACTAAACTAAGGCTAATTAACTTACATTATTATTTGTCATTCAGAAACATTAATACGTAAAATATATCCCACGAATTTGCTTTATATGTAGTTATCTATTCGTCAAAGTCATAATGACATAACTATTAATGTTAACTTGATATGATAAACAACCGCCAAGTGAAAACGAGCATGTCGAATTAATCAAAATTCGGTCAGTTCAATAGATTTAATACAGTCTATCTTTTATGATACCTTTTAGTGGTTAGCTGAAACGATATGTCATATGCACCTGAACAACCATCGCCATCGATGCAAATAAAATTACTAAATCAACAAAATGGATTTAGGGAAATTAATACATGTACACTATCGCTCAAAAGCGCATTCGCCCAAATAATGTTAAATATTCAGTCTGTTGCAAAAATATTCTAATTATAAGTAGAATATTAAGTTATTAATAATAGAACGTCACAGATTTTCTCTACCGGTGAAACGATTGTTGACAGAAATAAGAAACAATTAATATGAGAAATATAAAAACCAAAACTATTCCTACTAATGATCAAGACCTATGTTAATAGATATTTTAACTTCATCACCAGTTGATTACAAAGCAAAATCTTAAGGTTAAAACTTATTTTAAAATGTTGAAAATACATACGTGTTACGTGTAGCTAGCCAGCATTATTAAAATAGCCAACGGTAATAGATCAAAATTTATTTAATTCATACTGTGTCAAACTATGTAAAATGTAAGGTTAACCTTCTTCCCTACACCCACTAGTCACCCAAAATTACATAAATTTAACTACATGGTGTCTGTGTCATCTGTGAAGAAACTGAAGAAACTTGAGGAAACTATAAAAAGTAGTAGAAACAAGGTTATCTCTTCTTTTTTGGAAGTGTTTACGTTTTGTTTCATAATTCTAATGTAAAATGACTCTGAATTTTAATGCATGACCTATAAGTAACAACAGGCATATCTACAACAACGTCATGACGTGTGTAATGACGGAAATGGGGAACACTTAGAAAGTACCACATCAGATGAGAAGTGGAGGCCACTTATTACACCTCATTCTGAAACAAGATAAGAATCCGAAACTGGAAGAAGAAAGTGATAGTGACAGTTATTGTGGCGATATCGATGAACGAGTATTGCATAGCAAAGTTGGAGCAGTGTGGAATGTTAAACGTGGACGCATAATATATTGTGGCCGAAATCAGGTCCAATGAACGATACAGATTCACTCTCTGTAGGAGATACATTCACACCTATTGTTACCCCAGTAATGTTCGATATTATAATTGGAGAAATCAATAGGAACGCCAAAAATGTACAGTTGACGTGGAATATCGCACATCATAATCAACCTAAGAAAGTTTGGAAAGAACTTACAATTAGTGCATAGTGAAAGAATGACTGTCATCAGAAAAGGCGCCCCTCGTTGTATTTTCACTGGTTGGTAGATCTGCTGTGAACACAACAAGAATAGTGGACCTTAAACACTTCTTTGGAATACTGCAGATTTGATTGGAAATTCGGTGAACATATTTTCATTAAACTTGACTGTAAATTTCCTGTCATTTACATAGAATTTTACTATATTATAATACGTAACTGGTAAGAATGCTTTGATCTTATACAAGCCTGTACAAGCCAACTTGTGGCTTGCAGATGGTTAGTTCCTACTTAGGTAATTCGTTGTGTTGTTATTAATATTATCATATAAGTCCGAAGTATAAAGAGGTAGAACTATCATTACAAAATTATTTCCACGTAACATCAAACCATGCCGAATAATTTATTCTGTTTGTCTTCGAATTATGTCGGTTTAGGTAAAACAGCTGTGTGAAATACCAAAAAGCTAGTAACTATAACGGACCTAAAATTAATTTTTATACGGCGTCGAAAACCGTAATTTCATTATTTACTTTACCCTTTTTCCAACGTCGAAGGCATCGTATATTTTTCACGCAAAAACATTTTAAGTGAAATAATCCGGTATTACACGCGTTATATAACATGTATTGAATTGAAATAATATTTGGATAAATTACAACTCGATATATGCAAAACATTTAATTATGCTCTGCTATGGCGAAAGCTAACAAGCGTCCAACATTTCAATAACAGACGAGGAAATGTGTTGAAATCAAAGAAAGGTGATGAGAGAAATTAGAGCAAAACAAGCAAAATATGCTCTCATAATTCGGTCGATATGGCCTCTTGAAGATATGTACTTCCATTCAAATACGCCAAAAAGGATTCTGATGTTATGCTAGAAGCAAAAATCACATCTCTGCAGATCATATATCATATAATTAATAAATATCAAACGAACTCCAGTGAATATTAATCTTTAAAATATGTTTCCGTTGCTAAATCTATCGATTGTTCCATTATTAACAACACACTTACGGTATATTACAAAAATACAAAAATTAAATGTTATTACTTATTACACAGCGACAGAGGCTCACTGCCTTTCAAGATATCCTTGACACCCTGAGATTTTACAATGGATACAAATGAAAAAGATCCTACTCTTGCCATACCAATTTGGGTACTTTCAAATTCATGTTTCGATAACTAAATTGTCACCTTCAGTGAAAATAATACGAAGAAAGATAATATCAGGTAATAACTTTAGGTAAAACTTATTTCATAAAATACACACCACTAATACAGTGATACCCTATGAGAAAAGTGCTTCCAAGTCATTTCAATGTAATTCGAATAATTATCACCTTATAACAATAATTCGTTAACTCAAAAGAACGTTCACTAGGCAAAGAATTCAATTCTTAAAGACGACACGACTACTGCCAACACGTCCCTTACCTGGAAATGTGGGACCGCAGAATGTTTCCAACAATACTGGGGAAGATTGAAGCTCAAAAATTACAAGATCAGATGACCGCGGAAATTATAGCTACCAATGAATTTCTTTTTCTGTATTACCTACTGTAATATTAACTAATTTCATTCATTGTCACTATCTCTAGTTGATCTTTATGTGCACTGTTCTCGTTGCTCATAGATACTGCTTTTGCTAAATTCTGTTGCAAATTTTTCTTCACAACGCCATAATATTGTGTATGTTGTATATCTTTGATCTTCTGTTGAACTAGATCAATTTTATTTTCATTTTCATTCAATCCGTTGTTATCGTTTGCATTTTCCTCCATATCTTTTTCATTAGCTTGGTGACTAGATCGATTTTGTTTTCTTTTTTGTAAGTCATTTTTTTGTATTCTTCTGCTTTTTAAAAAGTAATTTTAATTCTTCTATAAAAGATTTTTATTTTCTGTTGCTAATTTAGTTATTCCATTTTGAAATACCGTAATAATTCTCTTCAGTAGTAGTAGTAGTCCTTATTTTTAGAGCGATAAAATGTTCTAGACCAGATTCACCCTTTTCAGCGGTTTTTATGGGCGCCGTTATCTTTGAGCTGAACGAATTGTTCCAATGATATAATCATCCATGATATAATTTCGATTGCGCTTGCTTCCACAACTGATATAGTCACCGTATCGGATAATATTTTTGCTGCACATCGCACGATTTCTTTCTGTTCCTGAATGTCAAACAAAAAATGCGTGGACAGCAATTTTCAGCACCTCAAGAAGCTGTCGAAGTCTTCGTAGCCAGTCGTCATCCCTAACATATGCAAAAGTTGTCGTTAATCTTATTCATCAATTTGACTAAAAATTCTCATCAACTACAGTATATTTATTATGTACTTTCTTTATTAGCAAACTGCTGTTAAACATTTAATAATATTTATTCGCATTATTCCCGTTCTAGTCATAATTTAGATGTCACAATCCCGTCTTATTTTGAATTTAACATTTAGAAACGGGTACACCTGGTCGAATTGATGTTGATCACAGTGTATGTAGCGATATTTATACGTACTTAAAACTTAAAATAATTGACTACAGACAAGGTATCTTTTTTCTGAGTGAATGAATGAAATGAAGGAAAAACAATAGAGAATACGTAAGTATTTCTCCAACGATTAAGGTGTCCCCTTATTATTTAAGAAACCGGTAAATTTAGTAATTCAAAACAACGGGCAATAATTTTTACGCATTTTGATTCACTTCAAAGACCGACCGTAATATAAAGATAGAATTTCACAGTATTCTCCAGCATTTGGGACAACCGGAATCGAGGACACGAAAGACGTAGGTATATGTTTCGTATTAGAAGGTATATAGTAATGGACAGCAGAGATTGTCTATGATTCGCCGTATATACGAAACTGAAATGTGGAAAAATATGAAATATGTCAAGATACCCGTGATGTGCGGAAGAAATTAAACTGGCAAATAAATAACAGACGGTCGCAGACCACTGACCGGAAATGGCCTCTCGAGACTTTCCGGCTTGGCAGTAATACGGTCTTATCAAATATTTCCTCAACTAACAATGCGTGCAGTTCGCTGCTCAGTTTATTTGAAAAATTAAATACAGTAAAAATCATGAGTTCGCAAATATTTGATATTTTCCTTAGTTGTTGTCACATTTAACTGATCTATCTGCTGCACAAACAATTTATTTTAGACAAATAATTAAACATTTGAAAGCAAACAATTTTAATAGTATAAAGGTCATCTTAGCCATCAGGACAAAATCTGCCAAACTGACAAACAATTTATTGTTGTAGCAATTGGTATAACATAGTTCACGCTTTTAGTGGTTTGAAATTTTGTTGTGATATTTCAATAATTAACATCCAATATAAAAACAATCAACAAGCCTCATCTTTTCTGTAATATTTTAATATTATAAGCGCATTCTCAACACTCTTCAATACAACTCTCCAAATTTCAAATTACTAAAATTGCGATTGTTTCCGTTTGAGAACCTGCGTTTACCATGCTGTTACTTATCAAGTTGCAACAAAATAGAATGGCTTCTCTGTATGTGCTACTACAATTGGTCGGTTTGAAAGAAACTCTAAGTCGGTTTCACATGCAAGTAGGTAGCAACTATCCACTGATTAAACTATTTACTGCTTATCTATAATAACCAAAAGAATTTATAAATGTTAAGAGATTCACACTCTATTAAATCCTAAAATATATTACTTCTCTAGAAGATATCCTTTCCATTTTTCCATGTTCGGGCTGTCAATTTTTTATGAGATGACAACACGCTAAAACTATAGACGAAATAAATTCACAAATTACAATTAAACTATGATAGTGACTGTTTTAATAAGATTCTAATAATGTATCAACTCTGACTGCAGTTGTTAAAGACGTATCGGATACAGAGCGAGGATAGGATTAATTCCGTTCTAGACAATCGCGAAATACAACCACTGTCATGACGTAGATAAGAAATAAGGGTGAATCTAAGAAATTTGTTAATAAAGTATTAGTCAGAGCAACTCTCTCAGCAACCAGAAATAAAAACAAAGTAGTCCGTAGTTCTAAAAGGGTATTTCGATATTGAAAACTTTTAATTACCATTGAGATACTACGAAATATTCTTACTGCTACATTTTATACAACTAGTAAAAAAATTCATTCATGTTTATTAAAGGGTTGCGAAAATGAAACTAAGTATAATTATAAATGTAAATATTACGAACGGGTGCACGAGAATCATCACTAGAGTTTGTTACAAAAGTGGATAACGTTTTACAATTACAATGCTTGATTATTATTTCTTTCATCATCTAAGACAGGCAGGTCGTTACCCACTACGACCTCACAAAAAAGGGTGGTATCGCAAACCCCTTTATCCGATATGCGGACCAAACACCTAATAATAAACCTTCAAACTGACATATCTGCAGTAGTATATCAATCGAGTCTATGCAAAAGTTTATGGTGTGTTGCTAGTTAAGGAAAGGAATAATTTTGTGCATTTCAAAATTACAAATCCAGCATCATTGTTTCGCACTTTATCTAAAACAGTAGCAACACAACGTACTTGTTACGTATACGTATACGTATGCATTCTACTAGTCTAAAGCAAAATAACATATTTTTCAATACAAATCATCTTCGCCCCCTACATTTTTTCTGCTACCCTAAGCTTTTGTTTTATATAAATAATTCTTACCTGAATAAACAACCAGGATGAAACCAGTGCGAGGCTGCTGTACTGTCCATTAAAGCGATAATGGTACGCATAGAATGTGAAGTGGTATAGATAAAAGAATCTGCAACAAATAAAACACCAATTTACATCATCGTTTATTAACGCCAATTTTTTATTTCCTTTAAGCAATTTATAATCATAAATCTGTGCGATAAAGATGAAATCAAAATTGTGAATGTTGGTATGTTAATCCTCAATGTAATAGTAAGTACTAACTCCACGTCAAACCGCAATACCCCGAATGCTATACCTTTACTTTCCCAACCAGTTGCTACGTACTATTTCGACACGATTAGAATACAGTTATAATGTGGGTGCCACAATTGCGCAATCTCAGAAATGCTCACTTTGATTTTTAAAAGAAGTTAAACCAATATGCACATATTGATAGAAATAAATTGCCAAATTTGGGACTTCTAATTATATTGAAAATCTATATTTAAATTTAATTAAACAAAGCTTTTGGGCTTTTATTCTGAGATAAAAGAAGATTGGGACAAATGTATTTATAAACTTCGCCCCGCATAATACGATTTTAATACGATTTCTTATATCTATTAATGTCCGATAAAGAACAAATTTATTATCACAATACCTACAGTGCAGAATATTAATAGATATCAAGAATTGAAAGCTATAATAAGTTGTAAAGAAAACCCACTGCTAATTAGTCATAACTAACATTACAAACAGGAACACTACGATGGTGGACATTATTGTACCTAGGAGCTCCAGAATTCTTCAACTAGAATTGTCTGTTACAACCATTCCTTTAAAAGCGGCAAACTAAAATTATATCAGATAAAATGCGGTTTGTATTTTTGTTTAAATTGACTGGTAGTACAATAAACTAAGACCTTATGATCTTATTGATAGCCCTTCCATATTGCGTTAACCTATATATCACAAGGAACAAACTAAAAACAAAATGTTATAAAGCTTATTCTCATAAATTATAATCCCTTTATTCGTAAACTGATTGACGGGAATATAAAGGAAAAGAGTAACAGATAGAACCTTTTTCCAGAGGACAAATTATATTAGCAGATATCACATTTCCCTGTAATATAATAACTGCAGCACATTTTTCCCTATTATGTACCTCCTTTGTAAACACTTCATCACTTAATGGCCACTAATCTTCGTTGTACTTCGATATAAGTAAACACAATGACAAGAGGCAAACATATTTCGTTTCAAGAACCTCCATACATCAAGATTTATTAATAGAATAATAAAATTGATGTTCCCCACGATAACAAAGAAAGGTTTTTATAGAAAATGAGCTTATCAATAGCGTTCCATAAAAGAAAGAGACTGACCGAAGTTTCCAATTTCATTAATAGAATGAAGCTATAATTAGCGGAAATCGGTAACCCTATACATAAGATACATATCAGAGCAGAATCCATGAAATTAGATGATTTTTCTATTGCGATTTACTCCCGATAATTTAAACAGATTCATTCGGAATTCTAAATGGCGCATTACCGAGGGAAAACAACATTGGAGGAGGGGGTTAGTTCTATTCCACTGAATTTCTATACGACAAACATTTATTATTACCATTATAGTGAACGTCTCTACAATGCACTGCTACAGATGCATATTTAATACACTATAATACTTCTAAGAACCCTTAAGTAAATTTTCTCTTGTGTGTGTTATTAATGGCAAGCACATATACAAAAATTTATTAACATTAAATAATAAATACAACAATACAACAGTGCTTAGTCTAAACTTAGTCTAACCGCAGAAAGTTTTAAGAATATTGAAATTTTCAGGTAACTAGGAAAAGTATCAAAGTAGAAGCATCTACAAACATATACTCCTCTATCTTAAGAAAAATCATTATCAAAGAAGAGATCTTTGGCAAAAGAATTTCTAACATAAAGAGAACCGACCCCTCGCCACGACCCCACATCACCTCCACCTCCACCATTTCAGCTAGATATTTTCGGGATTTGTAAGCCGCTTTATACTGGAAGGCGGCTTTCAGGAAATCATGTTAGTTCATTCAGCGCCGTCCTTTTCCTTTTCTGTATATGTCCTGTAACGACGCTATTGTCATATATCATCGGTAGCCAAATACTGCTTTTTCTAACAAAGATAGAAAACAAAACGTGGACATACTTCCTTTCCATATCAGTAAGTACAATCTCAACATCTCAACAAGTCTATAACTAACGTCAATCAATACTCAAATAAAAATGCCCCTTTAGTGTACATTTTCCTATTTTTGCATTAATAAAAATGTAACAAGCTGAATTTGTAATAAACCGATAGGGCTTCCACTGGAATGGGTTCTCCCAGTGTTTTACACAACTATACTAATATACAGTAATGATATTGGACGTTTTTTTTTCTGGAAAGTAAATACCAGAAAAGGTACACTGTAAAAATTTCTGGCATTAACCACCGCTCCACCGCTCATAGGTTCGGAGACTGTAGTATAAGATGAAAATAATACCAAAAAATTAGACATTAAATTGTAAAAACAACTATTATTACTATATATTATCAAAACACTATGTGCGTGCGTCAAATAAACTACCACCATCAACAGTACACAAACGTTAAGTGCGCATCATTAAAGCTTATGCCCTCCGTTGAGAATAACCGTTTTCAAAAATCGGTATGGTGAAGATACGAAGTAATTTATACTAATTTGATTTCGATGCGTTTCAAATCATAGGAATAAAATTACTTTTCGGTACTTATACTACCTCGCTATTCAGCGACCTATACCTTCAGTAAATTACGCAAAAATGTAAAAAGTACCTACCCCACAGCCAGTTATGAACTTTCAGCCCGTTGCAAGGATAGACATATCTTACATACATGTTCTGAATACTTGTCTGTCCTATTAAAATTCCTTCACAGCAGAATGTTTCCAAAATCTCCCAGACAACACAATCTTGTGCAAAGCCAGCTTTATATCACTCGGGTTACGTAATCAAACAGTGACACACAATAGAATTCGAGCAAAGTTTCTACCATGGACACCGAGTGTGAAAGGTTGCAGGGATATAATAAAAGTTTCAATCACAAACTTGATACTCAAGAAATATAAATCCATACAAAAACAAAATTCGAAACGAAATTTGCAGAAAATAATTAGAAACAGAAACAGCAATGGCTCACCAAAGGAAGTATCTGAAGCAAGATGAGTAGGAGGAAGTAGGAAAGGGGGTAATATAACGGCGTAAACGAGTGGTCAAGATCATAAAACAGCGGATAGCGTTCTGTTAGTTGCAGACCAGTAAATAATTGCATTTGCATTTCATTTGATAGAAGTTGCCAAAAATGGAATGTTTAATTAAAACCCCAATTATTCCGAATTTTTAAATTATGTCGCAACAATTACATTCAAAGTATAATTCAAGTTATGCCGCCGTATTTGAATAATACTTTTGATTCTGCTAGAAGTTATAGATGTAATAAATATGGTCATCACCATAATTCTTGTTACTCTAGTACCTTCCAGAGCAAGTATTAAATGATCCCCGCTTCCACCAAAGAATGATCTCCCTTGATATAACGAAGGCAATAAAATTAACGCCAACTGCAGCCATAGATTCCTCATTAGACTTCCCTCTCCTTGATTTTGTTTTGAGGGAGGAGGCCAGAAAAGATCTATTATAAGCTTCAGTGCCCTAATGCCTCGATAGGACTCAGATCTAACTAGGGATACGAGAAAATTTGGACACATATGAAGGTTTTTGCATAGACCTGAGATCACTATACCAAATTTTCGAAAGTTCGAGGTAATCATCGATCAAGACCTCTGAAATAAACGAAACCCCAAGTTTTTCTCTGACGAGCTGATCTGCTATACAAACAGATCAAGGACCGGATGGGATTCGGAAACTGACATATACACATATATAGGGCAAGATCAAGAGAAAGCATTAGCCTCCCGTTGGGTACATACGCAACTGTTCCTCAGACATCTGCACAATACTACAATACCCAGTCCGGTTGCACTTGAAGTATCCAAGAGCCCTACTGTTCGTCAAGACTGGTACCAGAATAGTGAGACAGAACTTGGCAGACCAAATTCAAGTTGATTTGATCTAGATGCCCAAACACTCAGGAGTTAGTGGCAATCTTGCCAGTCATTGATTAATGACAGTTACATTGAGACCAACGCCGACTCCTGAAATTCGTGTGTTTCTTGCAAGAGAAGTTATAAACAACTGGGTTAAGAAACAACAAGGACAGTGCGAAAACTACTACAGAAATAGAAATTCGAGCTGTTCACTCAGATGCCATGTAAAAACTAGATACATAACTGCTAGTCCTAAGCAGGCCTAAGCTAAGAAAAATGATAGGTCTCATGGCGACGCGTGTCCCTTTTAGTGCTTTTACTGCGTCCGTATGTATTGGAAAACGGATGCTAACCATTCTGTTTTCTACAAACAAGAAGAAAGACAAATCATTAAGACTGAATTCAGGAATATATGTGGATAATCAGTCGTTAATTGCCCTACCATCCCGATAATTATTCCCAATTTCATCCCCCGCAGGTGGGATTATTATTCTCTACACTTCGACATTTATATGTACGTAGTTCTAACTATTCAAAGACATTTTATGGTAGCAACAGACAATCACCCTTTTCTGATTGTAGACAACAATAGTTAGGCAGATAAAACATCTAGATTTGAAATCTATGCATTGCATATTCAATTTGAAAACGCATACAACACTAATTATTACGTAATGGTATGGCATTAAATCGTAGCGGAAACCACGTGAATAAATAAATCACGTGCATTTAAACGTGACGGCCACAAGAGGCCGATACCTGCCCTCGTTTTAATTCCAGGCGCAACCGCCAAGACTGAATGGGTCGGTTTCCTTCATCGCTCGTTTAGCGTACCGGCCTCGCTTTGTCTCGCTTGTTCACGTGTTTCTTGATTTTGCCACACGTACAAAACTCGTTGCCTTTGCTAATTGAAACAAAACAATTCGGTTGGAATTATCACTGGAGTTGGTTTAATCTTACTACGAGGTTGTCAAGTTAGTCCTTTCTCAGTTTATCGCCTCCGATGGAAACGACAAATGAGTGTAAATCATAATTAGTTGTCGAGGGTAATGTGTGTGAAATTAAGGCTTTTATTGCGGCAAATTAAAGATACAATCGCGAAACATTCTGAAAGGGATGGCATTCATTCCTGCTTCTTTTACTTTATAAACGATGTTACAGTATAATATCCCGTCAAAAGCATGCTGAAAGTGATACTCATGTTATCATTTTGAGTATTTCATTATACATGTTTCAATTAATTAAAACAATGTAACCAGTTTTCCGATGATAAAATATCTGCCTATCGGCCTAGCTAGCTTTCAAAGATAATTTCAAAATGTTCGGAGAAAAGAAGTTGTAAAACTACCATATTAGATTTCATCTATTTAGTAAAATTTACACTAGGATAGGTTATGTAGTGATTCCGATGGAACAATACAATATAATACATCAACGGAAACGCGCAGTCATAAAGAGAATGAGAGATAATGTCAATAATAAAAACCTAGTTCAGATAATTACACCCCAACAATGGATCAATCATTTCTCAAACCTAATACAAAGAAACGGAAACTATTCCCGAAATAGGAGAACAAGTAGCGGAAATTACAGAAGAAGATAAGAGACCAGCACTAAAAACAGCAAAGAGTGACAAGGCGCCGGAATCAGGATACCTAAGAATGAAATTACTGAAAGATGGAGGAGATGCAGTAATAAAGTTCCTGAAGAAAATCTTTGACAAAGCAGGAAATGGAGAAGACATACCTCTAGAATACAATACATGTGACATAAGCTCAATGCATAAGAAGGGAGATAAAAAGACAGTTGCAACCTATAGGGGATCAGTATCTTACCATCAGTAGCTAAATTGCTCCTCAAAAATGATAAGTACAAAGATACAAGGTAGGTTGTTTCTGAGTGAAAAACAAAGTGGTTTCCGAAGTGAGAGATCGTGCTTAGACAACATCCACTGCGCAAGGCAAGTAATTGAAAAGAATAAAGCCAGGAATATCGACACGCATATGTGTTTTGTTGACTTAGAGAAGGCATAGGATAGCGTTTCCAGAGTTAAACTATGGCAAGCAATAAGATGGCTTGGAATAAAGCAATAATGGATAGATCTGATTCAGGAAATGTACCACCAAAACACCGCAAGAATAAAAATCGGCAATAGGTTCACATGACGCATAAAGATAAATAAAAGACTCAAACAAGGATGCAGCAAGATCAGGATGATATGAAATAGATACTCGGAAAAAAACTTGAGAGGAAGTATGGAAAATGGGATCTCTCTATTAACTGGAACAAGAGAAAATATATGAGCATAGTTGAAGAGATAAACAATCTCTCAATAGAGACAGATAGGATTGAAGGATGTAAAGTTTCAAGTACCTAGGTACCATAATCGATAAAACAGGCACCTGCAAAGCTGGCATACAAACTAGAATAAAAGTAAAAGGAGTACTAATAAATATATACTTACTAAGTGACAAATGATGAAATGCAAATTACGTTTGTTTAGAGAAAATTCATTTATCTCTAGGTAATTACTCAAACTTTTGGGTTAATTCTATATTGGTCAATGAAAATTACAAATTACCTCTATGAGATGTACTTCGAGCATTAGAAAATCCTTGTGTGGATTTATTTCTTCTTTAATGGTAAAAAAAAATATATGTATATTACGTAATTCTGCATATATTTATTTTTGAGTCACAGTGTAATACATTCTGTACAATGAATTTGTAGTTTCCATTGATATATATTGTAATTCAAAAGCTAAGTATCTGTTACACCATGAAATATAAGTACTGTATGTACTCAAGTTTAAATGGATGCCTTCTTAACAGAAATTTCTAATTCAATAGCTACCTACTGTATATATAGGATATAGATCCTGGTCAATATTGATTCTATTTTACAATATTCATTCATGCAACATAAACCGATATTCTTTGGTTATTTTCATGAGAAACAAAAGTGCAGCGAGAATGATGTAAAGCAGAGGTACGACCTAGTTTTCCTTGATTGGTAGATGTATGACCTCCTATAAATTTTTGGAATTTTGTTGACACAAATGGCGAGTATTTTTCAGCAAAACATTTTCAGAAGAAAAAAAAAAGGAAACACTTTATTTTCTGATCTTCCGCTATTGTCAAATACAATTGCTAGGCAACCTGTGGCATGGAGACTAAATCTGAAAACATGCACACTATTGCCATAACTATGGTACAAGACAATTTACTTTGTGCCACGGCAGCACTTGAATAATACGGTCGCAAAGCACGATTTAGAAAAGATATCTACTTTTGTGACAGAGAATACAAGCATTAGAATGCAAATTCATAGCATACCAAAAAGAATAAAAGAACGAACGAAAGGCGAGGAGAAAAGGGGACGAACACGGGTCTAAAGACTTCTTCCTTATTTTAAGAATTTTTGCCGTTCAGCATAAAGTAGAAAAATATGTTGTATATTGTGTTCGGACTTAAATATTCTTTTGACATCCGACACTGAAAATATTATCGTCGTCGAATACCGGTCGGGACGCCCTCGCTTGCATCTTATACAACCGCTTAAATATAATCTGACTACCGTACTTTTCCTTTGGATTGCACATCACAAAAGAAGTATCCAAAAATAATAATATACATAGGGATGTATATAGAACCGGTTGGTGTAGGTACATATTAGGATAGATAGTTATTTCAGGATTTCAGCTTAAAAAAATGTCAATAACAGAAGAATGATTTCATTCTGGAATATACAATTACAGCTAATGAATTCGCTACTTCAAAAACAAACTACTTGTCTCGAACGCCAATCTAAATAATTTGAATATAACTGAATATAGCGTGCGACAACATTGAATAGCCTAATACAGAAAAAGCATATATGTCAAGTACATGTATGTATGTATGTATGTAGATGTTTACACGATCAGGACGTCCTGCGGTTTATTCACAACCTCGCCGGACTGTAATCGAAATACTGTGTAGTGTGTAAGAGGAGTAAATGGAAGCAGTTTTATTAACCACAGGCGGTAGTCGAGTAAACTCACCACCACTTCTGTGGAATGCATTAATAGTGAAACACAAAATAATACTGTAAAAATTTATTGCTGCTGATTAGATATATTAAACTGCAATAGAATGATGTGACTTTCTCAACTTAAAGAATGGATCCAATGATAATTTTAATAGCAATATAAATCTATATTCTAACGGGGAGGTAGAGGTGAAAATAATACAATATTTACAATAAGGCATTTAGGAGAAAAAGCATTAGCAGGATATAACAAGAGACATTTATATTTCATAGATTAATGAGCGTTTGATCAAATTAAAACAAAAGAGATACGGAATGAATTAAAATATAGACGAACACCAGAAATATTAATAAAAGTAATATCTACCAAGTTTATATACAGATCCAAATTATTTGAAACAACTTCAAATCTGAAGCGAGGATACAGCTTGGGTCCTCTACTATTTTCTCAGTCCTGGATGAAGAAACAAAGTAAGTGGTAAACAAGTGGTAAAACCACACGAGTTTTGGATAAAGAGGTAGTAGAAGTAACTGAATTGTGCTCTGCAGCCGATATGGTTGTTATAGCAAAGAATGAAAAAACACTTAGCAAGAATATCGAAATGTTCAGAAAAGCTTTCCAAAAAGTAAATCTGAAAACCAATAAAGAAAAGGCAAAGCAGTCCACATTTAATAAAGATAGAACAAGAAAAACTAGATCAAGTACAGAAATTTAATTATTTGAGATCAATAATATCAAAAGACACGAGAATACAAGAAGAAATAAAAGAGAATAACAATTGGAAGAAGATTATTTAATAGCATTGAAAATAGATCTCTGGGAAAGAAAACGATACCGCTAGACATCAGAGTATTTAAGAAAGTAGTAACACATGGAGCAGAAACATGGACAACGACCGAAAGACAGAAGGTTTGAAATCAAGATCCACTGCAGAAAAAAATTGAGGAAGCATAAGTGAGATTGTATGGACATGTGAACATGATGACAGAGCAAACGATAATTAAACAAATATTTGAATCAAAAGTAAGTAAGAAGAAAACCAGAACTCGTGCCCGGACGAATATGGGTAGAAGATGTAAGATCTGCAGTGATTGAAAAAGGAGTTGCATTGCACGAAGTACAACAAACTATGCAAGACAGAAAGAGATGGAAAGAAGTTTGTAAAGGACCAACACATCAATCAATAAGTTCGTAGGATGACATATAGCTGACGCCACTATTGACAAATCCATGATTTTTAGGAAGTAGCAACCTTCCAACGATACGTGTCCAAATTTTATGACAATATGACGTTTGGCTCACAACTTACAGTGGTGTTAGTAACGCTGCTTCTGTAGTTTTTAAAACAATGGAAAAATCTGAATTTCGTGTATTGATAAAGCATTGGTTCAAGCAAAGGGCTTGATATGTGTTATTCAGACTGCTTCATCGAGACAAATGGTAGAGAAGCGGTTTTCTGATTTTAAACGCGGCTTTGGTCGCCCAAATTCAGCAGTTGTTCCAGAAAACATAAAAGTCCACAAAATGGTTTTGGCAGATTGTAAATTGAAGTTTCGTGATATAGCTCACACCTAAGCAGTGAATACAACGCGTCGACGATTCAGAGCGCCGTTTGGTGCTGTTTCACCGCAATAAAAAGATTTTTTCATACGGAACGTGACAATGGATGAAACATGGAAACCGTCCAAAGCGACCAAAAACGCAAATATCAGCTAGTAAGGTTTTGGCCTCCGTATTTTAGGATGCGTACAGTATTCTAGTCATCGATTACTTTGAGAAAGGAAGAACCACCAATAGTGAATATTATACGGCATTATTGGTGCGTATAAGGAAGAAACTGCGAAAGGGCGACCCCAAATGAAGAAAAAATGTGCTCTTTCACCAAGACAATGCACCGTGACACAACTCCATCGCAACAATGCCAAAATTCCACGAATTGCACTTTGAATTGGTTTGCCATCCACCGTATTCTCCGGATCTGACTTCCAGCGACTACCGCCTGATTGCAGACTTAAATAGAATGCTCCAGGGAAAGTGATTTGGCTCCAATGAAGAAGTGATTGCCGAATCTGAAGGATATTTTGAGGTCAAAGATAAATCGTTCTACGCAAAAAGCATCAAAATTTGGGGAAGCGTTGGAGACAATGTATCACTCTTGAAGGAGACTATGTTCATGAGTAAAGTCGAATTTTGCCTAAAAGTTGTTGTTTTATTAGTCATCCTACAAATTTATTGAGTGATGTACTACATATCTACATATTATGTATAATTATATAAGATGCATGTGCTTAAACAAAAGTAGGGAATGTCCAAAACGACAACGCAGAAGTTAGCATATAATATAATACAATAGACCGGGTCAATGAAACATTGTCAGTTTAAATTCTTTTGTCATAATGTTCTTCACACAATTTTAAGGTACTAGATCAAAATCATGTGTAGCATATGTTTTGTAATGTAATCATATTTTTGATTGGTCTATAATTACGTTTGAGAGTTATACCAGAAAAGGATGCGTAATATACTATATGTATGACGATTGAAGCATACTTCGAACTCAATTAAAACACCAAGGGCTTATATGAAAGATTATCTGAGAGTATCTTGTGTGTGTACTGTGTTGCATTGCTGATAATAGAATAAGAATCTGTTTATAGCAAGGTAACTTAAATTTACATTAAAATATTACATAACTCCTTCCAGATCAATTAACACTTTGACCTTAAACAAACCAAACAAAAGCAATCTCGTCCTCGCTGGCTTCCTCATAACAGAAAGAAAACTTCTAATTTTGCAGTTAGATTTCCAGATACCTTTCCAACCTGCAATAATTTTGAAACACAAGCATGTCAATAGACCAAGATGAGGAGTAGGTAAACATTGACCTCAATTTTGCAATAGCTTTATACCTAGGTACAAATTAAAATGTGAAAGAACACTGCTATTTGCAGATTGTGCCATTTATTATTAAAAAATAGTGATGAACGGTCGTGGCCATTTTTGATTTCATTTTTAATATTGGGATTTGAAAGAATTTATGGATTAAATATAAATAAAAAGTCGATCTAATTTAAAAATATACATATTTCCAAATAAAGTTTTTCTACTGGATCACAGTTCCTAATTTTTGTAGCATTGTGGTACAGGGAAAATATATTAGCATAAATTCGTTTAACATCCTGCATAAATTTTGTTTCGTTTTGCGAGCAATTAAATTATAACTGAAATAATTAGATAATATGGAAACTGCGAAAACGTTATATTCCAGCTTTGTGACTTCTTAGTCCCTCCACGAGGTAGAAACAAGCCTTAAAGTAATTGTCGGCGGCAAAATAAATCTCCTTTCTGCGGATCGCGGTCATGCGGTTCTTTCCATTTCGCGAATCCTCGGTGCTGGAGAGTAAGAAGGGAAATTAAGACGTCTGCAGCTAATTATTTTTCACATCATGGCGGGCGCAATAATGGACTGCCAAGAATAATGAAACGGTAAAAGCAGATTTGGTGAACCGTACTAACGAAGAACGAAGAGACTTTGTACGCACGCTGATTCCCTCTGACCAGGACTAATCCTACAGCCCGAAGGTGTTGAGGCTTTTAGCAAAAATACAACAAACAGAGACGATTCACCGTGCAGTTATTGGCCCACGAAAATGATGCCAACCGGTATGTGATCTTCTTTTCTTTTTCTAAGTCTCTTGTTTGCTCTCTCCAAGCCGACCGATTTAATTAAATGACGGAGCCCATTTAGCAAATGAATGTTTAAAAAGGATTAGGGTTGCTTCTTTGATACGAACGTTAATTTGTGCGATGCTGTTGTCACGGCCTGAAATCTTGCTTATTATTTTCCATTTTATTAAGTGAATTGACTTCACTTTAGGCAAATTTCGTCATCTTTAGTACACTGCAATTGATTCCGAAATTTGAAAACAACATTACACAGCTTAAATTCCAACGCTGGCTATTAATACTCAAAATGTTCACAGCGAAACGTTAATTTATTGCATGATAAGAAATTGATGTAATTTTTATTCTTCTCTGTCATTACCCCCTGAAAACACGCAAATTACACTGGCAAACAAAATTTATTATTATATAATAAAATATTATATAACTTCTCGCATTTTTCTTGCAAAGCACCAGCCGCAATGAACTACGTTGATTGTAGTACCTATCGGCGGATGATGCATAACAATAATACGCTCGCAATCCCAAAATACAGTAAGCATTACTTTTCCAACCGACGGAAGTGCACGTGCCCCTTCTTCTAGTTCGCGCCATTCTTTCATTTTTTGAAACTAATATTGGTACACAGTAAATCTCTTTTTCTCTAATTTTATAAGCACAACCACAACTTATAAGTCAACTGTAGACCTTGTGCAATTGTGTGAGGGTGTGCGATCGTGTGACCCATGACGGAAATTTATTTGTAGAAGTGGTTTAGAAGTTGGAAACATCAGAAGCGGAAGTGAAAAGTATCGGAAGATTGAAATAATACAATGAGAAACGAAAATTATGAAGAATAGAAGTATAAATAGCGCAAATGTTATAAATGCAGCTATAGATACGTATGGTAGGTATAGACAAAAGTAAAATGTTGCCAACTCGAACAGATGAGTTTTCCTATTTAGAAATATTTTACTATCAACTCTCTTCAATTAAATTTACTCACTCTGTACTTATCATCCTCAGTTATTGAGCGACCCAAAAGTGGATCAACAGTCCACCAAATAACAAGAGAATTGCAGGTTCATATGCCAGCAGTCCTTCAGTTGATAATGGTTCCATCGAAAATACCATAATTAACTCCATCATCCGAAAATCTCGCGCAAGTTGACGAATAATTGTGAATAATTTCGGAATGAAACATTCGATACATTTCCGAAATAAGAAACCTGCAGTACCCGGATGAAAATTTGAATTTCATTCAAGGAGATAATAGTAAATTGTTGGTAAGATGTTGAAAGTAATATTTGCTGAAAGCGCCTGGAAGGTATTACGTTATTATTATACATATCTATCTCAACCTATATCCGGTCAGTATTTTGTTCTACGTTGGTGGTAATCACTAATAAGAGCTGCTAGTCTTTGTTCTATCCAGCGTTAATACCCACTTTGATAGAGGCTATATTGATATCGTATTAACTGTCAAATAATAATCCGAAGATAACCTAAATTTAACGTGATATGACAATTTAACGCAAAGTATGACCATAACACCTGCAGTGGATAAGGGTGAGGCAGGCTTTAGCTAATTTAATAACATATTTTTGAAAATACATAATTTAAGGGATCCTTTGCATAAGATACCATGGAACGGAACAATGAGCATTATTTAGTTGTGACTTTCTACAATTTCAAACGTGGCTTGAGGTGTATACAATGTTTTCAGGAAATCAATAGGAAAAATTTGAATTTCATGTGTTGATAAACCATTGGTTGAAGCAAAGCAATGGCTTCACAAGTGTTATTCGGACTCTGTAGCATGGAGACAAATGATAGAGAAGTGATTTGCTGATTTTAAACACCGCCGCACAACCACCGATGAAGCTAAACGCTTTGGTCGCCCAAATTCGGCGCTTTTTCCATAAAAAAATCCACAAAATGATTTTGGCCATTGGTAAATTAAAGTTGCGTGAGATAACTGACATCTTAAAGATATCGGAAGGCAGTGTATTCACCATTTTGCATGAACATTTGAGCATGAGAAAGCTCTGTTCGAAATTGGTACCGCATTTGCTCACAGTCGATCAAAAACTACGTGACAATGAATGAAACGTGGATTCATCAATACACTCCAAAGTCAAGTAAGAGGTCAGCTAAGTGGACAACTAAGAATGAAGAATATGCAAGGCGACCAAAAACGCAAATGTCAGCTGGTAAGGTTTTGACCTCCGTATTTTGGGATGCGTACGGTATTTTATTCATCAATGACCTTGAGAAAGGAAGAACTATCAATAGTGAATATGATGTGGCGTTACTGATGCGTTTGAAGGAAGAACCGTGTCACAAATCCATCGCAACAATAACAAAATTGCACGGATTGCACTTTGAATTGCTTCCCCGTCCACCGTACTCTAAAAGGATGCTCCAGGGAAAGAAATTTGGCTCCAATGAAGAAGTGGTTGCCGAAACTGAAGGATATTTTGAGGCTAAAGATAAATCGTTCTACAAAAAGACTATGTTCATAAGTTAAGTCCTACGAACTTACTGAGTGATGTATTATTCAAGCAACTCTAAAGATCGATTTTACACAAATATTTGAAGGTACTTAAGCTCTGTTGCCTGTTCTACAGTTTCTTTGCCTCAAATCCTCCAAACTATTCGCGAAAAGTGCCCAAAAGGTAGGATCACCTTGAATTTTGATAAAGCTTGGCATTGACAATCAAAAACTTCTCTTTATTAACGTTTCGTCGTGATAATGCTGTCGCACACACCAGAGTAGTCCCAGGACTTCAAATAGTAAATAAATGTGATAAGATTATTTTTGTAGTATCATAAATCCCCTATCATTCCATTTTTTTAAACGTCTACATTATAATTAAAAAGAACACAAATTTGTTGATATTTTAGATCCATTTGTTTCGATTGCACATTTCTACACAAGTATCTATGCATATTCTACTATCCACAGCATTTCAATCCTTCTTTTCCTTTTTTTTTCGAATGAAAATAAATTGCTGCAAGTACAAATGCGATTGCCGCTTCGAGATGTGACGGTATTTTACCTGTATAGCATGTACCCGTTTCAGATAATCTCATGCAATTTATTGCGATGATCCCGCCATCATTGTTTTCATAAAACAAATTGACCAATTGTGTGCACTCGAAATAGCAGTTCCACTGCTTTTTCATTCTCTGCAGATCACGTAATAGCGGTTCAAAAGTAAACAAGCACGGATCAGTTTATCGTCTGTCCAGTACGGTCCTATTTTTGGTCGTATAATAGTAGGATCAAGTTGAAAATACTCGTTGTTAGCCCCTTCTTTGAAAAAAGAGGATTTCAAATGTCAGTCTCTATTAAATTTAATGGTAGTATGTACTTGTTTATGTAAAATAGGTAGATATTCGTCATGCAGATGAATACTATTTATATATTTGTGAACCAAGGGCTAAATGGATAAATCTAATGCGAAAGTCATCGCCAACAAACTCGTGAAATTTTTGTTAAATAATGTTTTCTTACAAGCCTCTTTTCTATTGATAAATCTATTTTTCTACAATTTTAACAAGGAAAATGTCATTGAAATTCCATGAACAGATATCCTTTTCAATTTCGACTGAAATCTTAATGCCAATACAGAATATGCCTACGTATTTAGACAGTCCGAGGCTTTTACATGTATACATGCTTACTCGTTTGTAAGCTATCATTATAAGAATATATATTTTGCTAAAGGATTTAAATAAGAATAGTCTTCTTTCCTTGATTGTTATGCATAGAGATTCTCAGGTAGATACTAGGGTATTTCCTATATGTTGAGAGAGATTTATCAAATACCAAAACCACTAGAAGGTTCCTATACTGTCTGCTCCTGACTACTAATATACAAAATATACTCCACTCAAAAATACATTTCAAACTCACTTTCTGTAATATTCATCGAAAATTAATCTCGTTTCTTTTTACAAATTACAATTTTTATAGCCCGATGGCTTTGTAATATCATTTGCAAAAACAAAAGTGCTTTGTGGGGAAATATCCTTTCAATTACACTACTACTTCGTTTTCCCGTACTTCCTCCGATCAAATCTGGCCTGAAACAGACGTCTAACTATATTGTCCTCTCTCACTCGTTTTACGTATCCATACTACCATAATTGGCTTGGCCCTAGTTTTCCTTCTAAAGTCTATAACTTCAAGTGTTCACGATCTTTCCTTATTCCTTATTTTATCAATTATGGTCTTATTTTCCACGTTCCTTATGTACAACGATATTAACACAATATCAGCAGTGCTTTTGGTGAAGTGCGTGTAAGTGCAAAGTTGTTGTGCAGTGTTCGTTGTGGGCGTTGACCATGTATTGCTGACGACACTCAATTTCCCAGTTTTCCACCTGAGGATGGCAACTTAGTTGTCAAAATATATAGTTGTAATAATTTCCTAAAGATGCGGTAAGGGCAATTTTTAGTTATTTTATTTATTATGTTAATCACTGTCTCCTTACTGATTTCCACTTTCCTTACGGAACTGATTTCCAAGGCTATCATTTTCGTTTTCAAGCTTCATGACGAAAATGAAGCATATTTGTTGATTGCTCCATAACAACGTTCGGCCACACAGAGCTGCATTAACCCAAGAAAAATTTAACAAAATTTAATAGAAAACACTCAAAGAAGAACTGGTGGGGCATTACCTTGACGACGACGAAGGTGTAGAAACGTTCGTGCGCAATTGGTTACAGACCCGACCAGATTCATTCTTTGATGACGGAATTAAAAAAGCTTTCGATTCGGTGGGAAAAATGTGTGAATAAAAGAAGAGATTGTATAGAAAAATAAGGTGTATTCAAAATTTTATTTAGTGTACCCATAAATGTTCTAAAACAAAAGTCCGGTTCATATTTGATTCGCCCTCGCAGATAGCCGAAAATCCAGTATAGCTTTAAAACTTTTCTCACATTAATTGTAGGCTTTTACATTATTCTACCTAAACGCAGCTTATATTTGGTACAAAAAGAAACAAGAAGAAGAAAAATGACGATTAATTTTTAGAAATAGAATATTTTGAAGCGTCAGAAAATTAAAAAGCAATTAACGAAGCAATACACGGATGCGTAAAAAGAGAGCCTAAAAGAAATGTTTAGCTGATAAAGTTCTTCAATAAGAATTGATGAACTGGAAATCAGAAAATAGTTATAGAGCCCCTTAATAGAGCCCCATTTAACTCAAAATATTTTTATGATGGCGCAAAAATCGTTTGTCTCGAAATTTTTATAGAAAACTATAAAATAGCATACATTTCGTCTTATTTAATCAAATCTGTGTCACTGTCTTCGAGTTTCCCGTAATCCTTGAACCATGTCTATTTATATATAAAGTTCATATGTATGTAGGTTGGAGGGTATTGTGGATATTTTAATTAAATTAATGTCTGCATGGGGAAATATTTCATTTCATTGTATTTTGTCGTCTACACGTACATATGTTACAGTGCTACATTAAAGGAAGCAAAAGCATATTACTTCGACATAAAATTGGTAATAGGCGGAAATACATGTACGAAAATATTTCAAGCTGAGCGTTATTGTTCACTGCTAAATTCACTTTATACTCTAGTATGAACCTCAATAATTGCACTTCACATAAACAGGTCCCAATACTACGTTAGTTTCGTCCCTGAATACTACAGCGACGCGAGCGCAGTAAGTACGAATGTGAGATATCGAGAAAGACGTGACATTACTACACTATGTTTGTCCATAAACACTATAAACCCGAAGATCATCCTCTGGCCTAATGAAGTGTGTGCTGTTTACCTTTGCGATGGGGTTAGTCGGAATTGGATTTATGGCGTCAGTCGTTAGAACAAGATAAATTATTAGTCTATCTAAATATACGAGGGCTGATAAAAATTTCAAACTTGCTATATATAATATACTTTCTTCATTTTTTAAACGCATTTGAAGAGTGCTGAATTGGTTCTCAGTTAATGCGGAATATTCTAATGGATGAGATGATTGGAAGGTTCAAAGGGGGAAAACTCTTGTTACACATTAGAAAAAACCGATCAACTGGTATTACAACATAGAAACAAAAATATCTGGACCATTTCACGAAGAAACCAACTAACCAACGGATTTGTAATCACCGATGGAAAATCAGCAGTCAAAGCAATGGAGAAGATCTAGATTTCTCGGATGCGTCTTGTTCTTAAAATACGATTTTAGAAACCCATCATTTTCAGGAACATTATAAGTCGAATCCTTCATCTGAGTTGCCGTTGATGTTCATCTAGCAAAACTAAAAGTAAAACAAAAATCCACCCGGTTTCCAAGATGGCATCAAACCAATGCAAACGTATTGAACTTTCACAGGATTATGTCTGAAGATATCAACTACATATTTTGGAAATTTAAAACCACCTTTTCCTTGTCGGGCTAACCAACCTCCAATTATACCAAACAATAAACTTTTATGGGTACAACGAGAAGATGTATAATTTTGAGATTTCTATTGAAACCATAAACACTCGGCTGCATAACCTGAGATTGTATAGACGAAGACCAAGGAAATGCCATCCACTTAGTGGAGATCAGAAAAGTACTCGCAAAATGGCATAGCCCAGTAGTAACTGACAACGTGATGATTAGAGGCAAGTATTGTTTAGTAGTTAATCACAATTCACTCGTCAATCGAACAGCACGAGGTGTAAGTCTGGAATCCGAAATAGCACACATTTTTTTCGAAAAAAGTGAAAATGGCGGTTGTTGTATAGATCGAAATAAATGATGGAGTTCTTCATCTTATTCTGAAAGATCTTCTCAATGCTCAAATATACCTCAATGAAATGCTGCAACCAATGCTTTTTCTTGTGCTACAGCAATAGGCGAATGGTTCATTTTTATGGACGACAATGTCCTCCCAAATCAAACTCGTATTGTTAATATATGGCTAGATCAAGTGCAGATCTGAAGGATGTCCTAGCCAACAAATTCTTCTGCTGATAATACAACCGAATATGCCTGAAATGCATTAGAAAAACACGTTGCTGTCCGAAATAAGCTTCACATATGATTTCCGAACTTCACATTAGTCTGCGAAAAGAATTGAATCGAATTCCGCAAAAGCTGTTTGATAATTAGATTGGTTCGATGCATATCCTTTTTAGAGGTTCATCATGGACACTGTATTATATTACTTTTTCTTTATCTTTGTTTTTCACATATTTTTCAATCCTGAAGTAAACAATAACATAATTACACTTACTTTACTTCTTATGGTCCATAATTCTATAAAATCTTTCTGACCTTGCAATTGGCATTTATGTTGCAACTTTCATAAAGTAATAACACAAACGTACAATATCCATTAATTGTATTGTACAGTGTAGTTGGCGTTTTATTGAACCAAACATGGAAACACTAAACCCAAACGGATAAGTGTAAAACGTCCATTAAATTAAATTTCTTCAAATTTGGAATTTTCGCTACTGATCAAATCGGTTATCATGCATTTCTAGGAAAATAATGATTTTGCTAGCTGATCTCTGTTACGTCAATATCTTACATTCAATATTACTATACCAAACAAAACTTGCTTGGACCACTCAGCCTTGTTCATTTTTAAGTTATAAGCTAATGTAACAGTAAAAGCATTAACTATCAAACGATAATATGAATGTTACAGACCCAAATATATCTAAAAATTCAACTATAGTCGTTGATGAAATTACACATACTGTCAAGCCAATACAAAAAAATTTCCTAATCAGGACACGAGTATGTCATTGAAACAGTATCTACTATTGATAAAAAGAAATATGTAAATAAAACTTCACGGAAATCATTTTCTCTGGAAACTAATTATTAGATAGAAAACAGATAACCGAGAACATGTTGCTGAAATCTCAATATTTACAATGTTTACAGATGAGATCTCAAAAGTCAATTTTCTACACGTCCGCAGCATTCGTAAATGTCTTATGTGAAAAGGGACTATTTCCGTCTGTTTTCGCCAATTGGTGGGTGTCCACTTCTCTACTCTCTATTTCTTTTTGTTATTAGATTTTACGAGATATTTGAACGAACTGTTCGATATATCATTTTGCGAGCTTTATATTGCTTAGATGTGTTTCTATTTGCAACTCAGACATATTCAAAAAAAAGGACAAATCTAATAACTATCTCACCGTTCATATTAATTTTTGTCGATTACATCCAAATGCTAATTCGAAAAAATTTACCTAATTATGAAATACAATGAATCTTCCTTTAGAAAGAAACTGACAGCAGTCAGTTTTATACTAAATTAGGCAATATAGAAAATGATCACTAACCACATCTTGTTAATAATCATCATCATTCGAATTAGAGAACTTTAAAAACCTTCGCTATACTGTCTCTAAGGAAATATTTAAATACAGAAAAATAGGATACCAAACCAGACTCACTACGCACACAAGCATAGAAAGAGCATTTCATAACGTCTATCTCATGAACAGTTTTACTTTTCCCGACACAAAACCCAGACTTTTGGATGCAGTTTGTTGGATCTCCAATATGATTTGCAAACGTTAACCAACGAAAATCGCTAAATCCGTGATAGATTTTTTGCACAATAAAAGTCCGTTCTTTATGTTGTTCAACGACCGCATGTTATACATGTCGACGTTCTTTTCAACGCGGGAAGTTTGCCTAAAACTTGGTCGACTGCGTAATGAACGAGTTCTTAGTGGTTTTATGATTGGAGAAAATTTTTTAGAACATTTTTTTTAATTTCTGAAACTTTTAAATTTTTTAAAATATTAAATTTTAACTTTGTTACAATATCTCCATTATGTTATGGTTTTTCTTCTATTCTATTTGATGCTGTGTTGCTGTTTCCCGGCTCTTATGTGACTCTCTGAAGATGAATTAAATATAATTCGAAAGCTTAGAGTTTAAAAAGAGAGCGTTTTATTTAAACTCACCCTTGGCTGCGATCCCCAGAAGTTTGATCACCTTTTTACTTTTGTCCCATTTTTTATTAGATTTGGCAGAAACTGTTGACTATTGAAAGATAATAACAGATTACAATTTAAAAGAATAATGTGAAATAGTTTTTTTATTTTGAGCTAATAATGTATTAAGTCACCTCGGTTATTTACGCATTCAGTAACTCATCGTGGCATCGAATCTATAAGTTTATCGATATCAGCTTAGTTTATTCCATCCTACATGTTCTATGGGAAAAAGTCAGATGATTTTAGTCGCCGAGGAAGACAGTTGACGTGGTCGTCTTCAAAATAGTTCGACGAAGTCCTCGCAATATGAAACAGAAAGTTCTACATGGGCAACCTTTTTTGTAGAAGTTTTATGCTGCGAGTAATCTTGAAAAATATACATTTTTGTGGTATCCTTATGATTCATTATGAATTAAGTTTAGACGGACCGTGCTAATATGCAACGAAAGAATTCAGTAGCGGGCCGGGCAAATCTTACTCGAGGCCGCATGTGGCCCGCGGGCCGGAGGTTGCCCATCTATATTCTACAGCGTTAGAAAAAATGGGAAAACATAAGACTGGACACGACTGGGTACTAACTCGAATAAAGCACCATACATTAGCCCCCACAGTGCAGTGCACATGTTTTTCGACTGAAAATTTAATGTTGTGCCCTTCTCCACGTCTTCGCCTACCTTCATACGGCCAGCATGGGTTTCCAAACAGAATGTTAATCAATCGCGGTACGGTGCCACTCCATATTCCACTCATGTGTACCTCTGTACCAGACTAAACGTTGTTGCCGATGTAAAGCCGTAAGGGGAAGCACTACATTAGGCTGGTAAAAGAGCAAACAAAGAGATCGAATTCGGCGATAAACAGTACGAAGACATAGACGGCCTACACCTTGAAACTATTCGTCAACAATAGACCGGTTATTCTTCTTTGCGCTCCGGTAGCCTCTTCGGCGACGTTCTTGCCCTTCTTCAAGGTTTCTGCCAAATGCAATCAAAACACCACCTTATAGGTGGTGCAATTTCCCCTGTCAAGCTACAAATATACTACAATACAATACAATACATAACACTGTAATTTTAACCTTAAACAAAAAGTTATGAATTGTTGTTTTATATCACAATAATCTTTACTCCATACAATAGCTCTAATAACACACAAAGAATATGTTATACGATAGATTGGAACAGACGTGGTGATAGCTAATTGCTCGTTACTAGTCGGCTGGCGGACAAATTTGATGGCGTTCTTAATACCTAATGTACCGTATATTTCATGCCTTGCCAGGACATTGCGACATTTCGATGGTGAAATACATACAACAACCAGCCGCACTGCTACAAAGCGATTGTTCTCTTCGTGTCTAATGGTGCGGGCTTCAGATCATGATGATGATGATGACCGAATAGAATGTACACGGGACGACCAAGTGGTATACAATTTACATTATTGCCGTCTCCGAAGCAATACGAATTAATGCTACTAATGTGCAATTAGATTATTTACGGGAGTCTGATTACTGAGAATTAAATTTTCCGCCCTATATCGGAGAAATCACCTTCGGTTATTGATTCGAATAAGATTTTTATACCAAGGAGTCTGACACATACATACCTCTAAAACTACAGAGGCGATAAACATAGCACTACCAAGATTACTACGTGCATGAACAACATTTTGATATACTTACATTGCATTGCCATATTTCGGGTTGTAAACAGAAGTTTTTAAGATTACATCAACGAAACAGCAATACAAACAAATATAATTTACCTTAAAAGAACTTTAGGTAAAGATACATTTATTATTGCAGTTATTAAAGTTGACTATGAAAAATAAAAAATATTTCAAACCTTTATGTATCTGCATGGCACGTCATTCAACTGTTACCAATTCCAATTTGTGTTACGGCTAGTTTGTCACAGCGTTCCGGTGTTGTAACTTTCTTCCTTTCGTTCCACTTCTGACGTGTAGATGGCGTGCCGCTTTCATAAGTTTTTGATACAATTCGCCTTTTCAGATGCACGCGTGAGACATTCTGCTAGTGGCGTTCGGTTGAACAGGTCGTTTCTTCGTGAGTAGGTTCTTCCGTTTTCGCTCTAAAATCTCGTTTGTCGAGGATATACACGCGAATTCGACTCTGGGAAGTTTAATATTATCGTTGTGTGAATTTGAGAGTTACGCTTCCCCAGTTTTGTTGTTCGAACTATCGGCCACATTGTACATTTGCTTTTCCCTCTATAGGAAGTTAGTTTTCCTTTTTGTTCATTACGATGCTATTTTGTCTTTCACTTTGTTGTTGGGGGCTACTAAAGTGCTAAGATTTATTTTGAGAACATCTGAGAACTATCGTAGAAGCAAGAAGCCAACTTAATCCTAATCGTCAAACAAATTGTCACACAACAGAAGCTCAAACAAAATTTGGATTATAACTAGGTCATTTTTCAAATAATCAGTAAGGTTACCAAAGATTCTCAAAACTAGAGATACCCCATGAAAATTTACTTTATGGTATAAATTCAGTAGTTTGAAATCTAATCCAAAATGAATAATGCTTCTTTTCCCTTTTCCGTGTGATCTCAACTTCGTATTTTTATATTACAACAGTATTTATGTTAAGAAACTAGACAACCAGTAGAATACATATGTATCTCATGTACGTGGATATGTTTTTTTAATACGTTCTTTTGTATAGAGTTCTAAGACTCCTTTGATTTCATATACATAGAATACGGACATTTTTGTCACACGCTCTTTCTTTGATCTGGATCGATTGATCTCAGTTTTATTAAATCTAGCCCACAGTGGCCGAAGGCCTCTGGAAATTTATCTGAACGGATCCGGAAATTTATTTCCACTGGCCCGGAATATTTAATCGCAGAAAAACCTCCACCTGTACGCCACTATGTCTAACATACATACATATGTATGTAAGGATGTATATATGCTAGATATTTGACTGAACGTGGCTGTGTGAGTATGTAAATAATGAGTCTCCTTTGATCGGGTACGGTCCTTAATTACGGGGCATATAACGTCGTCATCAACATCGATGGTTTTATTCGAGAAATTTCCGCACACATTAACAAATCAAACAAATTATTATAAGTGCTGGCAAACAAGTTGGTCGTCGGGGATTGGTCGCCAATACCGCACGGTTCAGTTGATGTATGCGAATTTGCTTTTGTACGTGAGGTACAAGTGACACACGGACAGGATAAAATTAGGTTCCATTGAGTTCTCATTAGTTAATGATAGATTGGAATTCGTCGTCCATAAATTACGGGTAATCAGTGTATAACAAGGGAGAATTGGTGTTCGGCGACAGTTTGACTGCGTTGAAGGAAAAGGGGGAAAAGATGAGAAAGAATGTAGTAGAACAAGTAATTTAAAATGTTTACAGCGAGAAGCACATTTGAATCTGTGGTCATGCGTACATACACATGAGACATAAGTAATTTGTGGCTCAAATTCACCAAACGTTAACTTACATCAAAATCTTAAATAATCCAGTATAAACGAGAAAACTAAGGTTAATATAAAAAGCAGTTAGCATTTACATTTACAAAATCGATGTAGTGGTTCTGCATATAAAAATATTTCCTCAGCTATTTATAAATAATGCTGGCATACATCTTGAGTAGTCTGGACAGGCAGCGGTAATTACAAAATAAGTACCGACTAGAGTGGGAAGTCGTAACTTATTTCATAATTGTACGCTGTTACCGCCGTTCATGAGTTTTCCCTGTTACAGATCCGACTGATCTCTACAATTCGTCCATATTTACAAGTACAAAATATCCACCTTTGCAGAACATATAACACTTCATTGAAACACTTCAGTTCCTGATTCGAGTCAAATCTGGGAAACTTGGTAATTAAAATATAACGGAATTGTACGAAAGATATAAAACAAGACAAGATCAAATTATACTCCCACTTACAGCCGGCGGTGAAGAAATTAGAGAGGTGGTTGCACATGAAGAATACGTTTATTCTTCTGATTGATAGCCAGGTGGCTTCTGAAGCCGTTATGAAGCGTATTATCAAGTCAAAACTGGTAAAATAGTGTAAAGAATTCCTCGATGAACTGCGATGGGACAACACTGTGTCGTTGGTCTGGGTGTCAGAGCATGAGGACATTAAAGGCAAATTAATTGCCAATAAACTAGCCAATGAAGGCTCTAAGAAAACTTTCTACGACCAGAATATGTATGTGGGATATCAAAGAAGTCCGTCAGATAGGAAATCTGGTTATGGCTAAAACGAAAATATTCAACGAAATGCAAATTGGCTGAAGGTTAATACCAGACTAAAAGCTTATTGGGTAGGTAAGATGCAAAATAATCAACTAACCTAATCAGAAGAAGTAAAAATACATTGGCATCCTTACCACTCTAGTAACCGGACACTGCGCCTTGAAAAAGTAAGAATAGTGAACGAATCGTAGTACAGGCGATCAGCACTATAAGAGGAAACTAGCATGCATATTAGTTGCGTGTATGAGAAACTGAAGGCACTCAGTCTGTAAAGATATCATGGAACCCAAGACAATACCCAGACTTCCCTTGAGCAAAATAGTGGCCTTTGTGGTGGACACGGAGTTGCTTGAAGGCCAGTGAGAGTGTTATTGGGGAACAGTATAAAGAGCATATTGCTCAAATGCCTGGTCTACTAGTGATCAACTCCAGAAGAGTGAGCAAATAAATGGAATTTTCGATATCGCAAACTGGTAACAATAATAAGTACCAAAGAAAGACTCCTTCCTTCTAAAGCTGTGGTTAACTAAACCTCACTTGTTTATTGTGTCCTTTACTAATGGGAATCTTTCTTCCCGGTACGGTCTTCAAACTTTGAACATGCTGCTCCTGCCGAAAGATCCTCATCTCAATTTTTCCACTTTAATACGAAATTGACATGTAGATTCAAGCCCTACAAACGTCTAGTTTGCTCCCACCGTATCGAAGATATTCGCTTCTTCGTTTCCTTGAATTCCGCGGTATCCGCCACTCTCACTCTGCTTCTTTCTACCAAGTTCACCAGTGGATTCTTGTATTTCTAGACAATGCTTGATATAGTTGCCATGGATTTCTCTTGGAGCTGTTTGGCTGTCCGCCATGATATAGATCTTTCAGTACGGGCTGCATTTTTGTATCTTGATTTGCGCACATGTAGCTATGGCAGCAATCTCGGCATAGAATGCAGTCGCATAGGCTTCCAGATTCATACTAACGCTAATCAATCAAATCCGATATCCATCTTTCTCCTCCAATAACCCTCGCAATTCAAATTTCGCATACCTAACAGGGTAACCACCTGAAGGGCTTCCGTCTTTGTTTTTTAGCAAAGTTCCAATGTACATTTCTTATCTCTGGGAGGTTTTTCGTTTATCGGTTGTAATTCCGTATACTGCTATATTATCCTTCACCTCAATGACCAAGTACAGGGACGGTAGGCCGATTAGCACTTTCATAGCTGGCAACGTCCGAGTTATTCCCAGACAAGCCAACTTCTGCAATCTCATTAACCTGCTAATTGCGGTGTTAATTTCATTTCATTCCACTAAGCGAGGCATAAGTAATTGTAGATATCACCACCATGCTACATAACTACAGTACCAACTTTGGTTTCAGTCCTCACATGCTTCTTACAGTTCTAGAAAGAGCCATTTTCATTTTATTTTAGAAGTAATAAATTGGGTTGCGCACATGTAACATACGTGTCCGTTTTCTACACTAAATTATTGATTAAAATTTGATTAAACCATTACCACTATTGTAGTAATTTGTTGTAATCAGGAGACATATTGACATATTTATAATCTATAGAAAGGAGCATTTCGAGATGCGTTTGAAGGATGTCGTAAACAGTGGAGCGACCAACATTCAATTGCTACCACAACTTTTGATGGATGTATTAATGGATTTTTATTAGCTACAGAGCCATTTTATCGGGAACATTCAACTAAACCCTCTTTGTTCTGCAGTAAGCATAGATAACAGTTATTAACTGAACTGTCAAGGTATATTCCTGCTAAGTATGCATGTACTTATAACAGACTTATGTTCTGTGTTCAAAGGATTACTCGCTTACGGAACTTTTTGGACACGCGATATATATATATATATATATATATATTGTCTTCTAGCTATAGTTATATTGTCGAGTATTCATGAATAGATCAAAGCTAGCACGACAGTCACTTCCTTCTACAAACAGTCTGCCAGTACACCTTGTAATAATAGTGCACATGTATACATTCTGGTAAAGGGAGTGGTTTTGTTGCTGGAGCAAAATGAAGATTTCTGTGCAACACACATGATGAAGTTATGTTCAGTTGTATGAATAACAAATAAGTTGTTTCCAAACTTGCTGATCAATACAGTAATAGTTATCTACAAGACATCATTCCCCAGTAAAAGATGTGGTAAAATGTAAACAACAAATTGGGGAGAGGCAGATGTCGTAACTGGGTATATTTTATTTGCAATGCTATACTGCTTAACCTTCCTATACTCACGTCAAAATGAAAGATGTATACTATACTATATAAGTCGGTCTCACAGACCGTATGCGTGAAGTATAGGAAGGTTAAAAGCACAAAACGATAAAAACCAACAATACGTAGCGAGTATGGTTTAGCCTCAAAATTATGCGTTTAAAATTTTTCGTGTTAGTCTTACTTCGAATGCTTTAGATATACCATCATGTTCGTTCAAAGATCTGTAAAATAAATCAGTAGAAGCCATCCATAAATCGGTCATGGTCCTACTAATTATCAAAAGAGATTGTAATGTGTAAAGCATGAAAGACGGTAGGACGCTGAGGGGTGATAAAAATACTACGGGGAGACAGCGGGAATAAAAACTAAAGTAAGGAGATGTTGGGCCGAGTCGAAAGATTGATCGCGACCTAAGGCGCACAGCTTGATTGCTTTCTTATAAACCCGTCAACATTTATCCGATGCTAACGGCTTGCGTAAACAACAGTTTATTGTACGTCCAGCGGCTATGGCGATGCCGCCTTGGCCCTTCACTTGGTAGTCGGTACGCGTTAAAGTCGATTTTGCTCGATCGAAGCAACAGAACAAATCAAAAATGCAATTTTATCGCGATCCCATAAAAAAGGGGGCACGTAAAAAATTTTAAAATGTTTTAAAAGAAGCGGTTATCGAAAATTATGTCACTTACCGCAACCAGTGCCTCTTGGTAATTGGAGTATAACAGCAGATGGCGTCGTATTGATCCGCTATCCATATGATTAAGATAATGTAAAAAGCAGTCGTAGTATCGTTGAAAAATTCTGACATTATGGCCTCCATACCTGTAACACCAGTGAAATTTATATAACCCCCAGAATAACTTCATTTATTATCGTCATACTTTATGTTTCTAATTAAATATGGTATAAGCAAAGTGTTTTAGAAAATAGTTAATATGCATGTATCCATTTGTTTATTTAGTTCACTTATTACATTATGAATATGATAACAATAATAGTTAAAGACTGTCGAGTGGTCTACTCGGCATCTGTTATGAAGACGGTCACATTATTAACATTATTCATCAAATTCCACTGCTTGGCCCTCGAAGAAAATTAGCCTGTAACTCCACATCTAATTCGATTGTCCTAATGACAGCCTAAACCGCTATTTCATTTACTCAAGAACATAGTTGTTGTCAGTGTCATTAATACGAAGATATCTTCTAAGTTGTTAGGAAAGGCAAAAACGTTTTTAGGAGCAAACTGCTTTATTGCTTTTCAAAATGTTTTTCTTTAAGATTTATACACTTTTGCATGCGTCCAAACAATTTCTCAAAACATTTTTCCCACTCTAAGTTGGTATCTTCAAAATATGGTTTATTATGGCTTCTATAGCTTCTTGAGGTGCTGAAAATTGCTATCCACGCATTCTTTCTGTAACATTGGGGGCAGAAAGAAACCGGTAGGCGACAAATCAGGTGGGTACGGGCGATGAGACATATTTTTCATCCAAAGAATCAATTGTTTGACGTACTGTGTGAGAGCTGGCGTTGTCATGATGCAGAATGAGATGCCGTCTTCGGTTGTCTTTTCTGATTTCGTCGATGACTTCTGGCAAACAAGTTGTTGTATACCATTCAGCATTAACTGTTCCTAGATCCTCCAGAGGAATGGTTTCGACATATCCCCCACATCCAAGAAAAACAGTCGATCAATTTCTTGGAAGTAGTTCGTGATCGAACAACTTTTGAGGGATTCAATTCATCTCAGAACACCCACAATGGATTGCTGCTTAGTTTCCGGTTCATACGAATATTTCCAAGTTTCGTCACCGGTTACGATATTGTATACCGATGTTGCAGTGCCTCGATCGAATTCTTTCAGCATTTCCTTACACCAATTAAGACGAGCCTTTTATTGAGGTTCGGTCAAATTATACGGAATGCGTCGGAAGCAGATGTTTTCCACAGTCAAATATTCACCCCATCGTTAAGGGCATGTAAAACAGTTTGAATGTAATCTTAACTTTTTATATCTCTTATCGTTTCTGAGTTATCGAGTCTAACGCCGAAGGATAGTGTTCAGGTTCGTGATATTGGGCAGTTAAGAAAGTTACTGCTGTTTTTGGACTATATCGGTCTATAAACCCACAAAGTTTCATTTAAATCGGTGAGACACACTTACTTTGCTTGTTAGTAGTCGTTTGTAGTCGTTAGTAGTCGCTTTTACAAACATAAAAGACGCCCCTCGTATGCAGTACATATGTACATCTTAGCATGTAGTATAACCTAGTTAGACAATAATAGAGACCCATGTAATACGTCATATGTCAAATAAATATTTTGTATAAACTTATGTAAAGCTATTATAGTTAGGTAATAGTAAGAAGGTATATTAACCTTCCTATACTCACGCATACGGTCTGTGAGACCGATTTATATAGTATAGTATACGTCTTTCATTTTGACGTGAGTATGGGAAGGTTAAAACTGTATAGTCCATAGTCTTCGTTTCCGACTGAAATTAAATCTCAAAGGAAAATTGTAATCTTATGCGGGAAAGACAAAACATATACCACTATTATACATATTTAGTACCTAACAATAGGAATACTATCTTTTGCTAACAAAGTTTCATAAATGTATATATATACAGCAGGTATTTTAGTGTTGTATGCGCGCAGCTGCAAGAACATTTTGATCCGCTTGTCATTGACAATGTGCGCTAGAAATTTGATGAAACAATTATCCAACAAAGTCACGTTTATGCCCGACAATTTTGACATTTCAATTAACAACTTCAATTGCCGATAAAATGCATTTTAAAATTGCCTCCTTTGTAATCCAGTAAAATCATTTTCAAAGCGCATTGTTTTTGCAGGTCTTTCAAAACCTACATAACTTTAATATAGTAATACGATAGCAATATACCTTGCTCGATGGCACATGTCTTAGTTACTGTTACACAATTACTACTTCCTGGTAGAATCTAATATGTAAGATATTATTCAATGACCCTTATGAGACATTTCATATTTCTGTGTGAATACATTCGACATCCATCACATTCGCGGTCACACAACTACCAGCGCTAGGGCAAAACCATAGGAAAAATATCTTTAAAAAAGGAATAAAATATAGTAATAGTAGATTAAGTTATTAAGCGCAAAAATGAAGGTTTGTGTGCTAAGCTTGTAAGTTGGTTAGTCACACAAAGTGGGTCAGTCAAAACAGACGAAGCACTAAAAGCATTTTTGCTCCGAATTACATATACTATTTTCTTTTCAAATGCAGATGACATAAAAAAATCACGGAATTATTCTGCATAAAAATTTTTAAAAAGTTAACAAACCCGGAAGTGCAAAAGAAAATGAAACGTCATTAATAAACTGCCTAATATTGAGTATACACGCCTGCCAATTTTCAAGAAAATGGCTTTGAAAATAACAACGATAATTGAGCGTTCCCGTGTTTTATACTTGCCCTGTATATAAATTGTAGCCACCCTTGAAGATAGATACAATAAATTCAAAATGCAGATAGAGAATCTGTCATACTTTATACATGTAATGATTTAAAAGCGAATTATTTCGTTTCGTTTTCTCTCCCTCTATGCGCCGTGCATTATTAATAACACATTTCGTAAATATTTGCGTGCTTTGAAGCGACAACAACGGCGTTCCGGCGTCGTCTTGCCTGTTGTGGAATTCGCGAACGAATAATCTTCCGGTGTCGCTTCATTTCCATATTAAAAATTCGGAATTTAATTATTTTTTGGAAAAAACATATATCCCGAGATATTATTAAGGCTTTTATCCCATTTCAAAATAATATGAAGTTCACTTCAAATTTTTGTAACCGCTGTATAAATAATAAACCTTATGCTGCTGATGTTTATAAACCTAAGAAGTATTTAAAATATGTGTACATAACCAGAAACCTCATGAAAATAAAGATATATTACTAGCACTTAAATTTTTCCCCGCATTTTGACAGTCATAACATATAGCACCTGAAAATTGTTATAGAAATAACTTTTACTAATCAATTATCTGTAGAAATGTTTTAATAAGTAGAAGTAATTGCATATTGGGAAAGATAATTTAATGATGGTTCGTATACTTAATGCCAAACACTGATACATTTTACACTATTCTTTATAATGATATAGACAACTATTATTTGCTTAAATTGTGTTTATCAAGAAAACGCGATGTGAACTAAAAGTTGCTAAAATGTTAATAAAATGTGGTTAACCTGAATTGAAGCATTCATTCCAACATTGTATATAATATGGGACCATCAATTTAAAAATGGATACATTTGAAGAATCTCATCCAGAAAAAAATATTGCTACATTAAATCACCAACCCATAATTAATACTGTAGTTACATGGATCTGTACTATATTTATTCTGAATCATGTATTTGTTTTCGAACAATCTACAAATCTACCACAAACTTAATTCCGATAATGACCGCGATTGTGCTCAATTTAATATTTCGAAGCTATTAAGTTACAGATGCTTTATCCGTTACGGCTCATTGATTTCCTTAATCGAATCTCTGCGCTAAAATTGGTCCATCCGATGGCTGTCTCTAATTTAGGAGCTGGCGTTTGCTATGCTTCATCGTTAGTCGGCGTTTCTCGCATCATCCAATCTGTACAACTATTTCCCGTCCTAAACCTACTAAGTGCTTTCTTTTTCAATATTCTAGTTTAGACAGAAAACAAACGTATTTCAGTCTATAAGGCGTGAAAAAGGTAAAAGATTGAAATATTCAAATATCTAGTAAACGCGTTGAGCGAGAAGTTTACAAAGAAAATACTTTAGCACTTAAACTTAAGTTCAGGTTTAAGGAGGAATTGACGATATATAGCATACAATTTACGAGGAAACGCACATAACTTTGCTGATATATAATAATGATATGTATGTATTAACCCGACACTTCAATGTATCCTTATACATGTCTATCTTAATAGTACATAGACTTGAGAATGTTGTGAGCTAATAGAATACTAAGAAACCGTTGACTTCACGGAGGGAATTGCATATGTACCAAATAAAAGAGAAAACATATCTTTTAGTTTACAGCTAGAATTAAATTGTCCCGTAGATTAGCGTAAATAATATATGTAATGGTGGCAAACGCAAAGAAACAGTAACACACAGTTTTTTATTACAAAATGGAACTTGTGTACGAGATGTAGGAGAAAAGGGCTACACCTAAATAAAAAAATAATAATCAATGAATATGCAAGAGCGAAAACGTTGGAAATTGTTGATTTAAATGGACAAGCAATAGAGAATGGATTGGTTTGTTACCTAGGCAGCATAATAAATTCAACAAAAAACGGATGAAAGGAATTTGTAGAGCATTGGCGAACTATTTACGAAGGTCAAAGTTTACAACACAGTTCTTGCAATAATCACCTAGAGATTTAAATTAAGACTAAAGTTTCAAACAAGAAGCGCAAAATCAAATAACAAGCACACATCAGAAATCCGAATAAAAACCACAGTAAAATCAACCCTAAAGAATTGACACCCCAACCAAAAAGTCGGGGTGGACCATTCTTCAAGAAGAAAAGTTATTGTAAAAGAACGGGCCAAACAAGATGAAATTGAAAGTTTAGATAAACTAAATTGGACGTGAGACCAGCCAGCTCACTGCCAACATGATATGCCAATTAATTAATTAAGTAACCCAAGCGCGCCTTTGTTCTACAAGAAACCTTAATTTGAATATGACAATGAAAGCTAATGAGTAAACAAGCTTCCTTTTTATTTGTCATACTTCATTGGTCGTGAGTTTAGAACTAACTAACCTTAAAAATACTCATCACTATACACATATTCCCTCATCACAAATACACTACAATCCACAGTCTGTGATGTTATCGTTTACTAGTTCAACTAGTCAGCTTAATTGCCCAAAAAGCATCTGACAATCAGCACAAATGACATGCATGCACTTTGCTCAGTTTCAGTCGTTCAATGTACGAAAGCAAGATCACTTATTAGTTATCCTATTTCGGGAGCGTCAAAAATTCCTTCTCTAAGATTCTCTGTATTTAATCCAGGCATTCTTCACCCTATGTACGCAAAGCATGGTTCATCAAAAACAGGCTGCTTCATAAACGGTTTCATCAAGACGAGCTTTATATCCAGGAAAGCTAGAAATATGGCGAATCTGGTGACTCAACATTGAGTCAATATTGACTCAAGATCAATTGTTATATGAGGCTAATTGACAGATCGGAACACCGAAGTACGTCTGTATGCACGTGTCGCATTTATAAGTTAGTGACGTTATATCTAAAAAAAAAAATAGAACTGATCAAAGAGAACGGTTGATAGTCAAATATAGTCAAAATCAATTATAATATTACATGGAACCAAACAAAAATTTCATTTTTGTTGGGCTGTGTAATTAATCGACCGCAAGTTCGTTTTGTCGACGTTTACTTTTCTAGGCTGATAGCTCCAAAGAGAACTCAATTGAAGTGAAAGATTAGGAATGCCAGTTTAATTTCATTCAATTTAAGTAAGCCACTACACTCAAGTAAAAGTATGATGAACATTTAAGAGAAATTGGTTACGATGAAAAAAAAATTGTAAATATTTATATTAATAATATATACCTATTTATATATACATATATAAATTAATTAATCCTATATGTACATATATGTATATTGCGCTATAATGTTGTATTGCAGATTTAGAAAAGAAAATTATTGACATTTTTGTTACAGGACTATTGTAGGTATTTCTTCCTGCCATCCTTCTTCCTTTTGCTTCTATATCAATACACCTTATAATCCGTCACAAAATTAGTATATATAACTCTCCAGACACTGAACTGTATAACACTATATCTTCTGAATTACGAAGATTATTTCTGAAGCGTATTAGAATCCTCATTTCTTGGGAATTCGACACAATCAACTACGTTCATAATTACGAGTTGTGGAAAAGAAGGGAATTGAAAAATAGAAGCTACTTCGTCGACGCAAAGATCTAATAACCAATTAAAAGAAGGAAAGAATAAGGACAGTTGTATATGAAAATAGTAAACGACGAGCGTCAGACGACTAGCAGAAATACCATTATCAGTTGTCTTACAACGCAGCATAGCAAGTTCATTTTATAGATGACAGCACAAACTATATTAAGATGCTGAAAAGCGAATATATTTCTCAAGAGACTAACATTTCTTTTAATTTCAACTTTATAAGCTGAATTGAGCTCAACATACAAAAACCCAAAATACGTAATTCATTAAATATTGTAATTGACCTAAAGATTTCCACCAATGATTTTTACAAGCAACTTTCGAATTCCCTAACAAATACATTTTCAATATTGTAACCTATTCCAATCTGATCCTGTACATAAACAAAAATAAGGGAACATCTAACACATACACGTATATATATATATATATATATATATATATATATATATATGTATATGTATTAAGGGAAATGAAGGAGCAAAATGGGAATTTTACGCGAGTACATTGTTAATTTTGTTTTTCAGTTGCTTTACCAACTATGCCTTGAATACGAAATTGTTGTTATTCCTATCACTGATCTCGCTCCTAGCGAGTCAGCAGGAAACGTTGATATTTTCAGGAACCTTCTTTCCGAGGAAATATAAGGACCAAAAACAACCGGTTGCTACATCCAGGCATCTGCGAATTAGGTAAAAATAAGACACAGGTCTGAGTTCCTATTTCATCCGTCCCTCTCTTTGTGTACTCACATTACTCTCTCACCCATCCGATATCCCGATTACTTTTATTTATTCTCACTTAATTAGGCAACAGAAAGACTAAGAGCGTCGTTACAATTTCTCTGAAAGTTAATCAGTGAAGAGGAAGCAAAACATTAAATAGAAAAGAAAAGAGAAACGAAATAAAACATAACTTACGACTAAATTCTAGTTCTCATTTAAAAACTATCACCGCGCTAGAATTTAAAATCTATGAATAATAGATAAGATAGATAGGAACTACAATATTCGAAAATAATAGCAAAAATAAATATTAGTAGTAACAAAAGCTAACGAGTAACAAAAGTAACGAAATTTCAATAAGAATTCTGGCATACATTTGTTATTGTAAGTAAATGGCCCACACCATTCTATAGTTGAAACTGCTTGTTTACGAAGGACAACGGCACTAGTCGAAAGTCAACCTGCAGCCTTTACATGGTAAGTACTATTGCTGTAGAATAGTTTTAGGAATAAGATAAAGGCCCTAATACAATTTCCCTCTGACTACAAGGTACATATGTATCATACTTAAATTTTTGCTTGCTGAAAAGTAAAACTCCAATGGGAACGACACCAGCAAGAGCAGGGTCAGAAAATTGTGCACTTGATTCAAGCCCAGATGCAACGTGCACGATGGATATCGCGGAGACCGACACAATCCAAGTAGCAATCTATATACTGGTGGTGTTATCGTTTAGCCATAAAGATCCAATACTAGGAGAGAGCATCTGTCAGAAAAGTCATATGCATATCTTTTCGAATAACATTCGACCATCCCCATACAACTCAAGGCTTGCACTTACATAGTGATCATCTATTCTCTGAATTAAAGAAGTTTCTGGGAGGAAAACGTTCCTACAGTGACAGCTCTAGTGGAAACGACGGTGACTTTCTTGGTCCAAACTTTACTGAATGATATATATATACAAAATATATACAAAAACAGTGCCACTTTATACTGAACCTCTAGATGCTTAATTCTTTGCATCATCTCTGATACATTATGCAAGCAAAGTATCACTGTAGGCATTTCAGAAATTGAGTTGGTAACGAAACGACAATACTGTAGAGAGGCCAGTAATTCCTCGAATGGATCCGGATGTCCTCCGTGAACCATAGTTCACTGGAAATTCTGAAAGCAGAAGATTGCTCTTCAACAGATGACATCGCCCACGTCGTACCTTCCTAGTTACCATAGCCAAATCCGTTCTTAAATGATTTTCTGTTAATATTTTTTTACCATTTTTTCCGGGTTCATTTCAAGTGGGGTGTAAAAATAATTTAAAATATCACTTTCTGCTTTTTATACTAATTTTGTGACGTCCGATATGCAAATCCATAAGATACACTCCTCCTATGTGTCTCTTATACCTACATATGTTTCAATTGCGTTGGCCCTTTTGCGCCTATTGAAACCTTGCGCTGTGTCCGCAAAGTCTGAAACCTATAAAACTTGAGCGCAAGTAAACAAAGTTTCCGTTCAACCATCTGACAGCTAATTTTTTATGTTTTCTGGTCCATTTCTGTGTGACTTCTACTGTGCTCCTATTCTATTTGAAAATCCATCCTTCCTATCGTTTCTAGTCCACAAATTGATTTTCCTCTTAAAACTGATAAGTCCAGTCGGTAATAAAAATAATCAAAATACACCACATAGTTACAGTTGTTCCGATTCATTTCCGAAAGGCGCAATACTATGTTGGAATCCCACCTCTTATCCTCTGTGATCAGTAACCCAACTCTTTCCAGAATAAATTTCAAAATTGACGGCAAATCCTGTTGTGTGACACAAACTCACTCATTTCTTTTTTGTTTATTAGGGGTGTATTGGCGGAGGCTGTGTTTGACTTTTGTTGCGCAGCATATCTCTATTAAGATCATCAACTCAAGCCAAGATTGTAATTTTGTTCAAGTGTAAAGGTTTTCTAATTTTTTCAAAATTATTGCGCGATAAGGCAGTTCTTACTGTTCCATTTTCAAGTACAAGATACTAGTAGTTGGATTCCTTTGTACGGAAAATAAAATTACGATTCCTGAGTAGTTCCTAATGCTGTTTGATGCTGCTCTACGATGTAGTTCAGTAGTGAGGTGTCAACAAAATAGGAGGGAAGTTTAAGTTCTCTGAAAAAACTAAGCAATTCAATTGTTCCTCTCGAATTTTTTATCCTTGGAGGTACTGAGAATTGTATTGTATTGTATTGTATTGTAATGAGGTGGGGTCTGGCCCAAAATGGCGCTTTGTACTGCGACCGCAGAATCTGTAAGTGTCCGTGTTGGATGAGCCCATTTTGTGAAGGTGCTTGTTACAGATGTAGTGGCCTGTGAGTGCTGAGAATACTTTTCCTTTCTTCATTGTTTTGCTAGTTTTCTATGTTTCTTACTTGGTTGCTTATTTGCAAATTCTCCTATCGTTTACTACCGTAAAACCGAGTCAAATTAGTAGACGGAAAATATGCCAACTAATTTGCAGTCTCTTTACCGCTCACAATTTAACACTTGTACAGTCCTATTCAGAATTCAGAACTGTGAATGAATTGTTTTTTTAAACTATAGTAAATTTGTTCTTAAATTATGATTATAATTTGATGTGATTACAAATAATTATTGGAATGTAAACACCAAAAGAATTTTTGTACAAATATGTTTTGGTTAAAAATTAGTATTTTAAATCAATCGCGCCAAGGTTTTGCTTCTGACTATACATAACAAAGCGACTGCACCGCCATATATACTTGGTTTTACTATAGTACGAAATACTCTGGGTGCAGTTGAAGCTTCCTCAGTGCTGCAGAGAAGCTGCACATCGGTCAGGAATTGGTTTCGATTTATCATGTAGAGGTGGATGTGCAGTATCAAAAGTTTAAGAATCATACAATGCTTTTCAGAAATTTCGTCATAGTCGTTGAAGAATAGCTCTCGTGGTCACTATCATATGGTATATCTACCAGAAAAACGTACATTGCACTCATCTTTCCTTCTTCATTTTCCGTAAATACCTCTAAAATAGTATCTGCACCCCTAATGCACAATGTACCGTATCTAATACACAATATTTTTCCAATATAAATAATATCATACATATTATAGACTAATACCCCTTGCCTTGTATTGTTATTTTGCTATTTTAAAATATATGGCACTGTAAAGAACAAGTTATAAGAAAATACACAAAACATCAAGATAAGATCACGCTGACCACCTTCTAACACGTGCATTGGGCCCAGACAATAAAACCTTTCCTATAACCCTACAACTTCAATTTCACACAAAAATCTTAACAAAGCTCTCTTTTACTGTCGCTTTGAACTCTCTCTCGGTACTGTCGAAATCGCAGTTGAAAACTATCCTTACCCATAACCCTATCGCTACGCTACTGGTAGCATTATCGATTTCTTGAACAACGCCTTTCATTCCCAAATCTGCTTTCCTTAATCCTTGAACCAATTTACCGATTTTCTCTACAACACGGAACACGTATCGGTTCGTGTCAGGATAACACGTGAAAAAATCGGTCTTCCTCAAATAATCGTCATTTTCTGAATTCCACCCCCTTCTACTAATTAGCGAAACAAATACAAACCTCTCCGATTAGAGATCCATAGTTACAGCAAAAAGAGAGGAATTATTATACATCATTGCTTTAGTTCCTTTTTTTGTTTTACACACCTCTACTTTCTCATGTCTATAATTTGTTATATTTTTGCATTGACTCTTCCTCTCTCTTATTATCGCTTAATCACGACTTCATACATATTAAAGATATTAAATCTATTCATTCGTAAGCTCAATTATATATTCATCTTAAGAGCCATTAACCTTTTCGCTAGGCGCGTTCGAATCCCACTCCTTAATGACAAGTTCCGTCGACAGAACGAAATAAATTTCTATTAGAGTGCGTTGGGGAAAAAACGGTAAGAAAGAGGAGAAGTAAGGGGTGAGAGCAATGAAGAACTCAGGTCACGTATATTGAAACGAGCGAAAAAAGAACAAAAACATCAGATCGCTATAAAGTTGAGCGCCCGACTCTATCTCTCTGGCACTTTTTACTATCTCCAAGGGACAATAGATGTATAGTAAAAAGGGCACAAGGCACCGGAAAACTTCGTATACTGAAGCAACTGGTTGCTGCTGGCAATGGGCCAAATCCCGAACGTTTTTCGTAGCGCACCAGGAGGTTGGTGGTACTTGTTGATGCCGACAGCGTTGCCTGTTGCTTACCCGAGGGCCGGCGCCAGGCGACATCGTCGCTACCAGTTGCTACCGTCGACAGCGCTACTTGTTGCACCAGCCGGGAAAATTTATAGACCTGGCGGAAACGAAGCCACCAGTTGATACTCCTGTTGGGTCCATATCGGTAGAAACTTTACAAAGGAAAGAACCAGCATCATTCAAACTATTTGCAAGTATCAAAGTATAAACGTATGTACAAATAAAGGGGGCTCTTAAAAGAACGTATGTATACGAACGAGTAATACATATAACAATAAAACCACAATGAATGTTTTCCATAATACCAAGCAGATACCTATAGCGTTTGTAACATAAATTTAATTAATTTATCAGTAAATATAATAATCCCACCGATCCTACGCCTAATCAAAGTACAAAAATATGAAAGTTTGTGGAGAAGGATGTTCAATGAACTTATTTCGCCAATTTCGCTTCAAGAAGTCAAGAAATCGCTGAAATCACCACCCTAAGTTTACTGCATTTTGGCGTTTTTAACATGTAAAACAAATACCACAAAATTATATATCTAAGCAATTAGCTTTTCGATTTCACTTGTACACGGTTTTCAAATATGGGATTTAAAAAAAAACTAGAAATTTCTGCGGACATTTCATAATTTCGTTCGCTTGATAACATTGGCGCTTATATTTCTGGCGATTTTTTCATTCCACATTCATATGTGTTTTGCATGTACAACTTTCTGTTCATGTGATTTAGTCTGGTAAGTTTTTAGCAGCAGCAGGATTAATGATATGGCTAGAAGATACCAATCAAAAGAGGATTCCAATTGATATCAATTACAAAAAGCGTTGAAGATTTATGAAAAATTGAGAATCAGTTACCACCTACTTCTTCAGCTGAGAAGCCATGCTTGGTTTGAAAGATTTAAACAAAGGCATTTTTTACATAATCTAAGACTGAAAGGTAAACAAGCGTCTGCCGATTCAGATGCAGCGCAACAATATCCGGCAAAATTTGCTGAAATTATAGCCGTTAATTCATACACTCCTGACCAGGTTTTCAATGCTGATGAGCGAGTTATTTTCGAAAAAAAATGCCAGAAAGAACCTATTTGGCTAAAGCTCACAAACCAGCTTGTGGTCATAAAGCTGCAAAATGTCATATAACAGTTATTCTCTGCAGAAACGCCTCAGACGATCATACAATGAAACCATTGGTTATTAACAACTCAACAACGCCACGATCATTTAAGGGAATAAATATCAACATAATTTCCGTTTATTGGATTGTCAACGAGAAAACCTGGATTACTGGTACACTTTTCAATGAATAGCGTCATAACTTTTTTGTCCCAGGCGTCAAAAGGTATTTAAGTAAAAGGAGTTGCCTTTAAAGGCCCTTCTTTTAATTGATAATGCACCAGGCCATCCTAAATATCTGCAACATAAAAATATGGAAGTTGTATCTTTACCCATTAATTCCCTACTACATAGATCATTTTATTTATTGGTTTTCTTTTAACAATTCACAAACTCTTTTTATAACACAAATTATATAATAACATTTTCTACTTTTCGTACGTACCAAGTAATAGTAACTTCGCAGATAGACGGTTTTGGGATGGGCGTATAGATTGTGGCAATCGTGACGTATGCGTTCAGGAGGCGGATATTTAGAGTTTCCATGGGTGTACATACATATTTCAGTTGTGCTGGAATGAACGTTAACAAAACCACACCTTGATAAAGAGGATAACAGGAATTACAGTATTAGAGTGTAGTCATCTGTAGTCTGCAAGAATCAGTCAGATTCTACAGAGAAATCGTATTCAGTGTGTCTCCTGCTACTCATAGGTTTCCAAACAACAGATTTTCAAGATTCTGTTATTGTTACAGAACTGTAGCGTTGCAGATTCTTACAGATATGCAAAGAATTTGCCTATACATCTTTATTCCCTGCAACTAAAACTAACTTAAGGTTAAGGGTTCCTTTCCAAAAATCGTTCCTCCCACAATGGTAGAAATGGAAGGTACGCCTGCGGAGTAAATATTCAACTGCCACACATCAATTTATAGGGCACCAAATTATTGGCGATCAGTTTGCGGTTATACGTGTTTGCTTTCATTATGTTCACCTACCCGACGCAAATTGCTATGGATCACTAGCATAACGACCGCATAAAAGAAAAGCAAATTATTATTCTCATCTCTGTTCCCCGCCGTTTCAACGAAAAATGATGGACACTGTCCGCAACAGCATCAACATCATTCCCCGACCAATTGATTAAATATCGCGTGAAGTAAATGGATTCCGATGATTTAATAATGTGAAGTAATCCTACATTGCACTGTCAAAACACGAACGGCACCGGTGTGGAATTACAAACCACCGTGATGGTGGTACTGATTAATTACGTATGGACCAAGCAGAGACACATCGTGACGATTCGGTGCCAGGACTCTCCTAGGGGATGGATCATTATAAAAGCGACATGTCGAACCGATGAGTAATGGACGTATCTATCATTCTTGCGAACGAAAACGTCCCCAATAACAAACAAGTTGCAAAATACACATGTGTGACGTGTACGATATATCAGCCCCAGGTTCCAGGAAATATCGTATTGCTATCATCAAAACTCCATGAAAAATATATCGTATGTGAATAGCTCTATGAATAACATAAAGGTCTCTATTATACTATTATAGAAGGCAGATATTCGATCAAATCGGAAACGAAACGATATTAAATCCAATAAACAAAGCCATAGCAACAAGAATCGTTTCTGATTTTATATCATACTTTTGCCCCTCTCCACATTTGTCTTCTATTTATAACTTCTTATAGTTCTCCTCGATAATAATTTGAAAATTCACCTTTTAATAATAGATTACTAACCAATTAACTTGTTTTCCTATAACCTGGATATTCGACTACAAGGGACGTTCCGAATGTTTTAGGAATTTGGCTCTATTTCAATTACGTTCATCTTAAGCCGCAAACAAATCAAAATTCCAACGTCAACCACGCAAACATTAGCACATTCGACGATTGCATATACAAATGGAAAGCATTTAAAGGCGTTCGTCACTGTCGTCCACGCCAACATTTCGGTTTAAATTAGAGAACAATGGGTACTGTGAAGTACTAGGTACTAGAAGTGTCAAACCTTTTAAAATGTCTCGCGATGAAGACTGTATATTGATGGCAAGTGCAATGTATATAATTTTGCATCCATTACTTCAAACAAAGAGAAGAAAATGCGGTCTCAGAGTTAGTTTTAGAACAGAAGGAGATTAGTGGAATCATTTACTTCATCTTCTTCACATTTAAATAAACTCATTAATTTCTACCTTCACAGATAATTCAAAATTGTTATTATTGTGATCCTATAATGTGGCAGATTTAATTCATCAGTCCATTCCATCCCTATCGCACCTGTAAAGTCAAAATATGAAACAAGCACAGGTAAATTCTGAGAAACGCATGCAAATGACGGAGCAGCACTACCAGTGACCAAGTGCTGTCCAAACCAAATGAAACTTTCTTTGATACCCCGCTCTAGTAGCGAACGAAAACGAACGCCAATGCTAACCTTGGAAACAGGTTGACCACGTTGGTCTCACCATACACACCAATTCCAACCCTTCCAAATTTATAACCACATGTGCCTTGGCTTGCATTGGAACCTTGGTATGTACGGGGCCTTATCACACTATAGGTCAGAGACAAGTCTTGATACGCCTACGCAGCCATCTCGAGAAATATTGTTTATATGCGAGTAAGTCTCAAAAACCTATCATTTTCTCTTTATTTAAAGAGGATGTGAAATCTTCGGAAATCGTTCAGTGTCTGCAAGGTGTATTTGGAGAGTTCGCAGAATCTAAGAGTACAAACTATCGATGAGTTTATCGTTGACAAAACGTTCAGTAGAAGACGATCCGCGCAGTGGGCGACCGAGCACATCTGTAAATAAAAGAAACGTTGCTGCCATTGAGGACTTATTGAAAGATAATAGGCGAAAAACTATTGACATTAGTCTAGGAATAGGTACACGACCGGTTCATGAAATTCTACACAAACGTTTTGGGGTGAATAAGGTTTCAGCCCGCTGGGTACCAAGGCTATTAGGGTCGGAATAGAAACCCAACAGCTCCGAGACGTGCCACCCACTTCAACAGCTTTTAGCACGTTACGGCGACCAATTTTAGCAACGGATAATAGCTTCCGATGACACATGGACACATGAGACTAAAAATCAGTTGGAAGAATGGCATAAAGCATAAGGTCGGCTTGCGCTTCAAACGTGTGCAGTTTTGTCGGTTGGGAAATTAGTGCTTACTGCATTCTAGGATAGCAAGGAAATTATTTTCATGAATTTCTTACAAAACTGTACTACAATTAATGCAGAATATAATTAAAAGCTTTTATCTGGCCCATTGGGGTACGTGCTTTGCAGGAAATGGCTTAGAAAGTTGTATGCGCGTCCGTTATTGCAAACACTATACCTCACAAAGAACGAAGTATGTTTTAAACGAATTCTCCTGGAAATTGCTTCCACATCCACCGTATTCGCCAGATCTGGCTCCTAGTGATTTTCATCTGTGCCAAAATTTTAAAGAACCAGTGCGAAGTGTTCGATTTAAACCCTAAATAACTGGATGTAAATAAATAGATTACATAGGCTGCGAGGAAGTTCTTTCAGGATGATTTAAAAAAAGTTTTACGTTGGGATAAGTGTTTTCAATTAAATTGAGGTTATATTGAAAAACTACATTGTAATTTTGATCAAAATTGACTAAATAATATACAATATAATAATATATATAATGTATAATTATAGCCAAAATATAAACAAATGTTTTATGTAAACAAGATGATAATTCGCTTACGAAGACGGATTTCAAAAGTTAAGTAAGTAAGTTAAGTATCAGTCAATACCGTTATAACTTGAATTTATCCCTAAGTCGAACTGGTCAGTTGGCTGAAGCGCTAGCATGCGATTTTCTTTTAAAATGCAATTCTACAACTCGAATTTTTCAAATCGAACTCCTTAAATTGAATTATTTTTGTCACACTTGCATTTAAAATACATGTAACTTGCTTTCTTTATATCGTATATCAATATTACGCCGGCATTTTCCGACAACAATCGCAGTTTTAACACTGACAAAGTTTCCCAAATCAAGAACATTTATTCTGTAAATACTTAATACCTAATTCTCTTACCATACACTTAATTTGTATGTATCTATACACGTATTATTCGATTAAAAACAATTAATGTAAAAACTTCAAAGTACAGTTTCAAATTTTTTATACGAGCTAAATTTAAACAACAATTTAAACGGGTGTAGGTGCTTGAATAATTTTTACATTTTACCTTTTTTAAATTTTATGGCATCAAACAAATAGTATTCCACGCGTTCGTGGCGTCGGAAATTGGCTGTTGATATTAACTTGAACATATTTATCGGTGTTAGGTTTATAATTCAGAACTCTACGTTCGATGGCTTTTTAAACATCACATGTGAACAAATGAGAGGCATCTGTTCCATGAATATTCAGAATCAAATCCTTCTGTGGGTTATGTGTGCAACAACCACTCAATAACTCATTTTTGGCGACAGTGCACGGGCTGCATATATTAGCATGCATGATGTTGTAGGGTTGATAGGATTTACACAGAAATGTTAGTTTTCCTCGGTAATTGATGAAATTGTTGCTACTGTTTAAACAAATGCAAACTAATACAGCTTTCGATATCATTAGTTTATTAGCCTTAGGTCTTTATATTCTTTGGTGAGATAGAATGAAATATTATTCAGTGTGTGTGTTGACAAAATTTCGATTTGCAATTAGACCAAATACATACTTGCTGTTCTAACATTTATTGGTAATAGAGTTTCCATAATAATATAATCATTCGAAAGTAACAATTCATATGTATATGTTTAAAAAATTGGACAAATAGAAGGACAACATTAAACTATGTGAAGATGTTATCCTTTGATGACTTCCGGATGGACACTTGGAACAAAGTGTATTAAACTAGTGGTTTCGTCTTGCAAATATTCGATTTCAGACTAAAAAGAAATTTCAACTATGTGACAGAAAGTGGCCTCGATTCTAAAGAAATTAATTAAATTGTATGGCGGTTTTACAAATCTGATATTGTCCTTCCTTTTTGCAAAAGCATTTTTTCAATTTGGTCTAAATTTAAATAAATTAATAATCAAATAAGTAAAAGACTGGTTTCGCCGTTTTTACGATTCTCCATCCAGGCGGATTCTCACCTACCTAAATATATCGTCCCTAGAATCTAGAATCTAGAATCTTATATGATACTGTTAAAGTTTTGTATTCTTAAATACAGCACATAACTTTTTTAGTAATTTAGACAAAATTGAGAAGATGCAAATTGGCGCACAATTCTGGACCTGAATATAATCCAATGATCAACGGGGCTTCTGTTCGGATTACCTAGTAGTGATTTTTAGGCGAGAGTTGTCCACCGCTTAAATACAAAATTACGCCGAAAATTAATTGTTTACATGAATAGTACTCCAAGCGGAGTTTTTCGCAAATGTGAGGTTATGAGTAGTAAGTTTAACTTGATATATCAAACCATAAAGAGTATAATATTATTTTACAAATCGTTTACATTAACGGTAACTGTTTCCAAGCAGTCTGTTGTTAAATGTTCAAATATGCATACTTACCAACCAATGCCAAAATTACAGTCAAGAGTGGCGCAGCCGGGAAGCTGATTGGAACGTTAAATTCCATCATATGTAACACATCCACTGCAACAAAATAAAAGAATAAATCTTCTCGTTACTAAACATCATCAAGATTAAAGAAAAATCTTTTATGCAAAAGACTTTTACTTTACTAGCAATAGGATTAAAAAATTGGAGAAAAGGAAGTGAAAACAAATAAATATTATTTTTCTTTTATTGCAGAATTAGGTATCTGAAGGTAGTTTATGCATGGTGTTAATACAGAATTAATTATATTTTTATCAGAAAGTTTAGGTAGTAAAATAGGACAGAGTTCCCAGAACTGTCAACCTCAATACTCACCTTTGAATTTTCCTTTTTGCCCAACATTATATTTGTTAACTGACAGTACTTTTTTGCTGAGAAAATTATTACTATGATATTTTATTAACAAGTAATATATCTAGGGTACAGCACTTTCGCCGGACAGATTGAAACATTACAGTAAAAATATGATTTTATCTTATTTTTTTTTGGTCGTCGAATCATTATTTTCGAAATATAACGAACGAAACTTGGTACTGAAATCATAATATCCCTTTGGTGTAGTTGCTTACATTTTAATACGGTTAAAATAAAATAGAAATCCCGACAAAATGATATTTTTCACAAAATTAGTATGAAGAAATCAACCAACTGTGTAGGTATATTGGTCGGATTTAGGAAGAACGTTTTAAATTGGTGCATTTCTCTCTCTGTCGATGTCTCCCCCTGGACCCCTCACTCCCTCCGTCCTTCACCCAATATCTTACTCCCTCTTTTTCTCTCTATCTCTCTCTGTCCCTCTTAAGTTCATAATTTTTCTCGTTTAATGACCAAATTTTCCCTGTCAGTTTTCCCAAAACAAGTATAATGCGAGGATCAATCAATTACACGATTCAACAAAGTCTTGCCCCTTACCTGAGTCAGACGCCATTTCTAATACGATTTTTGATACTGAATCATGAAGACAATTTTTGGGGATGCAAAGGGGCCGGTTTCGTTAATTTCCTATAAGCGAACAAGAAACAGTGCACTCTACTATCACATGCTTATCAACAAAATGAAGACAACAATGTTGAAAGACGACTTGGATCGCAACGCAAATATATCATTCTCCCGAGTTTACCCAACTCTAATAACTCAAGAAACCATCGACATATTGCACCGAGAACGCTGGAAGGATGTTTACAAATAGTGAGAATTTAAATTATAAAAATAATGAATCTGAGCTTGAAACTTATTAGACTTTTAGCACATAATCGCAGCGTATTAGTATGGCAAAGTTTGGATATTTATAGTTTTATACTTTACACGATACCAAAACAGCAAAAAGACAAAAAACACGTGGTGCTAAAAATATTGCCAGCGTTGAAGTCAAAGTTGAAAATCAAAATCTACAATTTCCACGCTGTTTTCAACAATTGAACCTGTCTGTGACCTGCACATGATGTATTTTGCTAAAGGATGATATGGTTACACGATCCAATTGGTGCAACATGTGAAGTCAAAAGATACTTTATTGCGTCCTTGATTCGCTGATTTTGCTCATGAACACCTTGTCACTCATTGTCATTGTTATCGCAGTTTTGTTCAGCGATGAAACTCATTTCTGGCAGAGTAGTTATGTCATGTGTAAAATTATCATAAAATGTAGTGATGAAAGTACAGAGGTGATACACGAGACCCAACTACATGCTAACAAAGATCTGTACGATATGCTTTAGATGCTGGATGCAATCTTTATTTCTTTCAAAATGAGTCTGGACTGCATAATGCGGTGAATAGTCCTCATTACGGATCAATGATAAATGACTTTTTGTTTCCAACCTTGCATAATATTGATCTAAACAAGATGCGGTTTCAGTAGGATAGAGCTACGTGTTACACAATTATCGATTTACTGAAACGGAAATTCAACAATTCACTAATTTCCCGAAACAGCCCAACCAATTAGCCGCCACGTTCGTGCGATCTGACACCATTACATTACTTCCTGTGAGGTTATTTCAAATCACAGATTTACACAAATAAACCAGCAATAAGTGACCAACTTAAATCCAGTATCACCCCTGTATTGGTGAAGTAACGGTCGATTTATTGGAAAAGGCGACTAAAAAAGGGATACCTTCCGCTTTTTAATAAAAATAAAAACGTAATTATTTCCTACAAATTAATGGTTGCATTTACGTTCAATGTTCTATCATTCTTATTGAAAAATCCTCTATAAACGCACACGATACCTTTCCGGACTGTTTAAAAAAACCTAAACAGTGCAGGTTCTTTCAGGGCACAAATCAAGAGAAATTTCTGCAGAAAGTGTTTTTTATCATTTTAACGACTTTTTTAACCTGTAATGTGTAGTTAATTTTATACCAGACGAACTCAACTCAATTGGCCTATTGAATAAAGTTTGTTATTATTATTATTATTATTGTCATTATGTGCATAAATCAAAGTATACGACTAAAAGATAAATAATGAAAACAACAGCAATAAATACAATAATTAATTGAATAATTCGCTCAACAGACCTCGAGGACCTCGAGCATGTTTTCCACTTTCACTTTAATTCTTTTTTGGTAGTTGGTGCAGTTTGTCCCCATTCTCTTCTGTCCCTCAGCTTTATTTTCCAGTCTATTGTTCTTCTTCACTTTCACTCCGTCTTTTTCTCGGCCTTCCTCGTCTATTTCTCCCAATTGGTTTCCTCTTTATTACCAACTTCGGAATTCGTTCATTTGACACTCCCTCCATATGGCCTAACCATCCATCTTTACGTGTCTTATTATACTTGCTTCCTTGTACAGTCTTTTCAATTCCTCGTTCGTCCTTCTTTTCAGTCCTCTTCTATGTTCCTTCTCTGATAGAGAGCGCTTAGTATTTTTCTTTCCCACCTGCTTAGAATATCCTCTTCCGTTTTGCTCAGTATCCACGTCCCTGCTGCATATGTTACTGTTCATCTTATTACAGTTTTATATAGTCTGCTTTTTGCCTTTCTGGATATAGACTTGAAGCTCATCGGTGACTTCAAGCTGCCATTTTTTTTATTTCCTTTCATTATTCTAGCTCTGATTTCCTGCTCTTCGTGTCCTTCTCCTTGTATCAGTACCCCCAAGTATATAAACTGATTCACCCTCTCGAAATGCTATTCTTCTCACCCTTACTCTCACAGTCAGACTTTCGGTTTTCTCTTCTGTGCTCCCCATCACCATGTATTTTCCCTGTTAATTTACAATCCGTATCATCTAGCTTCTTTTATCAGTTTTTTATCATTTTAACCGGTTTCTTATCTTGTAATGGGTAGTTAGTTTTATACCGCCGAACTCAACCCAAGTCAATTGAGTTATTAAATACAGCTTGATCCACTTTTTATTATTATTATTATTATTATTATTATTATTACTACTATTATTATTATTATTATTGTATGTATAAATGAAGGTATAGAAGTAAGAGATAAATAACTAAAACAATACACGTAATAACAATAAAATAGCTTGGCGGTTTCCACTACAAGACTTCTACGGATTTATTCAGGGACTACCATCAGTTGATTTCATCCACGAAGCGAGGAAAATAGTTACGTTTGCCAATCAAATACAAATATCAATGGTGAAATTGAATATATATTCGTAAAGATGTGAAAGGTAACACAGTAAATATTACATAAACTATCAGGATGATGGCATAATAAGAGACGATGTTATTACATAAAGCGCAACTCAACAGATCCGCAATAGATAAAAACTGAAAACCCACAGCTTAATGCACTACTCTGTCATGTGAGTTATCATTAAAGCAGAAAAACCCGATACAGTGTTTAAAGTAGAAAGAAGAAGTTCCTCTTCGATCAGGCAGTGTACGAGACCAACGAAGCTAATATTATTGAAAGCTTCTTCAGCACACAACAACCAATTAACCACGTCGACTCACAACCAATACGTAAATGAAGCAAGAAACAATTGTGGGTACTCTATCCCATATGTCCATATCAGCTTAAGCACTGCGTCGTAGATAAACAGCTTCTTGTCCATTAACAACTGATTTGCTGGTACATATCTATTTACTTTCTCTACTTTTGCTATGTATTTTTTCCAATTTAGTCGCGTATTAAGATGTAGTCCTATATTAATTGAATAAGGAAGTCGTCATTGTATTTTGTTGGGAAATATTGTCTTGATTTAAATGTATTGAAGGGGATTTGCTTTTCCAACTATTAAGCAATGTTACAAAGTCCAAATGTTCTTGCAAATTAGATAGCGGTTACAGGATCTTTTTGCTTGTAAATATACATAGCGTCATCCACAAATGTGCCTATTGTTCTTTCCATTGATATGAGAATATACGATGTGTACAGCACGTACAAAAGAGGCCCGAAACTTGTGAAATTTCAGATAGAATTTGGTAGAGGGGCTATCGATTTTGACTTAGAACTCTGGTTTAGATATCACTTCAGTAAATTGATAGAGAGAAATATTTCAAAGGAAAAAAAAACAACTCTTTCGATTCCATATAACAGACCTGAATACCAAACTTTATTGAATATATGAATTACAACGAGAAAAGCAACTGTGCAGTATTGCTCGCTCTCCATAGTTTTATTGATTATTTCAACAAATCGATGGTACTGTTGCACTGTGGAATACTCCTGGCGGGAACCAAATTGATATTCTGGTATTCAGCCATGAGGATTAACGTCTTGGTTAAATCGTTTAAGTATGAGTTTTTCTAACAGTTTTGATATAACTAAAAGCAGATTGACTGATCTGCACCCTCAATCATTTATGTTAGTCTTTTCCTGGCTTTGATATCATAATTATTTGGGCTGCTTTTAGTGAGGTAGACTAGTAATTGTCTCTTGGAGTTAACTATGTGCATCAATTTAGTCCCTTCTTTAACAGTTATTGTTATGAAATCGATTCCTAGTGTTTTCTTAATATTTTATTTATTTATAATGTATTCATGTGCGAGTAGAGGCCCGTTTAGGCAGCATTTAATGCCAATCTGTACTGATGTTTTGTAGAGAAAATACTTCAGATAAGTGTGCAACGAAGAAGTTCTTGACCACTTATTACCAGTCAACAAAAATAAAGAATGGAACGTTAGGAAACATATTCTGAAATAATTTTAGAGAATATAATCAAAGAGTTAACTTAGGAGTAGAAAAACATTCAGTTTAACTCACCTAAGATTTTGAAACGACCATAATAAATACACTAAAATAAAATCAAGTAGCACAAAAGCTTTAGACAAACTAACACAAACCATTTTCATTGAAGAAAAAATTACCAAAAATTAGATCCGGGTATTTACTTCTCCTATGTGTGTTATTATACTTGACTTATATTAACTATAAGTTAATTTTGGATAGATGAAAAAACGTTTCCAATCTGCATTAATAATTTAGGAAATGATGAATAACACAATTTAATTTTAACAAAAAGCACCAAGCACTCGTACTAAAAACTACTTCGATGAGCTGGCCATGCGTTCTCCATATCCAATTTACTTGATCTATTTCAATTCAACAACACAATATCCGACAACGTATTGATCCACTTTTGCCGGATATTGAAATCGGACGATTGGTCAGATCGTATATTCAGATTTCAAATTAAGAAAAAAGGAAAGAAGTGGAAGTACAAATCGCCAATAGGAAGGAGAGCAATCTTTCGTTGTAAATATACATATGTATAATTGCGGTTATCATTTGGGTATTCGCAATCAGTTTTGGTGCATATATATATATATATATATATATATGCATGTATGTATGTTATATATCTTTGTATTATCAAACAAATAGGTACGTGATTGCTCCAATTTTCCGAGAATTGAAAGAAAAAAGCTGGAAACTGTGCCTTCAATACTGAATTCACCATTAGCTTCCGCAAAAACTAATTTTTATTATGTAACTCCGATACAGCTAAACATCTATGTATCTTTTGCTTATTTTGGTATTATCTACAATAAGCTAAACTATGTTAGGTGTGTCTGAAACTTAAATGGTGTATTCATATTTTAGAATAAAGGCGTAACATATTGTCCACTCTAAGGAACTTTGTGTATGTGTTTATGATTACCTTCACTTAAAATCCGCAAAAGGTACACAACAAGTTTGTTGTACCATGAATCACAAATCAGTTAGCACCAACCGTATTTCAGAAGAAACGCTTGCAATCGGTTTGTGATTCTTGTCACACCCGTTCTGATTTATTTCTGAGATCTAGTGACGGAAACTTCTGCTCGGAGGAGTGTAATGCAACCATCATCATATGGTGTGTCAGCAAAACACAGAGATATCTCCTTGTGTAGTGTAAAAATGCTTCGTGACCTGTCAAACATTAATGGTGATGTTCTAAAAACAAAGATGAAACAGAAAGCTTTTGAAACATATCTACAGCCTAGAATATGTTTTAAATATATTAGATGGGTGTTGCACATGAATTAGTAGAACTGGAAGTTCCTTGTTTAGAGCTTTCGAATCGTTAAAGTACGAACAACAATAAGTGAGTATTGATTTTTAAAAGCATATAATGGTCGATAGAGAAAGAATTGTGATCCCTCCTGCTTCTTCGGTAACTTGAATTCTCGCTCTGGATGAATAACTGAAGAATGAAATATTGGTTCGAATAACAAGAGATACCCCATAGGAGCAAGAAGACCAAGTCGCCGTCCAAAGGGATTGTAAAGTAGCTGGGAAACTACACCACAAGAACAGCAGTTCCAATAAGAATTTAATGGATAAAGCATCGAAAGGTCTAATAGAAGAAGAACAATAGACCATTAAGTTCGAACAATATTACATAGTTGCCCTTCTCGCTTTAAGTCGAGCATTTGTTAAAGTTTGATGCCCAGATCTATTATATAAATTTATGAGTTCTTTTTATTCATTATTCTACTGAATTTATGCATAACCAAACGAGAATTCGCAGTCAAAATCAACACCGCCGCTTCTAACCACTACCAAATCCAATGTGGGGATCGACAGAGTAGTATTTTGGGGCTTCTTTTGTACGTCATATATTATTTCGAAGCTAGACTTTCAAATGGTACTTACAAAAAACTACATTTCTTTATATTGAAGGTCTATGTCAAATTATGTACATCGTACCGATATCATGAAACGAGCATGCCGGCTAATTAAATAGTAAACTGAGAGGGACCAAAGAGGCAGTTCGCTGTATTCGTAGTTTACCCCAGGACAAGTGCTTCAGTTTCACTGGCAGCGATACCCCAACACCATCGATGATGTCTTAACAAAGATCAATGGTGTCATTCATACTACAGTACATCACAGTGATAACGCAGTGAATAAAATTATGGCGAAAAGCAAAATGTTATTATAAAATTATTCTTACAAAAGCGATCTGACAAATATTAGTCATAATTCCTCTCATTTCCATTAATTTTCTTGAATCTAATAGCGTAAGCACTTAGCTAAAGGACTAAAGCATTCTAATCTGAAATGTTCAAATGACATTTTTATCTCGTTGAAAGAAACTACCACTACAATCAAATATTCGTTTTTTGACTACATCGATGAAATCTGCCAGCAAAACTCTAGAAAATCGCGTCTACGCCACTGGCACGAGTATTCTGTTTCTCGGTTAATATGAACAGGGTTGGAGAGCCGTCGTCCTAAAGTCTCTAGGGCCATAGAAGCCGCAGTCCGGTAAACAACTGCTCATGTTGACCGTTAGCCCGAACCGGGTTCTTGCGGTCTCACTTTACATAAGAAAATACGGTCGGCAGCAGTGGCGCGGCACTGCGACTCCGGCAGCGGACTCCGTTACGTCCCGAATGCCATCCGATATTCCCTGTTTGTGCCCGGAGGTCATTTGTAGATTTCGAGAAATACAATATCGTTAAGGTTACATTTCCCAATTCGATTACGGTTTCCGCATTTTTCCCTTTTTTGTCACATATCTTTTCGATCTTGCATTCCGCCTTCCTCCCTTTTTCTTTCTCATTTTGATGTATACGTCTTCTCCCCTTCCGCCATGAAATTGCATTGCTGAAATCAAAACCTTAACACGCAGCAACCCAAATGGTACACAATACGATTTCATTAATTTAGTTACTCTTTGGATTACTTCTAAACAGAATTAAAGACTAACAAAGCAAAACAAAAGCAAATATGATTTTATCCATTCGTTTGTGACTAAAATATAATTTACATACAATCGTTTTACGAATTATCTCAACAAAAGGAAGAACCAATCTCCTAAAATAGCAGAAAATGCGTTTAAAATAAGAAAAACAAGAAATAAAGTACCAATAAATGTCAAGGAAATTGTATAGAACAAATATGTATATTCGAAGGAAAACGTGAGAGAAGCAGTTTATACGCTAACCAGTTTAATTGAAAGGTACAACTATTGATGGTAATTGGCAAACCGAAATGTTCAGTTCACAATTACATTACTAAACCGCATTAAATTACTCGGCCATATGAACTAAGAAAGAATTTTCTTCCTTGTAAATTGCTATGAATGTAAGTTTTTACTAATAAAGTATTTTATTCAAAGAAAAAGAAAATAGCTTACATTAATTCTATTCTTTGACAACTTATACCAAATATTTGTTTTTCTGTAGTTACAATGCAGGAATACAAAGGAAATACTGATTTAGTCAAAGTGATCCGATATTTGTGAAATTCTGTGCATAGTCGTAATTTCGTATTCTGAACAAGTTTTCTCAATAACATTTTGATTGATTGTTGACCGGAGTGCCACTGCAACGGAAGATGTTTCTTTCTCAATTGTCATGACGGCCTTGATTTTTGAGAAGTAAAAATGGGCTTGATGATCTTTTCAAACCAAACTGGGCGGTATACCAACACGTTAAAACAAAATTAAAAAATGTTTGATCAATTATACCTATAGTGAAGTCAATACCCCACACTATACAAGAAATTCTTATTAATACCATGAAAGTATCGTTCTCATTTTCGAGTAAATCGGATTTTTTCATTAATCCCTATTAGATCAGCTATGGATAAAAGTAACTAATCAAACGAAACAACCAAACAAGCTTTTGACAGCCTGAAAAGAAATGCTCGAACAATGACGATAAAAAAAGTCAAACAATGCCAAAACATCTGAAGAATCTGAGACAAATCGAGGAGATGTGCCAGAGCGAGTGAACTGAGCTGAATTAAATATACGAGTAGTTCTATATGAAGCGGTTGAAGCCCCTGACTTGAGGGGAACACTCAGAACAACTGATACGGAGGTAGTCGCATATGCCCAAGATATAACAACATCAGAGATTTAAATAAAAATCTATAAATATTAGCGATGGAGGCAGCTGGAGAAGGGCCGAAAATCAACCAAGAAAAGACGAAAGATTTGAGATTAAACAGAGATAATTGAGGCCGAATAAGAAACACAAACAGTCAAATTATGTTACAATATTTCTTGGAAACGTTATCGACATAATTTATTATGTCGATATTAACTGTCTAAATTTGCTATACAGCATCGTTTTCTGCATAAGGCCGATTTTATTTGTGATAAATAAAATAAAATGTTTTAAAAGAAATGGTATGGACTAGCCGGCCCCTGTGTTTAATTTTTTCCGAAAATAATTCGCGTCATCCTTGGTACTATATGATATACTTCAAATTATATTCTATGAAAAAGAAGAAATAGTTTCCGAGATATTTACAAAAAATTTTAAAATATTCAAATCTTTGGAAGGGGCGGTACCCCGAAATCGGGGACACCGCAAAAAGAAGAAAATGGTGTTGTTCTTATACCAGGGTACTCTTCCACTCGGTGTAGTTTCATCGAAATCTAGAAGCGCGAATTGTTCCCTTGCAAATTTAGGGCGTCGGTTTCTAAATTAATTGCAAAATGATTTAGGACATTCGTCAACACAACTTCATTCAGAGAATAAATAACAAATGCACATTGTAAGAGTAATGTTGACGTCCTCTATATCAGTAATTCTATACCTCACGTCTAAAGGACGGTTCAAAATGAGCAGATTTCATGTCAAACTAGCTACCGACAATCTTGAAGAAACGTTTACCTTTAGGGTTCCCCGGATTTATGTAACTGAGCGATAATAAATGTTTTATGTAGAACAACGTTGCCGTATAAGTTACTGTGCTATAAACACTCAATATCGTCGGCGTTTTGTTCCTTCAAGAAACAAGTCTCGCTCCGTTACGACGTTTATGTTCCATTACTCCATTTTATTAGTTGGAACGAAACGGTGGCAGTTAGTTTTATTTTAATATTACCTTTAATTACATTTATGAAGCCGATTTACCTTTTAAATTGCGCGTAAAATGTTGTAAATGCACGAAAGGCATATATACCTGAGGTAATTTAGTAAGTGATAACCCAGACCTTAAACGAGTCCCCTGACTACCTTAATAGTGCATTTACAATTACGTCTTAAGTTAAAAGAATCTAGTATTTGCATACTTCCTCTAATCAAGTTTTATACTCGCATGATGTAAAAACCGAATTTAAAATAGTTTAATCGCTTGCGTTCTTGGTAATGTCATATACTTATTGAATTTAAAATTAATTTGCTAATAGCCGCACACGGGGTTTGTTATCTAGGCGTCAAACGTATCCAACTTTTAGTTTTCTACTAGTAAATATTAAAAGAAGACAATGTTATGTGGCTCCCTGGGAATAACTACATACAATTAACGCCCCGTGACAATTTGCATAAGTTATTTGAAAATATTTCCTTAACTCGTAGAGATATACATATAAATGCAGCTATGCCATTTCACATACGCAGTGGTCTCAAAAACTGCATGTCTCCTCCCACGGGTTAAGTACGACATATTGTATTGTTTTTCAAATGCGTGTGTTGCCATCATCATAGAATGAAACATTCAATCACCAAACAATGAACAAAAGTTTTGCATGAGCAAAAACGAGATTGAGGATGAAGAGCATGCTTATAAACCAATGCAATGGCTGTTGAGCATGTTTCCAACATATAAACAAATTTTCTGCTATCTATACGTTTAACTACGTAGAAAATTCCAAAAAGATCGATACACACCAACGTCTTATTGTTAGTATAAATAAAGTCGGTGTAGAATCTCGACTTCGCACTGCAAGAACCACAGTGAACTCACTGAAAATCATTATGTAGACATATCTAAAGCAATTTCTACATTACGTACATATCAATGAAAGAATATCCTACATGTTCCTAACAATTATGTTGCTTACTGAATACATAGGTGATTTTGACTTCACTCATCTCCTCTTCAGATCCTTCAAATACAGGAAATGATGGTTTGAATGGAATTCTCTCTTTGTATAAGTCAATCAATCATACATACAATCATAAATATACGATCGGTACTTTGCAAATTTTATAATACAACAAACACATATACATTGGGATAGAGCAGCTAAACTAGACTAAGTGCTTCACCTACCCTTCCAATAACTCCAGTTCATACCTCTGGATTCTGTTACCAATCACCTGACTTTCCCTAAATACTATTGTGGCACAAGGGCAGTGGTAAAATACTCTAGGGATATCAGAACCAATTTTAAAAAGCTGCGTGTACAAGAACTACGATTGGTGTAGTAGGAAACGGTATTTGGGGATTATGTCGAAAATTAAATAGAAATACAGAAGTCGTATTAGCTACATTTGACCTCTTTAATTTAGTAAGTAGAAAAGTGAAACATCGCATTCAGAAAACACTGTTAATTTATTGAATTCAAAAGTAGGCTAATAAATCAACTAACACAACCTCTATCAATGGGACTAGTTTTATATACTATATCAATTGGTTAGAGTATCTAGTTTGGCAATTTATGTCTTTACATAAATTGTTCAATTTTTATTGATAGTTAAAAGAGTTCATAGCAAATGCAGATTTTTTTATCTTCAAATTCAGTAACTTATATTTCTATTTTAATAGAATAGAATCGCTTTCGTTGATACTTCTTCACACAATTTTAAAATTCTTATAAGCCCCGATGTGCAATTGCATTTTGAATAGCACTTGATTTCAATTAAATTGTCATAAATTATTCCTGAATTTATTCATAACTATTAAAAATGTAAACAGACTACAATTTAATTACGAATTACGAAGTTTGCTATAATTTTTTTCATTTCTACAACATATTTACATGTAATTTATGTCAACATACTAATACTTAAAGTAATCGCTTTTACATAGAACCTATTTACCACAAATAAAAGAATTTATTACTACCACCAACAATTGTAATATTCTCTTTGTACCATGACTGGACTTGGAATTTTATTTAAGAATTAACAAGATTTTCTTGTTCAATGAATTTCGAATAAATTTTCTATTTCTAATCAAACTACTTTATATGCGGCTTACCATCAGCTGATATCGATCTGGCAAGCGTTACTCGTTACGAGTTTGCCTTTTCCCCAGCAGTTTTCTCTTCATCAATCTTACTTTAATAATTTATGCGCATCCAATGATCGCTCAAACCAGAAACTTTTATCATTACAGCGTGTGGTTAAAAGTGGACGGTCTAATTATGAAAAAAAAAACGGAGATACGAAGCAATGAAATTTCTACAAAAGTTGCACAAAGATTTAAGAAATTTACAGATGGTTGTTAAGCCTTAATCCTTCTAGAAACCAAGACGGTTAACTTTAAAAGAAGATCGAATTTAAAAGCAAAATTTTTCCACTAGCCGAATGTTACATAAACAATCATGTTTTTTTCTGTTAGTTACTAAGCGGATTAGATGTTGCTTTCATCACTTTACATATATAAATGCATATGAGACAGTAGTTTAAAACCTCAATACTGTACCAAAATTTGTGCTTCTTCCTCTAGTAACATTGCCAATTCAATATATAAAAATAAGTTGAATAAAGTAGAATAGAGTGTCAATATCTATGAGGATAATTTTTTATCTTTAAAATATGCTTCTATTTGTATTGGAACGCTTATCCTCCTATGTAACGTATACAATTAATTTATACTCGCAATTAAGTACCAATTGGGCCAGAATTTGCATATCTTTTGAAATTTCGTATATTCGCTTTTGAAATCCGATGCTGTAGCATCGGTCTATTCCAAGAGCAGACTCCTAAATGTCCGTATTTGTGGCGTAAACATATCTATTTTATCTCTCTCGTTTATTTATCACCGCCGTTTCAATATCATACAAAACGCATTTCAAATCCTATAATACTTGATCATTGCGGGCAGAGCGGTAAAGGACGGTAATTGTAACCAAACTGGTGGATTGACTAGACAGTTGATATTGTAATGACAATCATCGTAGTACAATTAATTCAGAAGGGGAAATTTCACTCTGGAGGAGGCTGAGAGGACGGGAACGCCACGATGGTCAGTGCTTCAAATGCTTGATGAAGATAGGCGAGTGACTTACCAGCAGATTGAAGGTACCTTAGGCCTAAATGCACCAAAGATTCGTTCGATTCTGCACGGTGGAAATTATTTCGAACAAATTAGATAAATAAAGCTGTATTGCAAAACTTTTGTACTACCCTTCGTATTACTTTTATCCCAGCGCCAAGGAGAACGACGAAGGCTTTATTGACGATTTTCTTTGAAATGACATTCAATCGGCGAGGGCCCTCCTCATACAAAATACGAAACCTGATGATTATACGAAAATTGATCACTTATAATTGAGTATCAGCATTTGCTTATGGATTTCCATAATGAACAAAACCACAAAATCGTAGAACCATGACTTATAGATCCATCGTTGTTGCAGTTGATTTAATAACTGCAACAAATCTGCACATAATTAGATCCATCGTTAGTATCTTTAGCTGTCCATACATACTTTACTTGACTTAAAATCAACTAAACTACTTTCTAAAGTTATTGCTAAATCTAAATAAAAAAAGAAATCTTAAAAGACGGAGAAATTGGCCATTCGAGCAATTTGTTTCTATTCATTACAAATTCCCAAAAGAGGATGATCCAAAAATAAAACGATTACAGAAACTTGCTCACCATGTGACAAAGATGGCCTCGCTGTATTATCGTACGTCTTTGACCACCGAGCGTGTCACATGGCACGGGGATCGTCGCGAAAATCCCACGATACCAATAAAATACCTAAGCGCTAGACTTGTTGCCAACTTAAAGTCATCACCACAAATTCAAAACGTAACAAGTGAAAAATTAGTACCCAGGATAATAAAAACGCTATTTAGAAAGTTTCGTCAATAGATATGTGCCCGCAACGATATATTTAACCCACTAATTATAATAACATTTTACAAAAATACTTTCTTTAATTTCAGTCTGTTGACATTTACGTTAGCCCGCGTTTCCACTTCCTAATACGTCATTGACGCACGTCCTCGTTCAAATTAATTGTATGGGTTTATTGTACAACGTAGTAGCTCATAACGAAATTCAGAAGTAACTGTTAGCACCCAAACTACACTTTACATATTAGTACAACTATACACATATACACATGTTTATTTTAAAACTTACCAATGAAGAGAAAAATCTGATGATGGGAATATCTGAGCAGCATTGACACCGACATGGTCTAAAACAATAAGAATAATGCAATGTAGATATGGGTATAATACCGACTACTTAAAGGTTATAGAAACAAAAATGGTGATCGGTTAGCTACCTCATGTATATAAATTTAAAACAAAAGCATTAGTATCTCCCTGAAGCATTTTTAATAACTACTTCCCGATAAATCCCAGACAAAACGAAACTTATCAACAGTTATCTATTGCGGGAATAACGCATAATTGCTCTTTTGCTTCATTGGGTGTATACAATTATATTGGGCAACCAAGAAGAAATTCATTTGAAACAAAGCCAGAAACGTTTAGAATTTATTTACTACTTGTCCGTTAACATTTCATTTTTACGAAATTCTCTTTCTTTTCTATTTAGAAAAAGTGATGACAACCTAGGGAAGTATCGAAGAAATATGGAAGGTGAAATAGAATTTCCTCTTCTAACTCACAAACTTCTTTTTCGATAAGATTAGCATAGTGAGATCCTGTGTTATCGCATAAGGACACCATCATCTTATGGTTAACTGGACTTGACTATTTCTGAAACAATACGTTCTGAACATGTTCCAGAATATAGGACAAGGTCCACTGGATAGCTGATACGTTTGTTGCTGACTGATTCATAAGAAATCTCCTTGAAAGTTCTTAAATTTAGATAGAATCGTATACACTTTTTTAAGTTAGATCCGTAGATTTTTGCACAATTTCGTACTATCTGTAATTCAAAAGGTGACGACGCTTTTGCACTGGAAATAGTTGTTTAGTAAACAAAATTTTCCTCGCACTTTAAAAACAAATTGATCTAAGTTCCGGTTTTCCCAGAAATTACATTAACTGTCTTATTTTAAATAGAACAGCTATGCGTATTTTGCATGCAAAATGCATATTTTTTGTTATAAATAAGGTTTGGTAAAAGAGTGGATAACGTATCATCATTAAGTAGTGTGAACCGGACTTATCATTGATAAGTTATCATCGCATAATAAAATTCGTAGAAGTGACAGCGTGTGTCCGGTTTACACTACTTAATGATAACACGTCATCTAATCTTTTATCAAATCTTAGTTATAAGTACACGTACACAGCAACGTCGCAACGTATACTTTGATAGTAACAGACAGCGCTCAGAAAATGGAGAGTACCAGTATAATACTGCTGCCTGTAAGGCGGAGTTTAGGCAACGTTGTCCTTTAGTTGCTCTTAATGACCTTTATAACTATTTTCCTCCAGCTGTTGTCCGGTCGTCCTCTACTTCGTTTACCCTCTGGCTATTGTCTAGTCTAGAGCTTGCTGGCTATATTACTTTGTTCCTTCCTCAAAGTAAAGCTAACCCACTTCCACTTCCTCCTTCTGATTATGACTGATATTTGCTCCTGTCTTGTTCTTTCCCATAACTCAATGTTTGTTATTTTATTTATCCAATGTATTTTCAAGATCTTCCTCAGCGATATATTGGCAACGGTTTGCGGTTGTCCATTTATTGCCCCATCATACTTCCAAATCTCTGCACCATTATACTCGTATACTCTTAACGCAACTGCCGAATATCTCGATGTTTGTTGTTTCAGGGATATCACTTGCTTTCCTTAAAGAGTTGAATGTCTGCTGTGCCTTGGTTATCCTTGTTCGAATTTCTGCTTTACTTCCTCGCTTCTTTTCCATCACTGGCCCAAGATATGGAAATTTGTCTACTTCTTCTATTATTTTCCCATTTATCATTTTATCATCAGACTGGCTATTGTTTTTTAGAATTCCAGTTTTCTTTATATTTATTTTGGGACCTACTTTTTCAAGATATTGATTTAGCTTGTTTATTTTCGTTTGCATATGTTTATTGTGTTCTGTCAATAGGCATAAATCATCTGCAAACTCTAAATCTTCCAACTGGTTGTGTAGATTTCATCTAATTCCTGTTTTGTTATCAGTCACCTTTTCCATAACCCAATTCAATATAATGAGAAATAACGTCGGAGATGCACCCTTGTTTAACTCCACTTTCTATGGTTGCATCTCTTATTTTCTCCGAGTGTTCTAGTCTGGCTCTATATTCCTCATAAAATAATTTAATTACATTGATGAATTTACTAGGTAAGCGGTATAATCTTAGGATTTTCCACATTTGTTCTCTGATTTCATGTACCCACTTGCTTGTTCTAAAATAATTCTTAGGATACAAATGTGGTCGACGGTAGAACGTTTTCCTCTAAGATCGCTTCATTTCTTCTCAGTTTTTTGTCAAGCTCTGGATTTAATCTATGTAATAAGGTAAAAGTGTTGTTCGCCAGTTCTCACATTTACTCAAATCTCGTTTTTTGGGAACTTTTATTCATATGTCCTCTTTCCATTCGTTTGGTATCTCTTTGTCATTCCACACCTTATTTAACAAACCATGTAGCATTTCCGCCGATTGGGCAATGGTCAGCTTTAAACAAATCGCTTGCTATGTTATCAATCTCAGCGGCTTTACGATTCTTTAGGTGTCTTAATATTTCTTTAATTTCTTTCTTCGTAATTTCTTTTGTATTAATATTCAACTCCTATATTTCATTTCCAACGTCTATATATTGCATTGTCTCATGTTTACCATATATTTTTCGAAATATTCCTTCCATCCATTTCTTTTTATCCCTTGATTTTGGTCCCTTGTTTGCTTTTTATTTCTGTTGTATTCCTTGGTATTCTTTTTGTCAAGTTGCGTTTTAAAACTTCAATATTAATATATCCGAATTTGTTTCATCTTGTTTATCCTAAAGAAAGCAAGTTTGAATACTTTTTAGAAGTTTTAACTGCTAACGTTTGACGTTTAGCCTTAAACTATCATAATTCGTACATATACTAAGTATTATATACACGTACTTATAACAGACATAAGTAGTCTGGGCGCGCAGCATAGCACGAAATAAGCAGCATCATCGACTCCCCATCACCTTATCTAGCCGTATATGTAGGCTGTTGTAACTTATTTCGTAATTACCGCTGTTTGCCCACACTAGACATACGTTTAACGTTCAAAGATGATTCGATTATGGGACATTCTGGACACACGATACATATATTTTAAATATATAATCGGACATCGAGCAATTTCGATGCAAACGTTAGCGGATACCTTTGGTAGACATTGATTAACTTGTTAAATTATGGTAGTTGAGATAATCTTCCTATTTTTGTTTCTACTGCAGCCTTCGACTAATTAACGTAAACTCTACCTTCGACATAAAGAAAACACCGTTCGTTTACGATACTGACAATAGAAAACAAGAGAAAAACAGTCTCTGGCCCAATTAGCTTACTTTCTGACTTTCCTCCCTTTCATGTAATTATGTAAAATTAGACTGAATTACAACAATTTGGATATTACGCAATTATTAAAGCCCCCAGCGAGGCATGATGAACAAGCTTTTTGTTTCTCAGCATTAATGTGCTATCTTGTTAAATAATTAATTTTAAAATTATGTTTAATATGTTAAATAAATGCGTTATTGTATAATTGAAATTTGAGCAAAATTGTTGAAATAACGTAATCGTTATTAGTAAATGCACCAATGTTTTCTAAATATGCATTATCCAATTTAATATCAATTGGCATTCATTTGATGTTCATCAAAAACACATAGCGTTCATAAGGTTAAAAATACAGTGTAATTGATTTGATGTGTCACAAGTGATATCTCCGTTAATAGCAGAACAGACAACAGAGAGAAATGACCATGCCATGAACTGTTACCGAATGCGGAACTAACTAATGGGACTCAAAATATTATTATCAGTCCGTAACAATTTTTTTATTTCTTTGGGGATCAATTCCGTGTAGTTGTGATCAATAGATCAGGTTTTTATATGACATATTTATCAAATCTGTTGCAGTTTCCTAGTGTGGTGTTCTCGTAATCCTTCACGGTCCAGCAAAATAGATCTGCTTTTGGTCCATCTGGTTCTTTATTTGCGCAATGCTGCACTCTATATTATTATAATAGCTGCTTCCAAGAATGCTTACCGATCGGTACTCAAACTAGTATAAGATGTAAAATAGACAGAAGTAGACGCTAATTTTTTTAACATCAAATTGAATATACGTTCTACTCGTACCATTCAATAAATTAACGGACGGAGACGGACGAAATAATATTGCCCACGAGTAGTTTACAAAAAAACAAAAAAACGTGTAAGCTTTTCAGCAACTAGACGGTGAAATTTGCTACTTGAAATGCGCAGGTCAGAGCCTACAAAAATTTCAGGAAGAAAGAACATCAATAAGTGAGTATAGTATATACATATTCATTTCTTAGAGGGATACACAAAAGTCCTCTTTTAAAGAGGAATTATCAACTATCAAATACAAGTAACCGCTTCAGTTTAAAAACACGAGCCACTTCTCTTCTCATTCGGTTTAAAATTCAAGAATCGGTAAATCCCAACTTTAATAAATGACTGAAAGAACGACTCTGACAGATGAAAATCGGTGTAATTAAACAATTCAATTTTGCAATTCTCACTGTCTTACCGTTTCGAGTAATTACGTGAACTGAATACAAAATTGGTCGAAATCCAGTTCGTTCCAACTTCGCGCTTTACGATTGCTTTTTGTTGCGCAAAAGAACAGTACAGGTAGATAACTAAGTGAACTGCATTTGAGATCACTTTCATATCACAGACAGTTTAATTGAATTAGCAAATTTCCTGCTGCCAAAAATCGAATAAAAAATTCATCAACGAAAATCAGCCCAAATGTCTTTAATAAAAATAGACAAATATAATAAATATGATGTGACCACGATCCTAACGATACTTTGATAATTTATTGTGTTTTAATTATAATCTAATAAGGTTATTTAATTAATAGCGAAACGTTACAAGCACGTAGTGTTGTTTTTAATTAATACCCACCTATACACACGGTCCAATATCTCAAAGAAACAATTGCAATTAACTACAAAATCAAAATGTCAGCTGGTTAAAAGAATTAGCTATCGTTAATTGTTCATCAGCATTGAAAAGAAATTTATTTTAAATCGCCCCTCAATATCAGCTAATCGAATGCAATCTGAAAGCAGCGTAAAAATTAACTTTCGTTGTAATCCTTCATTAGTATTCCTCGTGTGTACTCATTCTTTTTAGGGAAAACCGGGAGTTGCTTTTATTCGGAAATTCGTGACTTTAAACGAACAAGAAAAATTTAACTCGCATAAGAGTACTCAACTGTAACGAAGTATTAAACTATAGAGGAATCTAAAATTAAAATTTGAGAAATATTTTCAGCAAGAGTAAAGTTCTGTAGATATATTAAATTAAAATGAACGAACGATATGAAGTATTCTTTTAATCAGCGCCGATGAATACTGCTTCGTTGATTAGATTAAAGATTCATACGGCAGCCCTTGCAAAAATTTCGGGAAAACGTTTAAAAAAGTAAAAATATAGTAAAAACGCATTTATTGTTTCTTTGCCTTACAATCAATCAGTTTTCGAAGCAGCCTTTCTATTCGAAGATGGTATTCTATTTTTGCTAAACGGAAATAGAAAGAAGTATATAAGTACACAACGACCAGTTGATTCGACATTTTGTCGCCTTAATAATCGATAGTTTGTGATGTATCATGTGCAATATTATCATTGTGGAAACTAATTTTGCGTTTTCCATTCATTTTCCTATTTTCATTAATGACTTGTGGCGAATAGTTGTGTACCAATTAGCATTGACAGCTCGACTCTTCTTCAAGGCGACGATAGCAACATGACCGATAGCCCAAAAAAGGGTGGAGCATTTATTTCAAAAGAAAAAAAGGACACTTGATTATTGTTTCATTTCAGACTCATAGGAACAAGCCCGAACTTCGTCACCCGTAACAATGTTATAATCGAAATTGGAATTTTCTGAGCTTTTCCTTGTTTCATTTGAGCTTCGGTCAAAATGTGTATTTTAAACAATACCGTGAATATATGTTTCATGTCAATGCTAAGAATGACCCCTACTTACGCACAACATCTATATATGTTTCTTGAACCTACACCAGAAATCCATGATTCATTCTGGTTTTGGATAACACTTGATAACGAAAAATTAAAGAAAGACAACTTGGTTGGCACAACAATCATATTCCAACTGTCATTGCTACTCTACCCCCAAAAAAGACTATCGAATACATAATCCAAAAATGTGTTCATATAAGCTCAATGTTCACATTAACACTTGTTCATACTATTACGACTATGTTGTACTCGGTCTACGACAAAGAGACAAATACTTAGTGGTGAAATAATTTACTGATAAAACTAGCAGAAATTTAATGTTTCTAGAAGCTTGTCGAAATCGGTCTAGCAGTTACAAAATGTAGATCCTAACTGTCCTTGTTTTACTAAATGCCACCACACATATACTTCATATGATCCCAAAAATTCTTTCTTCTAGGAAAATATCTTTTATAAGAGCGCCAAAACAATCCAAAATTTTACATCCGTGCGAAATGTATGTGATACTTGCTCCAGCTTTTGTATACCTTTTTACATTCTATTTGCAATTATGTTATCCATAAAACACAAAAGTAAGATTCCTTATACTATAAGAATCAGAATATTTATATTTAACGTTACATAATAAATACAAACATTCACGTTTTCTTCTTGGCAAATGCAATTTAGCTTGAGTTTTTAAGATTTATATTCTTTCATTTAGGTAAAAATAAAGTTATTCTTCTTTTCTTTTTCAACGTACAAACACACAAGGAAGAAAAATCCTTAAACAACGTGATTTAATGGAATCCTTCTGAAAATTAATCATTCTCCCTTCAGGTAACAGCAATATGTTTGCTAAACCGAAAGCTAAAGACAGCACCGATAACAACTGCATACATGCATTATTATTGTAATGATAAACCTTTTTCAAAACAAAAATATATTGCCCTGCAACTTACATTACATACAATTTTGAACATATCGCTTGTAAATGTAAAGAAATCAATACATATGTTTTTCAAGATTGTCACCGACGTGAGACGAACATCGACTGGTAAGTGCCAATTTGTGATAGAATGCTATGTAACAATAATTTTAACGAGACCTGGAAAATATTCTCGGAAGTAAGGCATTTTCAATACAAATACAAAAGGTAAGAAAAATTCCATTTGAGACCCACGCAATTTTTACTTGAGGATATAATTTGGATAGCCACCAACCCTGAAAGGCAACTTTATAAATGATGTACTCGATAACAAAGTGTTAGTTCGCTTTTCGTCATCCTATTCAGGACCGAAGGTAGCCCTTTATCAAGAAGATACATATAAATAGGCATAACAACGAGAAAATATGTGGCACTATATATATTTCTGTCGCTTCTACCATTTCTTGCATATATCCTTCTTCTCCGTCTTTCTAAAAATCCATGGCTTTGGTGCAAAATACGCGTGATCGAAGATCACGTGGATCGACACTAGAAAATGACGTGCGTCACTTCTGGTTCATTGCTCAGATCCTGCTGCGATCGACGCCGCCATCAGCCTGTCCGTCTTACTCGTGCTCTCCTTTATCTCCACCCGGTTATTCGTCTGCCGTTGACCCCATCCCACTTCGCTGCCACTAATCGAGGTTAATTTTTATTGAAAAAATGAGGGAAGAGATAGTTAAATAATACGAGATACGATTAAAGGACAATTAAATGGCTCAGAATTAGTAACGTTCAAAAAATACAATCGATTAGAATGCTTGAATATTGTCCTTTTAACGGAATGCATAATTGGTATTTTGGCTTTGTCTACAAATTTGTAGTATCTATTTCTGTTATTATTTCTGGTACATATTAATATGTATAATATTTGGTAAATGTTAGTGATTGGCCATTAAGCTGCGTCTATATGAGTTTGATGAATTAAGGGCTGCCAAACATAAAAGACTACAACTCATTCGACTATCTTATATCACACGTTTGTGTTCTAACAATATTTATGGGTATATCTATCATGATAAATGATCTTTAGTTATATTTGGTAATTATGGTATTGTTTATCTTCTTATTTCTCGTACATAGCCAACTTAGGGTAAAAATATATAGATAAGAAAAACACATAAAGAAATAAACGAACTGTACGGCAATCCTTATCCAATATTATATCACATATAAAATAAATCTATATATGTATATATATATATATATATATATATATATATTTCGTGACCTTTTGATACTTATCTTATACGATAGATCTCTACCACTAATAGGTCAGATAGTTATATTTTCAAAATATTTTGAAAATATAACTATCGTTCAAACCAGCCTTGTTTTATTGACCTATTAGTGGTAGAGATCTATCATATAAGATCACATATAAAGATATGAAAAGTCAAATGACAAAGGTAAGATACCAAGTACACTGGAACTGCATTTATGTCCGCCCTCATTTATATCCTCCCGCACTTATATATCACTGTGGCTTTCACTTATATCCGCTCGGCATCTCCCACTCGCATACCTCCTGACTAACATCGATCAATCAGCCGTTGTGTCTCTGTTTAAATAAGCCAATGTTTACGTTTTCGAACGGCGGATATAAACGCGGTTCCAGCGTACGCTTAGACTGGCACCAATTGAAGGCCACACACCCTTTTATATTTCAAAAAGTGATTGCAAACAAAACATGTCAAAACTTGGCTAGTACCAATGATTGTTTTTAATAGTTCGACATTCTGCCGTTATTTAAGTAATCTCAGCATATTGGAAACATCTCAGTATTAGAACTTAAATACATCCTCCATTTTTCTTATAGCTTCGTCAAAAACGAATGATCCGTTTTACAAGATTATTATCATTACTACTTTGTTCTCATACTTACTTGCAGAATTGATTTGTTAAATTGAAATCGTGTTGAGATAGCTCATGAATTACGCATACTTTATAAGGATGGTGTTTTGTAGATGGAACACGCTACCATCACAAAATTAGATACAGCGCTCGTACATGTGGAATAGAGAGTCTTGTATTGCTAACAAAACATTAAACTAATTGTCTTCGGATGTTAAGGTTCGATCAAACCTGAATTCTGAATTTTTATTCAAGTCTGCTTACCATGCTTTGGTTAATGAGTTGCCGATCAGGATAAATTGCTCTGAACAAATCAATTACATTTAGTGTGCACATTATATATGCAAAACCAACCATACACAGAATTTCATTTTTGTTTGCGTTCGGTTAATTTAACAATTGTCCGAAAAATTATAAGTTAGCTACCCAATAAACACTCCACATAGCCTACTTTTGTCAAATAAAAATACACTACATTTACTCTTCAAAGAATTAAACAACTATCAAACGGAGTACAATTGCAAGTTTTTATGCCTGCATGCAATGCTATCGGTTGACATAGCGATGTGACTAGTCATAGCTGCCTTATTATGGCTTCTTTTCTTAACTAAACCTTCGATTTTTAAAAATAAGTAAATTTCGTACTTTGAACTTTCAATACCGTTTTCCTTAAAAATTTATGATAAACTTATATCCATAATTAGCATGCTTTATGTAGAAAAATGTACTCTTTTACAATTCGTAATAAAGAAAATGAAGATTACTAGTAAAAAAGGATCGATGAAGTCATATCTCCTCATTACCTCTGACAACCATACCTGCCCTAGCCGATACACTCCAATTCCAGATTTCTTTATTTCTTTCTTGCACTTTCTAGCAATTTCGTCCATTAAGGTTACACACAGCAGTGGACTCAAAATTCCTCCCTTTCTGATCGCCATACTTGTTATAAATTCCTTTCATGTCCCATTATTTGTTCTCACTAATTCAATACATGAGATTTAAAATCTTTCTAGGAGATGTTATAAAATTACTTAACCCATTTAAGTCGTCAATCATACTTTTGTTTTCTAAAATTTAGTTTCAGATTTCATCCATCTTCAGTAATCTTTAAGTCCGCAATAAATTCCGTTTTTCATCGTCTTTATATAGACACTACTTCAGACTTATCTTTGCTGCTAAAAATTAAATTAAATAAGTGTAATAATAAAATTCAAATTTAGAGCTTCCATCAATTCACGCTTTTCATTTTCATGTTTTAAATGGAGTCCTTCCTCACGTTTACAATATAAAGTAGATTCTTCTCTGTTTCAGAACTTTTTTGCGATGTTGTACGCATTGATGTGGCGATTTTTCTTCTATTCATCTATTGCAAATACAGTAGGTTTTCATTGAATTAGAAACTTCTTTTAAGAAGGCTTCCATTTCATCTTGAGTAGATACAGTGTTTATACTTCATGGTGTGACAGATACTTATCTTTTCAATTACCTCAATCAAGAAATTGTACAGGGTGTATTACAGTATGACCCAAAAATAAATGTCTGCAGAATTACGAAATGTACATATTTTACTAATTTTCTTATTTCTAGACCATTAAAGAAGAAATAAATCGATATAAGGATTTTCTAATGCTTGAAGTACATCCTGTAGACTTAATTCGTAATTTTCATTGACCAATATGGTGGTAGAATTAACTCAAAAGTGTGTGTAATTACGTAGAGATAAATGCATTTTCTCTTAAAAAACGTAATTTGTATTTCATCATTTGTCACTTAGTAAGTAGGTATTTATTACTATTCCTTTTCCGACACTTTCCCAGCATGGGACAATAAAACCACCATATTCATCGCCAGAAGTTTCTAATTCAATGATCGCCTACTGTATATTCCTAATGTTGAAATTGTTTCGGAAGGCATTTAAGTTTTAAAATTGACGAAAACTAATTCAAACGATATCTCCATATCGCTTGCAAATGTGCTGAACAATTATTTGGAGGGAAATGTGTTATCGAAACTTTGGAAAGCGTATAGGAAAGAACGAACTAGCACGGTAATCATGAGGGCTATCCTATTTCCGAGAATATAAATCTGCACCGGAGCCGCTTGGGTTAACTACCTCCCAGTGGCCTACTAGATGGTAATTATATCTGCTACACATGACACCGCTCTCTAACAACCCGCTACATTCATGTCGAGATGATTATCGTCCATACTTTATCATCAGTTGTGTGTAAATGCGAGTGTACGTGTATCCCCTTATATGTTCATACGTACATTCTCGTGGGTAAATGTATGTGTGTATTTACGACGATAATAATGATAGCAACAAAGTACTTGTAATTGACTTTTATATTATTATTCCAAAGATTGGAATATGTTTATTCTATCGAACAACGTAGTAGAGCACGAACTTTAGCACCGACATAGGAGAGACTGCTATGTATCGTGGTATGAAATCGTGTGTAGTGCATACATCATCCCTTGTTTCAAATTAACTTCGACACGTTCTTAATTAAATGAGTACGTTGAAGATATTTAATGAATTTCTAACACTATACAGATATAATGGAAAGCGATAATCCTGTGGATTAATAACGCTTAGATTAAACAACATCTACCAAAAGTTTTGAACCTGTCACTTTTTTGGACTTTACAAATGCATCGGCCTTTTGAAAATTGTTTGTATACTAGTTTCTTATTCACAAAATATGATGTCGTTAAATATTCAGCATTCCACTGCTTGTACGAGAGTAGATTGAAAAGTTAAATAAAATATAATTCCCTCGAAGCTCAACACACTTAGTCCAACGATTCTCTAGGTTCTCGATTTCCTCCTAGAAGTGACTATCTTCGAGGTTCCCGAAATAATCGTTTACAGCTTGTATCGGTTCTTCATTCGACCAAAATCTCTTTCCACTCAGAAATGTTTCGAATGTCGGGAACAGGTGGAAATCTGATGAAGCCAAATCAGGTGAATACGACGGATGCGTAAGCATCAATTGGGTCAATTTTTGTGGAAAGAAAGCCTCTCCACAAAATAACCAATCAGCAAAATTCCTTTTGCGTCCCAAAACCGATACCATCACCTTTCCAGCCGAGTAAATGGTCTTTGTCTTTTTCGAAACCAATTCACCGCGTGCAATCCACTCCATTTTGATTGCATTTCTGGTGTGTAGTGATGAATTCAGGCCTCATCTATGGTCACGAATTGTCTCGAAATCCGTTCGATTCGTCGTAAAAACTGCCAAACAATCGGCCGAGGTTCGAGCTCGTATGCGTCTTTGCTCCGAATTGATCAAATGCGGCACCCACCTTGCAGAAAGCTTTTTAAACCCAATCCATTATGTAAAGTATGAACTACTACTGCACTTTTTCTACAATTTGGGGCGTGGTGTCCGTTTTTTGGACGTCCTGAACGTGGTACATTGTATACCTGCGACCACGCTTGAGTTCGGAAACCCAAAAACTAGCGGTGGAAAATTAAGGTGATGAATCTTCAAGAACAGCATCTAACCTTGATTTGATTTCCGTTGCGTTTTTTCCTCCCAAATACGAAAATGTGATGACCACATGAACTTCGTTTTTATCCATCATTGAAAGGACAAAAAGATACTTGACTTAGATGTTTGTGACAACTAGACTATTTCACAGATCGATTTCACATTTACAGTCTGAAATTGAGGATCTATGATATTCTTAAGATGTGACAACACAATGGCTACAGGAAGAGCTGGACAATTTCATGAATTAAATAATTTTGACAGAGATGAAATTGTTTGCATTCGCGGAGTTAACTTTTTGTACAAGGCGACTGTCAGTTTCCAGAATTGCACTGAGGGAGAAAAGGTCCACAAACGCCAGTAACGTCTTGCGGCGACCGATTCTGACTAGTTATAAATTGGAGGCCAGTAGTTGATTGAGGAAGGCAAACCAATATTTATATATAGATATATTTATATCTATATATAATGGAACAAAGTTCACGATGAATCTCAGCAGCCTTTATGTTCTTTGCACACAGAAATCGGATAAAAACATCCAGTTCACAGTCGGCGAGATTTTCAATTGCAGCAGCCAGTTTGAATGAGCAAAATAGCACGAAGAAATGTCCGAACAATTCTTTCACTAGCACTGCCAGATTCGCAGACTACACCGCGGCCGTGTGATAGCGACGATATCCCCACTCCCCTGCCCACTGGACGGAAACGGATTTTACGAATCACCCTCGTATAACTCGTAAATCGACGGTAATTCAATTTTGGTAGACACATCTGCAATAGCTCCTATTATACGGTGTTGGCGCCCTTCGCTAATAAGTAGTCTGGGCAAACAGCGGTAACAGCGTACAAAGTTACGACATTCCTTTATCTAGTTAGTACTGAATCGATGCGGTATGCGAGTAGTTCTGTGGATATGTAGGCTGTCGTCACTTGTTTCGTAATTGTGCGCTGTTACCGCTGCGCACCCAGATTACTAATAAGGATACATAGTGAACAGTACTATATTAAATACGTTAATCTACATGTGCACTTTAAATATTATACTCGTTTTCTATGAGTTACTCTATAGGAAAGCAATAAATGTACTTACAAATACGATCATTATGAAGAAGGCAGCAAAGTACGATGTTCGTGCCATCCACATGCTAACGAAACGATAATGTTCTCCGGACACTACGTTCCTGAAACAACATTAATAAAATAAGAATTACAAACTAAAATTGAAAGAGTCGGTGTTTGACTGCTAGAATTTCTAAATAATTGAGTTTCATATTTTTATTGACATTGTGTAATACTTAAGATTTGATAAAAGTGTAGATGACGTGCTATCATTACGTAGTGTAAACCAGTCTTTGTCTCCACTTACGTGCAAGGCGCGACAAATTCGGAGAAGTAAGGGCGTCAGTCCGGTTTACACAACTTAATGATAACACATTACCCATTCTTTTATCAAACCTTAGTAATGATACGTATAATGGAACCACATCAATCATCACCTGCAATTCTATCAGCTTCCAGACGAGTACAACAATGTACTGCCGAAGAAACTTCAAAGTTACTGTTAAATACACTGGAAAAGTTCGAACTTTCAACAAACCTACTGTTAATGTTTATCAGTGCTAACTTGTGCTAACTTGGTTGAATAGTAGTGTAAGCTTTATGCTTCCAGTCTTCTGGCAGATAGTATTAGAAAACGTTATCCTGAGATAAACGCTTTAATACCGCATACAAAAACAGCGTTTGCCAAACTGCCAATACGTATTCGCGAATTTCACAGACTGTGCCCTGGTAAGCATGATCCACCAGATCCAATTCTTACACAATGGGGAACGTGATTGCAGGTCGCGGTTTACTATCATAAATATTTTGAGAATTTTAAGAACGTGGTTTTAAAATTCGATGCGAAGGTAGTTACAGTTATCAAGGAAAGCCAGTCGAAATTTGAGGATTGTCAGATTAATACGGATATAAAAACTATTCAGGATTCGGAATAATTACTTCAGACTACTAATTCGTAAAATGCCATAATAGTACCTCAAATATCCTTTATTATCTTCTTGTTCTGCCAAAGGTTTAATTGATAACATCAGTATATCATCATATCCCAAAACTCATCCAAAATAAAGCGGCTGAAGGAATCTCCAAAGCACTTGTCTTTCCATGGATCGAGCGACACAATTTGTACAGGAACATTTAATCGTTGCCGCGCAGCCAAACTTAATCTCAAAAAACCATACTCCAATGAGTATTCAACGATGTACTGATCATCGGACCACTCTGTAAGCAAAGAAACATACAAAAATTAAAATTAAATAATTTACTTGGAAAAAAGTTTACGTAGAAGAGTTATATAACATTCCCGTACATTTTTAGTCAAATCCACCTTCATGAATAATCCGCATATCTAGCAGTTTGTTTTATGACTAGTCCTAATAACGACGAAATTATAATCTACGATTGCAGTGCGCGGTTAGTAAAACATAATTCCCTGCGTGATAATTATTGGCATATGTAATGTGTGCTTGCTTAGTAAGCTATTGCACAGCTACCTTGTAGCTGCCCTATTAATGCACTTCATTAAGGCATTTTCTAGAGAGAAAAGAAAGAAGTACCTAATATTCATAAAATATTTATATTATATTTATGTCAATGCTAAATTTCCAGGTAGTTTCTTTTTTGTGGAAATAACATATGTAATCTTAGACACTTGTTACTGCATACTTAAGCTTCTAGACTAAAGCCGTTGGGCCCACTGGTATATAATACTTTTAAGTAGTAATAGTAATATCATCTTAATTTCATTTTTAATAAACAGATTTTTGAAGTGCTTTAGACATTTACGAATAGTAAGCGGATAGTTTATGAGATGATGCAAGTCTGGTTACCGCCCAGATGAAGTGTCTGGTCGTTTATGCAACATTTATATTCAATCACTGCGCTATATAAAACTCATAGGTATAGCAATATGTTCTTATGCATTTATGGTTAATAGTTTGATCAATTTTAAGATGATTCAATATTGTAAATAAATAATCTTCCACTTCTTACATGTTAAGAGATGTATTATATTTAAGATAAGATATCCCTAATCCTCTACCATAATGACAGCCCTCTAAGTTATTTTAAAGGACGAAGAGTCACTAAAGTGATTTGTAGTTTTGGTACTGTTTGGCACAAGTCACCACTAAAGTGAAGTAAAGTAGTTTAGATATTTAAAAACGAGTAGAACTACGCATAGTACCGTCTTTCAAAAAATATAATTCACATTAAATACATACCAGTACAGTAATAACTTTAATCTTAAATATACATATTTACATTAATACTAAGGGAACAGATTATATTTTATTTCAGAATTTAAATGTGACTTATTAGTTTCTTGAAGTAAAGTGCTTTATTTTGTTGCACTTTGAAAATGATAATTATAATAATTTTTTGTTAAGAGGTTTTCTGCAAAAAGTATTGAAATAAGAAAAGATAAAGTGTTTATCCATCACCATATATATTATACATACCTGGTTTTTCCATATTTTCATTTTTCTCTACTTCAAATAATCCTTCTCCTGATTCTAATTTGTTATCATTCATAGATATACTAATGTTATTATCAGTTTGATATATTCTATTTTTCTATAGTAGCCCTTCTTGTATTGATTATCTAAATATTCTTCTGTAATGGTTTTTAATCCATCCCATTTGGTGCTTGATGCAGATATATCTAGTTTCACATTATTAGCTAAATTGGTGTCATACATATTATCTTGAGTTACATTTGGTAAACCATCTGAAGAAGAAGAAATATTTAACAATTACATTATAGCAAGGCTATGAAATATTAAAAATACCCTTACAGTCAGGCTAAACTAATGTATATAATAATATTGTACTTGTGAACAATAAAAATAAAATTAAGAATGTTAAGAATAAGAATATTTCTAATGTGTTCACAAACACAAAGATCAGATTATAATATCTAGTTTCTAAGTTAAATTTTAGAGGAAAGATGATCAAGATTCTTACCCTTATATCTATTATCCAAAGGTTTGGTAACTTTTTATTTTCTTCAACTGTACTTGGATCAATGGACAAAAATGTATCACCTGACAGAAAGTAATTATTTACTTCGTCAGAATCAGACTTCTGTTTCTCTTCTTTAATATAACTATTTTCAACGCTATAATCTTGCCCAGCATTTTTCACAATTTCAACACGTAAGATGCCATCTCTGGGCCAAGTGTCTTTCACATGATTTAGGCAGGTGGTTGGTGTTCTTGAGAATATTAAATGTATATACACTAACACAAAAAATGCTGCTATAGCTTTTATCAAAATGACAAACTCTACAAATCTTCTTATTGGCTTTGGAAATGTTCGAGCATACATTATAGCTGCTTTAAAAAATAGTGTACGGAATAATTGATCTCGCATATTAAAAGCTGGATTTTGATTATTATTGTTTCTAATACGATTCAAAAATATTCCAGGATTATGGTTATTTTCAGGATTATTAGCCTCCATAGGATTTGGAGGTCTTGCATTATTTGTTGCCATAGTTGATACTACAATTCATCAATCATGAAACAATCATCCTAAAATAAATGTAAGTATTATATAGTTTTGAACACAATGCATTATTTTTCACCATAACACTTAAACTGATTTGCAAGCTGGTCGTTAAATTTATATTTACCTTTTAAATGTAAGCATTGATATTGAGATGAATTGAATTTGTATTTACATTTTCAATGCATTTTGGACATTTTAGTACACTTGCAAATAAGTTCTTATCAAATTAGTATGAATTTCGAAAATATTTTAACCTCAACGAGAACTGTCAATGTCATAATCTTGACAATTTCAATAATACTACAAAACAGATATCTACATTCTAACGGCATTAACACGAGTTTACCAAAAATCAGTTTCGTTGAAATTTCTTTGATTCTTGTGACCCAAAAAGAAAAAGCTACTGACAAATACAAACGCTGCTTCAATCCAATTTTAGTCTAGAATCAATGTTTAGTTCTTATACAATTAAGAAAGAAATGAAATCGAGTGACGAGTATACAGAGTACCTTAGAAGATACTAATGTAAGTTGCAGAATATCTTGTAGTGGAAGGATTGACAAATATTTTGCTTCTATAAAAACTAACATTTTCTACTTTGTTTTAAGAAAAGTATAACTTTCATTGTAAGGCTGACATTTAAATTTGCCACCAGTCGTTTTGTTTGCGGGTGCCCACAAGAGGGATTACGGGGCGAAGGCACAAGAGAGGCGGAACGGAAGCACGTTAGATTAGGAGAATAGCAACATTACCATTAAACTGGGCAAATATGAGGTATGATGATGAGTCATCTGTTCTTTTCACAGTGTAATATATTACAGAGGACAAAGGACAGATGACTCATCATACCGCATATGTGCCCCGTTTAATTATGATTATGACCAGTCGCTCGTAGATTTTCTTTGGACTACCTCCCTGCACATACAAATAAAATAAATAACTGCAAGAACTAACAAGCTGAAGCGGTCAGAAAGACTATTAATTTATTACATATAAGTACATAATTAAAAGAAACCCATTGCGAAACAAATAAAATATTAGCACAGAATACTTGTTGTTTTAAGAAGTTACCGAAATACCAAGAACGCTAGTATAAGAAGTCATTAATTTCGAAAGCTGTAAAAATGATGAGAAAAGCTTTCACAAAGAGCAAAGAATGGCAATACAATATAATGTATTTCATAAAAATGGAGGTTACCAGTGTGAGAAAAAAAAAGGCAAAAGGTTTAGAAATAGTTTAATTATCAAAATATAAATTTTAGTCATAACACAAATTTGCCAGTAATGTATTTAATCTAATGTGTATTATCAAATTATTTAATAATATGACTTGCAAAATAAAACTGGACTTTAATAAGTAATCCAAAAGAAAAACTTATCATGATATAGATATGCATATCCTTACACCATATCCACTTATGTATAAATGTAAAAATATATGCTATATATGTATTTACTTACTGCAATAGTTTTAACAGTCTATATTAAAATTACATTTGAGATTTGCATGACTAGAATTAGACCTTTCTGTCATACAAATGCTAATTATAAAATGCTCCCATCAAAAATGAGATGCTTAGTCTTACAAAGGTAAAAGTAGTATTTAATACTAAACTTAAAAATACCAGCCCCACTAGTATTTACATTAGAAAATGATGTACAGTAAAATTCTGTCTTTTGTCATCATGGAGATAACTTACACTTTGGGGTTAATAACACAATTAAGCCTGCTAAAGAAGATATAGTACCAAGTGTACCTACTGTTCCAGGAGATAGCTTCAGATATCCTAAAGCCACCAGTGGCAAAAATATATCCGATGTATTTTTAATTACATCAACCACTACATTTGGATAGTTTTGTATATATGAAACTGCCTTATGACTAATTCTTAAAATATCAGGTATATTATTTATCCCTCGAGGAGGTAAAATTTGATCCTTATGCAAATGTAATATCCTCAATATTTCATAGAGATCTCTAAACAAGGCCAGAATTATAGAATACAACCAGTATTGGCTGCATATTTTACTCCATTTGTCTGTATTTACAGGACATAATTCAGATCTTCCTAGCCATAAAATATGATCGGCTACCAGAAAGATGGAAGTGCTTAATTTTCCTAATATTACTGTCACTTTCACTGTAGGATCTCTACAGTTTAGAAGAGGAAGTGTAGAATAGATAACATCAATACATTTACCAAATCGTAACACTGAAATGAGAAGGATATTAAAGAATTGTTGAAAAGTATGATGATCAGAACTTGCATTTACGAAATGAACTTAATTGATATTCTAGATTTTTGAGTGTATCAACACCGGGCTTTCCCTCTTGTTGTAGCTTATGCCATAGAACTCTACTTAAATATTGCAGCAACCTACAATTAAATGTCTTAAAGTTAGGTTATGATATTGATATAAACATTTCGCTTATTTACCTGGCCACTTTATCGCGACCTGCTGTTTGGGCGTTTAATTTTACTACCTGTTCCATGCTACACGTGTGTGATATTGCGTAAATTCATTAACAAAATCCATTAAATATGTTGATAAATTAATTTGACAATTCATTGTTTAAGATGTCACGAGGAGGTTATACTTTGCACTTTACACTGAAATAAGATAAAGAATATCGTACATCGTAAGTAAAAGAAAGACAAAAATAACATGCATGTAAAATAGCAAAAGGCGTTAACGTGGTACTTGTATTTATAGGATGTACTCATTAATTAATTATGGACATTATGGATTCTACTCAAGACAATAACCCTCCTGAGAGTGATACCGACGACATAAAACCGCTAATCAAAAGCGAACCGCAATTAGCTAACCTACCTTCCACAGATTTAAACACTAGCCCAAAAAGTGGTCGCCTGGGTCATGGCAAGATGGCAATCGGAAAAGTGCCTTTCAACCATACAAGAACACCGTCTTATGTACAGTTTTAACTAATTTACAGAGAGGCAACGTCCAAGCTGAAACGCCTGTACCACAGTCTACAGACATAAATTTCCATACGTTGGCTGGCCAAGGAGAAATAACACAAAAGATATTTCAGATGAGACATCTGTTGATACGTGTGATAGTAATGGATTAACAGCACTGCATTGGGCAGCAAATTACGGGCAATTAACAGGAGCCCAATTATTATTGAATAATAATGCTGTTGTCGATAAGTTAGGACCAAATGGAGAAACGGCTTTGTCACTAGCAGCTAATGGAGGACATATTGATGTAGTACGCTTGCTGATAAGTGAAGGAGCAAATATTGATCACATGGATGATGTAATTCTTTGACATAATTTTTATTCATACCATGTGTTCATTATATATTCATAATCATTACCCTTCATTCCTGCATGGCTCCCTTAGGACAGTGATGTCACACAATAGAGAGAAGAGGCAAAGTGAGTTGACATCTGTGATGTTCATGTGGTCCACTTGAATGACCTCGAAATAGCTCAGAAGTTAACTAACGCCATTTTGAAAATACGAAAAGTACACTGTTCGTATGAATAGAAAAATATTGAGAATTTTGGATATGTTAAAAGAATAGTGTTTGCTAAAAAGTTAAATCAATGATACACAACAGTAATGGTATATTTTCATTCTAATACATACACACCATCTCAGAATAATAACACTAATGAAGCTAGCAAAATATAGTACTGTCATCGTATTTAAAACATGGCCGCCGGACATGCGTCTACAAAATTTACCACCAAGATTTTGTAACTTTGTCGCTTGTTGCTATTCTGTGGTGATGTTACCCATTTTAATGAAGTGGATAATTCCCCTAGCTTTTTTGTTATCTTTTCGAATTATGTCATTTATCCTTAATACTTCTTTACATCTTTCTCAATATTATCTCGCCACCTTTTCTTAACCTTTCTTTTGTTTCCTATTGTGCAAGTACCAATGCGCACAACACACATGTAAGCACAATCACCATTGAAATTATCAACACCTGTGTGCTGTGCGGTTGTTGATTATGCGGTAAGTAAACCTGATTTTCAGTTGATCGTCTGACTCATGTTCCTCCAATTTCTTAACATATATGCACCCACTTAAGATGAGAAACATTAAGTAATACAGATGCCATTTGTAGACATAGTATTAACACTACACCACATTAGTAAACATTTATTTAATTAAATCCAAGGACATGTGTTTCGCCAGCAACGGGGCTAACATCTTCAAACCCTACCTTATCGAATAAATAAAAAAGAAATTTCGTTTTGTAAACCAAAGCTATCCAATTTTGTTGTTTTGCGTTATCTTTTTTGGTATTTAATGCCATTACGAATATTATTTTTAGTGATACCTAGAATTTTGAGCTTTTCTATAATTTGCACTTTTTTTTTTAACAAGTCAGATATACTTCTGGCATCTATTAGGGCTGTATGTATATATGTTGTTTCCATTTTTGTACTGTACATTACACATTTACTGTGGATCTTCCAGATCAAAATTCATTCTCGTACTCCTCCATGGGTTTGTGTTTGTCTGGTTTTCAATTATATGTTTGGTATGTGCAGTTTAAAAGTGTAACTACCCTACAGTGAGTGGCATAATTATTAGGCAACTGTATTCTTTTATTTTATTAAAGGTAAAATATTCACAAATGAAACGAATATTGTAAATGGAAATACTTATTAATTACAAGATAAAATTTCATACTTTTTGTTGAAAAAGTTAACACAAACATTCCAAATGTTGAAAGTAAAATATTACCTTATATTTTCTTAAGGGGCCGACTGACACGATGACAATGGAAAACAATTTATAGGATGCAAATCTCGCAAAACAAATATTCTTTTTAATACTACCATATAATACTACATCTGCTGCCGACAAGGTAGAAGAGGAAGGAGTATGTACGACGGGTGTCTCAAAAGTAAGTTACACTATTTTTTATTTTGGATATAGTGATAGCACTGTAGAATCATACGCGTCCTCCTTCACCGCCTCGGACAGTCACGCGCCAGCAAACATGGAGACTCCAGTTACTCCTACCGCTGATCGCAAAGTTCGTGCTGTTATTCGTTTTTCTACGACAAAAAATTAAAATGCAACTGAAATTGATCACGATGATTGCCGTAAAAGAAACGAATAACGGAACGAATTTCGCGATCGGTGATAGGAGCAAGTGGAGTCTCCACGGTTACTGGTGTGTGGCTGTCCAAGGAATTTTACAGTGCTGTCACTACATCCAGACAAAAGTTCTCTGCGACTCCCGCACTTTTCTCGCCTACCACGCAGATTTTAAAAAATAGTGTAACTTACCTTTGAGACATCCTTCCTGTATATGTATATAACACTATAAACAATTTTTTGTAATCCAACATAAAGTGCTATTCCATGCTACTAGATTGTCATCAATGTTTTGTTTCCATATTCCCGTGAAAACTAGATGCATAATACCATTTGGAGCTTAACATACAAAAAAAGTTAGAAATCTACTTATCTTTTCAATCAATCATATTACGTTACAGGATGGAAATACGCCGCTAATGTATGCAGCAAGCGGGAATCATCCCCATTGTTGTAACGAACTTTTACTTCATGGTGCTAACATAACTATTACAAACCTAAATGACGATAATGCTTTTGATCTTGCCGTTGACAACAACAGCAACTTAGGTAAGTCATTTTGTTTAAAAGTAAATAAAGAACTGCCATAGTACAAGAGTAGAGTATTAACCCGTTTTCGAGAAGTGGATGCAATTTTCTTGTTTTGCTGTTGATTTTTCGACATACACCTAATCCTTTCTTGCTCAATTTACTTTTCTAATCGTTTATACAAATTTTGCAAGCAATAGGATGTGTGAAACACTTCACTAATTCGTTGTCTAATTAAACTAATTTGCCATGAAGATTGCCGATGAATGTAACATTCTATACAAAGATTAGACTCCAAAGTGAATCCCCAAAAACTCACCGCTATCATCTTTTCGGCAAACTTGTCCTACTTCTCAGCATTTTCGACATTCTTTGTTTCTTGTGTTAATGATTAATCCAAATCCTACCAACGGTTATATTTTGACGTAGAAATTCGTTTGGATGGCGTATATGCATTCGGTTCCACAGTTCTCAATTTTGTCTTGTCTCTGTTTTTCGAGCTAGAACTAATGTTCGCAGGACTCATATCTTCCTGGTTTGACGGTTCACGCCACCTGGAGAATATGAAAATGCTGGGGAGTAGTTGGAAAGTCTCGGCGCAAAGCGTGAATTTGAAACCAGCCACTTTTAGTCCTATTGTTTTCGGTCCTTTGTCAGTACGTCTTCCAAAACTTTGTTGTTGCTTTCCAGGTCGGGTATACCATCTTACTTATCATATAAGCAGCCTATCTAATAAATATTTATGCAAAATTATGCTTTAATATTAACTTATGAAACCAATGTTGCAGTCACAAGTGAAGTTACGATTTTAGTAAAATATTGGTGAAGTTCTACCTTTATCTTGTACCTTTACATCATTAAATAGCAAGAGGACTTGAAACACCAAGTCGTGGATGATTTTTGCCCATCTAACTACTGAACAAAACAATTGCTGTATGACTTTAAATATCATTGGAAAATCGTGAATGCACTACAACCACACTTATTACTGTAGTTAGATACTGAAAATTTGGTCTTTTGACATGTGTAGTTTTAGTGTTTTATTAATTTCTTTTTTAATTGTAGCTCAAGCAGTAATGGAGAATTTTCTTCTCACATTATTGAATTGACGACAGATACCTACATATAATTGCGTGGCTGTAGAAGTAGATATACAACAAGAAATGGCATAGAAGAACATTTATATGGGAAGAATAAACTGTGGAATGATAATCTTACCAGATACTAAGAAGTCCTGAAATAGTGGTAGTAATGGCGGTTGTAAATTGAATTTAAGCGATCTTTTTTCCAGTATAGAACTTGGAATTAACCATCATGATAAATATCGCGTAATTGTTAAGAAATTATAAATACATTTCTTTTTACTGTAACATGTTTGGATTATTTTCCCGTTTCAATTTTAAAAATGTAACCTAATAAATTTTGTATATCATCAAGAATACGACTATCTCGGATTATTGACGATTGTCTAATTACAGCAAGCAAATACAGATTTTTCTTAGGTAGTAACTAACAAGGGAATACCAGCAACCCGGACACTCCAAGAAAAAAATTGTGCGGATTTGTAGAAGGGTCCAATGTGAAATTATTGCACTAATTCTTATCGGCGGAATCCCCCATTTGTGGAGTAGAGAGCGCTCTACAAAAAAAAAAAAAAAACTATCCCTTGAAATATCTCGAAAACTATTGGAGATATTAAAAAAGTTACGACAGATTTTTAATCGTTTGATGAGAATCAATGATAGCATAATCGTCATTTTAAAATTCATTAATTTCAATAGACCCTAACTCTTTTGAAATGACGATTATGCATCGTCATTTAGTACTCTTCAAACAAATCTTATCTGCTAATATTATGGTCGGCCCTTCAAAATTTTTCAACCATCATCAGACCCGAATTGTAACAAATCTGACGAAGAGAATGCCTTGAATTAACATTCCCAATCTTCTGGATATGTTACAAATAACTTTTCAAATTCAAAATATTGAAAGAACTTCTACGACACCAGAAGAAACTGAGTTACACGATGCCTTAAAAGATATTATTGCTAGAGCTTCTGAAGAAGGTAGGTATATTGACTATCGAAACTTAAATGGATTTAGGGTTTGAATCGCCTTCAGAATCACATGAATCACAGTTTGTTGAATTACTATCACAAGATTAGGTTAATATAAGTTGGGAAGACGAAGATTGTGTTGACTAGATTAGAACTGTAGAATTTTGGAAAAGTGGGAAAAGAGCAAGACGAATACTTGAAAGTGTTAAAAGCAAATTAAAAAGTTTGAATCAATTCAGCCGTTGTATAGATGGCGAGAAAGTGTTGAACCAACATTAAAAAGTAAAATATATCACAAATTATGTACTTATATAGTTCCACGACGCACTTGCACGATACACGAGTGCTACGATATGAATATTCGACGTTAGGCTCTAGAGACCAAAGAGGAAATTGGTATTTTAAAGAGGCGCATGGCATTATATCACGCAAAATAACGAAATCTGTTACTCATTCTGCTACAACTAATACTACCGAATTGCATGAGGTAAACGACAGATTTATAAATAATGTAAAACCTTATGTTAATACACTTGGAAAAGACAGTATTTATAATGCAGGTGAGAGTGGTTTTAATATTGAAGTACACTGGGGTCATACATTTTTTTCGCAAGGTAAACACATGTTGAAGCCACCGTACAGTCCTTACATTCTATTACTCACAGTTATACTATAATGATCACAGTTTCTGCAAATGGAAGAGTATTATCTCCACTATTTCTAGTTTTGAAAGAGGGAAGCGGTACTTTAGGTCCTCGCGTACAGGACACACTCGCCCAACAAATCAGGAAGGTTAACACATACGCATTTCTAAAGATGGTATACAGACGTTTCTGTACCAAAGGCTGGTCCCAACAATTTACTACTACTGGATTCATGGAGTGGACATTGTCTAAGAGAACTATATACATTAATGCCAAAAGACAAAATGTAAATAGTTTGAGGATTCCAAAAACAACTGCGATGATTCAACCATTAGACGTGTATGGTCTTAGGTTATTGAAAAATTTTGTGAGAACATTTTCTGACCAAGTTATTTTGATGGATGACGATATAAATTTGCACCATAGAAATAGTATTAACAAGTTACAGTCTCTAACCCAATATTTCATTGAAGATACGACGTATCCATCATGGAATCGCATTATCAAGGCAAGTTTCGCCGAAAATATGCTGGCCGATTACTGTTGGATATTAGAAGAGATATTCCTGCTGCAAAATGCAGAAGAAAATCACATAAAATACCTTTTGAACTGCCATTAATGTAAGAATTTTAAGTTGTAAGCAAATGCGAAAAATATACGCTTTTCAAAATTTTAACGCATGTACGCAAAAACTATACCAGACACACAAATTTGGGAAGTAGATTCAGAATCAGTGGGGAAAATACTATAGAAGTGACCGTATTTGATCAAACAAACACGCAAAAAGTGAAACGTTGTTTACCAGTGTTGTTTTATTAGCGCTGTCCTGGATTTTAGAATTATGTACGTAGTAGATATTTTGAACAACTGCTTAGTTTGTGTACGTCATCCAATAATTTGTTAAAGTAATATTCACTAGTAGTTTTGTGTTTGGGCTCCAGAGATTAATTACATCTGATGTATTTTCAGCAGAATCATTCAAAATTCTTTTATTTCTTCTTCTTTCACATTTCGGGCAACTATAGACCACGTCATTTCATTTTTTAATCTACCAGCGGCATTTTACTGCCACAAGTATTACCCCGTGACCATTATATCAGGTATCATGACCACCACTACTAACACTATAATTATGGCTACCTTACTACTTTACTTTACTGTCACTTGATATTGGTTCATTCGCTTTGGATGCGCACCATTCTTCTTCCGTCCACGTGTTATCTATTTTCAGTGAGGGTTCTATTTCTGGATATCTTCGAGAAAAATCTTTACTCTTCAGCTCTCGCAAACCTTTTTCCCCTTAGATGAACAACACCTTCTTACTTTTCTTACTTAAGGAGTAGGCTGGTTGTCAATCTCTCTGAATTCATCCATGTTATGTAATCATGGGGGCCAACCTCCTTTTCAAATCGCATCTGATATCTTTTCAATATATGTATAATTCGCGATTGTTCCGTCTTTAGAACTCGTCGTTTTCTTGGACCAAGCCCAAGAGTTTTCTGATTTCTTTATCAGATCTTTTCTATTCGCCTTTCTTTCGCGTATAAGGCCTCCGGTCTCAGTTTTGCGTTGAAGAACAGTGAGTTTTTGTAATAGACTTTGTTGGTTAATTCGTATGCCACCTCAATCTTTTAATTCTTAATAAGACGACTTTTTTTTGTCAGAGAAATTGAGTTTTATCCACTCTCTTCTGTATTTATTTTATTTGGCCCTCTGTTTGATGTTTCCATTTTACCTTTAGTTCTCTTAGCCGTCGACTTAATATTTCTCGGTTTTCTCGCACACTATTTATGAATTATTGTTTCGTACTTCTTAGACACTTCGTTTTCACTTTACATTTGTTCCACGTTTTCTATCGTTTGTGACCAAAACAAATTACCTACATGCAAAGAAAGTGTATGTAGCCTTGTAGCCTATAAATTAGTAAGCTAATTATCGGAGATAATTACAGAAAGATGATAATAACTGATACGTGAAATTAATTTTTCACAACCTTGAACGTCTATAGTATTTGGACTAATTGTAGTTGAAATTGTACGATATTGTCTCTTTACATTTAACTGTTTTTATTCCACCGTCCAAGAGATACTACGTGAGCGAATCCTCCAAATCAGAATGTTATACAAACCCCACATTATGAGTAATTTGTCTTACACGCTCTGCTAATTGCATCCCTAAATTTTTCATATTTGAAGTACATTTTCTCTGAATAACAAACCCAGCGCACTGCAAAATTTTAATTTTAAAGCACTTATTTTAATGATATTGGAAGGTATAGATGAATATTTATTTCCTTTGTCATTGCTAACGATTATTAAAACCAATTGTCTTTAAAAATAAAGGAACAAACACAAAGTATCGAAGTTTAAATGCATGGTGATATTAAAATGCATTCGCTGTTAACGTATTACTTAAGAAAATGGAATTAACAATAAGACATTGTTAATGCATTACAAAATAGTATTCTAACAAAAAGTAACTCCTGCAAACAACAATGATGAAAATAATGACAATGTCAGTAAAACCACTATTCACATATGGAAGTGGATTATAGATAACTACAGAACATCAAAGAAAGTTGCAGTTTACCCACCAAGAAAACAAGAATAAATAAAAGAAATTTAAGATATCCAGAGGATTAGGGAGCTGTGCTAGTAAGATTGCAGTGTGATAACACCTAATCGATGGTACATATGCAAAGAATGGAAGAAGAACTAATAGTAAAATAAATACAATGCAATTATCAATGGACTGCTGGAGAACTAAGAGATAGAAGGATTTCCGAATTAACCAACGAAATAAACAATGTGAGATCATCTTCATAGTCTGAATTCACAAATTAGTAACATATGCACTAAAAATCATATTGGTAATTTTGAAAGAACTTAATTGACCCGGAACGGGTAAAACTTACTTGCCTTACTGCGTAACTTGTTGCCTTAACAGTTGCACAAGAAAAGGTTGCATCGTACGTATGTAGGTAGCCATGTATGATACATACAATGTGCATCACTGCATCAAGGCATCAAGAGAAGTGAATTTCGATAATACCTTCTTGTTTTTATAGTCGAGGTGTAAGAAAAATTTAGTGACAAATTGAATTCAACTCAACCTTGCTGCATCTATTCACCAAATTTTACTACTGTTTACATTTCTTTCTCTAAACATGCACGATAGAGTTATTGAAGTCGATGAACTGCGTTTGAATCTACCCCACTTGACCATACTTAAGAAATACTTTGTCTATTTTAAGTTTTTACCTACGTCATTATTTTGTCGTAGGAGTAAAACTGCATTAATTTGGCTATCTTTCGTAAGTGCTGCCGGTTAAAAAGGCACGATTTGCGCTTGTCTCATCTATAGACAAAAATTGATGATAAAAACATTAGAAAATTCAGCGGTATTGCAACTGTTTAATGCGATTTTTTCCGAAACCTTAAAAATTCATTTCGGCTTTCCTTTGATAGCGCGAATTTTTTTCTCATACTTTTCTATGGTTTCTCCTCTTTCGAGACCGTTTCAAATTACCCCGAGAAGCGGAGTAGTTGAAATTCCGTAGACAGCTCAGCTCAGAAATCGAACTGGTCGTCGTGATATTGGTGTTCAGCAGTAACATTTCTGAAACAAGTGCTCGCCGAATTCTCCATTACCATTTGAATATGAGTAAGATTAGAGCAAGATGGTAACCGCGTCTTCTTTTCCCTGTCCAACGTCAACGTCGGATCAAATGTATTCGTGTGGATACGACCTCAAACCGATTTCGAAATCCATAGCCACAGCAGATGAAACAATGGTTCTGTCTTATGATCCTCTATCCCGACCCGATAAAGCTCTTCCTAGAAAAGCGAAAGTCGTTTAATTAAGGAAGAAGGTGATGGTCACAATATTCAGAGATTATGAGGGCATTTTACTCATTGATTTTAAAGCGCACAATACAACTATCAACAGCAGCACATATTATGCGTGTTTGATGCTTAAATTGAAGGTCAATATTCGTTCCAAACGTGATTTATTTTTTAATTCAAACAGAAACCTTAGGGAAATCGTTTTAAGGACGATATTGAGTTGAAAGCAGCTGTAATAGTATTACAGCTGCAGTATTACAGTATTTTGAGGGAAAAACTTTAGATTATTTTTACAAGGCTATAGAATTATTAATTGCAGGAAATGTATTGAAGTTAGTAGAGATTATATTGAAAAATAGAAATTGTTTTATTCTAACATACCAAACTTACCTTTTCTAAATATATCAGACGAAGAATTTATGATGCCTAGATCGTACATAGGAGCAAATGACCAAACTAAAAATTCGAGGCAGAAATTAAAAACAGAGTAACAACTGCAACAAACCCATACCATGCAATAACGAACGGTTTTATGTATAAAAATAAATCAAAAACAAAAATTGCTCTCTATAAGAAAGTATATTTACCAATCTGCGACAGTGGTTATAGGTGTTAAAAAATAAACTACAAAGACGCCTCCTTGCAGTTAAGATCAATAATTTAAGAAGGAACGCAATGTTACGCTACCTTATAAAATACGAACTAAAATTATACGAAAAAGATTTAAAAAATAAAGTGTCAATAAATGTATCCAGAAAGCAAAACTAAGATATTGTGGTCACTAGACCAGGCAAGTTACAAAAATGTGGGAAATGAGGACGATAGATAAAAGACGGAAAGACAGACCTCTATGAAGACGTGGAATTGAGAAGTGACAAGAAATTGAAAGAAAATGAAATGTATTGGAAACAAACACAAATACAAACCAGAGGCACAATAAGATGAAGTGTATTACACTTATACACCATTTCTTTGGCCGGCTTGGTATTTTCATCTCGCTGCCACTTTTTCTAACTTTAATCCTTGTGTTACTTTTATTAACTCGTTTGTGTCCGTCCGATATTAATTGCGTTTTACATAGTCTGTCGTTATTTCTGCTTGATCTTGTTTTTCTAGTAAATTAGCAATTTGCCCCATCTATAGATAATACTTTCTGTATTTGTTAATGGCAGGGAACTAGTTTAATTAAAAGTGAATCGATAAAATGTATGAACTAATCTTAAATGCCTACTGGAAAATTTTATACAGATCACAAGCATTAATCTTTTTTATAAAAGATTTATGAATAGAAGAATCTTGCCCTCGTTCATAAACGTCACTTAACTGACTTAAGTATTTCTGGTTATTAAAATTTCGAATAAGTATTTAATAAGAAAGAGATATTGCATACAGACAGATACTGCTTATCATATACATACATGTGTATGTATACTTGCGGCCTCAAGGTTGAATACTCAATAAAACGGAATCCATTTCGTCGAGGCTATCTCTATGTTCAAGGTGTTTTGTATGAATATATATACAGTACACGCTCGATAATCCAACACTATAAAAATTTGCCTTTGTCGGAGTAGTGGAAAGGCCGGATTACTGAACGTATACAAAATAAGAAACGGTCCCAAATACGTAATAACTCCACTCGACCTTTTTTGAATCTTGTTAACCAGCCATAATTTGCTCTACAATCAGTTTTCTTATAAATTCTTTCATAATAATAGACCGCTTTCGGCGTAATATATTAGCTGGTATAGGCGTATTACGTTGACGTTCTTCGAGAAACCATAAATAAAGGTAGTCTTCCATCTTCTGATGTTCTCCTGTTTTCTTAGTTTGTTTCCCGTCCCATTTTCTGCCGATTTGGTAATATGTTCAATTTTTCACGAGTTTTCCGTATATCATAAATTGTTGCACATCCGACATTGTAAAATGTCGCCAAAGTAGCTATCTGAGGACCATTATCCAGCTTACGCAAAAATCTCAATTTTTTTAGATGAGCTTAGTGTTTCATGCTTAGAATTGAACTTTTCTTGTAACATTTTGTAACAATCTTTTTAACGTTGTCCCGCGGAGCGACAAGTACTCCTCAAAACAAAACAGCGCTCTAACAATAAGTCAATACCGGTCAATTCGTTAGACTACAGAGTGATCACGTCGGATTACTGAACTGATGATGGTTGGGAACGCCGGATTATAGAGCGGTCTCGAAATTCTTAATAGCTAGGAATACAGCGGATTACTGGGCTTGTCGGATGAAGGAACAGCGGATTATCGAACTTGTACTGTATATTCATATATATATATATGGACATGTATAGACATATATATATATATATATGCCTGTATGTATGAATATGTCTTAACGTAGTTTTCAATTCTGCATCAGAAAATGAAGAAATATATTGGTTTTCTATTTGAAAAAACCGATAGTAAAAAAACTGAAAATATAATTGATAAATTGATTAATATTGGCTGTATATGCATGGCAATTAAAAAAAAAACTACTGAAAATAACAGATAATTAATTGCATCAGAGCTTTACACTTATCTTGTATATTCTATAGACATGTACAATAATGACAATGAACATAACAAGTTGAATTAAACGGCATTATTGCACTAAAGCAAAATAGCTTGCGAAAGTTCAACGACGATAAGCTGAAATCAAAAATTTCTTCTTCTCACACATCAATCACCCTTTGGATATCTAGAAATGTTTAACGTAAGTTTTAAATTTTGCAATTATTAGGTAAATAGCGTATTTTTGAAACGTTTTCATTACGATACAATCGTAGTACAAGTTGCAGATTAGCTAAATGGATTAGAAAGCTAAAACAAAACTGAGAGTACTCGATTTTACTAGTAACATTACTCCAAAAAATTACTAACAAACCATGACGATTTGATAATAATTTGTGAATTATAAAAAGTATTAAAAAGTCAAGGAAATGGTAACTCAAGCAAAGCAAACTTCTTGAGAAGAATTCGGAACTAAACTCGAAGAAAACAGCAAAAGGAAATCTAAAGCTATTTTACAATGTCCTGGAAAATCTACGAAAAGATAAACAATCGACCCTCAGAGAAATTAAAAATAAAAAGAATAAAATACTAACAAGCGAAGATGAAATTATGAAGAGATGGCAAGAACATTTCCGAGAACTACTAAATGGTAATGACTAGATGCCGGATTATATGCAAAAAAGTGGAAATATGCGCATAAATACGCAGATGTCTTGGCCTAAATATGCACTTTCTTATGAAAAATATGCAGATAAAAAAATAGGAGTAATGCTAGAAAATATAATACTATAAAAAGAAATATTCTATTATGTTTACTACAAGTTTATTTATAACATTTTACAAGATAATTAACTATGAAAACAATTTACAATTACATATTTCTCAAAGTTTTCAATAGAAAAATTGTGGCGCTTGTCTGATAACATGTATTTATATATTGAAAAAGTTCGTTCTACGTTCACGCTTGTTATAAGGGCATATTTCAAATTAGAAATATCCTCTATTGTCAACTCAATATTTTCTACTGACTGACCACACAAGATTTTAGCAATATCCTTTAGCTTTTTAAAACCCTCATTTTTTTCTATTACACTTAAAAATTTTTCGTACACGGATTTTCCCACCCTTCCTTTAACATCAAAACTTTTCAAATTTGTTTATTATTTCAACGCTCTCAATTAGCGACATAAATTGTTTTTCCAATTGCAATATAGAAGTGGAAATAAAACCGTAGTTTGCTTTAATAAACGCCAACTGTTGAGGTATTTCTTTACTCGAATACACCTTTTGGGCGTCTAGCACAGATTGTGTATCGCTATCAAGAACCATAATAATTGTCTTTATTTCTTCATAATGATTTGCATGAAAAATAGCAGATTCCAACCACGTTCCCCATCGTGTGATTACTGGTTGAGGAGGAAGCGGAATACCGGGTAGATATTTCCACTTTTTTGCATATAATCCGGCCTCTAGTAATGACCTAAATGACTTTAATAACTCGACCAATGAAGAGGAAATAACACCTAACAACAATGTGGAAGACGAAAGAATTGATATCAGCGAAGTCAGAGAGGTAATACAACACCTGAAAATAAGGAAATCCGCCGGCCATGACAAAATATCAACAGAAATGCTGAATAATCTAGGGCCAGAAGGCCTAGAACTATTAACAGAAATCTTTAGAAGGGCATGGTATGTAAGTAAAGTGCCGAAGGATTGGGAAATTGGTATCATTTTGCCAATATACAAAAAGGGTGATAAAAGAGACTGCGCGAATTACTGGGGAGTTACACTGCTCAGTGCAGTATCCAAAACGTACGAATCGATACTAAACAAAAAATTACTAGATGTAGTAGAAAAGAATCTGGCAGAATCCCAAAGTGGATTTCGGAAAGGACGATCAACCCAAGACCATATTTTTACAATAAAGCAGCTCATGGAAAAAACACGGAAAATGAAATCAAAGATATATGCAGCCTACCTGGACCTCGAAAAGGCTTTTGACCTTGTGTCACAAAGAGAAGTGTGGAGAATTATGAAGAAGGGAAATATACAACCCAAATTAAGAAAGGCCATACAAAGCCTATATAAAGATAATAAATGTTATGTACGGAAAGAGGGCCTCAATTCGGACATCTTTAAAATTCATGATGGATTAAAGTAAGGAGGGGTCTTGAATACCACGTTGTTCTTGCTTATCATGGATGATGTTATAAGGGCTGCGGAATGTAAAATACGTAAGCTACATATAGGTTATAACAAATTAAAACCAACAAGGATATCGGAGTGTGCATTTGCTGACGATTTGGCATTTTGCATTTTGTGGACGATTTGCGGATCAAGAAAAAGAACTACAGAGACATTTAACAATCTGGGCAGAAGAACTAAACAAGCGAAGATGAGCATTGGAGAGAACACAAAAGAATTAAATATACATCTCGACAATGAGAGACTCGAGCAAGTAGAAGTATACAAATATCTAGGAGTAAAAATAGAAAAGGAAGGAGGTATGGAAGAAGAAGTTAACGAGAAACTAACCAATGCTTCACGCATGTACCATGCTCTAAACAGATCGTTCATTAACAAGAGAGAAGTCTCAAAGGAAACGAAGATGACAGTGTACAAAACTAGTATTAGATATTGGTCCAAAATTTATGGGTGCCCAATTTTCCAATTTTCCAGTTCTCTTCGTAATCTTCCACAAATGAGCATATGTAACATATATACCGAATAGGTAGCTTCAAAATTAAGCAGAAAATAAACAATACAATAAAAACGACGCAAATAGGTAAGTTATAAAGAGATAAAAAGAAATAAACAGTATCCAGGCGTTATCGCTCAACTATTGCAATTTTTGTTTAAAAAGAAAGGCGATCGTATAATAGCAAAGAATATTTTTCTGTAGATCAAAAACTTTCTTGTTCATTTGTAGTTGAGGCTATTGAACTTCGTTATGGTGACATACATTATACCAAGCAACTGAAAACAATCTTATACTAATTTAGATAAAACCAAAGAAGCTATCTATCAAAAGTGTTATCAGTGTTCAGTGTTTTTGGTATGTCTGATTTTTGTATACTACTGACACGCCAAAACAGACTTTTTCTTTGTGCCCTTCTATTATCAATAAGTTGTGGACTTTTAATGTAACGTGAATCATACATATGCTATCTAGATTCGTAAGCGTAATTAACTTAATAGATTTTGGAACATTTATAGTTCTTAGTTGTCCACTGAATATTTTGACGTACGTCGTGTAAAGTGTTAAATTTTGTTACTTTGTGAACATACAAATTAATTTATATTAGATTTTTTCGCCTCTATGATTGCCTGATAACTATTGATTATGAATAAAACTCGTAGAGTAAAAACACTTCCCTATATTGAACAAATAAATGTAACATTTGTTTAACCGACACAGTCGCTTCATCAGACTATACCATCAAACTAACTCTATTACATAGATGACAACTGAATACATACTAATAACCTTAATTAGGTTAAGTGCAATATAAACTACCAAAATTATAAGAACCAGTCATAAACACCCTTTTCGCGTAAATTATTATTGGATTTACAAAAATTGTTATTATTGGTAAATTATTTGACTTTGATTTATTTGACCACAATTGTGTTGGATCCAGCAAGTTGAATACTACACAAGATACACATTTATTCCTTTTAACTGGATATGAACGCGCATACTACTGGATGAACAAGTTTTCCGAAGTTGTCATGTTGTAACTTATATATGTAACTGATTTGGCAATGTACTACAACATTACTTATCGCTAGTTAATTCTACTATCATGTATTAGTAGTATTAAAGTACTGATATAGGAATTACATACGATTATAGATATTTTGGTAAAATAACAGTAACATTCCAGCTTTTTCTATAAAATTATAGAAAACACACAGTTCTTCCAGCGTCTCCAATGCCCTTCAATCTGGAAAAGTTCTTCAACAATTCCTCGCGAGGGATAATATTCTTTTGAGATTCGTTCTGAAACTTAGTTTCTAGCAACTGTTGGGTACCGATAGCGAATTATCCATTTTCTCGTTTGATGGAAATTGAAATAGAAATGCCACTTCTTTAGCTTCACCTATATTTCGTCCTTGGTGCATTTATTCCCATTGTGTTATTGCTTCTTTGATTGAAGTGGGCGTAAACATGGTACTTCTTCATATGGCTGTTAATTCGCGTTGAAAGATGACGCCATTGATAAGCTATCTTTGTAGGTTAAAGGCCCTTAAATCCTTGAGATATCGGTCGAAAGCTACTAAAATTATAAAAACAATCCCCAAATAATACAACAACAATAAAATAAGTGTAGTGTTGAAAGGATTGTTTTCTTGAATGATTTCATTGAAATTGGTTAAAATTTTAACTTTTCAAAGAACTTTATTAAAATATTTACGACTTGTACAAAATATTTTATTTTTCGGTAACGTTAAAGAAGAAGTTTACCTTGTGCCGAATTGTGTAACTGGAAATAATTGATATATAATCATACATGCAAAAATTAAAACTTGATAAACGTGTGTTGCTTACGTAGTAAACAGATTACTACGTCTACAAAGTCTTGTACAGGAAAGATTCAATTTCATATCAAAAAGTAACTTTTCAAATTTTATTCATTCACTCCCGAAAAATCAATACAATTCTTTCTGGTGGAACAGAGGAATGCCTAAACACAAATATCGATTTTCTAAATTGTATCAACATTTACTTGTGAAACGATAGATATTCCCTATGCTTCTAACACTTTATATACTCAATCACTTTAATACCTACCAATCTAACAGAATTTACTACAGAATATACAAATTTCTGTGTTCGGTTAAATTGGGATAACTTTGTTGTATAATTCCAATTTGTGGGCTGCTGAAAAATTAAATAGAACTGGGCCATTTTTCAGCGATGATTTTTACGACTTTAGAAGTGTGAATTTAACAACAAAGTGTCAATCGCCTTGTTGCGGTGTTTTGATAAGCGATATTTTCTTGAACATCGCGTCGAGCAGTTATAAAGAGCGTCATTTTGTCGTAGTTGTATAAAAGAACAAGGTTAACAACTTTACTGGAATTTTCGTAAGATGTTTTTACAATTTTGAGAGTGTGAATCGCCTTTCTTCGGCTTTTGGTGAAGTACCAAATAGAAAAAGACTCCTTTAACAGTGGTTTACGAAATTCCAATTTTACTGTAGTTCGCGTTGTGATGAATAGAGAACGGTGTTGTACATTTTAGAAGCAAGTAGCGGTAAAAATTAATGCGAGTAAAATTTTGTATGTTGCTATTAAGAATATTGCCACCTGATGAAGCCACAGTGTGGCGAAACAATATTCTAATGGTACTATGATTAAATAATTTGAAACTTGCAAAGCCTTTTTAATTTATCATAAGTTATTAGCCAAACTTCTACAAGATTTGCGTGTAATTGATAAATTTTTGATAGCTATGGCCTGAGATGTGAATACATTGTGTCTATCATATTTGATAGGGAAACATCACTGGCTACTAAGTATGATAGTCATGGCAGTGAATGTGTTAACCAGAAGACAAACATAGACTAGGAAGCTCTTGCGAGAATAAAGTTTAATCGGATAGATGATGCTCGGTCGATTGTAAAAGTGGAGTGCAGTTAGGATGTTTCATCGCTGGAATTTCCTTTGTGATACATAGAGACAACGAATAGTAAATGTTAATCCGAATTGCAGAATCGTTACTATTTGGACTATAGAATACATAATGTAAAAGTATGGTTTCTATTTGTGTCCGAATTACTAGATAATTCTGTTTATAGTGGATCCGGATTAACGAAGCTTTGGTTTACTTCAATGTAAACTCGGCCAAGAAGTTAATGTCTCCCCCTTCCCCTGTCGAGGACAGATTATCAATATTACATTCCACGAGTCATACACCGAGCTTCGGGCATATTCGGTATAGTATAGTAGGTAGGTTTCCAGAAGGAATATACATATCCCCTCGAGATTTTATGATTCACATCCCTTCAAGCGTTGGTTTACGATTCCCAGTTACATATTTAAATTTTATATTAGTGAGGGTAACTAAAAACAATTTCAGGTAATGGTATTAAATTGGCTTTAACACATTCATTACTCTGAAAACAAAATGAAATTGACAAGTGTGTTAGTAAATAAGCGCAAGTGGACGCGATAGAACTGAAATATTTATGGGATAAACCAAAACAACATTTCTGGGAAACTTTCTACATCAAATGTGGGGCAAAAGGTTCTCGAATTATAATTCCTCCCACTAAAGCCCAAATTAGTTAAAATATGTAGGTAAAGAATAAGTTTTCAAAACGTATGGATTTTAAAAATATTTAACTCACTAGGTTGATTTCAACATAAAAATATATACATAAGTATGTGTTATATTTAGGTGTCTGAAGGAATACGAAAATTGTCCGAGTTTCAATTCATTCAGGATTATGTTTCTTTATTTATATATTTAATATAGATATTTATGGTAATTTTGGAAAATTTCTTGCACGATGATAAGAACTATTTTGTAATATTTACCAATAATATGATAGGATTCTGTTGACAAAATGTACTCTTTTAAAAGAATAAGGATCCTAAAAAGGTTCAAGAAAAATAGGAACAATGTGGACAAGACATTTGGACATGCTCTATTTCTTATGCATCGAAAGCGTAAACATGTGTTTGATGAAACAAATACCCGTTTCATATGTTAGCCATCAACACCTAACGCTACCACTCCAAAACGAAATTGTACCACAAACCCGTTCCAGAGACAATTATTATCGTGACGCACATTTATTCCAGTCGTCCGTTACAAAACGCTTAATGCATTAGTATTAAACACAAAAAATTCTCCTACCACTTCCCTCAGTCTTATCTATGACTACGTCTCAGTTTAGTCCACATATAAATACATTACATTCGGGCATATTTCGCTCATAATGCAGTTTCGTACTTTATTCCAACGAAATCGAAATATCGATTTCGTTAGTCACAATAGAAGTATCCGTATGAAGTGATCGTTTTATCTATAATATAGGGACGTTCAACTTCGTGTAGTGTATTACGTGCTATTTTAAACAAAGAAAGTAATAGACGGAATGAGTTACATCGCTGCTCTCGACATCGGTACAACAACTATCCGATGCCACATAATTAATTCAATCACGGAAACTGTTGGCAGAGCAACTGCTAAAGTAAGTAGGTACCTAGGTCATTTTGTATCTATACATACAAATCAACACAAGCGCAAGTTTTGTATATGTCGGGTCTTTAACTAAATTTTAAGGATTTATTAATTATATTTTAAGATTTATTCAATGGTGCCTTGTGTTTAGTAGTTTAAACGAATGAAACAATGTTTGAACATATAAGTAGTCCGATGATACCTAGATACAAACTAGGAAAACTATGGAAATGTTAAACAATAAATCTAAATCGAATTCTTTCGACAATTTAAGGTTTGATAAATTTATGATAATTAATTTCCAAAATAAAATATTTGCTTTTACGCAAAAGTTTGTTTGGAAATTTGTGTTTTTTTAATTTGACATATTTTTATGTTAATTTATTACAACGTTAAGTTTTCTTATAATTGCCATAATTTTTAAAAACCGGTAGGGCAATATAATTAATAAACACGACGTAATCATCACTTTCATTTGCAATAGCTATTCTTTTAAATTAACGTCTCAAATCGATCAATTTAAATGCGCTACATCCGTTTTAATTAGTTTTTGTTTTCATAACATTTTCCCTATAGGCCATTTCGATCACTTTTGTCCTCATCAAAGATTGCAAAACCTATCAGTAAAGTTTTGCTACGTGAAGTGGTGGTTGGATGAAAAAATTAAACCATGTGGCATCAAGTTTTAAAAATATCAGTTGGGAAGCTATCAACAAATCCTGAACTCCTCTTCCAACAGAATCTTCGTTCAGTACTAATTATACATAATTTAGCAAATGATTTAATTTATAACGCGCTTATTTTGGTAGCGACTGCCTGAGAAAATTTTAGTAAGGTGTTGCCAGAAAGAGAAACCGAAAACAAAACACTTGCTTATCTTGTTTGTAAAAATACAGCTGGCAAGCACCAAGTCAAACCCCTTGTAATAGGAAAATAAAAAAATCCTAGATATTTTGAGAGTTTTCATCTACCTGTGAATTTCGAATGTTGGAAAAATGCTTGGATGAATATCGATTATTTTTGAAACGATGGAAGAATTGCTGTTCTTTACATACTTCCAAATATGACATTTTCGATGCAGCCAATGGCTCAAAATGTTCTTCGAATCGTAAAAGTACAGATTTGTAATGTAATGTAATGTAATGTAATGTAATGTAATGGAGTGGGGTCTGGCCCAAAGTGGCCCTTTGCACTGCGACCACGTTGATCTATTGTGCTTCCCCTTGTTTTTATTTATTTAATACGTCTAGGAACAGGATCAGCGCCTTCAAAGGGAGTGATAAATCTATAGATTTAGCTTGTGATCCAGTGTATCATCAAGATCTGGACTTTTCAAGAATGTTTAAGTTAACGGTAAAATAACTATAGAAAATGCAGTAATCGACTTTTCGCTAGTATAGGACAGGCTAGAAGTTGAGACCATAAAGAAATGTTGGAACAATACTTTTAATTTTAATAAAAATGAGGAGGATTCTGGCCTAAAGGTAAACATTCCTCAACATTTTAGAGGAAAAATACAAAAGTAAGGCACAAAAGACAATCATAAAAGTCGCAATGTTACTTTTCAGGTTATTTTTTGTAAATCTGAACGATACAATTGTATTTATATTTTGAACTGAGTTTTTACAAGAGTATATCCAAAAATAAATTGAAGGTAATGAAGGTGAAAGAGCAGGTGACGACGATAATGATAGACCAGAAGGAGACGAGGGAAAGTAACAACAAAAGCCGAAGCTGTAGACGCATTTAAAAAGGTTAAAAGAATAATGAAATTGATGATTTAATCATGATACGAAAGCGCAAAGATAATCATTTAATAAAACGAATAAAGTACTGTTCGATTATATGAACAATTCGATTTTTTGAATAGATTTGGTTCCCATTTAGTTTACATAACTGAGTTTCTATTGTGTCCAATTCTTAACTTTTGACCCAATAGGGCATAATGAAAACAACGCGTCAATGGCAACCAAATTCTTCATTATTTAGTTTAGTATGCCATACACCTGAAGTCAAAATATTTCAATTAAGAATATCACAGCCAACTTCAGTGTATTTACTGTTTAACTCGCTTGTGGATCGCATGTATAAATTTTTGTTTCTTTTTATTGTTTTTATAACAACAGCAAATTACCTCCCTTATTTTGAACTTGGTGGCATAAACTAGAGAATTAATTCAGCATTAAAAACAGTAGTCGAAAAGAATGCATGTGGACAGCAATTCATAAAGTATGTTCCATTTGGTTATTAAAAAGAACACCAGTACACGACGAGGTTTTTATTATATACAACTTAAAGCTACTACTTTCAGCGATTTTTCTTCATAGTTGCCATTAAGATTATTATTATTATTATTATCATTATTATTATTATTAACATGGTATAGATACATATGTAGTTGACGTTGTATTGTATTGTATTGTAATGAGATGGGGTCTGGCCCAAAGTGGCCCTTTGCACTGCGACCACATTGATCTATTGTGCTTCCCCTTATTTTTTTATTTATTTAATACGTTAAGGAACACGATCAGCTCCTTCAATGGGAGTGTAAATAGGTCCTCTTCACTTAGCGTATATGCATGTAGTAATCTGTATCTCCTGTGGCCTAGTGCCCCACAATTAGTGATTAAGTGTTCCATTGACTCCTCTTCTTCACCGCAGAATCTGCAAGTGTCCGTGTTGGATAAGCCCATTTTGTATAGGTGCTTGTTGCAGGTATAGTGGCCTGTGAGTGCCCCTGTCAGTGTTTTTAAGCTTCTCCTGTCCAGTTTTAGGGCGAGGTCCGCCCTCCTAACGTCGAAGCTCAGAAACTTTTGGAATGTTCCAGCCCGCTGGTATCATTCCAGTGTTTTATTGTGATGGATGCTGTTCATTTCTTTGTCTCCCCTTTAAGGAGACCCTTATTAAACCCAAAAGGTGGGGTAGGTCCAATAAAGTTTCTCTCAGCCCCTTTTTTGCGCAGATGTCTGCCATCTCATTTCCCCCATGCCCCTCATGTCCTGGCACCCAGACCAGGGTAATCTGGTTCTGAGTAGCCAGGGCGTGGTTGACGTTTCGATGATACTTCCAATTTTTCAGAAGTTGTCCAGCTATCGTATTGTCTTATGCCAATTTTTTGCCTCTCTCGGTGTTTTTCCTTTTCTTGTTTAAGATATCCGCAATGCATTTTGTTATATGTTCGTCTTGAACTTCTTATTCTCTTGTGTTTTTGTGTTGCGACTATCCACACTTGCTTCAGCTGTCTATCCTCTTCTAATCTTTATAGGTGGTCCCACCATCCTAGCTGTTTTGTTTCTATATATTTTGACATTGGCTATACTTTCAGTTCTTCTCGTTCCTTATTTTGTCCAGTTTGGTTAGTCCTCTTACTCTCCTTTTCCGACGCTTGTAGTTTACTTTTATCCCTTTGTGTTAGCATCCATGTTCCGCATCAAAAAGTTAAAACTGGACGGTATATGGTTTAGAATACTCGGAGCTTGGTTAATTTGGAATCTATTTCATTATTTATGATCATGCTTGCATTTTTTCATTGCTGTTTATTTATACACCTAGGTACTGAAAGTTGGTTACTTGCGTTATTTCTTTATTATCGATTCTAATCTTTATTGGCTTTTGTTGTCCCGCTATCGTCACGTTGGGTTTATCCTTATTCCAGCTCTTATTAGCTCTGCATTCCACACTTCCAAATTATTTTGCAGACTATTCTACGAATCTGCGTCGTCTGCAAAAACTTCAGTTGAGACTTCGATTTTTCTCATGGTTCTGTATCCCACCACAATGTTCTTCCCTACTCGTTCACTTCCCTTGATTATCTCGTCCATGTATGTACGTAATAAATAACGTTGGGCTTAGCGCCCGCCCTGTCTTAGTTCGCTTGGTGGTTTTAAATGAATCTGAATTATATTTGTCGTGGATTATTACATTGATGTTATCTTCGTATATATTTTTAATGATTCTAGTCTAGTCTAATCTGTTTTTAATGTTTTCCATAGCTTTCTGCGTGGTACCATGTCTAATGCTTTTTCATGTCTATGAATACCAAATATATTGGTTTCTTTTGGGGATATGTTTTTTGAATAAGCTGTTTGATTGTAAATATATGGTCTTGGTTTTTCTTGGTGATTCTTCATCTTCTCCTTTGTCCATGGGTTCCTTGAAATACTCCTTCCACCTACATATATTTTATATCTTCGTCCACCGTTACGACTTTAATCCTACCACATGTGCCACAATTGTGCCTTTTATCAGAAAAAGTATATATTTATGTACCTATCCCTATATTTATAAAATCATGTTATTTAAAATAACTCTAGTAGATCGAAAGCGGATATACATATGTACATACATACATACGTTATGTTCACATTCTTTCCAATCTTCCAAGTACTTTTCTGAATTGTACTCTGTTCCCCTTTGAAACACTTGCTGTGATTTGTGTCTTATCTTGTTAACGATAGCAACACGCTGCCTTTTTGTATTTCTTGAAAAAAGGAAATACACGAAAACACCATGAAAATGACGGTTTATTGTGTTTAATTCGGATACTGTACATATTTCTATCTATCTTTAATGTTAATGTATTTATCTAAAATATTAGCAAAATATATTTAAGATATTGAGATTGACATTTAAACACGGCAGTTTTCCAGCTCATCTACACAAAATCCACTTATCCAATAGCCACAGATTTACAGTCTGTAAAGAAGAAAGAGGAGATTTAAACGATCTAAACCTTGGATGTATCAAATTGAAAAGCAAGATCGATATACTTGTTGACGATTTCTGAAAGATGAAATTACAACCTCCAAATATAAACTACACTATAGCACAAGAAAATGCAGATATCAACATAAGGATATACAAGTTCATGTGTGACTGCGATATCAGAATATGAAATTGTTACATGATAATAGTCTTGTATCCCTTGTTTTTTATCTTTGTAGAGCTTCCCTCCTTCCTGGGTCCTAACTTGTGTAACGCGTTGAGGTGATAAGTGGATAATGGCTAAGGTCAAGGCCAGAATAATAATAATAACAGTAATATTTAATATCTACTGTATTACTTGTCTTTTAAACACGATTCCTATAGAATAGTATCAAAATTCAATTTAGAAAGAGAAGGTAGTTCAGTATCTTTTTCGTAATTCCTTTTTCTTTTTAATTTGATACGCATTTCATAATCGATTAAATGTTTTATAATGCGTACTAAAAATACAGTAGAAGATCAAATGCTATCAGATATTTGTATATACTAATAACTCTCATGTTTCTATTGTAATGGTTCACACTTCACATATCGAAACAAGTGTTTTCTTTCTGGCAAATTTTATATTTTTATAATTAATATATATCACCTTTCGTGTGGTTTCCTATTGTATATAATAAATCTATTGGTTTAGTAAATAAGTAATTGTAGATTTTTTAAGAAAGTGAAATACAATATTTTTGTATTGTTGATTTTTATCAATGATTTGTGGTTACCTTCCAGAGTATGCCATAATTCCACATTCGTAAAACTTCTGACTGTTATAATCATTTATTAAGTGTTTACCTTTCAAAAAACTTTGCAAGGACCGAAATAAATGATAATCTGATAATATATGATCAAGACTTTATCGTAGAGAGAATCCAACCAAGCTTCAACACATGCTTTTTAGATTCAACATTCTACGAGTCCCGTCAAATAAAAACTACACCATCTATTAATATAATTTTAGCTATCACCTATCAGACAAAAATATGCAGGCCTTTTCACACCTAATAGGTAAAATTTATTACGAGAGTGCAGAATATGTATCTACACATCCGTTGAGAAGTATCCGGATAGAAGAGCACTACGTCGCATATACCCCTCTCATACAAACTATGAGCAGAAGTAATTTGGTCCACTTATTTCGTAACGATCGTGCACATGCATGGATTACATAAAGATAGGATTAATATATTCCATGCTGTAGTCATTACCCTTACCATACTAACTTAAACTAACTTAAATTCATTTCGATTACTAAATTGTCACCCTCATTGAGAGATACTCACTGAGTGTTAATCGAAAAATGGCGAAGTTGCTCTGCAGACCATATACTACCCACAGTTTCACGTACACGGTTCCAGAATTTCAAGAGTAACCTATCATTTGACTATTGAAAATGACAACTTGGCTCTAGAAATCTATATTTGTAAGTATCAAAATCGGCGTGGCAACTGTAAAAACCATTTTTATTTTAATTGCTTTGCCAAATTACTTCTTACAAGACAAGCAACACGGAATTTCGATCTGTGGGATATAGCTGATAAATTGTTAATAATAACATCTTTATTACAAAATATTTGAAATGCAAACAGAATTTTAATTCGGTTAAATAGCAAATGGAACTAGTGTTAAATTTAGAAAAGATCATCAACGTCAAAATTATTAAACGTATGCATGTATTATACTTAACTTTTTAATTGCAGACTCAATTGCTTTATCCGGAACTGGGGTATGTAGAAATTGATCCAAACGAACTCTGGTCTTCAATAATAAATCTAGTCAAAGATGCTATTTTGGGTAAGTTTTCTAGCTTCTTCCATTTATTATTTGCTTTAGGTGTTTTCTTGGTATTAACATTCTTATATAAATTCGGAAACTAGCTTTTTGCCTTCCATATGACTGCAAAATTGTCTTTTAATTTAAATAAATTATTGTCGAAAACTAAAGGCCAAGTTCGAGAGTTAAAAATTCATATCGTTTATAAAACATGACACCTTACAATAATTACAATCGCATTTATATAACATTTACATAACAAACTTCACACCATATTTGAAATAGACTACTCATATAAATATATAATTTTGATCAATCAAAAATCTTCAAAACCGAACGAGAAAAAACTTGAAACATATTAGAAGTGATACTCTCTGTAAATCGATAAAAAACGCTATAAATAAATAGATCAAATAGAACACCTATTCATAGTATTCTCTTCTCCTGAAGCTATCCTTTTGGAGTATTGACTGCTCTGCGTTTTTCAACGGGTAGTGTAAACATGATGAGTTAGCTGAATCCGTGCATCTTCTTTGTTTATTACTCTGCAATTCTATATACTAGTTAGTTGATTTATTCTCTAAATTGAATCAATATATTTTCAGTACCTTTACCAGCAATTTCTTTTTCAATTTTGTTGTTTGTTATAGTTGCTTCATTATATTTCCATGTTTTTACCCCCAAAGTAGACGCTTAACGCATCGTTTGAAAATCTTATTGTAGTTGTTCTTGAGACTTTGTTAGGTTCCCAGATTCTTTTTAATGAGTTGAAAGTGTACTATACCGCTGTTTTTAATTGAATATCTCATCACAATTGACTCCAGGTAGGTGAGCTTATTCACTTCCTCTACTTCTCGTTTGTTTGTCCTTATATATTATGTTGGTTATTGTTTTTTACGGTTTCAGTTGTTCCTGTATTCAATTGATAGACATGTATCGTTTGTACCATAAACTCTAGGTCTTCCGAATGGTTGTAAAAAAACTATGTACGTAATTTCAATTCTAGTATCATTTGATTTCTCCATATTCCAATCTATCTTGGTCAAGGGTAATATTAGGAACCAAACACATCGTTGTTTTACTCCACCCTCGCAAAAATTTTTGCTTTGATATTTCCTGGTAGTTCTAATCTGGTGATTCACTTGCGTGGCCCAGTATCCCTGTAATTCTTAAAGTACGAATGTGATTGACGGTGGAGCATTTTTGTCTGAACCCCACTTGATTACTTTCACGGCTTTTATCTAGCCCTAATTTTATTCTGTCTAATGACATTTTGTTAATATCTCTGATGTGGTACTTTATTATCATGCCTTTCTCCGATGCCTATGGTATCTCTTCATCATTTCAATTTTTTGATCATTTTTTTGGAGAGTTGATTTATTTTCAATTTCTTCTTTTGTAATTCCATCTGTGTTGATAATTAAGTCTTGCCTTAAGCAATGTATTATCTTATGTTTTGCATATATTTCTCTAAGGTATTCGCTACATCTTTGTGTTATTTTTTGCCTTGATTTTCGTTCTTTGTTTTTCTTGAATTAATAACATTAGTACAGAAGAATTGAAACATGTTTTTGACAATTTGAAGCGACGAGTAAATGTTTGCTTACCAAATAATAGAGACATTTTTGCTTAAAAATAATAAAGACCATTTTCAACACTTTCTGTAAATTTGAATGCATAGTTATAAAACTAAAATATGCCAGATTTATTTTACAGAAACTTAGCGACCATATTTTTGTAAATATAGAAGGTATAACTTTTCAAATAAATAATAGTTAGTGGTTTTAATGTTTAACATTACCAATGTGTAATATTGGTTGCGTACTCAAAAGGGGTGACGTGGGTTTCGTTTATAAATGAAGACCCAGTGCATACATAAATAACAGGTACTTACTTTATTTCACTTTTTATTTTGTCAGATGCACGGCTGAAATCAACTGATATTAAATGCTTGGCAATTACTGCTCAAAGAGGAACATTTATCACCTGGTATAAGGATACTGGGGAATATCTTCACAATTTTATAACATGGAAGGATCTTAGAAGTAAAGAATTAGTTGAGAAATGGAACAACTCATATTTATTGAAGGTATTATAATTAAGTATTGAGAAGAAGCATTGGGCGCGGATAAGACAAAATCTGTACTAAACATTAAGCAAAAGATGTGGAACACCATCTCAGACCTTTTTCCAATTCTTCGGTGTTTTATCTAATCCTTGAAATTTATCTATCACACAAAAACTAATACACTCAGTATGCTATTTATTTTTAATTTACAGGGAGATTACAGCTATCTAATATTATATAATTATCTCCAATGATAATAATCTAAATGCAAAGATCGATTCATAAAAAATGCGACCTTGGTGTGCAAGGTCCGGGTTTGAAACCTTGATTTTTGATAAGCGCAGGTGAATCAAATATAAATCGATATTTTTGATTAACTACAAATCGATCTCAAAAAATAGGAGCAGGCCAATACCGATCTTGTGTCTAGCTTGATCACAGAAGTGTGAGCGAGAACAAATAAATAATATTACTGTGACTATGAGATCGAATAATGAGATGAAGCGTAAGACCTTTGTATACTTTCTCATTCGCTATACTTGTTTTTTTATATATGATCTTACCCTTTGTCAAAGATGCTTAAGAAAAGGTGGAAACTATGGCGAATAAGGAAATATTTTTACTTTGAAAAATAGTTTAAAAAAGAAGATCGACTCGTCTTTGATTCACCTTCGTAATTATAGGATTACATCTCATTCTTTTCCCAATTATTAAATGTAAGATAAATTAATGTTATACCTATTTCTTAAAAATTATGTTGATAACATTACATTTCAGGCAATCTATTTAACAATTTGAATATTTGTAGAGCATGAAGTCTGGCGCACACTTTTTATATTTTTTCTCCAGAAATGATAGATACTTAATGGGAAGTAGACTAAACTTAAGTACGATTCAGGTAATATTAAATAAGAAATACGAATGTAAACATAACTATTTAATTAGACAATCTAAATGCTATTTTAATTGCAAACGCCACTAAAACGATTATGATGATTTTAGTGCACTAGCCGACTATTATGGGTACTAGAAAATATTCCTGCAGCTCGTGAAGCAGTTCGAAAACGTAATCTTTGTTTTGCTACCATAGATACATGGCTGGTGTATAAATTAACAGGAAGAGCACAATATATAACCGAAGTGTCTAACGCTAGTTCCACGGGACTTTTTGATCCTTTTGTTATGGATTGGTCAGACTGGCCTTCTTTTCTTATGGGAATTCCAAATCACATTTACCCAAAAATCGTAAATAGTGATTATGAGTTCGGAAACACATTGCCGGAAATATTTGGTGCATCTATTCCAATTAAAAGTGTTGTAGGTTCAGATTTTAATCAGCTAGATAAAATAAAAATAATATTTCTAAAATTTGAATGAAAAGATTAATGCAACCTTGATTATCTAAAGGCACTCTCTCACGCTGCACTCTTTCCACTGAGCATATCTAGCAGGCCATAATATTTTTCAACAAATTCTGTTTTGTATTTATTTAAGTTAATTGTTTACATATTTAATGAGAGTGGCGGTTGACAAATATACTTGAATAGTTTTAAAATACATAAATTTAAAGTGATCCTTAGTACAAGAAGTCCTTGAATTTAACAAAATGCATTATGGATCTGTGGTTTCCTACAACTTTACACTTTGCTTACGCCATAAACAATGTTTTGAGGAAATCAATCGAGCGTCTAGTGAAAAACCATGTTCCTCAACTACCATAAAACGTGGTATCTACAATGAATTTCTAGGTGGGCAACGTTCCTTCAATCACAGTTTTCGAGCTCCTAAGTTAGAAACAGTCATTACCGACGCAAATATTGGTATTGTTGGGAACATGATTGAAGAATTGTTACTGTAAGGAATATTTATGTAACTCCAGAGATGGATGGTGTGAAAGCAATGACCACTATTTTACACAAGAATTGAAAAATATGTAAGCTGCGTTTTCGTTGAATTTCCCGCAATTTGACCCCAACGCTCTGACAATGAGTCATCTACATCTGCTACACCAGGTGCTCATCATTACAGGTGATGAAATATGAGTATACTGGTATAATCTCGCGAAAAAGAAGCATCGGTAATTTGGATCTTTGAGAATAAGTCGACTCTAGCAAAAATTCTTCGTAAAAGAGACGAAACAAAAAAGGTTACCACATTTTCGGGAATATTGAGCATGTTTCCACTGCACCACTAGAGCACTATCGTACTGTTAATGTTGAATGAAAAATTCTCCTAAATGTTGGCAAAATCATCCAAGACGTAGGATCATCTTGCTGCATCTCACTGCTGCTCGAATAATTGCGAGTATTATAATGTCCACATCATTCAAATAATGGTCTAGACTTGGTACCTAATTTTTTTGTTTCCACCTGCACAGTGATACGTTTTAAGTCGGCCAAATGGATTCATTTCAAAATGAAATAAACAACCTAACGCAACAAAATTGAAAAACATGTTTTGGAGATCTATTTTCACGGATGCAAAAATGTATTGAATGCAAAGGGAAATACTTTGAAAATTAGAAAATATGTATGTGTGTGTGTTTTGTCAATATATTGTGTATTTCTACACTTGGCTTAACTGAAAGCGAACTGTCTTGGTAAATTACAAATTTTTGTATGGTGATTTAATTTTTCAAGGACCCAGAAGAGTATTTTAAGCATCCTTCACAAAGAGAGAAAATTGACAGAAATTTCTTTGCTAATAAAAATTTTAGTTTTTCATCTCTTACCAACCACCAGCTAAAATAGAAAATGTATGGTAATCAAGGTTTCATTATTTAGCACGTCGATATATTTTAATAATTATATGCAGTCCAATATTATTGATTCAAATTTTTTATGATAGATTGCAGATCAACAAGCATCAATGTTCGGCAGTTGTTGCTTCAAACAAAATGAAACCAAAATAACTATTGGAACTGGTAGTTTTATTAACATCAATACAAAATCTCGACCAGTTGCAAGTGCCGAAGGTACCTATCCATTAGTTGCTTGGAACGTACACAGTACTTCAACTTACTTAACAGAGGCATCTTGTAAAGATGCGGGATCATTGATTCAATGGGCACTAAGTGTGGGTACGTTTAATATAAAAATTATATTTCCCTTATACAAAGCTAGAACCAGAAGAATAATTTTTGCATAAAGGTTCGTTTTCTTTTTTAATTTCGGATATTTTTTAACTTTTATCCTCCGTATCTTTTTATTGAGACGAGTATATAAAAATATTACCATTATTAATTTAAAGTTGTAGTGTTAATTAAATTACAGGAATTGCCTCAGACGTTTCCGACATATCAGCGCAAGCTTATAGTGTAGAAGACTCAGATGGTGTATTCTTTATCCCCGCATTCAGCGGTTTAGGCGTAAGTAATTAATTAATATTAGTATATTAAATGTAGAAATTTACATTTTGATTCCAGTATTAAATTATTTGATAAAAACTAAATTTATATCTTGAAAATGTACAATTGATTTTGCCTGTGCAATAACATGTGTAACATAAATTGTACAGAATTACGTGTAGTTAGACTGCGCAGAGGAAAACGATATATTCAGCATCTTCCAGTAAAAATAAATTTGATGCTATCCATACGTAACAAAATACAAATCACAAAATCATAAATATTCGGAATTAACGAGTCAGAAACATATTATTTTCATTTCAACACAATAAAATCTGAAAATAAGGAGGATATATACGAGGGTAGATTGACAAGTTTCTGGAATCACTGCTAGCGGGTTACTATTACTATTTTCCCAAATACTTTATGTCGTTATGTTGGCAACTCTTTTATATCAATTGACTGCAAATAGTAAATCGATCTGTCAAATAGTCAGGTTTTCACAAGGATTTAAGTCAAATACCTTTTTGTGTTTTCAATTATGGATAAAAGCGAAGTTCGAGCGGTCATCAAATGGACTAAAAATCTATTTGGAAGGGAAAACCGCAACGGAAATCAAATCAAGGATAGATGTCATTGTTGAGTACCCATCACCTTTATTTTCCATCGCAAGTTTTTAGCTTTCGGAATGCAATCATGGCCGCATGCATACAAGCGATGAACCACGTTCAGGACGTCCGAAACGGTTACCACGCCAGAAATTGTGCGAAAATCCATGGCATGGTTTTGGCAGATCGCCGAATAAAAGTGCGTGAAATTGAGGAAGCCGTAGGCATATTTTATAAACGAGTAGTTCGTATTTTAAATAATGAATTGACTTTAAAAAAGCTTTTCGCGATGTGGGTACCAATTTGTTCAATTCGGGGCACAAACGCATTCCAGCTCGAACTTCAGCCGACTGTTTGGAAGTGTTTACGAGGAATGTCACGGATTTGAAGAGACAATTCGTGAACATGGATGATACCTGGATTCATCACTACAGATTTTGGTCGAAGAAAGTTATTTCCGGAAGGTAATCAAAAAGCTAGAGAAACGTTGGACCAAGTGTATTGGGCTTCGAGGGGATTATATTGTAAAATAAAATACAACTTGAATTCGCTTTATTTTGTTTTCATTGTCATTCCTGAACCTTTTCAATCTACCCTCGTATTATTGAGGCAGTGTTAGTTGAAGCAATAAAAAGAACAAATAGATAATCAACACTTTTAGGCGCATATAAAAGAATACTGAAATTCCTATCAACATTTACAACATAAAAAAGTTTATGAGCAATCACTCAACGACAAATAAGTTGTAAAAACTTGTATTGTATATATAGAACCTTATTGACATGCTTCATTTACATATTTATCATGTCACAGAGGTTTGCAATAAATGCATCACATAAATTAACATGATAAGAACTAAATACAAAACACAAAAAAAAAACAAATAAAGCACTAAACTGAACTAAACAAAAAGAAAAAAAGAAAGAACAATACCAAGACTACCAACAATTAAACGTAGCTGCTTAATGCTCTGTAATGCAATATTCTTTTTAAAAAAGGTCTCTCGTCTACTTTCTCATTTAAACACCATCTTTAATATACCTCATCTGCATTTTCACTATTTCCACAATTTCGTTCACACCCCACACTTCCACCCCAAACAACAAAAGATTTTTAACACACGCTTCCCAAATGATGATGTTCGCTTTGAAACTCTATTTGAACTATTCATTTAATTTTCTCCCCAGTCTATCATTTGCAACTGACGCCTTTTTACACACATATCTCGCATGCTCCTTATAAGAATTATTACAACTAAACACAAAACCTACATATTTAAACATTCTCGCCCTTTCTATCACTACCCCCTTCTACTAGCACCTGCCCTGATCCTTCATCCGCCCACCCTTGCTAAACACCATGTATTTAGTTCTGTCCACATTCACTTCCAAGGCTCTCCTGTTAATAAATTTTTCCGATCTCGCGACCATTTCTTTCACATCATTCATACTTTTCGCAAAAATTACCATATCATCCGCATACGACAAGGACCAAACTTTTTCTCTACTAACCACTATCCCGCCGCTTTGCACCACTTTCAGAACATTCTTCAGCCTTGCCGTATACTGATTAAATAACGTTGGACTCAACAGGCAATCCTGTCGAAACCCTCTCAACGTTCTGAAACTACCACTAACCTCGTTTCCTACTCTTACACAACATTTCGTATCGTCATACATTTTCCTAACTATATGGCACATTTGCTCGGACATACCATACTTTTTCATCAAATCAAACAAGATCTCCCGATCCACTGAGTCATATGCGACCTTCACATTTCCAAATAAAGCGTACAATTTGCCACCCTTACACTACAACTGTTGGTTCTTGTATAACTGGGCACCTGACACTATTTTACTATATAGTCATCACGTAAATTCAAGCGCCTCTCATATCATGCAATAAGTTTTTGTATCTCTGCACCATATTGTTCTACCACCACTTGATTAAGATAAATAGTAATCTCTAATTTCAGATTTCCACTGCTATGAAAATATTTTTCTTCCCAAACATCTTTCGGTGTCATCCTCTTCTATATCTTTATGCTTTTTCAGTTATCAGTTAGGATTCTATCTCCACCAGAACCAATGTCTTACATGCCTTTCTGTCATTTGCTAGTCCTCTCCTTTCTTTTCGTGTTTTTCCTCTCTTTCATGTCGTTTCCTTTATTTGATCGATCCATTATTTTCTGATCCCTTTTCTTCTTTCTCGTTTCCCCCATTTCTAGTATCGTTCTAATAATTCTATCTGGGTATATTCTCACTACCTTACACCTTTGATTAATTGGTTCTTACTTTGTGCTTTCTTTAATCGTCTCACTTTTTATCCCATTTCATCTTCGTTACTACTTTTCCTCAGGGCTGGCACTGTATTGGAATTGTGTTCTTTCATTATCACCTTTTCATTAATTTCCCTTCTTGCTAGTATTGCATTGTTTACTATACAGTAACTTCATCTATGTATCATTTATAGTAACACTTCCCAGATATCTATTGGATTATTTTCATGTTTTTACAATGGAACTGAATTTCCTTTTTTGTTTCGGTTGCTTTTTATTTGCTACCATTTTACAATGTTTTTTCCACATTCTCATTATCCTAAATATATTTTCCACCAACACTATATCATTTTTTATGAAAAGCTAATAATTTTTATCGATAATAAGCTCTTATATCCAGTTATTATGCTCATAAGGTCTGTTTTATGTTTTAGGTTGTTTATAATTTGATGGCATATAGTAATGAATAATAATGAGGTCAGACTGTCACCCTGTTTTAGTTCTTATAAATTTTATTAAGTGCTTTGGTACATTTATCTTTTCTAGAATTTCACAGATATTATTTTTTATTATTTTTTATAATGTTTTTCCTTCGTTTTCTTTCTTTCACTCTTCTAATCATAAATATTATTTATTTGTCTTTCTGATCTAAAGACTACCCGATAATCTTCCAAGTTTCCCTCCACATGTCTTTTCAATCTCGACTCTATTATGCTGATACATAACTAGTGGAAAGCTGACATATGTTAACTAACTTATAGCTCTATAGTTCTACAGTTTAGCTGCTCACTTTTTTATGGATGAGGAATATGAGAATTAATTTTTTAGGAATTTCCTTACCAGTTTATCCATTGCATCCCTATCTCTATGTATTTTATCATTTCAACTACCAAGTCATCTTCGTCGAATGCTTTTCCTAGCTAAACTCTTTTTAGAACTTCTTCTATTTCTTCTCTTGTGATGTTTGCATTGTTTTTAATTATATATTCTTCTACTTTTTCTTAGATTATTTCCTCTTCCAGCAAACACAAATTATACAGACTATAAATGGAGTTATGGGTTAAGCCACTACGTAAGTGGCACGTAAACGAGGAGTGTGTATGGAGATTACATAGTGGATTAAGCCGCTAATATCCTCCCAAATCTCGTGCATAATCATAGTGTATACTTTAATTCCTTCATTTAATTACCTTTCCATGATTCCAGTATTTATTTTCTGTTGATTTTAATTTGCTTGTTGTAGTTTCTTATCCCTCCTATTTACTTTCTTTTGTCTTCTTCACGTTTTGCTTTCATTTTGCACAACAAATTTTGTGGTGTTTTTTATACTCTTCATTCAATTCATATAATTATCTATCGCTTTGTTTTAGTTTGTAAGTATTTCTTCCACTCGAGTTTTCTTTTCCTTTACAGCTGCTGTTACATCATCGTTCCACCAGTTTGTTCTTTTTCCATTATTAAAAAAATGTTGATAAAGTATTTTAAATAATAAAATTGGCACAAATTTTAGAATGCCAAACCTACTAAAATCTTAAGTTAACAATTTATATATCTTGTTACAAGTGTAATGTATATTTAATTGGAATAAATTACGAATTAGATCCTTTTTCTAGCCACCCGTTTCCGATGATTTGGCAGCTAGTGGTTTCCTTGGTTTAAAGCCCACAACGACCAAAAATCATTTAATGAGGACAATTCTTGAAAGCATAGTTTATTCAGTAGCTTCCGCTTATAATATGTTAGAGCAGCACAAATCGAACGAATGTAAAGAATTAAGGTACGCATAAATATTACTTTTTGTAAGTACTTCCATAGTCTTACTCTTTTAGTATAGATGGTGGTGTGTCAAATAATGATTTTGTATGCCAATTATTAGCTGACGTACTAAATATAAATATTGTGCGATACGACTCACACGAAAGAACGATAATGGGTGCAACCTTATTAGCCGGTTTAAATACAGGTTTGTATATACATACATACGTAATTTCGACTGTTTATCAAAATTTACTTGGAGATAAAACTTTATAGTGATGAAAATGTACCATTAAAGTTTCTTGTACCGTTTGGTGCATTCCCATTAACTGTTTAATGCGCTAATTTTTGCAATACATATTAAGCAAAGTAATGCCCCCAAATGTTTGTGTAAAATACTCGCCGTACCTTGAGTATCAAACATCTCCCACATACAGATAAATATTCATCCTATAGATATCTCCCCGAGAGGATCCGAATAAGATACCCAGCCGACTTTTTGAAGTCGTGCTGTCACATACACCATCCCATTTTTCTGAATGGGGTCATGATCTCCACTCGTTCACGGAAGATGTGAGCTATAGAAGGCAATCGTGATTTTTTTGGATTCTTGAAGATAATCAATCTGATAATCATCACCATGGCCACACAATCATTTGAAATCTAACCAATGCTCGTGTAAAGTTAATTATTTCTCATGTTCTCCTGTTATAATGAACTTTGTCCAATTATGACTTTTTCCATTGTCTTCTGTTTCTGTATTTCACTTTCAGTTTCTGATATTTGTTGCTTCCAAATCTTCCTTCGCTTCAACCTGGCATTTGCCATTTTAGGATTAATGCCTTTATATGAATGACAATATTTTCTCAATTTAATAAATTAAAATCAACGCCGTGATAAACGCAGTGGGTAAAACAGATAAGATGGAAGAGTCAAAAAATACAAAAACGGTAAAATCTAATATTCTATTTTTATAATGTTCGTTTTTAGTCAAACTAACAAGGAGGGAAGAAAAAAGGACGAAAAGAAAAATTAGATAATGGAGGAGCCACAGGAAACAAGGCTAGAAATATACCAAACAGAAAAAAAGAACTAAGTTACTAGGCACTTAGCTTTTCAATCTCTACTTTGAAGTTTTATGAAGGATTATGTTGAATGTGGCATATATTTAAGAAAGTTCTTTTGGAATAATTTGTTTCAAAATCTAATTTTTTACATTATCAAAGTCGAAAAAATGGCGATATTCTAAATGCTGACTGTCTAGAAAGGTACTCGTTAATTGGTGTTTCCTTGCAATTAATTTGATAAATTACATTAGGCAGGTCAATAATGTCTATTTTATTTTTAAGTTTAGACATGAATAGTCTGGGCAAACAGTGGTAATTACGAAATAAGTTGCGACAGCCTATATATACACATTATTATACACAATTATTTCGTAATTGTTCGCTGTTAGCATTGTTTTCCTAGACTAGACATAAATCCAGACACTCTTTTAATGGGATCTGAAGTAATCTTTTGCTGTTGTTCTCAAATTCTTCGATCAATCCAATCAGCTGGTTAGATAGAACAGGTGTACACTGGATCTTCTTATAGCTGACTATTGTTGAGTTTCCAGTGCTAATTAAGGAGACACTGAAAGGTACTGCAGTATTAATAGAAGGTGAAACGGTATTTCAGCGATAAAGCACACCATCAACAGCTTCAGGTTTCTTTCAGGAAAAGAAGGATGGGATATACGACAAATTCTATTTGTTTAATGCCAAGATCAAATTAATCTTGTACTTCAATTGATGGGTAGGATTAACATGGAGACGTCCACCGCTGGTAGGCTTTAGATGCCAATCTAAGTTAATGAGTTGGTCATATCTTATATATAACTAGTATTCAAGAAAGGGATTGAGCCATTGCTTTCGGTCTCCACCGTAAAATGAACTTCAGGGTGGTAAGTCTCAAACACACTTAAGGTATAATCAATTTTATCTGAAGGTAAAACCACGAACTAGTTCTCGACATATGTGTTGAAATATAAACAGGAATTTAAATTTAACTCTAGCACTAACAAAACGTAAAAGGAAATTCATAGTTATTTCATCAATGAATTTGCTGATGGCACCACCCATTGGCCAATCAACCATTTGAATACATAATTTATTATTGAAAGAGAGAAAGGTTGAGTTAAACAAAAATTCTATAATATCTAAAAATAAATTTTTGGGTATATGAAACTTATCCAAAATTGGGGGCATATTATTGTTAAGAGTAGTATTAAAGAGTTCCAAAGGGATATTCTTATTTAGAGAAATAACATCAAAAGAGACAATTACGCTTGTTTAGCCCCTCCATTTCGACTGTTTTACTCACTGAGTCCATCACGTGTTAATTTTAAACGTACTAGTTATTTAGTACCCGTTACGTCTGCTTGTTTTTCTTCTTTTAGCTCGATTTCTATTTTGTTGTTCTTCTTCTGCTCTGGTTAAATCTAATATTTTTCTAATTATTTTCCTTTTTTAAAAATATTCTATAACCCTTATTAATGCAGTTTTTGTATTTGCCTTTATTATTAGTGTTTGTGTATATGTATCAGTAAAGATAATATTAACATTTTGTTTTATATAGCATTAATAATTTTACAGTCGTTCTAATCATCAATTCAGTAACTTTTAGCAAACATGGTACTTCGATCAAGAGATTATATATGTATATCTTCTTTACACAGGAATATGGACAAACAGCGATGACCTGCTAGCGCTGAGAAAAGTTCATCGTATATTTCTCCCACATCAAAATGCACAGAAGAGGAATGAGCAGTTGCGAAACATGGAAAAATGGTTGAAAGCTGTGAAACGATTTCAAAAATGGTACAATTAAAAATTAATGGTAAATAATTTGTAAGAGTTTTATCTTATTGCAATATATGAATGACTGTTTATATAATTTTGTACTGAACTTTTAAAATAAAATAAAGAAAAACACCAGTTTTAGATTCGTATATATTTACTTAATCAGAACAAAAAAAGTTTAAAACTATATTACAATTGGTTAACATTTAAGAAAACATCTCTTCACAAAATTCTTTGTGCCTCTAGTAATCATTCGCGTTCAATTCTTGAACGATTTGTATTTTCTATGAGAAACATTTATGGGGTTTAAACGCTTGCCGCACTTATTTTGGAGAAATCCCCGTTGCGGCAAATGCTTTGTGAAGAGACAATGGTGGAGTCGTTGATAACTGCTCTTTGACTGCCTTCATCATATATTCTAGGTTCTATACGATTTTTATTTGCTGAAAGTGCCGCTCCTTCAAATTTGTTGATTCGCAGTTTATGCTAATCGTCTGCTTTAAATTCTATATTTTTCCAACTGTAAAAGAAATGCAATGACTACTGAAAAACTATTGTTTTGTTTACCATTTGAGGCAACTCCTAATATCTACAATAAACGTAAACACGCACCATACACGCACTGATCTTAATTAATAACTTGTTGAAGTTGGGGTAACTGGAAGTGGCGCCATATTTGTAAGATGGTTTTGGTTTTCCCTCCATACTAAGGTTTTGAGCATTATACGATGTCTTTCAAAGACACAGCCTTTTGAAAGTGTCCAAATAGACACGTGGTAAGTACATAAAATTCCAATAAAAAACACATTAAAATAAGCAAAACCATTGAAATACAAAAGTAGGAATTTGTATTTAGATTGTTCTAACCATACGATTACATGGTACGTTCAAAATGAAAGTATTCCTACACGGTATACACCGGATTCGTTAGCAAGAATGTGTTTACTGCTTGTCAGAATTCTTTATCGTTACAATACAGTACATAGTACATACATGCGTTATAAACTTTTGATTTCAGCCCATAATTAGTTAATTTTGAAATAAATGTGATATTCTTTTGTTTTGTATTAATTTAGTTGATTTCGTTACTTTGTAATTTCAAGAAGCAATTCCTTTGCAATAAATCGACAGATTTGAAAGATATGTGAACTGCATGTGATTGAAAATGAGACATCATTTCTAATGGTAGGCCAATTCATAATTGACCTCTTAATATTGTACATACATATTATCACAATTATGTGTATGACCCATTGACCTACATGGAAAACCACCACTTGCCACTGCAGCACACGTATTGTTTAAATTTGGGGTATTGCCGCTCCATGAAGCAAGAATTGGTATTTGCAGATCGACCCTTTTTGCTGTATAAATTGTATATTTTCAAAAGTGTCGCCATTATTTCTGAATGCACGTTAGCGGGGGACCTATTGCTCGCTATGCAATGTTTCCTTTTTAATAATAGTTTTCCAGTGCTGTATATGTAGTTATTACTTACTTTACTTACTTACTTACTAAATCCTAGACCCTTTCTACTTTGCGGTGTAAAGTTTAAAGGGGGTAAGCTTTAAAGCTTGTTCATATTGTTTTGTACTTCCTTGCACTGTCTATCTTTTACTACTTTCAACATGATCTCCCATCTGATTCTTCTCCTTCCTTCACTCCTCATCTCGTCTCATCTTGCTTTTCCATGTATCTCTCCTAAAAATCCTATCTTCTTTGCCTCTCCGAGGTCCAACTTTCGCAATTAAACGACAAAATAGGTTCTACTATCTTCACAGTTTACATTCGGCGATATTTCTTCTCTCATTTGTTTCGTCTTCTACTTCTATTGCTTTTTGTAACTCCCAGGTAGGTAAATTTAACTACTTGTTCTATTTTTATCTATTTAGAAAATTCAAATTGGCGGAAGATCCTGCATTCACCTGGTTTTCGCAAAAACGAGCTTCTGGGCAGCCCATATCTGAGCCCATTTTGTGACGAAAAGCAGCGGAATTAAGCACGAAACTTGGTGGCGATTCATCATTCGTTGCAAGCTCTGGATGGTTCAAAAATTTCAAATTCGGGTGGGGGATTCGTGATAAAAAATTAAGCGCTGACCCTCAGCAGTAGTTTCTTTTTCCGAGTATTTAAAGAGATTTTTGAACAGATTGAATATGACATGGATTTTGTGTATAATGTGAACGAAACAGGCTTCTATTGGAAATATTTACAATCTAAGTCGTTGATATCTCGAAGAAAATCCGCAGCTCCAGGCTACAAGATCAGCACGGAGCGTATCGCAGTCATGGTGTGTTTTAATGTAATTGGGACACACAGAATTCCACTACTTTAATTCATTCTATGGACCAGAGCATCATCGAAACATTGAAACACTAGGCCGATAATAGTTCATGCATCGTCTGCTTTTAGGGGATAAAAATTCGAAGAAACAATTATTTCTTATTATTATTATTTATTATTATTCTTCCTATGTTATATGTTACAAAGAGCATTATCAACCTGTGATTTTTACAGTTTCACACGTGCCTTAAACCCTAAACTATGTTTTGAGGAAATCAAGCGAGTTTTTGGTGTTCTGTTCCTTGGGTACTATAAGGCGGTTGTACACTGAATTTAAACGTGATGGGCGTTCCCTAAATAATGGTTTGCAAGCTCCTAAGCCAAAAAACGGCAATTACCGGAAAAGATATTGGTTTTATTCGAAACATAAATGAAGAGGTCTGACATGTTACTCTTAGGAATATTCATTTTATACAATCAACATTTCGGTCGGTTTGATTCTCCGTAATTTGACTCCAGTTCAAAAGGAAGGCCGTGAAAATGATGCAGATCTACACCGCATAGCTCTGACAATATATCACCTCAGCTGGTGCAGATACAACTGAAGAAACATGATACACTGCTACGATCCAAAGAAGCAACAGTTTCCGTATTATTGGGAATTATAAGGTAAAAAGATTGAAACAAAAAGATCCCCACAGTTTTCGGAATTACTGGACATGTTTCCACTGTAGCACTGGGGGATTATCGTATTGTTAACAGTGAATGGTTCACTACAACTTAGTTGCCTAAAAGTTCTCCAAAATATTTGCGAATAGGGCCCAAGAGGTAGGAACATGTTTACTCAGAATATACAACATATGTATTTCAGATTGAAAATATGTACTAACTTGTTATTATCACTTTCGAAATGATTTTATTGAAAAAAATATATTTCTGTTTGAGATTTTTATCTTACAAATTTGTTCTGCTTTTTGATTGTGCTGCTAATTATTGAGTACAAAATCTCAGGTCGTCACCTTAAACAAGGCTAAAGGAATTAAGCTTTGTTGTTTCCTACGTATAGTTTACATGTATATATTCTAGACAATTTGTGTAAATGTATATTTTGCTAAATAATCGATAAAAATATACACATATGTATTGTTCCATTATTAAACTTCAGAAAAATCACGTGACAATGGTATTTTAATAAACGCTGATAGTGCGGTTTCTTTCTAATTGAAGAAAACAGGGGTAAGGATAAAAATTCCAATCTGAACATAGCGAGTTCGATGTTCTGCGTTATCCAATCTTGTTGATTTCGGTTATCATTTTATTATAGAATAGTAGATAGAGGTAAATTTTGTTAAATTTCTGGCTATGTATTTGAAACCATACTTTAGCCATCCACAATTTCAGTTTAGAAAATCTTTCTATCAATTTCTAATAATTGTGAATATGCCCAACCTGCACATTCGTTTAAAATAATCCCGCATAAATTTGAATACAACTAAAGTTAGCAGTTCATGGCTGTCAGTTATTTTTGTCGATGTAAGAAATTACCAAATCTTGCTATTCTAATTATAAATACTTTAAAACCTTCAATCAAGTTAAAAAACAATTCGATTTGTGTCTAGTGTATTATGTTTAACTATAATTTAAACTTAAAAACATTCTAAATAGCGGACAAAAAGGGAAAGAAATCATATTACAGTGGCAATTTTAGAGATATTTTATGACAAACTTTCTATGTTGGCCGCCATGAAGTAATTGTAAATTTTTCTAATTTATCATTTGTCAAATAAAGCAATTAAAGTTTATTATTCTTTTCCATAAACCAATCTGAATTATTTATTATTAATATCAGCTTTAACGTTTATTTTTTGTTAGCTGTTTTGGTTAATTTTATGTGGTAAAACATTTGTGATAACCGATCGTATAACCTTATTTGACCTGCCAAGTGAACTGTCTTTACAAACCAGAATAATAAATACGTATGAAATCAAAGATTGTCTTTATGTAAGTAAAGATCTTCTACAATTTTAATGTTATAAAATTTTATTATTTCAGATATGCCGTTTTCAAACTGGGTAAAAAGTAAGGATCTTAATACGTACATACCACTTAGTAAAACAATGAAACACATGGTTTTATACTCATTTACGTGATATAGTTCAAAGTTTATTTTAGAAATATGATTAAAGGAAATCACAGGTTGAATTGACTATATTTTTCATATTTATATTTTATATTACGTATCCTTTTTAGAATTAATGGATTTGTAACGACATTAAGTGGTTGTGGTAAGAATACTACGTTAAGTAGTTATTGTACTGCAAATAGTTTTGAGACTCATGATATTTTAAGTGAAAGTGAAACCAGTAACTTAAATTCATTTGACGCAGAATCATTAGGATTAGAAGATAACAAATATTTCCAAATTAAAGATGAACCTCAGGATGATTTCGAACATAAAAATAGTATTTGCAGTATTATAGGTACTATATTATGATTTCTTAATTATGTCAAGCTAATATATATATTTTAGGATTAGGTCAAGAATCTAGTTCAAGTAAAAATTTGTCATTGGCAAAACAAAGGTATAAAAGATCAAGCATACGGAGTACACATCATGAAACATTACAACGGATAGATTCATCAAGTGATTTATTTAATCATTATCAACGACATTGGTTTAGTACAGGCCTTGAGGTGAGTTTAATAGATGGGTCTTGTGTATGCCTATATAGTTACTTTACCTACAGAAGTTGAAGCTCGAAGATCGTTCACGTGAGGAGAGGTTAGAAATCACGCGGTATGAGTTGAGAAGACATTTGAAGCAAATAATAAAGAGTAATGTTGGCCATGCAACTACACTGCCCGATTTATATACAAAGGATTATATTAATGGTACAAGTAGGAGTTTGCCTAGTGGATATGATCGATTAGTAGCTCCTAGAATATGTGACATAAAAACATGTAAACAACCTGCTTTACCTTGTACAAGGTATTGCACACGCCATATAATGCACAATCAAGATCAAGTTTTATTTAGTTATTGTACTGCTAAGTTTGCAGACAATACACAATGTTCTGTTCCAGTTTTTGATATAACACATGAATTACCATTATGCCCTGAGCATGCACGAAAGCGGGTAACTACTGGCAACTTTATGCAATGATAATGAATAACTCACATCCGTTTTTGTAGGATAATTATAAGATGTACCAAGAAGCAAAACCAAAGAAGTTAAGAAAGAAAGTTAAACCATCCGCTATGATAAGGCCCCAAAAAGGAATAAAAAGAGAAGGAAGCCACTTACCAAACCCCTTGAAATTGAGTCGTGCAATATTATCAATAACTCTGTAATATTAAGTAAGTATATTCATCTTTTTCTGATACATACTAAACAGCCAGAAGGAACTGACCAATTCTAGCAAAATTTTCATGCATTTCTTAACTTCTTTTACATGTGATTCATATGTTCGCGTAATCAGAATTAAGATGATCATGATAATAGGGCTTCTCAGCCAAAATAGTATTTATACCTGGTTATTCACATTATCCCGAGTTTACTGTGTTCACTTTAATATTTTTGGTCAGTTAGAAACACTACTTTGTAGCAATTGTTGGTAACTCCAAACAAGTAACTGCTTTATTATACTTACCGTACGTGTATGATATAATCATCGTCAGCCAAATCTCCTAGAGGAAATGCATAGCTGGTATATGTAAGGTTCATTTATCAAAATTTCCGATTGTATAACCTGCCTATACATGTTAACAGTATTAGAGTGTTGGTCCAGTAGGTCTGCAGAAGAGCTCTCTAACCGCCGTTATGAATCTGGGAAACCACAATCAATTTCACTATATACAGATCGCTATCTGAGGATTACGGATATACTGGATTCACTTCTACCATATGATCAATTCATACTGATGACTTGGGAACTTCACGCCAGAATCTCTTTAATATCAGTATGTTGAAGGATAAGACCTCTCAGACGTCATTCTTACAGAACATTTTTATACCTCGCACTAGTAACCGGAATATGATTGAAGTGTTCACTCAGTTGTTATTTGGATCCAAAATGGCCATGAAATACTTAGGTGATTGCATGGAAAACAGAAATATATAATTTGCTGGCGAGCTCTATACAGCACTTATTCTTGCGACATTTTTTTGTTTCTATCTTGATATGGATAAAGACAGTTAAATCTCGCCTCAAATAATTTACAAAACATCATTGGTGGACTTTTACAGAAAAGTACAGGAGGCAAGGCGGCTAGAACATGCTAAGGGTTTGACACACCTTCCCTATAACCCCATGTCACACTCCCAGAAACCTGGCGAGCATTTAAATCAAGTAACTAGATTCAAGACGTCCGAAAACGGCTAGCACGCCAAAACTTATGGAAAAAATCCATGACATGGTTTTGACAGATCGTTGAATAAGAGTGCGTAAAATTGAAAAAGCCGTGGTTATCTCTTATGAATGAGTAGTTCGTATTTTACAAAATGAATTAAGTTAAAAAAGCTTTTTCCAAGAGGGGTGCCGCATTTGCTCAACTCAGAGCAAAAGTGCATTCGAGCTCGAACCTCAGCCGATTGTTGGGAAGTGTTTACCATGAATCCAATGAATTTCAAGAGATAATTCATGACCATGGATAAGACCTGAATTTAACACTGCTCACCAGAAACAAATATACAATCAAAATAGTGGATAACAGGCGGTGAATCGGTTCCGAAGAAGGCAAAGTCCCTTCACTCGGCTGGAAAGGTGATGGCATCGGTATTTCGGGACGCAAAGGGAATTTTGCTAATTGATTATCTTGAAAAACGTAAAACTGTTACTAGCAAATTTGTACGCAATTGTACGCTGTTACCGCTGTTTGCCCGGACTACAGATTAATCACCTATTGAACATGGGTAAAATTTGATAGGCACTTGACTGGATAATTTACCTCATTTTCTAAACAACTCAGCTAACACTTGAGTCTGAATTCAATAAACCTGATAAAATCCCTGGACTTAAAACATACCCCTTTTTTTTTCTTCGTAGGAATTTTACTAGAATTAGTCAACTCTTTCTTAATGTGCAGTGTTTTCCAAATCAGTATGCAATGTTTTCCATTATTATTACATATTAGTATTATTTCTACTAACATGTGAATCCTCATGTTTAGATGAAACATCAGATGTACAAGACGATTCATCAGAACTAGCAGAAGATATGGTAGAACAAGTCCTAAGTTTACAAGAACCAGATCTCGAATTACCTACAGACGATCAAGTGCTAGTTTCACAAGCGGGCCATTTATTGGAAGAACCCGATATCACAAATGTTCTTAACACAATACAACCGGATGAGTTTAATGATTTTTTTACAGGTACAAAATATAAAATAAGTTTATGTATTTAATTCTACTATTATACATTAATGTAATTGTGGTCATTCCTTTAAATATTAGAACTAAACTTTTTAAATCATTATAAGCATTTGCAGTGAACCGTAATGGAGAGTATGAACCTTCTAGAGAAGAAACTGAAGAATTAGAACGAGCTCTAGCTGCAGTAGATAATGATGTAAAGTCGTTAGAAAAATTAAGTCAATCCCATGGTCTTTTAGATTCGTTACTCGATGAAAACACTTTGGTTGAATCATTAGTGCAAATTCCGGATATGTTTCATAACGGTTACGGGTCATGTGGGGACAGTATGGTTGTTGGACAGACGTCTAGGCTTTTGTCTGTTGAACCGCATTCCCAGCATTAGCCCTTAATCAACGTAACAATTTACACCTGCAGTACAAGTAGATTCTAAGAGCGGAAGTGGTATGTGTAGTAATTTTACATCATATAGAACACATATAAGGAAATAAACTTTATTTTATATCCGCCTTTATGGTTTGAAATATGATACTTAATGTTAACTCTAATTTTATCTATTTTAGAATTGTTTAAATTTAACTGTGAACGAAATTGATAGAATCAGATAAAAACTGTGATAAGTCAAAAATATCCCAAATCTTCCTTCTTTAACGTAATTTGTAATTATTTTGTATTCGTTCGTAATTTCACATTTTGTGTACACTTTGATATAACTGTTACGGCTTTTAATAATAAATGTTGTTAATATTTAAGAATAACATAATTTGTTACTGTAAACGATATACTCCTATTAAAACACAATGAAACCAAGTGGTAACTTCATATTCTTATGAAACAAACATTTATAATTGTAAATCTGGATTGGCCAATATTACATTTTCAACAATGTATAAAAAATCACACAAAAGTATTCTGACAATAACAACGATTAAAGGAAGAAGTGAACGAATGTCATATTTGCTTTCCTTGTGCACATTGCAAAACTGGTTGTAAGTGTTATCTCACAATACAGTAAAATCGTTTTCCGAAGATAAACTTGATGAATATAAAGATATAATGTTGTATCAACCGTCCTAAATATATTGATATCAATATATACAATACGCACGCTTTTTAAACACAAATCTAGTATGTACATCTTTTAGAAGTGACCATTTAAAAAAATATATTTGTTTTTATAATAAATAAAATACTTTTATAGTACCAGCTAACAAAACAGAAAAATAATCTGATGGAGCATTGTCTTCCTCTTCCTCGGTTAGGTGCAAATTCTCTTTCCATGATGATCTGTGCTAATATCTTCCGAATGCGATTTTGTTCAGCTTCTGCACAAGAAATCCAGAATTAATCTCGTATGTCGTTTAAACTATGTCTCTGTGTATGATCAAAGATGTATTGTTTAATTATACAGAATTTTTCACTTGACTTTGCGCATTGAATATATCGGCAATTAAATTTTAGATACTCGACTGACATATAGTAAATATAAATTGAACTTTTTTTCTGGATGAATAGGAAGTAGGATTATTTGTGACGCTAATGCGTTATTAGATAAACAATTTACTGTTTTCCGAAAGTAAGAATATAATATATTCGACTTACTTGGCAACACTAAACTTCAATATATAATTTTATTGTTAAAGCCTAAATGAAGTAAACAAATCTAATAAACACAAGCTAGTTGCAACGAGTCACACATTGGTAAATGTAGATTAGCGCAAAAGTTTCAATAACCGGAAATCTGTTTTGACTTCAGCATGCGTTTCTAATTTTTCCTAGGTGTTGAGGTGGCTCTAAAGAAGAGGTATCTTTCAGCATACCCCGTATAAATTATCTATGAATATCGGACCACACGGATACGGCAGACCGTGAAAATCAGAAATATTTAAAAAATATATATCTAAAATTTACTGTTACTGAAATATCTAAAGCAAGACGTCAAGTGATTGACGGTGTATATAATTATAATTTAGTTCCATTATATAAGATATTTATATGAAATCAAATAGATACATATCACAACTGGAGAGTTTTTACCAAATTTGTTGCATTACTAGCCTTATCAGTTCTAGTTTATTGAATAATTTTATTTTTTTATAATGTTTGTAATGTAACTTACGTGTGGATTTCAAACCATAAGGAAAATTGTAAATTTTATATAGTGTGAAATATATTTATAATTAACAAAATTATACACCACATAATTGTATGTTTTATATATAAGCTGTATTTTTATACTTATTTCATTCAGCTAATTGTAGAGATATTTGTAGAATCAAAGTTCAATTTTATACGTGCAATAAACAGTAAATTAATACAACTACCTTCTATTGGTATATGTCTGTGTTCATAATTACATTTTCATATACAGTCGTGATGGAATTACAATGGCAAAATGGGTCTTATTTTATATAAAAGAAAAATTAGAAACCACTGTGTGTACATACATTAGGCGTATCACTACTACTGCCGAACTACTCGTAATGTATTAATTAATGTCTGTATTCAATTAGCAGAAGATTAAAAAAAAACACATTGAATTCGTTAAGGCTACTTACCATACATTTGAATTTGTAACTTGTTTACGTAAATGCTGCATTTATTTAAATATACTTATTTGGACACATACTGCTTTTGCTCCTTTAAATTCACAAGTTTAATATTTTACTAAGAAGAAAGACATGTTGTTGAAGGAGAACCGAGTTATGAATTTTCAATTAATGCGAAACAAATTGAATATTAAGATTGATTTCAACTTCTCATTGTACTGTAATGTTTTGAAATATTTTTAAGGTTTTTTTTGAGATAAATAAACATAGATAAACTTCAATGTAATATTTTTTATAAAATATGTTGTTAAACTTCGTATTTATTATAAGTGATCTAGCTCAGTCTTATGTCTGTATATTAGGTATCCTGTTTGTATGTTATTAAGTATTTATATGTATTTTTATTACTAATTCAATTTTATGTAAAAAGAAATTTAGTTTTAGAGATAATACATCCATCAACAGACGTGATATTTCAAATTATGGAACTGTAAAATTCTGTAAATTTTCGATATCTGGAAAGTAATGTCGTAATCAAACAATATTTGTTTGTATTTTTAAACATTCATACTTCATAAAAGATAAATACATTAATTCTCTCTCGACCTTTTTTTTTTCTTTAATGTTAAATGTACCCAGAAGTGATGTGGCAATCCAAACTGGTAATAATGACATCGGGAGATCCGGTTTTGTAATAGTTCATCAGCCCAAAAGGGGTTCATGAGCTGCAATGGAGCCTTTTATGATTATTATCAAGTCTGGACCATAACACTTTTGTCTAGTACTCGGTATTATCTACTTTCTTATTTAGTACTAGTAGTTTTAGTAGTTATTTGTTTGCTTTACTATCTTGATTTGGTTTAGTCAGTTTAGTGCATTATTTTACACATTGATTGGTGTCAATACTATTTTCTTGTTAGTTTTTCCTTTCTGCTTTAGATACTTTAAGGTAAGAACTATTTTATTGCTTCTTTGCTGTGTTCTTTCATTGTTCTGCTTTTTCTGTATACTGCATGCACGTCTATGAACGAGTACAACACTTACATCGGAAATATTTATATTGCACTATTGTCACTCTTAAATGTTGTAACAGAACAATACACAAAAGATCAAGTAGAAACTGAATCTAGTAGGATAAATTACAAACCTTCTAGGCTGGGTAGGTTTGACCCATCTGTTCAGCAACGCTTAAGACCAATTAAGATGCATCTATGATCTGACTCGAAGACGTTCTCTACGTTCTACGTAGGTTTAAAAAAATAAGAATTGTGACGGATTTACCTCCTTATCCGTATCGTCCGATAGAACCCCAATGCAAATAGCCATTTACAAGTTAGTTAAATGCACGCTTGGAAAAATGGAAAACGGGTCAAACTACTCTTGTACTAAAATACCGTAAGGGTGTTCCAATTATAGTTAATTCATAGGTTTATGTTAGCATATCACTAGAATCATACTAGCATTTGACATAGTCGTACAAATGTTCGCTATCATTCTTCAGGTTTTCTATCCATTATTTTTGTCATACATTTAAAGTAACAGAACTGTACACAATACTGTACAATTATGTTAGGTTAAACTTAAAAATGGTTACAAGTGAACAAGACGCGTTCATTCTGATGGCACATTTTCGAAGAGGTACTCGAAATGAAGATGGGACTTACTCACTGCAGTCTTGTACTGAGCAATACATGGAAAGATTTCCAAATGAAAATATTTCATATGAAACATTTTCTCACAATAAGAATAGACTTGTGGAACGTTTTGAGAATAAACATTGCATTTGCAAAGGAAAATCTACCAGTAGGCCAACTGTATTAAGAGTAGATGTTGTTGATGAAAAGTATTTGACAATTTAAAAGGAGGATATAAGTAAGTATATAACAGAACAGAGCACATTTTGAGCATTCATTATAATTTGATAGAATTTATTTACTTTACTTTTTCTTAATGACATGGTGTACAAAACAAAGATAAACTAAGACTTGAAAACACAAGACTATTATTAAAATCTATTGGCTGTCATAAAACAAGCAGAAACAATATTGTACATTATCACATAACTATTTTGTTAATATATCTTTAATGCGTAACTCATTTCTTAGTATATTCGATCGAATATTGATTATTTCCGTTTCTTGCTTCTTAATACTTTCATCCAACTCCTGTAAATGCAATATTAAGGGTTTACTTGAATCTTCATTGTTCTTCTTTTGCTTATTTATTTCTCTATGCATTTCCCTCTTCATATTCATCCACATATTTAACTCAGAAAGCATTCCTTCAACATCTTCATGTATATAATTCATTAATTTTCCAAGTGGATTTGCTACTTTTGTAAGTGACTGAATCTGAGATCTAAGTTGAGATATTTCCCGGATTATAGCATCTTTGTTGTGGAAACCTACAAGCATTCAATCAATTACTGAATCTAATATTGCAAAATTGTACCTTCTAATACCTTCAGTCTCCCAATCAATTTCGTTCTTGTTTTTAGCATGTTCTACTACATCACTGTCATGTACTTGCTCTAATATTTGTTCAACAAGATGTCCCTTATCTTCCGGAATATCCAATAATTTTTTGGACATGGTCTGTTTCTGTTTCTGAATTTTGGATAACTACAGTTTCCTCTTCATCGGTCTCTTTGATATTATAATTTTCCACAATCACATTTATTTTACCTAATGGAATTACCTCATGTAGAGGGAGTGCTGAATCTGCCCTTAATCTTGGTGCCCCTGGTCTAGCACTAGATGGTCTTACACTAGGTGGTCTCAATGAACTGGTTGGATGAGCTGGTATTACAGTTGCTTCTACATTATTTATATTAGTCAAAACTGCTTTCTGAATATTACCACTTTGTGGTCTTGCGGATTTAGGCCTATTACTTTTGGTTTTTGATATTCCTTGTTTATTTCCATTATCAATTTTTATTTCATCAGTTTGCTCTAATTCTTTTGCATTATAGTTATTTTCTTGTAATGGTATATTTTCCACCTCATTTTTTTGTCTTTTATTTCAGAAGAAGCTTCGTGATTGATAGGCTTTTCATTAGGTTCTTTTTGACTAGAACTTTTTGCTGTTTCATAGTTAGCAATTACACTTGTACTATTGTGTATCTGATTTGATTCAATATCATTATTTTTTACACGTGGTGATATTTTATTTTTGGTATCTTTTTGGATCTCCTTTTTACTTCCTCTACAGAACCTTTTTCTCGATGACTTCCTTCCCCTTTCTTTTTGTTGTTTTCAATTTTCGTAATTTCTGTTTCTGTCTTTTTTGTTCGTACTGAATCTCTGTTTCTCTCATCTTTTATGTCAACTTTTGCCAATTTCTTATTTTTATCAGATGGTTTTAACTTTTTATTGATACTTTTAACATACTCTGTACTATCTATTCTTTTATCTAAAGCATATCCAATTGCTTGTAACAATTTGTTTGTTTCTGAAGGTTCTAATCCAGCTATAACTTTTGTCGGCTTTACTTTAAGATCTATTTCAGTTGTAAGTTCTACAAAAAAGAAAGAAAATTAATTCTACATTTTCCAGTACACATGAAAGTTCAACTTACTAACTGCTTCGATAAGTTTCGTTAAAAATGTCACTTTGGTATCTCTCTCTTTTACATTAGCAGATATTAACTCTGTTTCGGTAAATAACCCCTTTAGAAAGCCAGTCTCCTTAATAACAGCAGTTATGATATCATGTAAAAATCTAAAAGGGGGTTTTCGAAGTAATTTTTCAGATAAAACTGGCTTAGATATATGTTTCCCTAAAATCTTTTGGGTTTTCTGTATTACTTCTGGTTTTACTTCTTCAGACATTATTTTTGTATTTAGTTTCTATAACTACATGTATACTACATGCTTACTACATGTCACTATAAAATTCAGTTCACTCTATTAATTGAAACCAATCCATTACCGTACCATTACCTAAGTATGCCTAAGTATAATTGTTGTCATTAAAGTTGCCATGGAAACGTAGACATAACCGTGAAATGACCTAAGCTGGGAATTATTATATCCACATATCCAATTACATAATAGTTGTTTTCAACCAAAGCACGATTTATTTCTAAAATTTTTATGTAGGATATATGATATTTGGCTCATAATCACAAACAAAATCATCAGTTCACTGACTGTCTTGTGATGTGTTCTGTGTCATTGGTACTAAAGGTTTATGGTTCTGTGTTCATCAGTGCTCATGTCATGTCCTGCTCATCACTCAGCTGATGCTGATATGCATCTGATATGGTTATTGGTTATGTGATAGCCTTGTAATCAGTTATAGTTGGTATAGTCAAGGTTCAACAAACGAGTGCAACATCAGAGGCGTACCGCGCAAAAGGCATTAGGTATTATATAGTATTATTAAAAAATAATATATTCTTGCCTTTTATTGACGTATTGATATTCACTGCGACAAAATATTACTGCCCCGATAAGCCGCGTAAAACTGCAACATAAGCAAAACTTCCACTGTCGATTCACTTAGCCTTCGACGTTGGTCTAAAAACGTTTTCGTGTATTTAGAAAATGATCATTCTACATCTAGCGAAGTAGAATTTGCGTAATCCAGATATTCTTTATCTCTTCTGTGCACTCTTTATTTTCAGTAATACCGAACGTCTTGTAAATGGGGATTTTTATTTAAAGCTGCACGAACTTTCGAGCGCATCTTGTAAATTATGCAAGGTATTTAATGAGTTTCGTAAAGATAAGTGACAGCGTCGGAAAGCATATTTTCAACATCCTACCAACTTTCAGCATTGTGGCAGCAACATCAGTAATCAGTAATGTGATACAAAATTCTCTTAACGAATCTTTTATTATCTTCACAACGGTTTCAGCATCACTTTTTTCAATCCTTTTACTGGTTAGTAACAAGGAAGCTCCTGGGCCATTACGTTTTAAAAAACGCGCTACAACATGAATCACGCTGAGCATCAGTTGTTTCATCCACACTTACACAAATTTTCTTATTTTTCAACTCGTCTTCTATATAGTTTTTACTGTACCCTGCAAATGTGATAAATTTTATCGCAATTGTCTATTGGTTGGTAGTTGCCGCGAGGAAACATATTTATTCCAAAAACGACAAAAGTGTTCATTATCTACTAGGTATTGTGGGATGTTGCACACACTTAGCATAGAAATAAAATCATACAGAAATTTTCAGTACGGAATATTGTTGTTTAAATTCAGTGCATGACGTTTACTTTTAATATGTCTTCTACAGTGAAATGTATCGCGACCTATCAACCGTATATTGCAAATTTTGCACTGAATGATAGTATCTGTATGTTCCAATCGAGGGAAACGGCTAATATATTTATTCACATGCGATGCTAAAGGTAAACCTCGCTTACGACAATCCATGTTTTAAAATACGCACCGATAAACCGATAATTTCGAACGACCGTTAACTTCCACGGCTAATGAATGATTAAACAATGCTTAAGTAGTACCAATCTATCTGTCTCTCTCAGTCTATCTTCTAATTATATATGTATATGGAAGGATAGAAGTTTCCTTACCAATAGACAGGTTACCAAAACGATGGAGTGACCAAGTAATTACTGCAACCTTGGTTGTATGGCCACATGACTTGCCAATTGAAATGGAGATTGTAATCACTACCTCTTATTTTAGAGGGCGCCTTTGTGGTGAAATTGTGATCGGTATTACAGAACTACGTTATTAGCGACGAGGTGTTTACAACGTGTGTGACATGCCCGGGACATGTACATGGACCATATAATGATATATACCACAAATCACACACTGTGATTTGAGATATATTCTTCTGTAACAGTGTAACAGTAACACTATCCACCATTAATGACCATTAACATTGGTTTCAACGCGGTTTCAACAATCACAGATTGGTTATGTTTTTGGTTATGTTATATATATATATTAATGCAGTAAAATTTCAGTTATATTGACAGGTACAATATTGCGTCTATGGTTTATAAATAATACTTATTCGCGAATTATATTTGGATATTCAGTGAATATCGCCTCTGTCATGATAAGAACTATGTTCAAGAACATTGGTAAGATAAAACTTCTTCACCAAAGACATATTTATTTAACAACAAGAGTTTTAAATTATGATGCAGAAGGTAAAACTACTGTCAACATCTTAAATAATGAATCAGGCGCTAGCTTGATGATAAATGGTTTTAGTCAAGTTGGCTTTCGACTGAACAATGACATGACAGTGCTTGGTCCTATGGCAATATTTCCCAGGTCTGTATTGTCATGGAACATCAATAATAAGGATGATATAAATGAGGAATCCTTAAGTCTATTTGCAGTACTAGAACCTAAAATTGACATTTTAATCATTGGTATTGGTGATAAAATAGAAGACTTATCTTTTCACAAAAAATATTTCCTTTTTCACAAAAATATAAAGTTAATTTGGAGATACTCCCTACAGATCAGGCCTGTTCTACATTTAATTTTTAAATTCAGAGGGGCGTTATGTTGCGGCTGCGTTAATACCACCACAAGTAATTGAATCTACAGATGATGATGTTATTAGATCGAAACTGAGATATCAAAATTTATATGAAACTGACTGATAAGTGTACGAGTAAACGAAGGAAATTGTATGATCACAATTTATGAATAAAAAAATTCTTTGTAATTGTTAAGTTTTCGATATGCCATTTTAGTTACTACAGTAGTTTTATAAAGTACATATGTTTTGTTTGTGATAGTAATGATAATTAGGCTTACCTGTGTATATAGCTGTAATAAAAGTTATGTGCAGTTGCTAATTGTTATTTCTTTTTTTATATACATATGTACTACCTATTAGATCCGTAATATTGCTATTAGAAAATAAAGTGATACAATGCTTTGGAATGCCAAATATCAATGAGCCTTATTTAATTCAAAACTAATTCCATTCCAAATAAAAGCATCCAAAATTCAGTATTCTCCATATTAAAAATCTCTGTAATACATAGTAAAATACATAATTTAATAGTTTTGTAAATCCATGCCATACCATTTTACAATGACGTAATAGCCAAAATTTACAATAATACAAGAACAAATAGAATTGTTTGAAACACTATGTTATTTCTTTTTGAGTCGACTTCTCTTACGTTGCTACTGTAGACACCCAATTATTATTTGATATCAAAAAAGCGCGTTTTCGAATAAAAATCGACGTCTAGGATTTTGTACAGAAATCAACTTTAATTAATTCTATTCCATACTTTATGGGAACCCTGTATAAGAGTAGATTTGCATATAATTTATTATTATCATTTCATTAGAAACTTGGAGCCAAAACCAAACTTTCACTTATTTCAATTTATTCCAAAATGTAGTGAAATGTAGTAAATTTACAGAAATAAGAATTATATAAATTTATTTTAAATCCTCCAATGTCCTACCCTGTCCTTACCAAAATAATATCATCCCCTCCACCCAATTATATTGACTGAATTGGCAATTGTTTAGGCATGCGCATTAGCAGACCATTATTACTTGAACTGCGCCTGAAATTTAGTCCATCCACCATTTTGTTTATATACGTGATAAAGCGGTTGACGATACACAAGGGGCGTAGGTAATGTACTTTGATAAACAACAATTATACCACACACCGATCATTCATGTCTTTTACGTACTATAAGCAAATTTTTAACATGTAATTAGAAAATACGACTACGGGCAATCCATTTGATAATTAATTTTGGTCCAGATGCATTCCAAACTTATAAGAACTGCTAAACATTCAAACGTAATCCATTCTCCTTTAGTAAACAGCAGATGTCATGGTCGCAATTTCGGTATACATATATTCAATATCCTGCTTAATTTTGAGCTAAAACATAACCTGCTTTATTTACTTCTTATAATATCCAGAATTAGAATGGATATCTTTTAAGGTCATGGATACTGAAACTATAATTCTAAAAGCAGAACCTACAGAGGCCCTGGAAATAAATGGTAATCCTACAGAACTGCGAATAGTTCCACTCTTGCATGTTACAGAGCCTGACAATATTATAACAACATTGGAAGTAACTACTGATACAGATGGAAATTTTAAAATTAACACAATTGAGCAAAATGAGTGCATCGAGGATGTACAAAGGTATGTTATATTATGTAAGTTAAACGCAGTTACTATATATCAAGTACTACAGCAAACAGCTTTTTACATATTCTAATTTCTATAATGTGTCATTTAGAGAAATTGAATTGGAAATGGATGCTGAGGAGTATATAGAAGATAGCATACATTATTCGATAGAAGAATCCATTGATCCAGAAGAAGATGAGGAAGTGGATACAGAGGAAAATGATATGAATGGTGAAGTTGACGATGATCCAGATGACCCAGATTTTGAGATAGAAGAATATAAAAATGTGAAAACTGAGAAACTAGATGACGAAGAGGAATATACATGCAATATATGCAAACGAAATTATAAAACACCAGCTGTAAGTATCATTTGTAGAATGCTGAGGGCGCTATTCCGCCTGACTTTAAGCCAAACGAATTGTTATCGAAATAAGTAGATAGATAGGTTATAGTTAAGTGTCTCACATCGAAAAAATCATAATGCTAGGCAGTAAATATAATAAACAGAATAGTATTTGTATGACTGGTTTTATTTACATTAAATTACATTAAAAATGAAAAAAATTTAATGAAAATGAAACTTATTTTATGTTTCAGAGTTTAAAAAGACATATAACAGTATCCCACAGTGAAGAATTGAAACTAGAAGATCCTCTGGCTTTTGAGTTATGTACCTGTTGTGGCGAACCTATTGATTCCGCTCACACAGTAAGGAGCTTTTTTAAATACACGTACATTTCTATATATTGAACACAGTGTTTTTAAAAACTTATTAATATAATTAAATAACACATTATATAAAGTGTATATTAATTAGTGCGTATATGTTTATACTACAAGTGGGCATTTTGGTATTCTTTATTGGCCCATTTGAGCAAGCCCAATTATTATATATTATTATATGAGTACCTATATGTTTGGTTTAGGAAAACATACTAGGTAAAGTTTAACTAGCACAATATTAATATAATCCATATGTTTTAAAACATTTTATCTGAGCAGTATCTTTTACATGCATTTTTTTAAAGAAAACTTCTTTTTCTGAACAATTACTTCCTGCATGATTTTAACTATGTAATATGATCGTATCTTTTACAGACTGGTGATATAAAATGTGGAAAATGCGATAAACTTTTTGTTCTGCAAAATAATTTAGATAGACACATTAGTATTGAGCATAACGAAAACGGAATATATGAATGCGTGGAGTGTCATCAGAGTTTTAACTTGAAAGAAGGTTTGATAGAACATATGGCGATCCACCCATTAACTAAGCCATATATATGTAAAGTATGTAACAAAGAGTTTACAAGAAGGTATCATCTTGACAGACATCTTATGCAAACTGGTTGTGATGGAATTTCACGAAATTGTTTTAAGTGTCAGGTATGTACTTATTTCCCACTCTGTAAGCATAAATCATAATGCCGCTGCTTCGCAATTAAAATTAATCTTCCAAGTATTTCTCAACTTAAATAGCCATACTTGTCAATGCGATATATAAACAAGAAATAAACCAAGTGTACAATATATGGTAATTATTCTTTTATCTAGGTTTGCGATAAGGAATTCGTACGCAAGGACAATTTAAAAGTTCATTTAAGAGCGCATGCTGGTGAAGTGAAAAAGAAAAAAGTATTTACTTGTACTTACTGTAATAAAGAATTTCAAGGACATGCTTTACTTGCTGTACATTTACGAACCCACACGGGTAAGTTTACATTTTAAGTATTTGAAATTATCTAATTTCGTAAAAAATCTTTAATACAATCACTTGTGCTGATGACAGTTATTAAAATGCAGGTGAAAGACCGTATCCGTGTGACCTCTGTCCAAAAAGATTTCCATCTAGTGGTGCTATGAAGAAGCATAGGCGAATGCATACTGGTGAAAAGCCATACGAATGTAGCATAGTAAGTGGTTTAATTTATGTGTTTTTTTGAAACTTTGTGTTACAACTGCGAAATTTGTTGTTAACAATAAGTTGGCGATGACGGATCTTACACTATTATCCATCCCTGCATACGTTATATTGGTAGTCTGGGCACAGAGCGGTGACAGCGAAAAATTACGAAACAAGTTACGACAGCCTACATATACACAGAACTACTCGCATACCGCATCGATTTGGTACTGACGACATAAGGGGATGTTGTAAATTGTCGTACGCTGTTACCGCTGTTTGCCCAGACTATACATCACACTCACGATAAAATTTAGCAGCTACTATCCTTTTCATTTCGTGGTTTTCCTCATCCAGCCTTTCTTTTTTCACCATATTTAATTCGGTACGTATATCATCCAATTAGTTCTCCATTCATCAGGTGGATGAATGATGGATTAGAATCTAAAGTTTTTACATTTATACAAAAAATTTAGTCTAAAAGGTGTGAGGAGTTTGCAGGTTTAAATTTAGGAGGGAGGGGGCGTGGAGTTATTCACATCTATATAAATAAATTGTAAAGATTCTGATGGATGTTACATCGGTCAAACAAAGCAATATTTAAAGAAAAGACCGTATTCTTTTGTATGTAGTATTATGTTTGAGTGAAATATAGCTCAATCATACATCGACAATACTTCACTCAAAATAAGTGAATTCATTAAGGTGCAGATGCAAAAGTATCATTTAAAACTAATTGCTCGTTGAGAAATTACATCAAAAACAATAAAGATAAGACAGACAAAGATACGAACTCCGGAGTTTATTCAACATGTGACTGTAGTAACGTTTACGTCGGTCAAACAGGAAGATCCCTCGAAAATCGGATGAAAGAACACGGCAGAAGCTATAGATATAAGAAAACAGATTCGGCTCCAACCATTGTTTAGAGAATAATCATAAATTAACATTAACTTTAAAATTTTACATGTTCAAGACAAATGGAAGAAACTTGATTTATTATAGAATCTGAAAATTAATATATTTAACAAATTTGGGGAAAGCGTTAAACGACCAACTAGATGTGAATAACCCCCTTCCTAAATTTAAACCTGTAAACCCCCACACCTTTTACACTAAAAATTTTTGTATAAATGTAAAAACTTTAGATTTGAAGCCATCATTCTTTATGAATGGTGGCTATACAATATTGTTGTGGTTTATTACAATAAATATTTGAAACTTTTAACATTTTAAGTGTCTTTATCTCTTATAATAGAGTTTCAACATGTATCTCCTTCTTCTATTGAATAAATGTATATAGCAAATTATTAAAACGACATTTCCGTTTCATAAGAAGGAAAACCTTGACTAGGTTTCTCTTTTGATTTTACCTAGTCCTTGAACAGAATTGATAAGGTTTCGACAAAGATTTCTTAATATAAGGATTTATTTTCTTTTTATGTTTTGCATAAGTGTGCAGACGCACATAAATAATATTTAAAATATTAGATATATAAATTATTACCGATCCTGTATATCACGAAATCCTAGTCGTCAGTTATCTTGTTGATAGTACCCAAATAAAGACAAGTGTTTATTTATATACAACGTTATATTTTTACCTAGGAAAGTTATACAAAAGCGTTACTTATTAATGTTAAAAATACAAATATAGCTTAATAGCTATCCCAATGTATTCCCTTAATAGCTATCCCAATGTATTTGATTGACCTTAAAGTGGTACAGAGTATTTAAAAGATCTCTAATTTACCTACTTACACTGTTTTTATGATCCTTTTTTTTGATTTTAGTGTAAAAAGCGTTTCGCCGCAAAAGAAACCTTAAATAGACATGTACGTACACATACAGGTGACAAACCCCATTCCTGTCAATTTTGCGGGAAGAGTTTTATTCAGGCCGCACAATTAAGAGCACATATCTTTCATCACACTGGAGAAAATGCCTTTACTTGTCCTCACTGCAATAGAGCTTTTAATAGACGAGTTCGCCTAACAACTCACATTCTTTTTGTTCACGAAGGTGCCCAACCAATGCAATGCGATTATTGCGAAAAAAATTTCTATAGGAAAGAGGATTTGCAAAGGCACATTTTATTGCATAGCGGGATAAAACGTAAGTTATTTATATATCGAATACGCTACGAAAAGATTATCCATTAAATATATTATCTACATCTCCAATATTTTGAAATCTTTGTTCATACATTATTCAGTCACTGACTTGTTACTACCTTCCACTATTACTATCATGTAAGTTTGTAGTTTAATTCTATTTTTCGTACAAATCTTACAAACGTAAAATCGCAAAAAAGAATAAAGAGAATGGTCAAAATAATATACAAAAAGAAATACAACTACCCTTACCACGCCTTTCGGAAATATTCCAGATACCTATTTCGATAACTAAGTTGCCATCCTCGGTGGAAAACTGGAGGAGTGTATTTCCGAAAGGTGTGGAAAGGGTAATTTTATTTCTTTTATGTCTATGTGGAATTATCGGATTAGCAACATATTGCAAAACAAAACTCGCTTTCTTGTGTGCACATTAAATATAATAGCTTATAAATTTTAGCTTACAAATGCGAAGTATGTGGTAAATCCTTTGCTGTTAAATCCTCATTGAAACTGCATATGCTTACTCATCGTAAAGAACCTCCATGCAGCTGCGATGAATGTGGAAGAGCTTTCATCAGACAGGATTGCCTTTTGAGGCATATGCGGGCTAAGCATAGAGATGTTTTAGAAGATATCGTGGCGGGCGCCGAAAAGAAACGTTTACAACAACAACTTTTAATTGTGGCTCAAGACGTTGCCGCCGGCAATAAGTTTACTGAACAACAAAATGGTATCTGGAATGAAATAACGTTAACAGATTCTATAAAGGAATTATTAACGTTGCTAGTGGACGAAGGTACTTTAAGAGCATTTGGTTGGCCTGATACTCCAGTGGACAAAATGCTGGACGCTGTAATAAAAAGATGTGGACATCAACCGGCATCTGATGAAGATTTCGATTACATAGGTAGGATGCGCGAAAATGCAAAACTATTATTTACGGTTGTTATTGATGACGATGCTATAAAGGCACTTTTTAAATAATCAAACTGTTGACGAAGTAATTCTCCATGTTTTGAGACTCGCAAAAAATGAATAAGACCTCTAAATACAGTATTGTGAAAACATACCTCTTATCGACGATCCCGAGGATGAGGGTGTAATACTTAGTACACCGTGATCAAGTACAACTGTCACGAAATTTTGTTGTGACACACTGAATTATTGGTGGACCTGGTTAAAAGTTAACAAAAATCCAGTGCCGTTCCAGCGGGAAAGTACTTTCTTAATATTACACATTTCCGAAGGCAGTCCTCAATGTGAAAATGTACAAATTGCAATTATTTTTAAATTTGAGCACATACTGAAATTAAATAGCGTAAAATACGACGATTTGCTTTTTTTGGGAGTATAGCTGAGTATAGAAATAAAAACAGTCGAGTCTCGTTTATCTTCAGTCCTCCGAAACGAACGAGTTTCGTTTATCTAAGTCGGCAGGGGTTCCCACTACCGCCACCGTTGCCATGCCAACTAGAACTGCGTTGTGAGTTCATAAAGCCACTGAGATGGATCCATGCTTCATCGGAAAAGAATGTGGCATCTAAAATATCATCATTATTAATGGTTGCATTAAACCATTGGCAATATTGAATGCACTGTATCAGATCATGATGCCGTAATTGATGAAAAACGGAGACTATATGATGCACATGCAATTTCTCCTTTAGAATCGTTTGACAACTTCTATAAGAAAGGCCTAATGAATATTAAAAATTACATTATGCTGTATTACTTGAACTAAACTTTTTAACCTGTTTAAAGTGATAATTGATGTATACATTTTTTTACGCTTTGGGGGAAACGCTGTCGAACATCTCCAACTACTTCCTCAGTTTAAATGCTCTCTCTGGCTGTATGTTTTGCTTTATTTACGTTACCAGTATTCAAAAATCGGTTAACAACTCTGTTTAGACGTGAAAATGTGTTGTAGTTCACATATATTCCTTAAACTGTTGGTAACTATTCTGACGTGAATACTCCCAACTGCCTGAATCATTTTATCTTCCTATGGGGAAATAAGGCGGTGAAATAAAAATATCATGTTCTTGTGAGAACGCCGTGATCTATATGTATATCAGAAAAATATTTACACTTCATATTCTAATACACAAATATAAACTACAAACCACAACTGGATCTCTCAACGAATTAGTTCTGAAAAGTGCTGATTTCTTTCTTGTAATAAAATAGATAAAAACAACGGTGTTAAAGAAATCGAGAGGCAATACTAGCAAAAGCAAGAAAATAATAAACGGCACTGGTATAGGTAATGGAGATAGATATACTTTTGCGGTACCACTACAAATTGTTAGTTAACCACCGAAATTTAAATCGTGACAATTCCACTTGATCACCCGGTATAATATGACACACGGATATAATTCTCGCCACTAAGTTTACTGTTTATGTAGACCGTGTATCATATTGATAATGTTAACTACTTGAAAACATTTAAAAATGTAAACCACTTACAGTTCGTGTGGGGGGAATTATAATATCACGTTATACTAACGTTTGAAATTTAGTCATTTAAATTTCAGAAGTGAGAATCACTAAAGATTTGTTTGTGCCTTTGTCTACATAATAGAATTCGTTTAGTATGAGAACGTGATTATCTTGTGCGGGGCGGAAAGTTTTGCACCAATAGAATACGTGATAAATTCCTGACAAACTAATCATACCGATTTAAAAATGAATTTTAGTTTGTGTGTATATGCCAGTATCATATCCTCATACCAAATTGATTCTACATAATGTATATAATTAACAATAACAAAACGTTTTTTTTTTTGCAAATAAAATTATCCCACATCTGTTTAAATATAGAACTTCCATATCTTTCTCGTGGTTTGACAATAAACAAATGATAATTATTTAAAATATTGTAGATTTGTTTAAGTTCCATAATGCATGCACAAATATTCTTCAGATAATGCCATGGTTTTTGACAAAATTACACTTAACAGTTTGCTGCAGTTATGTAAAGACTGATGCACCTCACAGTCCAGAAAATACAAATATCTAATCAATCAAAAAAACTGGGCACAACCATGCCATTACCTGGAGAATATTTCTACTACGATCGTGAAAGGCAATTTTCGATTATCGTTAAATGTAGTTGGTTTGGTATGTCACATCTAGTTAAACACACCACAAATTTTATTTTGAATCATGTTTATACTTTATTTAGGTATATTTTTGTATTTATTTATATCTTTTCCTACCCTACATATTTGTTTCCGATATTGCCAATTTTAGTATTTATCAAACACTTCAGAAATTTCAATGACGACTTTTTGATATGAAATTTGAAAAGTGTACACCCTTATACTTATTTGCGTTATACATACATACCTTCTTATGTAGTTTCGTATTTTACGCATTTACACAGTATATTTAAATATTTTCATTAATTTAGAATTAAGTTTACGTTTTATGGTATGTTTAAAATTTTATATGCAGTTTATATTTCAGATGTTTATCAAGTCTACAAGTTCATTTACATTTAACGAATTTTGCTTTATCATTATATTTCACCATTATTTTCAACATTTTATGTTAGTATCTGCGAATTAGCAATTTTCCATATTTGTAATAATACTATTGTAGAGAGGGAATCTTGTTGCAAATATATTTTATATAATAATTTGTTTTGTTTAATTCATAGTAACTTTAAGCACAATAGAAAAATGTTTCATTCTTATAACCTAAAGTTAATAAAGTAGCCAGACGAAAGAAGTTGCCCAATAGACCTAAAAAAGATAATTACAAAAGACATCACCCCAATAAAGCGCGGCTATCCTCAAGCCATTGGACTTATTAGTCAATAGAACTTGTTTTGATTACGAGTAACTAGATTTCATTATTGCTACGCCACAAAAATTTCCTGGATGATTTAAAGTTGTTTTTGTATTGATCCTTCTGTGATTAGTTTACTTATTATTATTTGGAAATAATATAGTTGCAATTGCATCAACTCGACGTCACTAGAAAGTCTCTTAGTATAAGCACATGTATTTATATTTGATTGTTATTATTTCCCTTGTGATATTGAAAAGAATTGGAGTCCCTAATATCTCTTGCGGTAATAGTAGGTGGCAGAAACGTAGCACTGGACACTTCCTTCGTTTCTAATTGATAGGCATAAAAATCCATACTCTGAGTTATCATAGATTGTAATGGATTCTATATCATATTATAAGGAATTATAAAATTTTGATCTTCTCTTGCCATCCGTAGATGTACGTTTCGCGGTTATACCGCTCGTCAGTACGGCTTTGCAAGAGCTGTAAGTTCCTATACAAATTTTATGTATATATAGTGTGAACATTAATGTTTGCACATATGTACAAACATCAAATTAGAAGGAATCAGAGACCTATGTTATTAGCATTAACCTGACCACAAAAAGTTAACAAGAAATAGTATTACCTGAAGGATGTTCATGTATGTATCTGTCATCTCATACGACAAAGAATTTTTTTATATCAAGTAATGTTTTATTGTTGCACAATTTATTACATTAAACTCAAACATAAATTACTTAAATATTATTTTAATTTACTCGCTATAAATTGCAATTGTTCTCTTTTCTTTATGTACGTAGAAACTTGGCAGCAACAATATAAAGAAAGTAGTAAAATACACAACGGTTGCATACCACCTAAAATAATATTAAATAAATAAGAATTACTTCCTAATAACGTTGATTTACTTACCACCAAACACCTTCTTAAAAAATATGTATCCAATTTCAGTACCAGCAAAAAATAAAAATTGGAAATTGCTGATACTGCTAGTAATGGTGCCGCCAACATAGAAGTAAAACGTTGCCTCCAGTCTTCACTAAGAACTCTCTCACAATTTTTTGAGAAATTTACTGTAAATACTTTTAAAGCCGCTTTCTACTGTAACGCAGATGTAGTTTAAGAACGCCCAAATCATAATATCTTTCGCTAAACCATGCCAAACGTAAACAAAACAAAAGGAGCAGAAACTGGCAAGATATGGGGGAACTTCATTTTCTTTAAAGGTACGTAGATATAACTAAAAATCCAAAAAATGTTCTAGGAAACTATCTGATTGATAGATAATCACTTTAATAAAAATATAATCTGTTTTTACAATTAAATACTCAATTGTAAACTAGATTTATTATTACACTTTATCGTCTTAACCATAGCTTGTTTACAAATATGAATTACAGTATCTCCAAACCTAATTTTGTAATTAAATGGCGGGTAATTTTCGTTTGAAAAATTCGCGCAAAAGCACCTCCGATTATCAAATTACATCTAGGACGGGAATCGTGTTTCGACCTATTGCGTCTTAGTAGCAAATACTAATTAATTCGGGACGACAGTTCATTGAATTAAACAAGCGAAAGTCTCGGACCGGTTTCGCTCTCGTTGGAGCTCTTCAGCGATGCGTGTTCACTCCTATTTAATCCAAATGAATCGCGTCCCTTAATTCACAAGATCTTGTGGAATACTGTTTAATTCAATACAATGTCCGTTCCTAATTAAGTTGGTTACGTGACCGTACTTACTACGTAGCAAGTTGCAACACGCTTCTCATCCTGGATGTAATTCAATAACCGGCGGCGCTTTTGTACGGGTGGTAGTTCTTTTTCATTAAAAAATTCACCACCTAATTAGGAAACTAGATAATTCCTTGAGGTACTGTAACACCCATGTTTACGGATATCGTGATCTACACTGGGCTCGTCGGCAAGATAACTTGTTTGTTTGAACATTTTATACAGGATGTATATGGAAATAATCTATTTTCCTATAATTTCTTAATCCCAGAATTTTATTACTAAATTACCCATAGCCCATCTAATTAAACTATTGAATATATATTGACAATATTATTAGCGAAACCTATCCTGAAATTAATGAATTACTTGTAATAAATTTGCAGATGCGATAGTATTAGTATACTACGTCAAAGTTCTTACAATAATTAGTGAACTCTTACATATGTTTTGAATAAAAGATCCTAGGATTCTAAAACAAAATTTTTGTATGTACTTTATACAAAATTTTGTAAGCAATAATTATTAAAAATAACTGAAAGGGGGAAGACACCAAACATGAGGATGCTAATTTAAATACACGTGTATATAATACACAAAACTTTCAGGACACGGGACAAAGTATGAAGTTTTTAAGTCTGAACATTGATTGTAAAGTTTATACAAACTTTGATAGTGAGCCACTAACAAGGACTCCGTTTCTTTGCTTTCACGCCCGATTGCTCTGTACCGCTACATTCTGGAATGATACATAATTATATGGTAGGTATTACACATTAGACATTATTGCCCCTTGTTTATAGTCCACGTCGGTATTCAATTTTTAGAGTAACCGAGTAAGCCAATCGCCGAATCGGAACATTTTGAATTTTGAACACAAGTCATCGGTATCGCAGTTAAACGCCCTACCGTTAACTTTGGAGTGACAATGTTTCACTATAGAATTTGTTTGCTATTACAGTTACATTATTACCTTCTTAAATATACATATAATCCGTTATCAAAATATCTCCACATATCAGAGTACAAATGTATACGTCCAATGCATCTAGGAGTATCAGGTGCAGGAATATTTTCAAATTTGGCAAGAGTTGTGCTAATACCATAAGATACAACATATTTCATATGAAAATATTGACCCAAGCAATATCCATATCCACATAACGTCCAAGAATCAAATCTTTCAACAAACTAAAACTAAATTGATATCATTTCTAAACACATACAAAAAGTAATTATATACCTTAGGATAGAAAGAAAAATAGGATGAATATACATAATGTAAAAGGAACTCGATCACAAACCACCAAAATATAAACCTACTTAAACTAATACAACAAGTGGTCAGTCTTTTAGGTAAAGTAAGTTTACTTGCAGCATGACTTCTAAGAAAGTCATGTATATCGATGAATGGTCCAAGCGTTAGTACTGGCAAGTATAAATAGTAGGATAGTAGAACAACAAAACCACTCTTTTTAATAGTTTTATCTATTTTGCTCATACTATAACTCACGCATCTTAAATTACTCCAGTATAGAGACAACATGATTATGGTATAATCATTATGAGCAATGTAAAAGGGAAAGTATCTTTGATAGTAACAGAGCTTATACACATACAGAAGTACAAAGCATATAGCTTCAAACTGCCATACAATTAATTTTCGGTTAAACCTGCTCAAAACTTCAAAGAGTAGTGGTTGCAGTAATACAATTGGTACTATTAAAATATCGAAATTGAAAACTAAATAGGATAAAGTAACAATAATTTGTGCATATGGAAGTAAGCTGCAGTAGTCTCTTTGCCGCAGCAATTCAGAAACTACTAGGTGAATTGATAACCATAAAAATTGATGAAAAACAGTATAGACTGTGATTTCCCAATCAAAATCGGATATATCTTTCTTTCTGCCACCAATAATTTCCCAGCCATCAGAAAATTCCTCACTACCATATTGCACAAGAAGTTCTAGAAATGATTTATTAATTAAAACGAAGTAAATGCATATGTACCTTACCATCACCAACTTTTTTACTTTAACTCCTGCAAAAGCAACTACTCCAATCCATATTATAAAATAAGCGCCAATTTCTATGTTGAGTGTATTTGAGGCTAGCTTCATGTTATTTACGTACCTATCATTTTGGTTATCTTTTTAATTTAAAAAATTCAGTTATGATTCAGTTGTACTGTTGTACTTGCCATCATTAAATCGATAGTGTACCCACTGCATTTATAATATAGTTTCCTGAGTTAACAAATACTTGTTTAATTCACAATGTATACTCTATAATCATAAATAACGGTCCATTAACTATTATATTCAAAGCACTTCGAAGACGGAATGAAACCTTCAACTTTTAATTATGGTGTCATAATGACTACCTACGTAATAAGAAAAATGCCATTGTAAGTGCTTTATTGCTTTCATAATAATAGATAGGAGCAGCGGGAAAGCAAATGATATGCAAACCAAAAAATAAAAATTTAGAATGAAATTTATATTTCTTCACTTCTACGGTTAATGCTGTTGCATCTAAAACAAATAATTCGTATAACATATGAAAGTGCCAAGATGAATCATGAAACTTTGAAATCTTTCCTTTTTCAAAACGTTCATTAAAACTCAAAGGTAATACGGTAATACAGATTCAAATCAGTCAGATTGGTTTTAAATAACTAAAGATGGTTTGAATTTAGCGCCACTGCTTTAGTGAATGTCACGTTTAAGTGTGGCGAAAGTGCTAAATGACGCGTATCAATTAAATTTATTTGGATCACATTGTATATCCTATTCAAAAAATCCGGACAAGTCTTAAAAGTAGAGTTTGTTAAAAAGTGGATGAGGCGGGGTTCTGCGACGAAAGTTACCTGGGAAAAAATGAGACGCTTGGAATCATCAGTAAGACGCCTTTCTTTCTTCTTTCATTAGTACTTTCTCTCACACACATCTCATTGCAAGAGCAACTATGAAATTGCGATGGGTGACTTAATTAATAAATTTGCATTTTAACAGGATAGTTATCCAAAACATTCTGCAAATATTTGTAAAAACACGTAATTTGGAAATGGTTTGGTGGCTTAAATGTCTCATTTTATCACCTACTGAGCATTTATGGGATCACATTGATACTAAAGCTAAACACTAGCTGCAAAAGTGTTTCACAACTGCAGTAGTATCTACAGACCCCTGAAGCTTTAGTGAACAGAAATATCTAGAAAAATTAATAGCTACAATGCCAGTAATTGATCAAGTTGTGATTAAAGCAAAAGGTGGTCATATCGACGAAAATTATAATTATTAACAATTTTAAGGCATTTATTTCATAAAGGTTGATTTCTGTTCTAAAATGTCATAAAATTTAATAAACCTATGTATGTGAAATCTCAAACTGTGTTGCTGCTTTCAAACTTAATGCAAGTACTATACGTAATTGTAGGTGATTAATCTACCACTATAAGTATGTGCATGTTATTATATTACAATAACTTTATATAAAATGTTATTATATATATTTAATACTTCATGAATTCTACAATATATACATTAATTAAATACGTACAGCAATATGTTAACAAATACATTTTATACTACAACTTAAATATATCAATCTATCAATTTCTTTTACGTGAAATATATATATAAACACAAGGAATGTTCAAAGAGGCGCTGTTTTTATACATTTAATGTTGATCGACTGTTTGCCCAAAACTGGTGAAATGATATTCCTAATGTGATTAGATAAATGCAAGCAGCAATCCAGCAGTTGTACGCATTCTGCAAAAAAGCATTGGTAAAATCGCATGGATAAAAGTTATAAAATAAACTTATACCTGAGTATAGCCAGCATCAGCTGCAGCATAAAACTCCTCTAAAGTATGGAATTCACCTTCTATACCAGGTACATCTTCTGCTAGAGCAACCGATCTTATGTAGTAGAAAACACCCATCAGAGTCTAAAACAAGTATACACATTATTAACTAATTTCTGTTGATTATTTTATTACTTACAAGTTGAATTATTCCCCATACGCTGATTATTAAGCCGCAAAGAGACAATTTGGGGCCACAGACTGGCATTTTTCTAATTTAGAATACTTTTGTCGCTTAATGTGCTTAATACTATAATCATGTGATAATAAGATCGTGATTACCTCTCCACTACCTCAGCTGACAAACGTCTAGATATCCCTAGAAAGTTTCATTTTCATGTATTGGCTGCGCAAAGTATACAGAGTCTTCATATTATCAAACCACATGACCCATTTATTTGACTGTAAAATTGGTGGCCTATTTTAGGTAGGTAGAATTAAGGGTAAGCAGTCAAGGAGAATGTTCATTATTTAGACAAAAAAATGTCAACGCTAGTAAAATTCGGCTCATATGTTTGCAAGGTCAAGTGGATATTATGATAGGTGGCAGGAAGAACTTTGAACCACTGAAGTATTTATATGTTAACTGGAGGTGTTATATATACTTAACGTCACACAATACTTACCCAGTGTTAAATGCTAATAATAATTTAAAAAGAATATTATAAAGTTTTCACACGTGTTTGTTCTTATAGCGAAAAGGTTTGCTTAGAAACAAAATCCTGATCAGCATCAACAAAAATGGCAGGGTGACGTCATACTAATACAACGCATTTAGTTCCTTATCAGCTATCAGTGATAAAAGGTGGATGACGTGTTACCTTTAAGTAGTGTAAATCAGACTGAGGCTGTCACTCCTCCGAATTTTATTTATTTTAACTTATCATTCAATAATAAAATTCGGAGGAGTGACAGCGTCGGTCCGATTTACACTACTTAATAATAACACGTCATCTACCTTTTAACAAGCTCTAGTTATCAATTAGGTTTGAGAAAAGAGTGGATTACGTGTTATCAATATTATCATTAAGTAGTGTAAGCCGGACGGACGCCCTTATTTCCCCGAATTTTAATGTCATACCTTGCACGTAAGTGGAGACAAAGATCGGTTTACACTACTTAGTGATAACAAGTCTTCCACTCTTTTATCAAACCTTAGTTATCAGTTATCGTTAGTGGAAAAAGTCTCTCGGATTAATTGATTGTATGGTGAAGGAGTGCCAGTATAATTTTACTATCAATTATACTATATTACAGTGCCTGTACACTTCTTAACCACTTTTGTTGTTAAAGAATATAATCATTATTCATAGCGGTTACTTGGCCAGCAAACGGCGTCTACAAAGAAATCACAGATAATGAAACTAAAAATTTATGGAAGAGGACGGTTATATGAGCGATATCGCAACTCAATTAATAATATGCAGTCGTTTCGATGTTTATTAAAAAAATCGATTCTTAATATAACACGAAGTGTCTAATATAATAATACACAATAACCAAAAATAAAATAAAAACAATTTTATGTTTTTGAAGAACTGCTATTATCTTCCTGAAATTTTGCAAAATCGGGTGTAGAGTTTGACTGACTTGTGCTTGTGGATGGTTTGGAAAAGGTGTATGGCATTGGATGACGAGATAATTTTTTGTGCAACTTCTTATAAGGCATGAGAAGTGATTGCAATCCATTTTTAAAGTTTTCGCTTCGTTCTGGTGATGGATCTGTTTCCACTACCTTATCGATCAATTCTTTTGCACAACATATGATGGTGTTCAAATTGGCTAAGGAAAATATTTCAGCCTTATAGTTATCATCTTCTCTTTCTTCAATAATTTCTTCGCGATCTTTCACTTCTAACTCCTCCGATTTTAATTCAAGCATATCTTCAATATCTTTCCAACTCATATCTTCAAAGCCTTCTCCTGGAATCTGCCGGGCAGACTGAAGTACAGAATTAACAACTTCGTCAATGGAACTTGGATTATCGGAAACAACTGCGTCTTTCCATAAGTTTTTCCATGCATAGTTAAGCACGGATTGTTTCATATCATTTAAAGATGCCTTTATAAATGTTAAGGCATGCGAAATAGAAATGTTTTTCCATGCTTCTTTCACACTCATGTCAGGATTACTAACGATGGTATGGACAATATGGTCAAAAGTATGGCGCATGTAGTGCATTTTGAATATTTTCATCACGCCCTGATTGAGAGGTTGGATGGACGGTGTTGTGTTAGGCGGCAGAAATATGACTTTAATGCTTTGATGAGTAGTCAGTTCATTTCCTGTGTGACCTAGATCGCTATCGAGAATCAGCAAAGCTTTAAAATCCATATGTTTAGTCCTCAAATAGCGCTCCACATTAGGAACGAAACAATTTTTAAACCAATCCATAAGGACGGTGGTGGTTACGGACACATTTCTATTGGTACGCCAATAAACAGGAAGAAACGCTTTGTGTTTACCTCGTAAAGTATGTGGATTTTCGGAGTTGTGCAGAAGCATTGGTTTTAAGAGAAAATCTCCAGAAGAATTCGCGCACATCAATAAAGTAAACATTTCTTCTGTGACTTTGACGGGTGAAGGCTTTTCTTCTTTTGCGATAAACGTACGACTAGACATTCTCCTCCAAAATAGTACAGTTTTATTTGCGTTGAATACCTGTTGCGGCAGATATCTATTATCTTCAATAATTGTTTTAAATTTATTTAGGAATTGTGAAGCTGCGTCGTCATCTGTGAAAGTTGACTCACCGGAGAGTTTGATATTATGAAGACTAAACCGTCTTTTAAATTTTTCGAACCATCCTTTACTTGCTTGAAATTTATTCGGCTCTCCGTATCCAGAATCTTCGACATAGTGTTTATATAATATTCTTGCTGTGGTCATAATGATACTAGTATTAATCGGCATATTCTTCCGGTTCTGGTCCTCTATCCATGTCACTAATGTTTTCTCCGTCCTTTCTATATGCGGGTCGCGAACAACACAAGTCACTTTTAGCGATGACTTAGTTCCGCTTTTGACGCTGTTTCTAATTGATTCCTGATTTTGTTTAATCGAGCGAATTGAAGATTCGTTTACTCCCATTAGACGACCTACTTCAGCAATTTTCCTTCCTTGAACCAACAAGTCAAGAATTTTTATTTTATCTTCAAGGGATAATACTCTCCTGGATCTTTTTACTTTAGTTAATTCTCTATTTTCCCTTCTTTTCATTTTACTGACCACTGCTACTCTTATAGCTCAAAACGAATTGTTGGCGTGAATAATTAATCAAATTATTAAAATTCGGACACGTACCATTGAATGCGTACTGAACAGAACAGTTCAGCTAGGGAATTCCCACAATCCCGGGGATTTACTGTATTGTTACTGACTAGAATGGTCAACAGTGTATATAGGATTGCCTACTTACCAGGTAGTGCATAACAATGGGGCAATCTAATGTGCATTTCAGACGAAAAATTGTTGGCAAATACTATATAGTAAATCAATTTGGCGTATAACGAGCTGGTTAATAGATAATTTATCGTACGTACGCGAAACCGTGAATACTGAAACCGTGAATATCAAAGGATTACTGTCAATTACTGTATCTGTATTGAACGAATTGCTACTGTATTGTGAAACCAACAACCATAGAGTAAAAATTTATCAATCGACATACTTCATAACCTACACAAATTTTATTGCTATAACTCTATAATTTATATCTTCATTATATAGCTACATAAATTATGTCTAACTTGGGATTTAACAATAAACATAAACGATTATTAAAAACTAAAAATGTTATTTCCTCTTTATATGGATTGGGATTGATTGAATGTAGTTGGCGAGCCTGAAGCAGCCGATTTGTGTCGTCTGCAGTCGTCTGCCAAGAAGAATCAAACTATACTATAAATAGTAAATTAATCACACATCCGTATGTGCAGTGTCGTTTCTAATATTTATAAAAAAAATAGTAAGTCGCAAATTAAAGATCAGTAAACATAATGAATAAATCAGGCTGGCCAAATTCATTCACTTATTTGTAATCTCTCCGTATACAGTATTATTCTATGATCCACTCCAGTGGTGGAATTATATACGAGGGCGATTCGTAATGTAAGTTCCGTTTCCACCTAGTGACCAGAGGAATGGGGATATCGGCGCTATCGCAGCGCTGCGGAATAGTCTGATTCAATGTGAGTCTGGCAGTGCTATTGAGGGTAGTGTTCAGACATTCTTTGGTGCTATTTAGGTCGTTTGAAATGGCTGCTGCAATTGAAAATCTCACCGACTGGGAACTGTGTGCTGTTATCCGATTTCTGTGTGCAAAGAAGATGAAGGTTGCACTAGTTTTTCTGACACGCTACGATGTTGAAGATGTATTTTCGTGATTAGACGATTTAGCCTATGTCAACGTTGAGAGCAAAAGACAGTCAATTAGTGGAGTCGCTCTAACTCGCTTACGAGGAAACCTTTGAAATAGCGTAAAATATTTTCTGCGAGAAAAGTCATGGTCACTGTCTTTTGGGACAGCAAAGACGTCCTTCTTGTCGACTTTATGGAACTGGGTACCACAATAAACGCTGAAGCACATTTCAGTTTAATAGATTGTCAATATACTGTTCTGTCTATCTGACCAAGTAAAATGCTGCTTGTTTTACTTGGTAATGTTTTATTGCACTAATAATAATGTAGTCGTTTACAAAAATGATTGACATCACGAGCATAACGGCATAACTATCGATAATCACTAATGGCAACTTAACAAAACTATAATTTAGGACAAATAGCATGCAATTTATGACTGCAAAATATTGAATAATTATTTAGCAAAAAACAGGCCAACATTATATACCATTAAAGGTTTCTTACCAAGAAATTACAATCATTTCTTACCATGAAATTTCAAAAAAGTCAAAAAAAGGAAAATTAAAGAAGTTAATTACAAATTAGGTAACAATTACTATTCGAGTTCTTATACATTTAGGCAAACACCCTGCAACAAACACTTCCCCTCACCTTTAATCAAACCAACCTCACACCGTGGATGTTATAGTTATATATATACCATGTCTCCCAGATCGAGTGGTATTGCATGGATAGGCATCCCATTTAACCAAAACTCCATCTTCAATAATAAGTTATCCATGCAATCTCAATCGATATGGGTCACACGGCATATAGTTATAGTTAGATCAGACAGGTCTGCTGCAAAACCAATCATATTATTAAATAGAGCAGAACTACTGCACGCTGTCTGAGAATGTTTTTAGTAAAAAGAAATATGTGGCCTTTATTCTTTTTTGTAAAACCTTTGATACGTATAATCATCAGATGCCTGTTGCTCTAGAGAGAAACAAGGAAGGTGAAGGTGTGCCAACCAAATAACATTATAATTCCCACAAATATGGATATGAATAACCCCCGGCCCAATTACCCCCTGAGCCTAAAAGCCCCGGAGTAAAAGTAATCTGTGGCACCACTGTTCCAAGAGGAATTCTTCGCCTTTGCAATGTAGCAAACGTAATACGCTTATAAATCTCCAGGGAACCAACATTACAAATAATAAAATGTTTACATACATTTTGATTATTTTTAAAGAGCATAGTAAATTTAAGTGTATTTATTCTTGAAGGTGTTTACTAAGAAAGTATACAGAGTTTATATAACAATTTTATTTTTATATTTAAATAAACTCGCACTGAAAGTATGTATTTAATTTTCAAAAGAGAGACATCTATCGGATATTTTACTAAATAGTGTTAATCGACGTGGGCTTCCATAGTCAATAAGTCCAATGGTAACAGTACCTGTAATCGGGTAATCAAGTAACCTCAAGTGTTCCTGCGTGCGTGTCATGTTTTGCACTGTCAAAAATGATTCAAGCCGGCACCAAAAAACCTCCAATTTCGAAAATAAATAGCAAAACTGGTATTAGTAGCTTAATAATCTTCGTAGTTTTATTGTTAGCATGGATAGCCGGCTTTTCCTCAAGATTGTTTGCGGTTATACGGTTCGAAAGTATAATTCACGAATTTGACCCATGGTAAGAGTGCTAAGTAAACATCAAAAGCATGCTTTGATTTTGGATTCGCTAACAATTTTAAAGGTTTAACTACCGTGCTACGGCGTATATGGTGAAACATGGATTTTATAATTTCTTAAATTGGTTCGATGAAAGAGCATGGTATCCCTTAGGTCGTATCGTCGGGGGCACCGTCTACCCTGGTTTAATGATAACATCTGGAAGTATACACTACCTTCTACATTTATTGCACATAAATATTCATATTCGTGATGTCTGTGTATTCTTAGCTCCTATCTTTAGGTAAAATATTAGTATTTTTGTTAGATGTAATAACTTACTGGTGTTCTTATTTTCAAGTGGTCTAACAGCAATATCAACCTATTTATTAACGAAAGAAATATGGTCAGCTGGTGCTGGTTTATTCGCAGCATGTTTTATTGCTATTGTGCCTGGATATATTAGCAGATCTGTTGCTGGCAGTTACGATAATGAAGGCATAGCCATTTTTGCCCTTCAATTCACTTACTTTCTGTGGGTGAAATCGGTGAAAACTGGTTCAATATTTTGGGCATGTATGTCTGCACTATCCTATTTTTACATGGTAAGTTATAAACATGAATTGATTGATATAACATTAATCGTATATTCTTTTAATTTACTATTATATAGATGAAATGTAATCTTACACACTAATCTCTGCCACCAACTTTTCTATTTCCATTTTTATATTTGTTGTTTTATATTTTAGGTGTCTGCCTGGGGTGGATATGTCTTTATTATTAATTTGATTCCACTTCATGTTTTTGTTTTGATCTTAATGGGAAGATTTTCTAATAAGGTTTTTACTAGTTATGCAACGTTTTATATTTTGGGATTGTTGCTTTCAATGCAGGTGCCATTCGTAGGCTTTCAACCAATTAGAACAAGCGAGCATATGGCAGCATCAGGTATATATTTCATACTTTTTTTTATATATAGTAAAAGTGATTCAGTAAATTCGTATGCATTTTATCTATTTAGAGTTTTTACCTAGATTATCAATTTTTGTCAGTAGATCTTTGTGTGTGAGACAAGTGCAAATAGTGCTTCTCTTTCTATTGGCAGCACTTGAGAAATATGACATAACTTAAAATAGACAAAGTATATCTTTAAAGATTAGATCTTATATTAAAAGTAAGATTATATAATTGAAATTTAGTGTACTGTATTATTATTAAATAATTTCCTTTATAGTTCTTACTGACAAAGAAATATTGTAAACAAGTACTTTGAATGGAAAGGGAATCCCTTTCAAGATCATTGATTGAAATAATCAGTTATGATTTACTTATTGATATGTGGAAACGATTGTTTTTTTCATATTCAAATGTATTTCCGTGATCTGTAATTATCCTTTACTGTAGCTGTTTATCAAGTTACTTTTTACCAATTAAAATTCAAATATGGTTTACCAAAAGAAATTGATCTCTGTCTCTCTCTCTCGCTTGTATGGCTAAATAGGGATTATGCTGAACTATATACAGTATTGTCCGCATATAACCTACCTCAAGGGACCGACCAAAACGGTTCGCTATAAGCGAAGTTCGCAATAAACGATAAATATCAGAAGTTCATTCTTTTTATTAATGCCTAAAATAGTTTTGTTGTCAATATGTCGAAGTGCTTCTGATGTGGTTGGAACTGGTATCAGTTCCCTATTCACAGATTCTTCATCTTTATGTTTTGCCTCCACATCATTATCAATGTGAATTGCAGAAGACACAGAACGGACAATAGCATCATCATCCAAGTATTCAACAGCCCCAAGATTGTCATCAATATGGACAAATTCATTGAAATCATTTTCATTATAAGGAAAATTGTCTCAAAGATCGTTATCATTGTCTTCCCATTGAATTCGCTTTAGCTGTTCGAATAATGGCAGGCCATTGTCTGAATCAAAATTATCCTCAATCTCCAGGAAACCGCTATGTTGCAAACAATTAAAAATTATTTCTTTTGATACCATCTGCCATACCATATGAATCGAGTGTATTGCATTCAAAATATTGATAGTAAAATTTTCCTACTATCAATAAAATTGACCATTTTCGAGAGAAGAAGTCGACGATAATGGCTTTTTAAAGTATGGGATAATACCCCTCATTGTCCGCGAAAATACCGTTCAAAGTGCATTATAACCGAAAACTTAAAAGATTGGGGTTGGTTATATGCGAAAAAACTAACATGCTTAATGATACTTTAGTTTGTACCTTAGAGATTGGTTCGTTATAAACGAAAGTTCCCAATAACCGAGATTGTTATAGGCGGACATTACTGTACACTCAAGTTTACCCGGATTAAAAGTTAATTGATAAATTTCTACAATAATATAACTGGATGATAAATAATGGGACTTCAATATAAGTAGAAATATTTCCTAAATAGGACCATGTCTATTTGCCAGTAAAGTTTACAAAGAAATTATATTGCATTTAGATTTTTATTATTAATATAACTTAATAGTGCATATTTTTAGGAGTATTCGCGTTATCAATAGCAGTGGCTGTTCTCAAATACCTTCAATCTGTATTATCCAAATCTGAATTCAAATCGCTATTTATATTCGGAGTATTGAGTTCCTCTGCTTTTGTCTTTCTTACCGTGGTTATTTTAACCTACACTGGATATATAGCTCCATGGAGTGGTCGATTCTATTCCTTATGGGATACTGGATATGCCAAAATTCACATACCTATCATTGCTTCGGTATCGGAACATCAGCCCACTACATGGTTTTCTTTCTTTTTCGATTTACACATTCTAGTTACAACATTTCCGGCAGGACTCTGGTATTGCATCAAAAATATAAACGATGAAAGAGTTTTTGGTAAGTAAATCATAGAACGTAATTTTAAATATAATTTTATTAGTATTTATGTTTTTCAATATCTAAATATGGAGATATACATCACAACTGATTAATTATTCAAGAATCCAAGAAATGTCTGACTTTAGTAAAGAAAAGAAGCTGATATATCGATCGTTAGATTAACTGAGAATAAGTGAGATATTCCAAAATCAATACTGCATAGTATTTTGGGCGAAAATGTTACTTTTGAGTAATATTTAAGTCTGAATGTTCGATTACCCGCCGTTTTCAATTTGTTTAGCACATAGTAATTTATTTCTTCTCCCTCAACTCCATATTTTTTCACAAGAGGAAAGTATACGTCACACAAAATATTTAAACCATAGTAATTGCGACTTTCGACTACATCCCACAAAACGAATATAAGTAATTATTTATCAAACTGATTAATCGTGATCAAAGCTATATCAAAACTATGAAAAAATGCATCAATTCAAATAACTAATGTCGACATTTGTAACTATCCAGTATAAAAAAATTGGTTTCAAAAGGTATAATTTTCAAATTTTCCTGAATTGTTTGATATAGGAGCATATGACAATTGGATAATTAATTGCCTTTGTTTGATCTAGGTTATGTTAAAATGTTCTGCTTATTTCTAGGGTAATGAATTAATATTTATACCAAATTCGCGATAACTGATTAAATCGATATTTTATACACATCCGCCTTATGATCTGTGGATATGTGTCAAAGAAACTGTGATATATTTACAAATTAGCAGATGATATAATTAACTGGTTGCATTTCCAACTTGATTGCGTAATTGTAACCACTAGCGTAAATAATTTGCTACTGATAGTATGATTCGGTTATGTTTCAACGTTAGTCGCATATTTACATTAGCCTGTGTTTACTCTATCATGGGTCTACTATCATTCTGCATATTTTTTAATTTCTGTATCTACTGTTGTGCTGTAGCATAATTTTGTTTCTTTTTTTCATTTTATTTTTCTTCAATAAGACTTACCTTCTACACAAAGATTTAATTACATAATGTATTATCCATTATTTTCAATAACCTTAGTGCATCGTTCATCATCTTATAATGCTATTCCTCCAAAATGTTTCGTTCATGCTCCCAAGAAGTCTTTCAAGATAAATTTGGTATCTTCAACGAAGTTGATATTTCTCTTCAATAAAATTTTGTAACCAACGGAAGAAATGGTAATCTGAACGTGCATTACCCGAGTTGAGGGTGGTCTACAACGTTCCAAGAAAACTCTCTCAATTTGTGTATGGTGGTTAGAGATATGGGCAGTTGTGCATTGGCTTGATGAAAAACTAATCGCCCTCTATGAATCCAGACAAGCATATTTTGTGCAAGAGCTTCGTTTAAATTGTCAACGTTTTAGCAGTGCTTGACTGAATTGTTTATCTATTAACAGGTTATAATACAATCCCTTGAATATACCAGGTATACAAGCATAAAATGCGGATTTTTTTCTCTAAAAACACAAGTTGAATTCGGAAGAATGATAAAAAGTGCTTTATTCAAAGTATGCTCCATCGCTTATTATTCATTTTTCTCATCTTTCGGGCAATTTGTGAATACCACACCAGTAAAAAGCTTCACCTCTTGCTGCGAACCATTCATCGAGCCCTTTTCTAACATTTTCGTACGAACCAAAGCGCAGTTCCACAAATGCGTGACCCATGGATGCAAACAAGTGGTAATCGGAACAAACCTAGTCTGGTAAGTAAGTCGCATGGGGTAGAACTTCTCAGCTGAGTGCTTCCAACGTGTCGCGAATCGGTTTTGCTGTATGTGATGAAGAAAAATGACTTTGTGTTGCCTCTTTCGGTATTCTGGCCTTTTTTCAAGCAGCGAACGGTTCAAATCGGTCAATTGTTGTTGGTAACGTTTAGTATTAACCGTTTCCCCAGCTTTTAACAGCTCATAACAGACCGCGTCCCTCTGGTTCCACCAAACACAGAGCATCGTCTTTTTGCCAAAGCGATTCGGCTTTGCGTTGGTGGTGCGCCTGTGGCTACCTATTTTATTATTTTTTTAGAAAATGTGTTTTTGCGCTTTTCCATTTGCCTGTCGTTCAACTCATGTGGTACCCATCTACCGGTCTTCTCAATCTTTCCCATCTCTTGTAGCCGATTGGGAACAACTTGTCGACTAACGGTCATTTGCTCGACGAGTTGCTTTTGTGTTTGCGAATCATCTTCGTCTAACAATGCTTGCAATTCCACATCTTCATATTTTTCGGGCGGTTTTCCACGTTGCTTGTCTGCAACATCGAAGTTACCACGCCGAAACCATCGTTCACACGTATCTCGCGATGGGGGATGTTCACCATAAGCTTTTCGAAGTAATCGGTACGATTCAGCAGCAGTTTTCTTCAAATGAAAACAAACAATTAATGCTGTCCGCGAACACAACACAACACTAGGCGCACACTTTTCCAATTTTCACTGGTGCGCGTCTGGCACTTGTTGATGACACAACAACATGGTGCAGTGTCAAATCTTTATAGCACAAATTGCATTGGTGCGCATCTATTGCCTGAGATCAGTATTTCATACTTGTACACTTGGTATAGCCTCTTGAAATTATACTGAAAACTCAATATTACCTTTTTCGAATAAGGGTCAAATTTTACGTCTTTCTGTAGTGCATTGTCTTGTTTAGACCAAGACGTGCAGTGTACAACGTTGTATTGAACCCATTTCTTAGCTCTAGTCTACTAGGAAGTTGATCAATTCCTTCCTGGGCTACAATACAAGTGTTGGAAAATAGATGCAGGAGTGCGTAAGTAATATCCGGTGTCTATGTGCAGAACTTCAGTTATGTGCCACATATTTTCAATAGGATTCATATCAGGCGATTGTCTGAGGGTCTGCACCTTCAATATGTAAGGAAAATGCTACTAACAAGGGAACACCAGCAACTGAAAATTCTGATTTTGATGAAACTGTACAAACTAAATCAGTACCTTGTTATAAGAACAATGCAATTTTTTAGCGTCCGAATCTTCCGAGTTCAGGGTTGGCAATTGGGCGCCCCTCTACCTCCTTTTTTAAATTTTTCTTATTCATCACAAATAAAGTCGGTTTTACGTAGAAAATAATGCTGAATAATAAATTTAGACAGCTAATAGTAAAGATATTAAAAAACGATAATAAACTTTCAGTTGTCATTGATTGATGTAAATAGATAAGTGTCGTTCTAAATATAAAGTACTTTGAATTACTAATTATTTCATTTGGCATATATAAGGTCGGCGTTCCGAATGATATATCACTAAAAAAATTTCGCGCACTGTAAATTTGTAGTTTGGCACAGACTATGTACATCAGTCAATGACAACTGAAAGTTTATTATTGTTTTTTTAATATCTTTACTATTAGCTGTCTAAATTTGTTATTCAGTACTATTTTCTACGTTAAATCGACTTTATTTGTGATAAATTAAAAGAACTTTAAAGTAGGGTAGTAGGAGGCGCCCGATCGCCCTTTTTTTCGAAAATAATTGCGCCCGCCTTGTGACTATGTAATACACTTCAAATTACCATATATTCTAACAAAAGAAAGATATCTGTGATAGCTTCCGAGATATTAACAAAAATTAAAAAATCCTGCCTGGCCTGTACCCCGAAATCGATAAATTCAGCTGCTTAAAAAATTGCGTTGTTCTTATAGTAGGGTACTCTTTCAATCTGTACAGTTTCACCTACATCAGAATTTCTCCGTTGCCGGTATTCCCTTGTTAGCTCCGGAACCCTACACCGAAAGGTAGAAGGGTTGTATATAAAAGAGAAACGAGAATTTGATTGTGGTTACTGAAATTATGAAATCATATAATTTTGCATTTATAGTTACGTCTAGAAAATAATTAATCTAGTTTTAAACATTTTCTTTTAGTTGTTTTATACGCCTTGAGTGCGGTGTATTTTGCGGGAGTTATGGTGCGCTTGATGTTGACTTTAACTCCTGTAGTATGTATGTTAAGCGGAATTGCATTTTCTGGATTACTCGATCTATTCTTTAAAGAAGATGCAGTTCAAAGACCAGAAGAAAATGAACCTGAGGAAAGCAGTGTTGCATCTGGAAAATTGTACGATAAGGTAATTATTTAATTTTCCTAATATTAATTGGTATATTATGACTAGAGTTGCTCAATTTGCGCCTATAGTACTACAACTATCATAAGCGACTGTACTAGAACAGCAACATTGCGCTATACAAATAGAGATGACCTCATACTATACATTGAAACTCGTATCATATAGTATGTATTCGTATAGTACAATGTTACTATTCTAGTACAGTCGTTTATGATAGTTATAGTACTGTTGGCGAAAATTGAACAACAATAATTATAACGTAATTCTACAGCGTAAGTAAAGTGAGCTAGCAGTTTATGGGGGAGGGTATGGCTACTAGCTTGTAATGCGTATAATTTGGTTTATTTCTAGGCTTTGACCTTAACTTTAACCTTCTGTTTAATTATTTGTAGTGTGTGTACAAGTTTTTAATGCTTTATGCAGCAGAATCAATATTTTCTGACAATTATATAAAACATCTACAAAAAAACAGTATTCTTGATGATTGGTTTTTAGTAGTTTTGCTTTCATTAGGTAACTGCTAGGCACGGCAAAATACTACGTTCTAACTTCAAATCTGTAAAAGGCAAAAGTTTCTGTTTCACAATCAAATTAAGCTTAAATAATCACTATGAAGAAATGATTTTTTCCGAAAAATTTCACTGTAAGCCATCTATCTCCTAACATTAAGTAAATAAAAACAAAATTTAAGATTGATCTCTCTCGAACGTAATGATAGTTTGGAATGTTTGTATGTTTAAAGTACCGTACTAGTAATTTATTTCTATATTCGCAGTAAGGCTGAAAGTACATTAAGTTAGCATTTTATATACAGTAGAGCGCCGATTATCCGAAGTAATGTTAACAGGGCTAATTCGGATAGTCAAAATTCATTAAAAAATAAAAGAAAAAACGGGAAGGTGTAAAATAATCATCCAAGTTTTTACAAGCAAAGAAAACATCTTTATTTAACTGTAGTACATAGTGGAAAAAAATAAACGACCCAAAAACCATATAAGTTGTATGCCTAAGATGCATTTGACACACAAAAAATCGTAATACTGGTCTGCTTCAATGATACCTCTCTATAGACACCACATATTCATTTTAGTTTTATTTCGAATGGTTTGAAGAATTAACATATTAACTATGTTAAAACTCCCACGGTCTTTCAGGGCAGCTGGAGATACTACAAAATAAAACTATGTTAAAAAGGTGCACACACATGTGATAGGAACGTAGCGATTTTGGGGGAACACTTCTCTTCGCATAAATAACGTGATAACTTTATAAGAGCTGCATACAATTGATATTTTTAGGCAGGACGAGTACCCAAAATGAAACATGAACAACAGCCACGGGAAACGGACCCCATTGGTCCAAATGTTCGAAGCATTATCTTAGTGGTCATGATGTTATTGCTCATGCTTTTCGCCGTCCATTGTACTTGGGTAACGAGCAACGCTTATTCCAGTCCCAGTGTCGTTTTGGCTTCTTATAGTGGCGATGGTTCCCGTCAAATATTAGACGATTTTCGCGAAGCGTACTTTTGGCTTTCTCAAAATACCGCCGATGACGCTAGAGTTATGAGTTGGTGGGATTATGGTTACCAAATAGCTGGAATGGCAAATCGAACGACTTTGGTGGACAATAATACTTGGAATAACAGTCATATAGCTTTAGTGGGTAAGGCCATGTCATCAAATGAGAGTTCAGCCTACGAAATTATGACAGCCTTGGATGTGGATTATGTCTTAGTTATTTTCGGCGGTGTAATAGGTTACTCAGGTGATGATATTAACAAGTTTTTATGGATGGTGAGAATAGCAGAAGGCGAACATCCAAAGGACATAAGAGTGAGGACTTTACTATGCTGAAACTATTTATTAAAAGATTTGCATTACTGTTGACGAAACCACTAAGTTTGATTTTATAATATTCTTTACAGGAAAGCGATTATTTTACCGAAAATGGTGAATTTAGAGTTGACTCTCAAGGTGCACCAACATTGTTGAATTGTCTTATGTATAAACTTAGTTACTACAGGTTTGGAGAACTTAAATTAGATTACCGTACTGCAGCAGGATACGACAGAACCAGAAATACAGTTATTGGAAATAAAGATTTCACGCTTACATATTTAGAAGAGGCATATACAACAGAACATTGGCTTGTGAGAATATACAGGTAAAATGACTAAAGTTAATTTCACAATTTCATGTTATATTCGGAATAATGAGTTTTCATATATTTTCATGAGTTTACCGTTGTAGGGTTAAAAAACCAGATGAATTTAATCGACCTCGAATACCAGTTGCTAATAGGATAGTAAAAACAAGTTTCTCGTCCAAAAAGGTAATATTTTTAGAAATTGTGATTCTTATTCTAGCAGATGATAATATATGAAGTTTATTTCACTTGAACAATGTTGCATAATTAAGTGCACTTGTGTCACGTACGGGAAAAAATTGCATTAAATCAGTACACGAGACATTCTCGGTCTTCTACCTTACGATGTAGACGTGACAAGATAGGTGCAGTAACAAAATAAACTTACAATTAATGAAGTTTTCTATTATACCTATTTTTATTACGTTATCAGAAAGGTTTGAGAAGTTTTTGTTTTAGTTGATATTTATGATTTTCAAAATTTCTTAGAAATAAATTAAACGGCACAGATTTGCATCACTTGCGAGGGTAGATTGAAAAGTTTCCGAAATGACAATGAAAACAAAATAATGTGGATTAAAGTTATATTTTATTTTTCAATATAATCCCCTCGAAGCTCAACGTTTCTCTAGCTCCTCAATTCCCTCGCGAAAGTGTTTTTCTTCGAGGTTTCCAAAATTATAGTTCATTAGCTCGTCATTCGACCAAAATCTCTTTCCACCCAGAAATGTTTTGAGGTTCGGGATCAGGTGGAAGTCTGATGAAACCAAATCGATTTCGAACTTCAGTTCTGCCAATTTTTGCTGAGCGATTGCACTGGAATAAGCGGGTGTTTTTCTTGAATTGCTCTTTTCAATTGGTTCAAAAGTGTTGTGTAATATTGGCCAGTAACAGTTTTACCTTTTTCAAGATAGCAACATTCCTTTTGCATCCCATGAAACCGATGCCATCACCTTTTCAGCCGAGTAAATAGTCTTTGCCTTTTTGGAACCGACTTCCCACGTGCAACCCACTGCTTTTATTGCATTTTGTTTCTGGTGTGTAGTGATGAATCCATCGCCACGAATCGTTGCTTGAAATCCGTTGCATTGAATCGGCTGAACTTAGAATTAGGATGCGTGTTTGTTCCGAATTGAGCAAATGCGGCACCCATCTTGGAGCTAACTTTTTAAACCCAATTCATTATGTAAAATGCGAAGTACTCGTTCATAAGAGACGCCCATGGTTTTCTCAATTTCACGCACTTTTATTCGGCGACCTGCCAAAGCTATATCATGGATTTTTTCCACAATTTCTGGCGTGGTAGCAGTTTTCGGACGTCCTGAACGTGGTCCATCACTTGTATGCGTACGGCCACGCTTGAATTCCGAAACCCTAAAACTCACGGTGGAAAATGAAGGTGATGAATCGTCAAGAACGGCATCTAACCTTGATTTAATTTCCGTTGCGGTCATCCCGTCCAAATACAAAAATTTGATGACGACTCGAACTTTTTACCTACAATTGAAGACACAAAGCGGTACTTGACTTAAATGCCTGTCAACACCAGACTATTTGTGAGATTGATTTAACAATGGCAGTCAATTGATATGATTCCGGAAACTTGTCAATCTACCCTCGTATATTGTCTTTCGTGAATTAGTGCGCATATGCGTTCTACGTCATAACATTTAGGGCAAGGATTCATCATTGAGTTCGTTTTAAATCACCAATTTTACTACGATCCTTAATTCGATTTAATTGTCAGCGTTACTTATTTCATACAATTCTGATTATTATTTAGCCATTCAATTGTTTGGTAGAAAAATTGCAATTCATAATATATGCCGCTTCTAAATGGAATGAGAAGATAAAGGATTCAAAAAGGAATATATCAGATTGTATTAGAAATGCATGAGTTCCCTAAATGCAAAACTTTGTATTTATTAAACGAGATACCCATAAAATACCTCCCAACTTTCAACCTCAATTTCTTCTACAATAAGTGACAATAGGAAAATCGAACTTTATTTGAAATTAAGCAGAAGTACTGGCTGTACACGTTAGGACTTAAGTGTTGATGGAAATTAACGAGGATTGCCGCCAAGGATGATCCTTGGCTGCAATCCCCATTAATAGTCATTATTTGAGATGTGAATAATTTTGCAAATGCAGACGTTTGCATTTGAAGCCTCGTATACATTCTCTTATTGATGTTGAATGAAATTTTTCATAAATCCTTTTTTCTAGAATTCTAAACGCAAAAAGGTTCGATCAAGAATAAACCAGTCATTATTAAAGGAAAACGTTTATCAAGACAGTCATAGACATAAACAATTGGTTGGAAGTGTACTCTAGTATGTTTTCCTTTCTCTATTGAAGTGTTTTACATTTCGGATTTTTCACGATTAATTTTACGTACGTTTTTCATCTTTTTTCCAACTTTGTTATACATGTTGTATTTGATTCTTGTTGATAAGTGCAGTTTACAGAGTACACATTGTGATAATTTGTACTAAACAAAATAAAGATTTTTGCACTTGCCTTTAGTACATTTATTTAGGTGCATCGATATAAATTACAATAAGTAAAAACGAGTTACTTTATTTTATAATACGCCCAAGTTATTAATGAATTTTAATGAGACAAAAATCAATTCCAAATTCTATTATTTAGTCAGTGCGGAAAACTTTCTGGTCCATTCAAGCCTAAGTAGGCATGGGAGATGTTTGAAGCTACATATGTACATATGCCAAGTTGTTGATAACCAGCTAGAAAAAGGAAATGATGCTGATTTGGATATCTACTCGAAACGAGAAATGATAAACAGATGCAGTAAGTGGAAGGTGAATATTATTGGTTGAAGAAGACGAACCACCAAGACTAACATGAAATTAGTGTGTGGTGAATAATTGGGAAAAAGAATAACTAATAAAGAAAGGACAAAAGGTAGGTATAAGTATAAATTATTTTAATAGAATTGTATAAATATATTTTTAAATTAAAATTATTGATAATACTTGTAATCTTCTGAATCTCATCTGATCGTCAGCAGGTTCATTTACCAACACGATGCAATCCCCAAACCAACTATTAAAATATATTCACGACAAGAACCGCAAAAGGAATAATCCAATAATTCATACTATCGTTTCCCAAATATTCCCCCTGATTCGGCTATATATATATATATATAGATATAGTAAAAATGTATTTCGACCGTACTGTATAGAGTAGAATATATAAAATCGAGCGAAAAACTCTATTGGGGTGGTCGGTCCGTGAAATAAATTAAAAAAAAAATTATTTCACGGACCGACCACCCCAATAGAGTTTTTCGCTCGATTTTATATATTCTACTCTATATAGATATATATATATAATTTATAATTTATTTTTCCTACAATTTTACTTTCGTCGAGGTATGATTAAATCTATGGGCGACAGTATAGGTACTTTATTAAGAGCACAGCCCATTTATTATTTAAATTTAATCTTTAGCATCCAGAATACCTTTACATGGAGTAGGACTATATTAAAAATTAATACGAAGGCGATTTGTAAAGTAAGTTACGTTTCCGCCTAGTTTCCGCAGAAGACTTCCATGTGAGTCTGGCGGTGCTAATGAGAGAATCGTTCGTACATTCTTTCGTGTTATTTTAGTTGTTTAAAATTGCTGCTGTAATTGAAAATACCACCGACTGTGAACTACGTGCTGTTCCGATTTCTGTGGGTAAAGAACACGAAGACTGCTGTTATTCATCATACACTTTTTCTGTTTCTGGTGAAAATGGCATGAGTGACAGTGTGGTTAGAAGATGGTGCCGTGTGTTTCGAAAAGGACGAACTAATGCCCATGATAAAGAACGGAATGGAAGACCCACTGTTGTGGCGGACGAACTTTTGGGTAATGTCGAAGAGAAAATTCATAATCACAGAGCTGAGTGCCTTTTTCCCTCAAATTTCAAGCACAGTGTTACAGCGTGGTTTAATTTACAGGCGGTTCTATGATGAGGGCAGTAGAAAACTGGGTCGTCGCTATAACAAAGGTGTCAATCTTAATGGCTACTATGTAGAAAAATAGCTGAAAGTAGTATCTTCAAGTTTTATCTAATACAAACCTCTTCATGTATTGGTGTTGTATTAAATAACCAAACAGAACTTACTTTACCAATCGCCTCTGTAGTTCCTTGTTATCTACAATAAAGAAAAACTATTTTTGTGTAACTTAACTAAACAATAATTTAATCACAAAAGAATAACAGAAAATTGAACGCTTTCAGTATTTAGCGCTTGCTTTTACACAAAGAATTTACAGTAATACATTCGGCATACTCTTTCAGATTAAATTCAAGAAAATTGTAAATGTGGCTTTTTTAATGGCTCTGGATGTAATCTCTTCACTCAATACTTATCAAGTTATATGGAAACCTTACCGCAATTTCGTTATCAGTATTTGGGCTTCACCATAAATTGTTAATGAGAAAACCATACTCTGGATAATGCGGCACGATTGTAAGCCAAATGTATACATTTACACATTTGAATATCCATAATAATTCAAAACATGTAATAATCAATACTCAAATCCTGTTTATTAAAAATCGTACGATGATATTGATGGATTATACATTTTTCGTCTTTGGATTATCGATTAATAAAATTGAAATATTTATTTTCGCAAAGCTTAAAGTTTGTGTAAAAATACCTCTGATTACCTATTGCTTGTATATATAAAAAGGAAGCGATTAAGACAAAACCATTAAATTGTACTGTCAATAGCAAAACTGTTGCAATATTTACAAAACACGGAATATGTAACTATAGATAAAATGTGTTGTAACGATCTATTACAAACTTGTTTTCAATACTTGTAAAAAGTGCTTATACTGATAAGGTGATGTTTGTAAAGTACACACAGACTTGAGGTCAATATGAAACTAATATCCAGTTCTAAGTGCGCTATTATATTAAAATGCGATAAGATACAGATTTTACGTAATCAACTAATACTTCATTGAAACAATATCAGTAGTTCTACAATTTTATTCTAAAAATAAATACAATTTCAAAGCTTTATAATAGGGAGAAAAAAGAACATACACTTACATTAATCATCTCAGATTAATATTCGAAGAAAAATTAATATTTGGTTATATTCACGTATACCTTATTTCTAATTTTATTTCAGTATGCACCACAAATACATGATGTAATGTGGAGCATTGCCTTATTTTATTTATTATTATATCTTTTTTGAGAAATAAAATATCTATTTTTTTAACTTTGTAAATTTACTTAAAATGATTACTACTAATATCAAGGCCTATTACGTAATCCTCTGTAAAGAACAAACACGGCAACTTTTCAAATTAACCGTTACATATTATGATAATATAAATAAGCTTTATTTGTAAAAGATCATTGCTCTTTACTATTTATTCCTAAAATATAATTTATAGACAAAATTACACAATTGATGCGACGTTTTTGTATGATAAGAATAATTTCAACAATAAAAATACCCATTTGTAATAAATTTCACCTTCTATTTACATTACTATTAGTTTAGTTTATACCAAATTACAAAACGATGGTATATTAGCATATACGATTTTCAAAAAAAAAAAAAAAAGTATTATAAATGAATTACACTCTGCGTCAAGAAAAACTTTTAGATTAGTTAAATTCAGAAAAGGAGACACTAAAAAATATTAGAAATTCATTACTCTTAATCAGATTTTAAAAGGAAGTCATTACTGTTTGTTTAAATTTTTATATAATGCTGTTCCAATGAAAGATGTTTTGGTTGTTAAAGACAAAATCGAAAAGAAAGTAACGAGCAAACAACATATAGAGGCTATTTAATTAAGTTTAAGTAGTTTTTTAGGGTGCGGCCGTTTTTATAGTGTAGGAGGGTGTGTACTGTTTATTCATCCAGAAGTTGTAGTGAAATTTTATTTAATTTATCATATTGACGGATGTACATATTTGAGTATTACTGTATGAAAATCGTATTTTCAAGGAGGTGTTCCATACATGCTTAGCAAAACCTAAAACGATACCAACACCAGATTCATTTCATCATACAGTTTTTAATATTATATAATTATTATAACGTTTCTTACTATAGCATACATATTTTTAATAAAACGTTTAAGTAATAGGAAATTTTAAATACTGAAAACCATTTTTACAATACATATATTCTGTAATATATCTCTGAGTCATCTCCTCTCTAAAAATACTCGCCAAAGTATTGGTGATTAATGTAATGTTTCCAAACAAACTAGTAATTAGCTGAAACCTTAAAAGTAAATTTGAAAACAAATTAACACTTTAATATTAATTTAAAAGTTAAGTAGTATTCTTTATACATATAAGTTCGATGCAATTTACAGATCTCTGGTTTTTGAGGTATATTTATGTTATCAACTATGCCTAGTATAAATAAATTTCAGTTCTTCAATATGTGCTACTGAAAATAGTAAATATATAGTAATCACTTTAAGTAGAAATATGTATATCAAATAAATCTAGTGATTTTTAATACAGCCATCACCATAAATAGATGCAAATAATTCTGAGATATGTTTTTACGTTACTTAGCAATATTGGAAGAAAAGAAAAAGTATAGTACCTATATCATATAATTATTTACAACATATCTATATATATTTCACGATTGATCAACAAAGGTAACAAGGTATATTTCTTTATTTGCTATAATTCAAAGAGTTCGTCTTGTTGACGTTCATATTTTTCATTGATGTCTTAATTTTATTGCCTTGTGCCATTACCGCTGTTTGAGGTGTCAGAGGTACCTCTGTGGTATTGTTATTTACATTTTTTTCATTCGAGATGTGGCAGGCTTTTTCCTTTCACTTACAAAATCTAAGTTGACAGCAAATCTGCGAACAATTTATACAAATCGGTCTTCTGAGAAACAATACCTATTACATCACTTACTCGCTATTGCCTTGTGCTTTCATGACTACCTCTTTGGTATTAGCAATTGAAGCATCTATTTTACCTAGGAACTCGTTAACATCAACTTCATCACTACTATCTGGCGATAACTGTGATGTGGAAGGAGTGCTAACCGCACTAGAGATTCCTGAAGTTGGGGTGGTGATAGCGCTGCTATCGTTTGTAGGAATTAATAAATGTTCCCGCAGAAATAAACTATCTGAGGCCCATAAACGGTTAACCCTCCGTATTTGCTCCATCTAAAAGGTGTTGTGAAAGAATGTGAAGTTTCAAAATTAATATTACATACCGTAACACCATATTTTAAAGCTATGCCTTGCAGTGTATCTGTGCTGATTACTGCATGTTTTATGTAATTATCATTTTTCATCACATGTTTACTCGTACTACCATACTTTTTTAGAGATCGGGCTGAGTCTCTAATTGATAATTTTTCATACATTCCTCTATCTTCCATTACAAATATCTCTTTAAAATTCATTAATGTGGGGAAATTTTCTAGCGCAAGAGGTCGTAGAAAGATATACTATTATATAGGATGTAATTCAACATCTTCAAAATAATTGTTAAATAGGAAATTATTAATTTACCACATTTATTTTTATGGTTAATTCCAAAAAGTTATCATCTAAATTCCTATCGTGAGAAAGTTCAATTACATTTCAACACTCATCATCACACACCACACACTTCATATTCTACAAATTGTAAAACATAAAACAATTGGTAAATAGTAGAAATAGATATTTCAGAAACCATACCCACTAGTGGCGAAACTATGAATTAGAACCAAAAACAGTAGCTTACAGAAACCTATATATACATCAACATAAAAAATATTTTTAAAATCAAATTTACAAATGAAAACAATTATTTGCAAAATTAATAAGTTGCCAACTATATTTATATGTATAAAAATATTATTGATGACCTTATAGTTACATTTCATCATTTCTGTACAGTTTTTAAACTACTACAATAAAGAAATCCGATGTACAGTGGCACAGTGGCGTACAAGCTAACGGATGAATGAGTAAGATAAATGAATATTGTTATTCTGCTTGTGGTTACTATTTTAGATGCGTCATGTATAACTGTTGCCAATGGCATCACCAATCCAGCAAACAAATAAGATTAGATGAGTAGACAGCAATATATAGAGTGATATCGAATGACAATTTATACAGTAAAACCCCGTTTATCGTAACACCTCCGAATAAAATGCCTTCCGTCACTTCCGTTTATCGTAACAACAACGCCCCCCTCCTCCTGCGCTTGCTGATCTGCTGTTCTTCGGCGCATGCGCCTTCACGTTTATTATTCAGTCGCAAACATAACCTCGAAATTTGTGCTCCTTGCAAAACGTACATATGAATGTACATACTACGTGCCAAGAACTGCAAAAATGAGCGGAAACCAGAAAACAAGAGACGGTACGTAAACTTAAATTGCAAAAAGTCAATTTTCCTTTTATAAATCACTGCTGTGCATTTTCCGTAGAAGGGGAAAGAAAGAGGAGACATTTGTTACGATAGACGGGTGAGACGCGTTGCGATAAACGGGGTTTACGAGTTTTTAAGCGCTAAAATTAGTATTTGAATTCGCTGTTGTGTTTAATAAAGCAGTATTTTCACATGTAATGATACGTTACAATAGGTACTTATATAAAACGGGAATGAGTATTAGTATATATATATTAGTATAACTCATTTGAAACCAAAAATTTGTAATTGACAGTATTATCATAAAAAGACAGGTTTAATACACTTTCAGAATATAAGGGTGCAACGTAGTCAAGCATGTGAATTCAACCATTTGCTAGTTGGTGTTCTCTTGGGGTATAGTGTCCCAAACAACTCGTAATTCATCCCGGAGAGGTTCCAGTGTTTAAGGAGGATTCGCGAGGTTCCTCAGTTTTCTTTCCATAATGTTCTAGACGTGTTCAATTGTTATGAGGTCGGAAGATCTGGGTGGCCATGGTAAGATATTGACATGGCCCCCCTTCGAATAGGTTTAAAGAAATTCTCGCATTGTGGGGACGGGCATTATACTGCTGAAAAAGTTGGTGTTCTAGCTTGCAAGCCCATAGCCCTGATACGGCGATAAACGGTTCGAAGGGTCACTGGATGACCTTTATTACCTAACCATGTATTCGCAATTGACCTGGTACTGGAGAATCGGTCTCTTAGTGCCATTACACAAAGGTGGCAGTCCTTCATCTCATTAGTTCTTCTTTGCCCACCGATTCCTCTTCGCCGACGTTCTTGACCTTCCCTGCTCCATGACTGATAGCAGCGCATGGTAGATTGGTTCCGGTTAAAGCAATTTGCAATTTTCCTGAATGAGAAAGCAGCTTCGTGCAAACTAACAATCCAAATTCGGTTAAGGGAGTAATTTTAATGTTGCCGCACTCTAGGCAAAATCAAACTTCTAAAACAAGTTAAATAAAATTAAAACAAGAGAAAAAAGGAACAGGGTAAAATTTAATAACAAATCGCAAGAAATACAAGTGACAATAATGCTACAACAAACTGCACCCCTTCTTGGTGTTGGAATGCAATATATTACACTGGCCGACACGATTTTTGTAACACCGTTCAGCCCATAATTTTCACAATGCTAATACCTTTCTATTAATAGAAAATAAAGCCCTAATACCTCCAGTTTTCAATGGACGCATTAGACCCTTTTACATTGGCAGTTATAAATTATATGAGGGGTAATTTAAAAGCGGTGCATTTTAAAACAGGAAGATAACCTAAAATTGAGTGTATATAATATAAACTTATTGTTTTATTCAGTTTACGTTTGATTTTCGAAGTGAGTGGTTGTGCGTAGTTTAGAAAGTTTTTAACGACGAAAATGTTTTGTCATATTTGCGAGGAATTTCTGGTGGAAACACAAGCCTGACATTTTCTGAAAATGTGACGAAAGCCTATTTCATGTGTTTCGGCGTTTCAATGTTAGATCAAAACAAGCAGTGGGCTCCCGATGTGTGCTATGTCAACTGTAGCGTGTTATTGGTGCAGTGGATGCAAGAAAAGAGAAAAGTATGCGTTTTGCAGTTCCAATTGTATTTTTGCTTTACAAAGACTGAAGGTTATTCCAAAAAGAAAAGGGCATTGTCGAATATCTGAATTTGCCCTCTGCCATAAGACCTATTCCTCACAATGCAAACTTACTAGTTCCGACTGCGCCTTTAAATTGGCAAGATATGTCTTTGAGAGATAATGGAGATAGTAACACATCATCGGGTATCTCCGAAGAACAGGCTACCCACCCCAATTGTACTCCGGGTCTTAGTTTCGGGAACCACAGTTGATTGTTTAAAGTGAGTTAAATAATTTAGTACATAATTTGGGGTTATCAAAGCAACAATCAGAATTTTTTGCTTTCCATCTTAAGGAATGGAACTTAAGAGCCACAGAAAGAAAAATTACGACTTTTAGGAAAAGAAGAGCTACGTTTTCTGCATTTTACAATATGGAAAATTCGCCCATTTAGTGACAATGAAAGAAACCTATGAAAATATGCGCATCCTTTTAGATGCAATAAACTACAATCGGTACAAATGGCAGATATGTGGGGATTTTAAAGTTGTAGCAATTTGACTGGGGCTTCAGGGATGATTTACAAAATATTGCTGTTTTCTTTCTCCTCTCTTCGTCACATTAAACTTGGACTGTTGAAAAACTTTGTGAAGGCTATGAATAAAGAGGGTGAAGGACTTAAATACCTAAGGCAAGTCTTTCTCAAGTTAAGTGATGCCAACTTAAAAGAAAGCATTGTTGTTGGACCACAAATTAGAAAATTGCTGAACGATGTTAATTTTAAAGAAAAGCTCACCGCACAAGAACTCAGAGCTTGGAACTCATTTGTAAGTGTAGTGAGGGGATCTTTAGGCAACAATATGACTCCCACAAATCACATGGTTGCCAAATGTTATTAAAAATTAACTTCCTCCATTCACATCCTTTCTTAAAAATTCCGGCGCTGTCAGCGACGAACAAGGTGAAAAATTCCATCAAGATATATAGGCATTGGAAATTTGATACCAAGGACGATGGGATCCAACTGTGGTGGGTGATTACAGTGAGTTTTTAGAGACAGTAGATGTGACCCCACATAAAAGGAAAAAATAAAATTAGTATGTTCCAAATATAAATGTTTTTGATGTTTGCTTTTTTTCTTAGATGTCAACTTAATATAAATTATAAATATGGTAGATATACAGAATTTAAAAACTTGTAAATTATTTTTTTCAATAAATATTACATGGTACAGTTCTACATGTGGTTTATCTACTATAACAAGAAATCCTTAGGTTTTACAGCTTATTGTTGGTCATTCTTATTCTACTACAATATGCTATCACAATATAAATTACTTTTAAACGCACGCCACTGAGAATTTAATTCATGTCTCAGCAGAGATCTCTAAGTTAGAGTCCTCTCTTAGTTTGAAGAACTATTAAAATTGAGACAAAATATTTGAAATGGTAGAGTACTATCATAAGCACTACATGATACATGTAGGAATCTTTATTTCTGCACCTACTCCTACTTAAAGATAATATACCGTACCTACTCCCACGAAACCACAACATATGAGAATGAGAAAAACAATACCGATTTGACGTTCTGTTTTTACGTGATTAAATCGAAAATAACCGCTACAATTCCATATGCATAATTAATTTGGCGTATTATGCTGCATCGAAAATAGTATTATTCCGATATTAATTTCTTTAAAGTAGGAAAAGGATGTCTTATCAACTATACAGAAATACTACGCTCGGTCATACATTGCAAGAAAGTTTAGATGAACTAATTCAGGTAAAATAATGTTTTATTTTATTTGATACACTTGTCTATACAGTTGTCCTTGTTACAGTATGGTCAAATAACGCCGCAATTAGCTTGTAAAGTCCTATTACAATTTGATAAATCAATAAATCAGACACTTGCCACGAGGGTGAAGTCTCGATTAACCTTTAAAGCAAGCAAATTAAATACCTATAGATTTTGTGATAATGTATGGACCTTTATGCTTAATGATGTTGAATTCAGAGAAGTTCAAGAAATAACAAGAATTGATAAAGTAAAAATTGTTGCGTGTGATGGGAAAAGTGAGTATTTTCCAGACATAATTTAATTGTTCTCTACCAGTATTAGGTCTTAACAGTGGTGGAGAACTATTAAATGATATGTACTTAAATTAGGTCAAGAAAGATCTATATTCCATAATGAATTATAAATTGCAAACCAATCTTTTCAGATGTAGCAGAAGAAGGAAGTTCAAAAAAGTAAAATCATCTTGTTGATCATTCAGGTAGATTTTGACTTATTTTGTAAATATGTTATGTGTAAACATGGTTTTATACTACTAAGAAATATGTACTTTTGGAACCTTAAATTAAAGCTATAGTTAATTTTTAAGGTTTGTTTATTAATGATTGGTATTATTCACCTATATTTACACTATGTATTGTGTACTCCTACATTTATAGTGTTAATGATGCTACAGCAACTCTTTAAATTTAAATCATCGTAAAAGCTCAAAAATTATAGGGGAATGTAGAAATGCTATAATTTTGTTCTTAGTTTATTGATGGATCAGATGAAATTCTTGCATGGTACTGGTCTTCATGCACTTTTAGAAGTCTTCACTCCTTCTATATAAACTACATACATGTGTTCCAAGGAATATAATTAGGTGAATATACAGTCAGAAATGTCTTGAAAGGTGACCCGCTAGAATTTTTAAGGCTGCTTTACACAATTTGTTCATGAGCCAGATCAAGTTCTTGCATGGTACCAGGTTTTATGCACCGTTAGAAGAATCTTCATTGCTTCCATATAAATTACACACGTGTTGCTAAGAATCTGCTTAGGTGAACATCCAGTCTCAAATGTCTTGAATGTGGGACACCCGTTAGAATTTTCAAGGTTGCTTTACATAATGGTAGTTGCGAGTAGAGTAGAATAGTGAGAGCATATGCTAAAATGTACTAAAAAGAATCTACAGAAGAAATGTACGAGTGTCTTAAATGGTATATAACACGCAGGAAAAGTTTAAATATGTGAGTGAAGCTCGAATGTTTAATTTCTCTGATTTCTTTTTGAAAATCAAATGTGAAAATAAGCGAATGGCAAAATAAATTACTTTGATGTCAAATTTGTCAGACGTTCTATGGATGTTGGTAAGAATTGAATTTAGTTGAATTCATATTGAAATTAGCATAATTATGGCTTCATAATAGAGTGGGTGTAGAAAAACACGTTCAACGATTGGTGCATGTAGCTCCAGCAGCCATATGTAGCTTGATGTCCTAGTTGACCAAAAGTAATGGGGTAGTTAAAATGTTACAAAATAAACATACATATTTAGAGTTTATTGAAAATAATTTAATATGGTCTCATAAATAATATGTACAAAAAATATGTATAGGTATAATCTCAATCCTGTGTAGGTTCTACAGTAACTGCTTCTCTATTTTCATATGCCCAAAAGCCATGAAATTCTATAAGGATACTAACAAAAATATCACCCTGCCCACAACTTATCAAATCTTGCAAAGTAATTTTCTCAGGATTCTTTGGTCGAACCATATCAAATAATTCATCCTTTACATCTTGGAAACTCACAGGTTCAGCTCCATGCGCTCTCATCTGTTCTTGTATTGCTCGAAAGAAATAATTTAAAGTAAAAGCATCTAAATAACCTTGACCTTTAATATCTAAAACACGAAATATAAACGCTAATGCTTGAGGTTCACTTCTATTTTCTAAAGCAAGCACCAAGTCTAGATATGTTTTGTAATCCATTTCACCACCATAAGTGAGGCATGTCTGAAATACTCGCTCTAAAAACGGTTCAGTGAGAGTTCCAGAACCATAACCAGCCAGCTCAGATTGGCTTAGCATACCGTTGTGATCACGATCTAGGTTCAAATAATGTCCATAGACTCTCAAGGCAGAAGGTGCACTAAACCAGTTTTGTTCTTGGATTTCTTTACTTAACTCCTCATCACGCAATTCAAGAAGATCATCTAAGAATGAACATGCTAAAATATCGAGGATTCGTATTCGTCCAGCCCGTAAAGTATCAAGAAAAATAAAAATTTTCTGACAGCAGTGCAAACATAAAAGCTGTGGAAAGACCTTTCTAATCCTTCTAGTTGTGGCAGAGTTGGTAATAATTCTGATATATAATTTTCTAAATCAGCTTCACGTAAATATCCTTGTCCAGATGCATCATATAAAGAAAGTCCAACCCGCGTTTGTTGAAGCCAAACTTTTCGCATCACATAGTTAAAAATTGACATAATAGATACACGTCCTTGTGGATCACCTTGTTGCAATTTCCCAAATATTTTTGCAGTGAAGTATGCTTTCACCTTTGGGCCAGCAAGTTGGGCTACTTTCTGGAAATCTCTGTAATTTATTAGTTGCTCTTCTGGATTAGTTTGATGTTGGTCAAGTAACATCCATAAAGCTTTCAATTCATTATTATCTAGTAATTGACGGCTTCTCCTTTGCAAGAAATTGGACCTTGTTTCTTCTCTTAACTTCTGTTTTAAAATTTCATCTTCTTTTGGTAATCTCCAAAAGAATCTAGGGATGACCATTGATTTGTCTTGAAAGCATTTCTTACCCATCTTTTTGATGTATTGTTGAAAATATTCATCTTCCTTGTCTACTTCTTGCGAATTTTTAACTAAATAGAACTTGTGTATATATTTATTTATTAAAATATATTTGTATTTACCTTGTTTATTGTCTAGTTTCTTGCGTAGGATGGCTTTCAAATCCATTTTCTATGTTTTGAATAAATTTAAGGTTAGTAATGCTAAAACAATGGTAGGCAAGTAATAATTATGATATTAAATAAATTCTATATTTTCGATCTTGTATAAGATTTGTAATTGATTCTGCAATATACAAAGAGCAAATGAAATGAAGCAAACGAAATTATGAATGAGGTTATGGGTTATGGATTACAACAGTCATGTAATGTATACTTTCATTCGCAGTTAAAATCTGTAAATATGAAATTTACAATAATAATTTTTGACTCTACATTTGTATTATTAATATACATATACTATAACATAAGTACTATAGATCGGAAATCATTAGAGATCATTTGAATTTCCCGCAATTATGTCAGTGGCGTACTAATGAACACCTACCAATAGACGCCCGGTTTGTAGTGTCGCAGTCTAAGGTACAATTATCAACAATTATTTCAAACCATATTTAGAAATGTAAATATAAATGGATAAAAATGATCTTGTTATGAATACAAAAATATCGGTACCAACGTTATTTGTTGAAAAATCGCGAGCAATCTAAGGATTCTGGATCATCCAGTATACAAATTATATTAATTTGTATTTATTTCTCAATAGGTTAGGATAATTTTTACCTCTTGTGTTTATGTGTTGCTTATCATTGTTTACAAGTATGCATTTAAACAAAGCAGCCGTGACATAAAGACCAAATTGTTTATAGTTATTTGATTATGGACATAAGAGATTCCTTTTACAATAGAATTCTTCATAAAGTTGTATAGTGTAAGTCCAAATGAGCACCTTGCATTTAGAAACCGTAGACAAGACAACCATGTCAGAACAATTATCTGGTGTTACTGTGGTAACAATAATAGGTTTAGGTGTTCTTACATGTTTGTTATTGTTTATATTTGCGAAAAGACAAATAATGAGGTTTGCTCTACGATCGAGAAGAGGACCTCACATACCTATTGGACATGATGCTAACAAGGTTGTACTAGTTAAATACATTGAACATAAAATAACATGTATTTTGCAGTTGCTCAAGAGAAAGATCGAAAACCAAATCGATTTGATTCCTAAAATCATGTGCGAACCTGAGTTACTTAGGAAAACTGATCCCAGATACATTGTATGTCCTGGACAGCAGATTCCTGCACACTATTATAGATTAAAAGCAGTAGATGATGTGAAGATATTAGAAAAGGAAATATCTAAACAGGAAAAGGATTTAATTCGGCATCCCAGTATTAATTTAAGAGCATACTTGCTTTCCACATTAGCTGCTCCTTTAAATGGCAGTGGTCAAAGGCTTATACATCAGTTTTGTGATTTGTATGAACATGCTAGACATGATCCAAATAACTTTGGAGATGAAGAGTATCAAACATATAATAGATTATTACTGAAACTAATAGATGCGTAAGGTACTATCTTTTATTACCAAATGGCGTGCGACATTCTTATTTTCAGAGCTAAACTACTAAAATCATTTAATAGCAGAAAATCTTCACCGAACAAAACACCACAAAAACAAAAAGAGAAGAATAGAAATTTGTTAGATCCTGCAAAATTAAGACCACCTCCAGGCCTTTTAGTAGCACCAGATGATGAAGTATTATATGTGGCAGAAAGGAATGAGTCTAGACCAACATCTTTGTCAGTCAATATTACATTAGTGGATAATGAAACACCTGTCTAAAATGTGTAAGTCAATGGACACCATATAATTAAGAGATAAATTAGAAATTATTTATTTATTTAATTGTATTAGAGTTTCTTTATGAACAATTACATACAAAATATAGACTTGGCCAATTTCAGAGACTATTATTATACAGTGAATTCATTATGTTTTTAGAAAAGCAGATGAGTTACACCCCAAAAGCTATTTTGGGTATTATAGCCTAATTATTTAGATATACAAACCTCAACAGCTTGTTGAACCCATCAAGTAATATTTAAAGAAATGAATGTTTTTTATTTTGCCAAAATATTTTTGCTATTGGTGTTCTCCTGTATTTCCTAGTAGTAGATATAGTTATCCAGTGTTTCTTAGGTTACAGTAGCTTTATTATTTGTGAGATAAAATACTACTGATTATTTCCTTTGGGCTGAAATTATTGTGAATGGTTCAACTCCTTAACATTCGTTTTAAAAAATAAACATTCTCTTAAGACAGATAATTAATAGTTGAATAAAATATGTTTGTAGTTTGGCATGTGCCTGAACACCACACCTTTAGGTGTTTCGTAGCACATATTTTTAATTCCTCGTGTGTGACGAGCGATTTGAAAATTTACGAGCGAATCCGTCAGATACTCGCACCTGAGTGTGATTCGTTTATGAATGTTACGAGGTTAAACATATTGTATTTATGCTTTTCAGGCTAATCTTGGAGATCCACTTATAAAACATTACAAGTTAAAGTTGCAAAATAAAATAAATATTTGATTTTGGCAGGATAATCTGGATGCATAGATTCTATGATATACATTTGCTCTGTGAGGCTTTTCAATTGACATTTGCATCCATGAATCAATTATGGTAAATTATAAATTGGGATTATATCTTCGGAGCTCGGACAGTAAAGGTTCGATTAATTAAACGGAATTTTACTATATATTATATAGCATCATCAGACTAAAAATTATACATTCACACAATCAAAGAATAGTCAAAATAATAGATTAAATAGTTCACACCTAAGGTACTAAGAACAAAATTTGGAAAACATGTATAATTAAATCCGGTTCATTTAACTTAATTATTGTGTTTCAAAGTTGGGGATGTAACTTGTATAAGGTTGTCTCTGCTCTCTGTTACGGATCAAAGTGTACTGACCTACTGACCACTTTGATGAACAGTTTTTCTTGTCGATTGTGCGTCCAGTCTAAGTATCTATAACAAAATAAAATAGCTATCAACTTTAAATTATATATATTAATTATCTAAATGTGTATATATATTTTTTTCGTGACCATCTTATAAGATAGTTCTCTACCACAATTAGATCAATTAAACAAGACTGGTTGAGATATTAGTTATATTTTTCAGAACGTTTTCGGAACACCTTCTTCAGTGAAAACATAAGGTGTTCCGAAAACGTTTGTAAATGATCTGAAAATATAACTATCATTTGAACCAGTCTTGTTTAATTGAACTAATTGTGGTAGAGAACTATCATACACGATAATATATTAATTATTACAGTTTGTTAAAAAGATGATACTGGATGGCTGGTCGATCTCGACAGTATCGCGAGAGAGTTCAAAGCAACAGTACGTTGCACGCTAAATAAGAACGCGGAGATGAGACGTCCAAAGGGTGTAACGTTTCCTTCGAATGTGAATAAATATCTCAGGCATTTCGCTGGATTAGAATATGCAATAGTAGATTGCTAAGTCGCTATAGGTTTGAATGTAGAAATATTCTAAAAGTAAACGTCATGTATTGAATTTAAGTAACAGTATTCCATACTGGTAATTTATATATGATATTATTTTTATGTTAAGTGTGTGCAACATTCCACAACATCTAGTATCCAACACTTTCGTCTATTTTTATTTTCTATTAATACAACTTGCCACAGTGTCTTTTTCAAACATGCCATTTGCATGCGGAAAGTTTATTAATTTATGCCTTACATTGATCGTTTTTTTTTTATTTCAGTTTTTATGTGGGATTTTAAAATCTTTTTGATCTATACATATCCCAGAATAAACGACGGACCAGGCAGCCTGTTCATCTGCTTCTGTTAACACTCAAATAAGCACAATTTGTTTCCTGCTGCAGAAAACGATGACAAGCGTGCCAGATGGTGGTAAACATTGCTCAACAAGCCGCTCATAACGGATCTCAAATCAATGAAAAACAGATTAGCTTAAGTGGATTCTTCATCCCAATATGTGTGTGTATTACAACTAATTTTTATCCTGTTTATTTAGCAGAAAAGTGGCATATTTCATGAAAATACGGAGTTTATTAAGTTTTGCGAGATTTATACGATCAGTTGAATACACTTGTATGGAAATTCAAAAGGTGGAGAGATGTAAACTAGCGTTCAATACAAGCTACTATGCTTCAAGCAGCCTTCAAAGGGTGTTGTGTGGAGAAATCTGTTAAGACGTATCAAAACAGAAGGTGGATAAAAACTGGCAAAATTAATATATATATATATAGGGTACTTCCCACCTGTCTGATTTAGATAGTGCATAAGAATTACCATTGTCGTATCAATATGAGATCCGTAGGGAAAGGACGAATGATCTATCCCTCCTCTATCTGCGCGAACTCACTCCCACTCTTCGCCAACTTATATTGCGAGAGCTGTATATAGTAATAAAAGTGATGACCTTTATTACTATTAAAATTATTTAATTACAAAAACAATACTATTGTGTTTGAATTATTTCTTTAACTCTGAGATGGCACCTGCCCAATGCTATCTGGTCCATTCTTCTTGTAAAGACGCTTAGTGATCAGTATTTCTTCCATTCTATTGATACCCTTCTTTCTAAAAATATAGATTGGATTAAGTGTGAACAATATTTTTCTGTGAGTTTTTTATGGATTTGTCTTCATCCAAGAGTAAAATGCCAATTTGGGGTATCTAAAAACAAGGACTTTTTTTCGGTTTGTTTTTCTTCCTGTGTCTAAAAATGAGTATTTTAACAGGTTCGTCATCAACCGTCACAAAATTTCGTTTCCATAGACATGCCAAGATCCATCCTTTATGGAGGGTTTCTAAACGTGGTCTATTTGATCGAATTTTCGGAGTAGGTCTTGGTAAGGAACGTGTTAAAGAATTTTAGACCTTGTTTTGGTACTTTTAATGATTTCCTTTCTATGTCCACTTTTTGGTGGCCTGTAGATCTTCAGGTATTGTTAGGCCAACTAAAAATTTGAATATTTTTAGAGTTTTGAGGCTTTTTTCATGACTTTGTAACTATTTCTTGTTCCAAATTACCATGATCCAGAAGTAACATTGTGAAATCTACTGACTTACATACGTATTAGTTGATACAATGTTTGATGTATCAATCCATGCATTTTTTTATCTTGCAAGATACTTTTTCGAAAAAGAGTTTTTCGTACGAATTAATGTCATGTGATTATCTTTCAACGCGGTATAGATGAACAAGCTATTATATGATACAAGATATATTTAAAGTTATTGTTGTGTTCAAGCAACGGCAGCTGCTGATACCGTACATTCGTAGCTGGAGCGAAGATAGCCCTCGTTCGTATATAGTCATATCGCCTGCATTTATGTTATCTTCACTGCAGCTACGAATACAGGGTATCAGGAGCCGCCGTTGTGTTTAAACGTACACGACAAATATGTTTGCTAGTCCCGTGACCAAATAATTATCCAAAAACGATTGCCTTTTTGCCTGTAGTGATTTAGTAAAGGTCTTGATCATCTTATTTTAATTTGGCTTATAACTTCTAAATATGACATTTTCTAGTAAGTTTTGAACTGATACCAATCTATAAGTTATGCAACCAATTTAACAGAAGTCACGTGCTTGCAAACAACCTTGAGTGCGCTTGTTAGTGTGGTGTCACGTCGCCATTTTTGTTAATGCACGGGATGTTTCTAAACTAAGAAAAATAACATGCGGGAAAACTATTTTTTTAAATTGGGTTTTCTGTAAGACTGAAATTTGAATTTCCCGCCAGTCGTCTCGCTTGAAGTTAACTACACTGTGAATGTAGGTACAAGGGAGGCGAAACGGAAGTACGTCGGGTTAAGAGTCAAGATCGTCAAGATGGCGAGCGATTAGAATTATGGTCGGTCGCTCGAACACATAAATAATAATACAAGAACTCGAACATGAAGAAAATATACCATTAAGTGTGTATTTTATTTATGTATAAGTAGACGCAGGGTGTGTGTCTCTTAGAACATCAGGTGTGGGGTCAGAGTCAGGTTGAAGGTGATAGAAAGAAATACTTGTAAGCAAACATGGATGAAATCACGCATGAGGACTTTGAAATTTTCGCACGGAAAAACCAGGCTGAAGCAAATACTAATGCCAATACAATTGAAGCATTACTTGCCCAAAATGCGAAGATGTTAGAGATGTTGGAGATAAGTCAACGGAATCGACAAGTGGTACGAGCGGATGTAGATATGAATGTGAAAAATTTCAATATGACGCCAGATTTGTCCAAGACAATTACTAAATTCAACGGTGAGTTGGGACCTACTGTAGCAAGAACGTGGTTGCAGCAGATCGAAAGTACTTCGTTATTACATTCTTGGCCTGATGCATTCACTTATGAAACAGCATGAAGTAATCTAAAAATCTGCAAAACATTGGTTAAGTGGACGGTATTCAACAATCACAGACTGGCACACTTAAAACAGCTTTCAAAACAACATTCATTTATGCAAAAAGCAAAACCGAATGTTGGTGGCGAATGCAATCCTGTGTACAGGCTGTTACAGAAAATAGTGCATATTTTCATGAGAAGGTCAGGTTAGGTCTTGTGTCAGAAGCTTGACCTAAGTTTCAGCGAAATAAAAGAACAAATGATAATATTTTATTACCTCCATGTTTCTCAGTACCCATATGTTTAAGTAAAGGTATCCTTAACATTAATGTAAATGCAGTCTTAGATTCTGGTAGCCCAATATCTTTGATCTGTTATTGTCATTGATGTTGACAATGACAAAGATTTTAATCTACATATTGGCAATAACATTACTGCTAAAGAGAGATTTGATTTTGTTAATTTATTTAAGTAAGCATATTTACATGTTGAGAGGAGAACCTCCCCAAAGTTAAATTTCACAGGTAATATTGGACTGAAACCCAATCACAACAAATTCTTTTACAGACCTTGTAGGCTTTCATATCAAGATAAGCAAGTGGTTACTGAAATTCAAGATTTGTTGCAGAGAGGTATTATAAAGAAAAGTTACTCCCTTTATGCTTCACCTATTGTACTGGTGGGTAAGAAAAATGGACAGAAACGCTTGTGTGTAGACTGCAGGGCTCTGAATAAAATAGCCATTAAAGATCGTTTCCTAATACCTTCTATTGATGATCAGCTAGATAATCTTCGAGATAAAAAATGGTTTACTAAACTGGATCTGAAGGATGCTTTCCACAACATCCTAGATGAAGCCTCTACTCCATTGACTGGTTTTGTGACACCTCAAGGCCAGTCCGAATATTTGAGGCTTCCAGTTGGATTCTGCAATAATCTGTTCATTTTTGCCAGGTATATATCCGAATTATTTAAAGAACTTTTAGATCAAGGAAGAGTATCCATTTATTTAGATATTATGATAGCAACTGAGAGAGTCACTGAAAACCTTAACATATTAGAACAGGTATTTAACATATTAACAGACGCGTCAGTTGATTTAAAATTAGAGAAATGTAGTTTCTTACAATCCCAAGTAGAGTACCTGGGATATGTTGTGAGCGAGGGTGGAATCCAACCGAATCTGTTTTACGATATCCAATTCCCAATAACGCTAAAGAAACGCAAATCTTTTTATGATTGGCCAGTTATTTCAGGCGATTCATTGAAAACTTCTTTGTAGTAGCCAAGCTTTTGTACGATTTGATTAAGAAGAACGCTAAATTTGAATTTGGGCCAGAGTAATTACAGGCAATGGATTATTTAAAGGATCAATTAGCAGCTGGATCTGTGTTGGCTATCTTTTCACCAAATGCTCAGACAGAGTTGCATTGTGATGCAAGTATACATGGGTTTGCTGGAATTCTGCTACAACGACAAGCTGATGGGAAATTGTATCTGGTAAGTTATTTCAGTAAGAGAACGATAGATTGTGAATCCTGACATACCAGTTACGAGTTAGAATGTTTAGCTGTAATGTATGCTATCAAACGTTTTGAAATATATTTAAAGAGAATAAAGTTTAATACAGTAACTGATTGCAATAGTATTAAACAAACATTCCCGAAGAAGGAAGTGATTCCCAGAATAATGCGATGGTTTCTGTATCTACAAGATTTCGACTATGTTTTGGAACACAGGCCTGGCACAAAAATGCAGCATGTAGATGCATTAAGTCGAATGAAAAACATTATGATCCTAGCAGCAAACACACAGGATACGAATTTAGGCATAAAGCAAGGCGCAGATTTGGAAATAAGGGAAATTAGAGAATCGTTGAAGGAGGAGAGTGGATTCTATGAGCTCAATAATGGATTGGTGTATCATAAGAGCAAAGGTAACCTACTTTTTGTAATTCCACATGTTATGGAATATGCCATTATGAATAAATATCATGATGAAATGGGTAATGTAAGAGTTGACAAAACCATTCAACTTATTACACGAAGCTACTGGTTTCCTAAACTGTATGAAAAGGTTAAGATGCATATTAGTAATTGTTTGAAATGTGTGGCCTCTTCTCCAGCTTCAAACAGGAAAGAAGGTTTATTGCATGCTTCACGTCGGATCATCTCAGATAGAGGATCTGCGTTTACTTCGCATGCTTTTGAAGAAGCTATGAGAGATTACAATGTATCCCATGTTAATGTAGTCACCGCTACTCCACGTGCTAATGGCCAGGTAGAGCGTATGAATCGTTTTATAATACCCATTTTGGCCAAGCTAACTCCTGCTCCAAACCGTTGGGACGAAGTTTTGCATAATGTTGCTTTTAGTATAAATAACACGAAAAGTAAAACCACCGGAAGTACACCTAGTAAATTATTATCTGGCCTTGAGCAAAGAGACGAAATTGTTGATTTTCTACGCGACTACTTAACGGATATCAGTAGAAGTGATCTAACAGAGGAAAGAGAAAAGGCCTCGGACGAGATAAACGAGTCACAGAAATATGACGCTATGTACTACAATAAAAATCGCAAAGAGGGTCACAAGTATAAACCAGGGGATTACGTTGTGATAATCAGTACAGTTACTACTTCTTATACACACGCGATAAACAAAGTTATTGCCAAAATTTAAAGCGCATAATGATTTAGGAAATGATACGTTGTGAAGGATATTGATGGATTTCAAAAGCGCGCATGTACTATTTGAAGGTATTTTTAATTCGTCACAGATCAGACCTTGGTTCGAAAACACATCAATGTCTTATTAGGTTAGGTATTTTTAGTTTTATTTTAGTTATATGTTAAGTTTGTTAAATCGTATAATCTGTCGACGACAAAAATGTCGAGTCGAGTATGGCCGAGTTGTAAGACGACTTCAACTTATATCGGATCTTCAAATATGTTTGCTAGTTTCGTGACCAAATAACTATCCAAAAAAGGATTGCCTTTTTGCCTGTAGTGGTTTAGTAAAGGTCTCAATCAACTTATTTTAATTTGGCTTATAACTTCTAAATATGACATTTTCTAGTAAGTTTTGGATTGATACCAAGCTACAAGTTATGCAACCAATTTAACAGAAGTCACGTACTTGCAAACAAGCTTGAGTGCGCTTCTTAATGTGATGTCACGTCGCCATTTTTTGTTAATGCACAGCATGCTTCTAAACGAACGTTTTCGCCATAAGAAATAACATGCAACATTTAAATTGGGTTTTTCTGTAAGACAAATTTGAATTTGCCGCCAGTCGCCTCGCTTGAAGTTAACTACAGTATGAATGTAGGTACAAGAGAGGCGAAACGGAAGTACGTTGGGTTAAGAGTCAAGATCAGTCAAGATGGCGAGCGATTAGGATTATGGTATGGTCGGTCGCTCTAACATGGAGAAAATATACCATTAAGTAAGTGTTTTATTTATGTATAAGTAGACGCAGGGTGTGTCTCTTACATTCCATCCTTCTAATAAAGGATCTTGATTTTAAAAATATTTTGCAGCTGTCCCCAAATGTTGGAAACTCAATTTAATCAAGGGCTTTAATAATTCTAGAAACTGTACACTCGACAGTGGTGCCAGCACAGTGCGACAAACATCGTCGTTTAGTGGAAATATTACTATGTTGCCAACATGTATAAACAAAAACATACATAACCTATTGTCACAGAATAAGAATTTATTCTTATTTAACATTTGCATAACAACTGTATTAAATTAAGCAATGTCGTTTTTAAGTAGAAAATTAATTCAATATGCAACGATTGGACGATTAAGAAAAATGATATTCACACCACAAAGGTTTTGGCGTTGTTTTGGGAACGAGATGAAAAGGGAGGTTATAAAGACAACAGAAAACCATTGTCTAAAACCGAAGCAATTAGACAAGGTTTAAAAGAATTGAAATGGGAAATTGCATTGTGGTCAGAGGAAATGAAAGATAGATTTGAGAATGATCCGATTTTGATATACAGGCCTGGCGAAACTGACATTCAGTGGAAATTTGATACAGAGGCTTCTTTAAAAAATTGGGTTGTAACAAGTGATAAAGATAATAATGAAGGATATAGTACATGTTCCCTTAGTCTAAATAAATATGGGAATGCCGTATTTGCTGGCGAATTAGATACTCGGGTTCCTAAGGATGGTCGCACGAAACGGGCAGGTTATTGTAATATGAGAACACAACGATTCAGGGTACGTTCTGTAATGGTTGATAGTCATCGAAGAAAATAATTTTATATTTTAATTGCAGAAATCTTTTAAAAGGGAGGCTTATATAGATTGGACTTGTTATAATTTACTAGTTTTGAAAGTGAGAGGAGATGGTAGGTCATACATGATTAATATAGGTACAAAAGGATACTATGATATTTTGTGGAGTGATATATATCATTTTGTGCTATATACCAGAGGTGGACCATACTGGCAAATAGTTAAGGTAAATTGACTATTAACTGAATCCTATGCAGAGACACCCTAAGCTTAAATACAAGATTAAGATTGAAATTGTATGTTGTGTTAAAATGTACAGGCAATGATAATGCAAAAATATTTTTAGCTAATTAACTTCTCTAAGTAGTAACATAATATGTTAAAATTGCTTCTTTTTCTTTTTAATTGCATTTTGGGAAGCCTGTATTTTATATTAATGTGGTACATTTTCAAAGCAAAAACAACACTGACATTTCATTGTCACTAATTAATTCGTAGTTTTTGAGATTTTGTCAGAACTAATAATTTTAATTTGTTCTATCAGTATGATAGCAAAACGAGTGTTATTTTGTCTTTCTTTATGGACTAACATTTTAGTAGGCAATACTTTCTAAAAGGTCTCTGCTTCTCGTCTGCATTTATTTACCACTGCACCAGTCATTATGAAACCTTTTTTGTTAAACCACCTTTTAAAATCGTTTTGTTTATATGCTATGCATAGAAAAATTTTATTTATTGGATTACATCTCCAAATCCTACAATGTTAACTACAAAATAAAACTGCCACAGGGCCTCCTTAAGTAAATTGGTATTACCTCGTGTTCTCCCTTGCAAAAATCACGTCGATTTATGGAAACTGCGTTCGGCTAAATTTTTTGGACAAAAATGTGTTAAAAGGTTGCATTGTATATACAGAATCTTGTTAGAAATTGGCTGTCTTTAGATTTTCAGTTTTGGGATTATGGTATGTTTCAGTGGTTCTTGAAGTACGTATAAATGCCCTACAATCTATATTGCGACTTTAGCAGATTGTTAGAGTTAAGTTGGAGACCTCACAATAATTATATTTTTATGAACGACGTTGTATTCTTCTCTATTTCAATTTTTCACTGATGTGACCCTAAATATACCTATCCTTTCGTACATCTTTTCTATCTTCGCGTACGACGGCACTGTTAATAATATGCTGTGTGTACAAGGTATAAATTAAGTATGACCCTAACTTTAGGGGGCGACTCCATGCCATGTTTTATGAGAAAATGTTCATATAAACATGTCTCCTAAATTGCGTTGTTTTCGAGAAACAGGTGTCCAATTTTTAAACAAAATGTTTTTTTAAATTAATTAAAAGTTTTTTCGACGATTTCGATAAAACTTCGTGTATCTGTTGGAAATAATAATGAGCTTCTTTTGATGTAATTAAATTTAAAATTACTTCAGTGGCGTCGCAGAAGGTTACCTGATTGATTTTTCTTGTAGAAATCATTGTACGCCACTGTTCTTTTTTCAAATTTGATATTTATATCAGATTAAACAATTAAGAATGCCATTTTCTTGTCTCTTAAGTTTTCTTGTATCTCACTTAGTGTTCAAGAAAGAAATAAAAACTGATTCCTTGCAATTTAAAATTAAAATGTGCTTGACGACTTATCTAACGTTGACCTCTTTTACTGGTGTTGCTACTCCTGCTGTTTCTACTTCGTTTTTCTCGGCTATGCGTCTTCTCCATTTTTTCCTGTCTCTTGCTTGTGTTGCTGCCTAATTCCAGACAACTTGTTTAAAGATTTTACTCAAGAACTTGAAATATCAGTTAAAAATAATTAAATCAGATCCTCAAATTGAGAACCTCGATGTCGCGTGTAACATTAGAATAATTCACAATTCTATTTCTCAAGTCATTTTCATCCATCACTGTCGTCGCATAAACAAGCGATTTGAGATATTCCCAAAAGAAATAATCCAAAGGATTCAAGTCTGGAGATCTTAGTGGGCATGGCTGAGCTCCTCCACAAGCTATCCATTGCTGAGCAAAAGCGTCATTTTAGATAATCACGAGCAGTAAGAAATGAGCAGATGCCCAGTCGTGAATAAACCACATATTTCGTCTTAGTACTAAAGGTGCAACTTCTAACAAACCTAGCAACGTTTCTCTTAGAAATTGTCTATACGTGACGCCATTGACTTGGGGAAGAAAAAATGCGTTCTTATGAGATGATCAGCAATAATTCCCGCCTAGACGTTTACCGAAAACTGCAGCTGAAATTCACTTTATAAAATAGCATGGGGATTTTCATAGTCCCGAAAATGATTGTTATAGGAGTTTCAGATGGCATCTTAGGGAAAACTTGCCCCATCTGTGCATAAAACTGTAGTCGTAAACTTCGGATCGATTCCTATTTTTCAAGGAACCACAACAGTGCCTGCATAACATAGTCAATTTTCATGGATAACCTTCAAAACACTTTTATGACAGACATTATACTGTAGCGATAATTTTCGAGTTCTTGTTGAAGGATGATTGTCTTCAACTTCTTGAAGAATGGCTTCCTCTAATTCTGGTGTCATTATTTTTCTCGGCCTATCAGGACGTTTAGCATTTAAACTTATGAATGTTTTTTTCTGATGGAATCTGTTAAGATATCGTTCTTGATAAATTCGACGGGCTTCTGCAATATTTTCATCTGCAAGCCCATAAATGAAATGTATTTGAACTAATTTGACGTTGGTCAAAACACATGTTTATATGAACTGTTTCTCATAAAATATGGCAAAAGATCATCCCCTGAAATTAAAGTCATCACTTAATTTACGTTCTGTGTATTATTTAAATGTTTTCTACTATTTTGCTTTTTATAAATATAGGTAGCTCAAAATAAACGAAAAATTATATTCCGCTTAGTCTCTGTAAATGTACTTATGTCCAATAACAGGCGAGTGTTCTTTTTTTCGAAATTTATTAGAACCTATGAAGGGTTACGCTTACTTTAAAATAAAGTAGTGTCCGTCAAACGTTCACTTAGTATTTTTCGTCTTTACCAGTTATTTCACACAGATCTCATAACAGCTTACTGCTAACTTCTGTCACGTTTACCATTGGTTGGGAACCACTGATATAAATAATTGTGTTAAATACGCAATCGGTTATGTAAACTTAATTTTATTTTACAACATTTACAGATACCATTTTCGAAGTTTTTCTTGTCGTCTAAGGGTAGAGTACAGGATAAGCAATTTCCTTTGCCTTTAAATCGAATAACTAGTTTTGGTTTTTCTATGGGTGATAAAATAACTGGTCCCTTTAGTCTTGAAATACAATACATAGGCATAGAATTTGATCCAAATCATACTGAAGAATTTGCTTATGAAATGTATGAAACCGGCAAGTACATAGCAGGCACTTAGTTAATTGATTGCAATGTTGTAAGAAAATGACTGATGTATGTGTAAATAATAAAAAATTTCACCTAACAATCACATATTTATGTTACAATGGAATTCATTACTTTAGTTTACGTAAGTATAAGCCTTTTATACCTTGCGGTATGTGCTAGAAATATGGAATATTAACGTAATTTTCATCATTCTAATTTATTTGAATAAAAAATAATGAAAACCAATGTTCGTGCAAAACCTGATTGAAATTTCACTCTTACACATTTAGATAAAAGAGTAGCACTTTTATAGAGATAATAGGATCATTTTTTTAAATTTTGAGACAACCTTAGCAAATTAATAATTGTTCGATGTCTTAAGATGTAAGACCGATAGTCTTCTGTATGCATCGACGTCTGAACGCATTATTCCAGTACAGCAACGCCCCTCCTGAAGAAATGGTATTACAAGTCTTTCTAGCGCAGTACACCGTTACTTATTCGTTGCAGTGGTATAGTCTCAATAATGAACGTGGTCGTCCAATAATGGTAAATACATATACTAATTGTTGCGCTCAAGTGCACTTTTAACTCGTCATGGGCGTCCTTTACTTTCATATCTTCCATTTCATCTGCAATATCAGCTAAAAGTCCATGTACAGTTCCTACGAAATTTCGTGGTGGAAAATTTTCTTCTTCTACTGGCTTTCAGCGTCGGATGTAAAATTTTCTAAATTATAATAAACGCAGATTGAGTGCTAACTGACCATCTTTCCCAAAGTCAACAATAATTTTTGCTATTTTTTTACTATACAATCAGTAGACATCAAAGCAAAAAAATCCTATTTTGGTAAACTTATGAGCATACTTAATGTATTTCTATCATACGCAGTTCATGATCTTCGGCAGTGGTACGTACGTAAATGGAGTAGTGTGATGGTGGCTCGTCGTGTTTGCAAATTTCACGGCACGATTGGAACAGCGGTACTGCATCAAATTTTGTCAGAAGCTTAGTGACGCTCAAACGGACACCATTTGGAACATTCAGCAAGCTTTGGCGACGATGCCATAGGTATTACACAAATCAAGAACTGGTAAAATTGGTTCAAAGATGGTCGCACCACGGTCGACAGTGACGCACGTTCTGGCAGACTATCAACAAGCCGAAACGACGAAACTATACAGAAGATTAACCCCTTGGTTCTGCAAGACCGTCGTATCACTTTTAGAGAATTGTCAGACGAGGTTGGAATAAGCATTGCTTCCGTGCATGCTATTGTGAATGATGATTTTACCTTCCGGAGATTCTCCGAAAAATTCGTACCGAAGTTGCTAACGGCGGAATAAAAGGAACTGCGTGCAGAAATTGCACAGGACATGCTGGACGCAGAAAATCATGACCCAGACTTCATGAAGACTATCACTGGTGATGAGTCGTGGGTTTATGGGTATGACAAAGGCGCAGTTTTTCCACTGGAAACGTCCAACATCTCCGAGGCCAAAGAAAGCGCGGCAAGTTCGCAGCAATGTGAAACTTTATCATTAGTACCCTCCTCACAGACATACTATTAACAAGGAGTACTACTAGCAAATCCCCCGTCATCCTCGTGATGCCGTTCGGCGCAAGAGACCGGATCTCTGGACAGCAGGAACTTGAGATCTGCATCTTGACAACACACAGTTGTATTCAGACTTTCTTGACCAAACACTTGACATTTGAGACCAAGACTTCCTATGTGCATTTTCCGCCATCTTGAAAAAATGGCGAATTTTTGTTTTTGCTATAATTCGGTTTGCCGTCGACATACAGAATTGTTGTTTGGTTGTTTTTTGTTTCCCTTTCGACGATCTATAATCTAGGTTCTATAGACTTTTCACCTATTATTGTTAGTTATTGATATATCGAACAAAATAGAGAAAAATTCAAAGATTTGATGTGGTTTTTCGGGTTTTTCTCATCGAAAAAATGTATATTATCAAACTTGTAGAGGATATTATTTTCAGTATTTCAGTAATTTCAGTGGTTATTTTCACCGCACTCATTAAAGTACGAGAACACGTCGACTAAAATTGCTGAAACTTTTTGTGATTTCAATATTTTCAGTAATTTCAGCGACTGAAAAACCTGAAACTTCTGAAAATACTGAAATTCCTGGAACTCCTGAAAATACTGAAATTCCTGAAAATACTGAAAAGCATGCTATTTTAAATGAGGATTTCAGTATTTTCAGGAATTTCAGAAGTTTCAAGAATTTCAGTATTTTCAGAAGTTTCAGGAATTTCAGTATATTCAGGTATTTCGTTTTCGTTTGATGCGGGTGCGACAAAAGTATTGAAATCACAAGAGTAGTTATTTTCACTGCACCCATCAAAACACGAGAACACGTCGACTGAAATTCCTGAAAATTATGAAATTCCTGAAACTTCTGAAATTCTTGAAACTTCTGAAATTCCTGAAAATACTGAAATCATCATTTAAAATAGCATGCTTTTCAGTATTTTCAGGAATTTCAGTATTTTCAGGAGTTCCAGGAATTTCAGTATTTTCAGAAGTTTCAGGTTTTTCAGTCGCTGAAATTACTGAAAATATTGAAATCACAAAAAGTTTCAGCAATTTCAGTCGACGTGTTCTCGTACTTTGATGAGTGCGGTGAAAATAACCACTGAAACCACTGAAAATACTATTGTATTGCAGCAAAGAAATTTGTGTAAAACCTAAAACCATATATAGCTCTAATAACTAATAAAAACAAATAAGTGGTATTTCTAGGTGCTTTATTTTTTTATTTATGAAAAAAATGTAAATTATTCTACGTTTATAATAACTGTAATCATGATCTTCCCTAAAGTAGCAAAGAGACACGTTACATAATTTATATAATAAATGATATCTACAATAGTTCCACCAACATAATTGATGTGTTTTATCGTCTTTAGAGACTAGTCCTGGCATTATCATATTAACATTTGATTATTGCCATTGCAGACAAGAAATCAACGAATTTTTTTATACAATATACATTATACCACCAGTATTCAATACCAGCAACTCACTCTGACGACTGGCGACTATATATGTACATGTTGATGAGCCAGTGATGTAAAATTCAATCATTTGTACATTTCCCAAAAGTCAATTTGAAATTAATATAATTAAAATTATCCACATTACATTAGACTATCCTTTTGAGGGAGGTACATTGATTTGTAAATAAAAAGGAACATCATGTACACAAGCAATAAATAAGCTAAATAAAAATCTTAACAATTAATGAACAACATGGTGATATTGTTACTGGTGATTAAAAATTTAATTGTGTATTCACAGTGAGCACTTTCTCGCACGAATTCGTTAAATGTCAATCCAAAATCACCACTTCATCACTTTTGCTTTTCAATGGTCTCCACGGCTTTCGAGCTGCTCTTCTTAATTCTATTAAAGGTATTTGTTTGCGTAATTTTCTGTAAAAAACATTTTAAGTAGTAGATAACAGTTTCCTAAACGTTCACAATACAAGGGAACAGGGATAAGATAATAGTTCTATATGAATGCAAGGACACACAGGTATGTACTAATAAAATACAACTCCATAGGTATGTGGTAGAAATTCAATAAAAATTATATGTAACCATTGGTTATTCCTCTGATAAAAATCAGATGTTTGGAAGTATGGAACTATGGTGCTGATCGATGAATACTACAAAGTATTTGATAAAAATGGACAATACGTTACTAAGTAATGTTATTTAATTCTATTAAAAGAAATCTATTAATTCTGTCATTATTTACAAGGGAACACCGACAATCCGCAGATTTCGATGAAACTTTACAGACTGGTTAAATCCCGACTCCGGGGTACAGCCCCTCCAAAAATTTGCACGAGTCTTTAATCTTGTAAATATCTCGGAACGTATGTTAGAGCCAATTGTTACAGCGCCCTGTATTGTTACTTGTGGCCTCTCTCGCTTCAACTTTTGTCGTAGATGGCGCCCCGTTTCTGATGCAGCTTGCACCCGTTGGATGCGTGTGGGGGATTCTACTTGTAACGTTCAGTTGAACAGGTCGTTTTCCGTGAATAAGTTATTCCGTTTTCCCTTTAAAGTCTCGTTTGTCGAGGATACACACGGAAATTCGACTCTGGGAGGTGAGTTCTTTTTGTTCGTATCGATGCCGTTATTTTCACGTTGTGGGGAACTAGTATAAGGTAGTAGAATGCGAGTAGAAGTTGGAAGGACTTCAGTTGCTGTATTTGGCTGGTTTCCCGACATTTCAACACCAAGTGCGAGAAAACCCGCCATCTTGGACAGCTTCCGGTCCCATACCGATTACTATGCCGTACGAAGATTGACAACCGTAAATACATCACGCTAAGTTCCGCCTTTATTTTATTTTTATCTCGTTAAAATTCCCTAGAATCTTTTAGTTAGTTTAGAGTTAGTAAATCGGGAGTTTGTGTTCGAGTAAAAAGGGGTTTTCTTACTTTTGAAACATCAATTCTTTTAGTATTTTAAGGAGGGGGAACATTGGTTTTCGGGTAAAAAGGGTTTTCCTTACGTTTGCTATTTAATGGTATATTTGCTGAACGAGACATTTCATTCTTTTAGTAGTTTAAGAGGGAATCTCAGTTACTTGCCACTTGCACATATTATGGTTTTAATTACGTTCTGCTAAAGCTGTAAGGTAGGTAAGAAGCTAGCTTAATTGAATTTAACTTAATCGATACACCTCAAGCGACAAATAAAGTGCTGTTAAACGTCATTTTCTCGCCCGCAATTAATTTTTGTTTATTCCTTTTATGTTACTTTTAAGAGTATTCAAGTAATTTTGCTGGTCGCTGCACGACCAGAATAACCTCGTTTCACCTGCTAAAGAAGCTGGAGGGTCTCTCTGACTTCAGACACTTAAATGTGATCCAGTTATTAATTGGAGAGTGGCACCTTGTTACTAAATTCTCGAACTTGCACGTACACCGTTTCCATTGGGCCCTCCATCTCATCCACTTCGTTGATGATAGGTGGGTTATTCGAACTGTATCGTCGAACATCGGTCACGTTTCCGAATTTTTCCACATTACAATTTAACCAAAAGGTTTAGAAGCTAGTAACAAGTATAACAGATATCTTTTTTTTTTAATGTATATAGAAGATTTGTTTAGAACGTAATTTGAAGTATATTAAGTAATCCCAAGGATGACGCAAATTATATTCGGAAAAAATTGACTAGGGACCGGAATTTATTACACAGCAGTGTTTTCTACGTAATATTGACTTTACTCGCGATAAATAAAAAAATGACCGCCATCCTTGTCATCCTTGGGACAATGTAATGTACTTCAAATTATATATGTATATAAAAAAATATGTGTTATAATAGTTTCCGATATATGTACAAAAATCTAAGAATCGTGCAAGTTTGTGTAGGGATGCAACGGCTAAAGAAAGTTGTGTTGCTCTTATACCAAGCTACTCTTTCAGTCTGTACAGTTTCATAGAAGTCTGAATTTGCGCGTTGCCTTGTTACTTGCCAAACCAATATGTAGTTATGAAAAAGAAGTTTATGAGAAATTTAATTATACCGTATCTGATGTAGTAAGCAAATCTAATGTACCTTCGCATAAAAACTGTTTAACTTCGGTTACATTTACAGCTGCTACCTAATAATAAAAAATAATAATAAAAGATTATTGCGTACTTGCTATTTTCTGTAGCTCTGAAGTAAACGTCATCCGGTGCATCCATCCAACTTATCACTTGCTTACGATGTATTCTGGTCATATGTGGTATTTTTGGTTTACCATTGATTTGTGCAATATGCCTTGGCAGTGTTTGGCCGGGAATTACATTGCCCGGGATTATCGGCGCGAATTGATCTGGAGTCGTTCGGTTTGTTAACGTGTTATCTTTGGTCAGCCTCTTCTGAGGAGGTCCAGTTATTACGGAACCTATGGATTACATTTTTTTACGAATAAATATATTTAAAACTCATATACAGTCACTATTGATACAGTCGAACCTCTCTAAGTCGAATTCTTATCTGCTACTCCAAATTGTTCGACTTAGGGAGAGTTAGAGAAAGTCAAGATTATTTCATACATAATGAATGTTTATTATACTATAGCACAAACAATAAGAATAATTAGAAAAACATTGATTCTGAACTAGATTTAAACCAGAAATAAGATTTAGAGAAATTATTCTATTAAGCAGATTGAAACCAGAATGATATGATGCATGTACTAATACATCATTAAGGTAAAGGCTAATAGCAATCGTATGTGTATACGTATGTACGTATATGTGTATGTCTCAGTTCTTTTTCGATTTGAATAAAAATGTGGAAAAACTAAACCAACTGCTTTGAAAACACAAGACGACATATAACGACTGAATAAAACGTTATTTTATTTACGGATTGAGTGTATTATAAGACAATTAGGTATATACTATTGATATACATAAGAAATGTTCTTGATTTCGGATTTAGTGTCAACGTTAATACCGGGATTTTTGCTAAATATCACGATGTACGATTGATGTTTTAAGACTTTAAGAGAGTACATTTTGAATGCAAGTGCAACAAAAATAATTCGATTTAAGTAGAGTTCGACTTAAAAATTCGAATTATAGAGTTACATTTTAAAAGAAAATTACATTCTAGTGCTTCAGCTAACTGAAGAGTTCGATTCAGCGAGAAATTCGAGTTATGGGAGTGTCGACTGTAATTTTATTTTCTTTGCATAAACTTACCATCATCCCAATCCAAATCGGAATAGAAGCCAATATGAATAAAATATATATTAGTCAAAAATCTGTCAGGTAAACTTAAATATGAAGGCACATAAACAGCTGATTTTACAAATAGAAATACATACAAACTAAGTAAATGAATTAGTTTTTTTTTATAGGCAATTCTTGAATATATCTACAAGTAACAGTTGGAGCAGTTGGTATGATTTGATACAATTATTTATAGAACACCAAATATATAATCTTCATCTTTCAGCATATTAGGTGGCATTTAAGAGTATTCTGATTGGATATTAATGTCGTATGACAGCAAATTATGTAATGAAATACTTTACATCAATGAAGAACAGGCGAAATTTTTACAACATACAGTACCAAATTTGATATTAGAAATAGTTAATTCTTATCGGGAAAATATGTAATTCTGATGTCTGACATACGAGGGATGGTTCGATGTTCTAGAAATTTGGCTATAGTTCAAATATGTAAATCTTAAAGGTCACGTTATTGGTTTACGCAGCCATACCGCGCGATATGGTTTATTATACTTCAGCCACTTGACTGATACGGACGTATTTCCCTACCACTCATTTTACTATCATGGAAGGCATCACAAAGAGCTGTCATTTTCTTTTTATTTAAAGGGGGTGTGAATCTTCAGAAATCATTCAAAATTTGCAAGGTGCATTTGGGGAGTACCTAAAAGCACAGTTTATCGATGGGTTGGTAGTTTCAAAGCTGGTAGAACGTCACTAAAAAACAATCAGCGCAGATTGCGAGGGGATACTTTTATGGATTATCTACTAAAATGTACTACAATTAACGTAGAATATTATTATAATCTTTTGTCTAGAGCATTGCTGCAGGGGTTTTGAAAGAAACGACCTGGAAAATTGCGTAAGCGTCCGTTATTGGAACAGGACTATGCAGTACCTCAAACCGCCCGAAGAAAGACGAATGTTTTAAACGAATTGCACCGGGAGTTGTTTCTACATCAACACTCTTCTTCAGATCTTGTTTCTAACGATTTCTACGTGTTTCAAATTTGAAAGAACCGATACGAGGTGTTCAATTTGAGATCTTAAATGAGGTAAAATTTGCGATAAATAGGTGGATTGCAGAGACCTCATAGAAGTTCTTTGAGGGCGGTTTAAAGTTTAAAAAAGAAAAGTTTCTCGTTGGGATAAGTGCATTCAATGAAATGGAGATTATATTTAAGAACCAAATTGTAATTTTAATGAAAATTGACGAAATAAAAAAATTGTAGCCAAATTTCTAGAACTGTGGAAACATCTTTGTAATATTTAATCATTGACGCGCTGCAAAGAAAAATATTAGATGGCACTCATAAACGTAATTCTGAAAAAATACATAAATATATAGTACCAAATATTGATTGAATTACGAAGCAACGGTGGTGGAATATGAAGTTTGATATTTCTTTAACAAAGGCCAACTGCATTACGTTTACTAGGGAGCGAAGACTACATTTAAAAATTTCAGCTACTTGGAGTGCAACTTGAATGAAAGCAAAACATTGAGTTATCTCTCTTGAATAAGAAAACTTTTATGGGAAAAATCATGTGGGGAATTCCCGAATAAAGGCAACCGTGTACTCGTGGTGTGCAGGATCGTAATCAAGTAGAGGCCGGCAGATTAAGTTTTCGCTCTCACTAAATTCTATTGCATAGTGATAAGGATGCTGTGTGTTGTCATATTTTTATTATCCGTCTTAAGTAACACATACATAGAGGGAATATTTTCATTTACTTTGCTTACCGCACAAAGATGCAACATTACTAAAGAAAATTTAAAACAAATTGTTAAGTATTTCTGCAAATAGTTCGCAAATTAGTGAAAAAGCAAACAAATGTTGTTGCGTCTGCTGCGTATCTCTCTGTAACACGTTATTGTAGTGAGGATGTGGTGGAAGTTGTTTGTCGGTCTCCAATAATAAGAACATTCTGGTGTCATTCAACTATCATGTGCTGGATTTTATATGATAATACGACCAATACGATCTAGAGAAACAGTTTGATCAGTTTACAAAGATATATTTGGGTGACTGGGTAAATAAAAGTTTGTCCAACTACGGTTATGGAGGACATACTCCTGTCTCTATTGGCCAATGTATAGCCCAGGATAGATGACAAACAAAATGTTATACCTGCAAGTCGCAGGTCCGAACGGAACACCGCCAATAAAGATTACAGCTGTACAAAAAGCAGGGGTTATAGAGCGAATTGTAAACTGGTTAATACTAACATAAAGGCGTATGTATGTATGTACGAGGGCATTCCAGAAAACTGTACCCGTTTAGTCATACAGATGGCGTTATTTATCTAATTAAAAGCAAAGTGGCGCAGATGTCAATAGTAACATTGTGGCTTTGCGGGAAAAAAGAGTTCTCCGGTGCTTGGTGTGAGTTTTATGACTGTTTAGAATGACGCATAAGATATAAGGGAAATTCAATGCATGATTACGGAAGTGTATGATACCGGAACAACGGATGAGTCAGTAAAGCGCTGAGTTCGAAATTTCAAAGAGGGAACAGATAATGTGCAGGATCAAGAGCGGTTAGGTGGCCCGTCCCTTATCACCGACGATCTGAAAAACGTGTCGATGATTTCATCTGTCCAGATCGACGCGTGAAATTGAAAGAAATGAGCAAGTAAGTTCCTGAAATTTCACAATCATTGCTCTATGAAATCGTGACGGATCATCTGAATCGCACAAAAATTTGCGCAAGACGGGTGCCCAAAATGCTTACGGACCAGCACAAGACCAACTGCATGGGTGCAGCGTTGACGTTTTTGATTCATTACGCGTAACAGGATGAAACCTGGGTGTGCCATTTCACACATGAACCAAAACGCAAATCCATCGAGAGGCACCATCCACGATCTCCACAACAAGGCCGCGCAAGTTTAAGCAGTTAAGGCTATGGTCTCAATGTTCTGGGACCGTAAAGGTCCGTTGTTGGCTGACTTGATATCACAAGAGACGACCATCAATGCTGACACATATTGTGAAACACTCCAGAAACTACGTAGGGCGATCCAAAACAATGGGTGAGGAATGCTGACGAGTAGTATTATTCTTCTGCATGCTCGTCCCTACACCGCTCGAACTTCGTCGGAAGCTCAAGTGGGAGGACTACCCTGCGTATAGCCTCGACTTGGCAAGTGATTATCATTTGTTCAGTAAACTCAAGGATCTTGTCAGGAAAATCTCTCTAAAGTGATGATGACTTCAAAGCATTTACTGGTTCCTTTGCGGTAGAGCTTTACGCGGAAGTCATAAATAAACTGGTTTCAAGACACAACAAAGGTCTCAACAACGGCGGCGACTACATTGAAAAATGCGTAAATGCATTACTTTCATTTACTCGTAAATAAAATCATTATTTACTTTCCTTCAATTTTCCTTTAATTATATGTAAACGGGTACAATTTTCTAGGATGCCCTGGTATGTATGTATGTAAAGGCTTTATGTACATTAAATGTGCCAGCGATAATGTTAGAAGAGACAATAAACAGAACGCTGGTACGAGAACTGGAGAGAAAGAATGCACTACCACCTACACAATTTGGCTTTAGAAAAGGGGTATCCATCACGGACGTTATTCAGAAAGTCCGGGTCATCACCAAGGAAGTCACAAGATAAACAAGCAAGTACGTGGTCATGGTAATTCTAGATGTTAAGAGAGTGCAGAGGGGCGACGGTTGAATTTTGTTATGAACTGGAGAACATACTAAAGCTTCATAATTTTACCATTAGCTGCAGAAAATGAAAAAATGGCGGTTGGTTTTAAAGCAAAAAAGATTGAACTTGCAGTAATAGCCAAAACTAAAATTCCTAGAGCGTTTAAAAACCTAAAGAGGCTTCCAGTTAATTACTTTCACCAACAATCTACATGGATGGACCAAGAAATATTTATCGAGTGGTTCCACAAATACTTTGTTCCTGAAGTACGTGAGTTTTGTGCCAAAAACAAATTGTCACCAAAAGCGCCACTTCTTATTGATTGTTTTCCTTCTCATCCTGTCATAAACGATTTATAATAAAGTGACGGAAATATTTTGGTTTACTATTTTCCACCAAATGTCACCGTCATTGCACAACTCATGGATCAACGTGTCATCGAACCAACCAAAAGATTTTACAGAAGAAATTTAATGATGGATTTACTGGGAGAAGATGTTGACATGCAGAGCCCCTGGAAATCTTTAAATCTCAAAGATGCTATTTATTATCTAGGAAATGTTTGGAACAGCATAAAGAAGACCCATATTCAACAAGCCTTTCCAAAATCATGACTCTAAATGACTTTGAAACGGAAAAATTTGAGTTGCCACACAAAATGTCAACAAAGGCAATCTATAGCATAGTCAGTGAAGTAGATAATATGGAAGCGTTGGGAGAAGTAGAAACTCAAGGCTGGTTAAGTTGTGATCAAGACGTTGTTGGTTATCAAATTATGTCCGAAGAAGAGATGTGTGATGCGAAAGTAGTGAAATCCTTGTAGTACCACATAGGGGTGCAATTGATGCGGTAGACAAGCAGTCTATTTACTTTGGGCAACAAAATAAAACAGTTTTAAGTTCGCACAAAATAAAAGAAGTAATCCGAACAAATTCCCTAAAAAGCAGAAAACAGGCAAAGATAATTATTTTTCTGTTAATTAGTATGCGAAACCCTATGTAAGAATAATAAATATTTTATTTTTTTGTTTTGCAATGTTTTTCAAGAATTGTTGTTTTATGTTTTATATAAATATCAATAAACCCACTTCTTTCTAACGCATATGTTGTGTTCATGATCTGTTCCTTAGAATATAGTACAAAATATTAAAATTTGAACAAAATCTAATTAGTGAGAATTAACCGTGCTTTTCGATTATCCCGGACAATCAAGGTTCTACTGCATCGCCTTCTTGTTGGTTTGGAATGTTAAAGAGAAGTGTAATACTCTGGACAGGAAAAACATTACCCTTATGTAGGTATCAGGTCACATTGGAGTTGAAGACAATGAAATAGGTATAAGCAGAGCTAGGCACTTTCAGAGAAGTTGTCTCTCACTAATTTTTAAGTCAGTGTAAAGCTGCAGTGTAATGTATGCCGATTATACATTGATTGATACAAAATATTTTCGGTGAGATCGGCATTAATGCCAAAAAGAAGATAGAGATCATAGGTCAGATACTTGAACTGCAAAGCGAACGTCTTACACTGTGGAAAATGATAAGTTCGTTTACGCATGCAAATAATTGAATTATGTAAGCTAGATGGCCGCATCAATGCGCCTTGATAAAAGCCTTGTCCCTCCCAGTGTGGCTGACTACTAGTACGAACGGATGGCTTTCTCATCACCTCTCTAACTTTACCTCGTTCTGATAATAAGCAAGCAAGAATTGATCAACAATTTTTAAAGGACTTCAACCTTCTCTTGGGGTTAAATGATCGTTTTTTGGTATCTGTTAAAGAAAGGTTGAAATACTGGATAAACTTCTCGGGGCTATGATAGGCCAAACGTCTTCATGGGAGTTTAACCGATCTAATCGTCATAATATCTGTGAGAGGGAGTTTTACCCTCCGACCGACCTTGAGGGATAATGCAAAAATAGTTACAATGTAAATTGGTTGCTTCCCTATAAACGTTGCCTTCATTGATTAAATTAGGTGTTATACTTATTCAGAAATCAATGAGGGTATAAAAGAGTTTGACATACAAACTCTTAAATAATACATACATTATTGTACATCTAACTTTAGCAAGCAAAAATTTTATATCCTGTAGTGTTTACTGTTACTTACTGTCGACGCCGTTGTATTCTTCGTAAGGTCTCTTTTTCAAAGAAGGAGACATGCTATTGAGTGACACTTTTTCCGCTTCCGGTTTATTAGGAACACGTTCGTAGAGCAAACTTCCATCAGGTGCTTTTGGCGGTTTAGGAAAGGCTACATGTTCCGGCTTTGGTAAATTCTCTTTATCGGTAAGGATCAACCACTGAGGAACTACGCTGCCGGGATTTCCGAGTTTTGTGGCTATATTCGTAACGCTACCCCTATTTTTCTTCCTATACAGTAGTAACTGCATCATTTCACTAGGAGTTTTTCCGACTGTCAGCGTGTGACATTCCTGTTTTACAGCTTGGATATTAATGGCAAAGAAGGGTGCCCTAGCTGCATGTCTCGGCCTCATTATCTGTTTACACAACCTTCTTGATATCCTCGTAATCGGCGTTGTGCACAAATAAAAAGCTGTGCGCGTTTTCATGATGGGTCTGGGAGAACCCGATCGCACCATAACACCGTGCGTGGTAGCGTAATGCCGAGTTAGATGTGCTTTAAGCTTAAATTCTTTACCACAACCCCCTATGTGACAACGATGAGGTCTGTGCGATAATGAAGTTATCCGTTCTTCATCTATATCACTGCCGGATTTCTTTTTGTTGCTAGTAATGTCAAACTCGTTGTCGCCGAACTTTGTTGGCGCTTTAAGGCCACCGTAACGTTTCCAATACTGCCAGCAAGGTTGACACAATCGACATTGCATATGAGATGGACCCCAAGCATACCACTGGCTCGCTACTTGTACTGAAACATCAATAATACACATCACAATGAGCATTTAAAAGTGAGTCAACAAGTACACAGGAAATTATTACGAATAAAAATTTCTAGGTTAAACACTATGTATTTAGAAAATAAAAGAAATAATATCAGTGCCACACTTCTATTTGTTTGTTTTATTATTCAATGATAACTTATCATTGATACACCTATAGCAGGTAGCCCATAAGTCAGTTGTCACGTGGTTGTGACAATGAGTTATTCGTAAGGTTTGATAAAAGAGTGGATGACGTGTTATCATTAAGTAGTGTAAAATAAAATTCGTAGAAGTGACAGCCTGAGTTCGGATTACACTACTTAATGATAACACGCCACCCACTCTTTTATCAAACCTTAGTTATTAGACTCGTTTTTCGCACTGATCTGACTGACAAGGGGCGAATACGGCGTAGGAATTTCAGTTTGGGATGGGATTTCACCGAACGTTAGTACGATATATGCATGGATCGATCCGAGTATTATCGAATTACGAGTTTATTGTCTTACCCTTAAGTCACGCTGCTTTGTTGACATCATAATTAATTTTATGTATGTATATAAACTGTACACAAAACTTTAGGTTCGTTTTTCTAAAAAATGGCTGGATAGTGCATCTTACTAGATTACTATTACCCTTAATCTTTGCAACCATCATACAAAAGCCCATCCCAGACTGAATTTTTCACTCTGTGCCCACCCTGTCATTTGTTGCAACCATCACTGGGTGGAGTGTGTTGGTTCCACGTAACAACCGTAATGTTTAATAGTTAAAATATTCTATCTAGATTACTTTTGTTTTATATGATTACACCCATATAACTGACAACTGACTTATGAGCCGACTGATCAGCGCTGATCAGCAAATTGTAAATGTATTGTGTTTCTCTGTGTACTAGGAGGCCACATAAAACGTGATCAACTGAAAGTGTCTGAAGTTGGTAGTAAAAAATCCCTAGATTGTTCTTAACTAGTTCATTTTTACAACCGCGCATTGGCTACACCTCTGCTGTCATTTATCGTCGCACCATTTGCTGTCATTCTTGTCATTATTATTTTTGCTTTATTATTGTACTTTATTTACTTTCCTCACGTTTATTGCTAAATAAAATGTCTTTTTAGACACACCATGCCATTTACATTGCAACAAGACACGTTTATCATGATGGCTAACTTTCATAGCGGAACGTTGAATATTGATGGGACTTGGGTGTACTCTGTACAGATGTGTCTTCAACAATTTGCTGCTGAGTACTCAGATATGGAAATTCCCTTAGATACATTCCAAGAGCATCGAGATAGGTTGGTTCAGCGATTTAAGGAAACTAGTAGTGTTACCAAGCGAAAATGTGAAGGAACTCCTAGAGTATTGACTAATGATGTTTTAGAGGACATCAGACAAAAAATGGATGGTAGTCCAAATAAATGTATACGGGAATTGTCTGCTCAAGCAGGTGAATCTTTTCATTATTTTAAAACACTGTGTTTTAATTATCGCTTATTCGTAGGTATTTCCTATGGAAGTGCTCATATAGCACTAAAAAGGCAATTACGTATGCATCCCTACAAAAGTTTCAATTTGTCAACATCTGCGTCTCCAAGATTTTGAGGCAAGAAGGAACTACTGTCAATGGTTTAATGAAAATTTACACGATGAGGTCTTTGATTTAACTTTATATTCAGACAAAGCTTGGTTTCATTTATCTGGTTACGTTAATGCTCACAATTTTTGTACATGGTCTACAGAAAATTCACATCTTTTTAGTGAAAGTGACCATCATCCGTTGGTATTTGGGTTGCGATATCAAGAAGACGCATAATAGAACCAATTTTTATCCACGATACTATAAATGCAGAGCATTATCGGGAACAAAAAACCATTTCTAAATGGCTTGCATAATGATGAAATTAGTCCTGGATATTTTCAACAGGCCGGTGCTCCGCCACATATTGCACGGAATACAATCAATTAGTTACAACAATTTTACGATGACAGGTTAATCAGTGTAAATCGATTGCCAGCAAATTCACCGGATTTGACGCCCCTAGATTTTTTCCTTTTGGGTATTTAAAAAACAAAGTATTCCGCAACAGACTTCATAATTTGGATGAATTGCAAGCGGCGATTTCTGAAGAAATAAATAATATACCACATGAAATGCTGCAAAATATATTTGAAAATATGAGAAGACGAGCAATCCTGCGTCTCGAAAATGATAGTAGGCATTTCGAACATCTATTATAAAATTTTTATTATTACTACTAAACGGCACTGAGTATATTGTATTGCGGTTTTAATAAATTATATTACAATTATGTTTATTTTTATTAACATAGATAGTGTAAATTAATTTATAAATCTGAGATAGCTTTTCCGTTTTACCCACGTGTAAAGATTAAACATAACAAATACAACCAGAAATTCATGTCAGCCAATTGCACAGTGGTGCCAACATAGATTTTTTGTATAGCCAATCTCAGATACTATTAGTTGATCACCCGGTATATCTTTTCTCTAAAACATCAACAATTAGTTTTCAAACCAATATATGAGGGCTATTCAGAAAATAACTTACGTTTTGGAATGAAAACTTATCAATGACAACTTATTGAGTAATAAAATTTACACTACTTAATGATAACACGCCATCTACTTTTTTAATAACTCTAATAATAACCAGTTTTCTATCACAGTGCGTTGTGTCAAGTGAGTTTGTTTGGCCTCATGAGAAATCCATCCTGTTTATGCTGTAAATTAAACTGTCTTTGCGGTATGATGATACAAATCGATAGAATGTATGGCATTTTTTATTTAGTACGTTCGTAAAATTCAAGGTCTAATTGTGGAGAAAAGTTAGAGTTCACCATAGTCACTTGTTTTTCTAAACATGGAAAATAAAACGAGTTTCATCATATTTGGATGCGTCCACATTGTTACTCAGTTTTCTAATTTGATGTAATATCATAAGTAAGGTTCGACAAACGAGTGCATGATAAGTTGTGTAAACCGAACTGATGCTACCACTGCTCCCAATTTTAATATCGCGCTTTGCACGCAAGTGGAGACAAAAACCGGTTTAAACTACTTAATGATAATACGTCATTCAATCTTTTATCAAACCTTACTTACTATGCACTCGTTTGTCGAACCTTAATAATTAGCAACAGATATTCTGTTGTTACGTATGAAGAAACAACAAAGATTATTTATTTTGCTATTTTTCTAAAAAAAAAAAAATGTAAGAAATAATTTTTAATGTTGTAGCTTAATGTATGAAGCTGGCCCTAGCGAGAGACAAATTAGTGTATTTTGTAGGTTTTAGAAGAGTTGTGTTAGTTTTACAAATTTACTGCTATGGCTGAAATTTTGGATCAATTCTCAACAAAAATGTAGAAAACCACATGAAGGGCGCCATTAGTTTTGTATGTGTTTTTTAACTTTTGTTATAAAAATTAGAGATATAAATATTTAGAGCATTGAGAATTACGAAAGTTGTACTCACCATTGCAAGATTCACAAGCTTTTCCACCTAAAGGAACCGCAGGATCCGTGCTGCCATTACTGCTGCCATTTACCACCCCTTTATTGTTGTTGAGCGCGGCGGGGTTAGGTTTATTACTAAATAATAATAAAAACAATAGTATACAATATAGAACTTACCAGATTATTACTTACTAGTTAGGAATGTAGACCTGCTTGAGCTTGGACTCCGCCTCGACAGCTTTAACTCTTTTTTGTTGTACATATCTATCTGTAGTTTTCCACATATAATAATACTCGATAATGTTTTTCAGTGTTTTCCACGGAAGAAAATCTTGTCGAATGTCATTGAAATCTTTTCCGTATTTATCAAGAGCTTCTTCGAAAAGATTGGCTTCTGACGCACTCCATTCTTCCATTTCGTCGCGACAAAGTACCGGACCACTAGATGGCACTAGCGAACAGAGCGCACTCGATAAATCGTAACCGTGACGATGTAAAGTGTCCATCGCATGAAATAATGTAATATCCCTGCTTGCTGCTGCTGCAGACATATGCAGGGATGGTTGTTTAACACTAGAACTGCAATCCAAAGCGCGAGCGAAGGTTCCCACGGACCGCGATACCACTAAAAATTGGTCTATTTGTCTATCTGTTAGATTGTGTTCTGGTGTCCAAACTAAAGTTTCTAATTCTGACAGACTACGTCCGTCCGAATCACCTTCTTTCATATTTAACGTAACATCACACTGATATCGGCTACCGACCCGAATTTCACCTTTATCTGCTAGTAGTGTTTTTTGAGTGGGATCGTACACTAAACAGTAGAAAAAACTGTCCTCCTTGCCTAGGTATGAACCGAGGGATTCGGTTTCGTTGAATAGGGTTACCGAACACTTGCCACGTATATGGGTCGCGGGTAAAGTTTCCACTTGTCGCGAGAGGAACAGCTCTCGGTGTTTCATTTGGTGACGTTGTTTTGATGACAAACCGTAGTCGGGACGCGTCATACTGGAATCGCTGCAAGGGCTTCCTGCACTGCTTTCATCTAAGGCACCTGAAATAATATTATTTTCTAGACAAACGTTAAAAGAACATACATACAAACGTATTTTTAAAAATCCGAAAAATAGATAGCGAAGTTAGATGGTATTCATAAGATATTCCTTTTTACACAGAATTAGATTGTGTAATATTTTTCCTTAATAATATATCGTGCTAATAAACACCAGCAACGCCCAGATTTCGATAATATTACATAGATTGAAAGAGTACCTTGGTGTAAGGACACCACCATTTTCTTATTCTTGATTTCGAGGTATAGCCCCTTCCAAAGATTTGTTTGGTTTTTAAATTTTTGTAAATATCTCGGACACTATAACAGAGTAGATGACCCGGCAAACTTCCTTTCGTCCAAAATTCTTTTTAGTTTTCTTTTTTCCTAAACCTTCGCGTAGCAATTACGAACAAACCCGCAGAAGGAACTATTCAATTTGGTCCAGTCGTTTTCAAGTTTTAAGCAGCCGAACAAACCACGATCCATTTTTATATATACAGATTTATTCTTTTTTATAGAATATAATTTGTAGTATATTACGTAGTTCGAAGGATGACGCAAATTATTTTCGGAAAAATTAATAACGGGGGCCGGATACCCCATACCCCCATTCTTAATTCTTTCTTGAATTTCTTACTTTTATATTGCACAAATAAAGTATATTACATAGTCAAAAGGATGACGTGAATTAGTTTAGGGAAAGATTGAAAACGGGACCAGGCACTTCTTACCCCCATTTCTTTTAATTTTTATTTATTTTGATTTATCACAAATAAAGTCGGTGCTGTATAGCAAATTTAGACAGTTAATAACAAAGATATAAGAAAACGATACTGAAACTGCACTTGTCATTGTTTGTCGTTAATAATACAATATAATTATATATATTTATCTAGAAATTATTTGTTAGTTCTAAAACGGTGTAAAGAAATGCTATAATATAATGTGATTGAAATGACAGGTTCCACAAACGAGTACATAATAAGTTATGTAAACCGGACTAACGCTGTCACCCTTCCGAATTTTAATGTCGCGCCTTGCATGTAAGTGGGGACAAGCGGTGGAGTCACAGCGTGAGTCCGGTTTATACTACTTAATAATAACTTATGCATTCGTTCGTCGAACCTTAGAAACGACTATAGGCCGTTCCAAACGATGTATGAAAACCATTCTTTTGTGCAGTATAAATTTACAGTTCGGCATGATATTCCATAGAGCAGTATTTCTGAACCGGTGGTCCGCGGCGGGAATTGAAGTGGTCCCCAAAGTTTTGAACTGGATACTACGACTCAAGGTTCTGTGCCTATTTTATTGCTCGCAACTGTACGTGACCCGGAACCATTAGTATATCGGTATCTACAGTAAACACTTATAATTAATCCATTTCAATCACATTATATTGCAGTATTTCTTTAAACAGTTATCGAAATAATAAATAATTTCTAGATAAATATATATTTCTAACGACAATCAATGACAAGTAAAGTTTTTCTTATATGTTTGTTATTAACTGTTTGCTACATACATAGCATCATTTTCGACATAAAATCGACTTTATTTGTGATAAATCAAATTAAAAAAGGTATAAAGAAATAGGGGTATGGAATACCCTGTCTAGTTTTTAACTTTTTCTGAAAATAATTCGCGTCATTCTTGAGACGATGTAATCTACTTTATTTGTGAAAAATAAAAAAATAAAAATTGGAGGTAAAGGGCACCCGTGCTATACTTCAAATTATATTCTACAAAAGAGAAGAAGTCTGTTATAGTTTTTAAGATATTGACAAAAATTTTATATACATTCAAACCTTGGGAGGAGGCTATACCCCGAAATTGGGGGATTCAGCAGAAAACGAAAATGGTGTTCTTATACCAAGGTACCCTTTCAGTCTGTGTGTTTTCATTGAAATCTGAAAGTGCGCGTTGTCGGTGTCCCTTGTGAGTTGACCAATTGAAATATAGAAAGATCAACATATTGAACTAAAACAGTAATAAAAATATAATAATGATAAGACACTAAAGCCGGGCGAGGGAGCATTGCCGCACTTGTTTGAACACCCGCTTACCCAGTAGCAATTCATTCTGGAATGGTCCGCTGTAATTTGATGGTCATCTCACACCAGACAATCGCATTACTAACCTTGTTCACAACGAACGCTGGTACTTAATTTTTCTAGTGGAAAGTTGGAAAGCTGCTAAACCGGAACGACTGAGTTTTGAAAGCAAACCGTCAGTTTCGTAATCAAACGCTCTAACCACTCGATCACGCCGGCTAATAATAATAAAGAATGAAGATCAAAAGCATGTTTCTGAGCTAACGACTTCATTCGGAATTGTACTATATGTTCCACGAATAAAAAATAAATTTAAAATACATATCTCTGTTCGAGTAGCCATTAATGTTAACAATTTTTTGGTTAAAGGGGAATGCCTCAAAAGCACAGAAAGGTGTTGACTGACGACGGCGAACAATCTTGAAAGCAGAACACATTAGAAGACAAAAAAATTAAAATAAATTAGTTTAAAGAGACCTTTGTATAAGAAATCATGAAATTGAACAGCGAACATTACCGAGCTGCAACTTTTTACAATTTCAAACGTGGATTGTCCAACGAATTTCATTGTGATCGACTCTCCTTAAATCACAGTTTTCGAGTTGCTAAGCCGAAAAAATGATCATTACTGAACAAATTTGTAAATTTGTAATAATTAACACTATTTTACACGTGTATTTAAGGTAAATTTTATGCCCGTTCAAAACGAAGACCCTGTGAAATGGTAGCGTCATGTCATCCGGACTGCAACATCATTACAGGCGAAGAAACATGGGTAAATTGCTATAATCCTGAGGAAAGCAAGATTCCTAGTTTGCACCTTTGAGAATGAGGGGCTGCAACAAAGGTTAGTTCTGAAAAAGTCGAACCTACACGCTGCCGGTCGCATTTTTGGTAATTACTGGACTGTAACACTGGAGGATGGTCTTACTTAAATTAAAATCGAATTGTTCACTACAATTTATTTACTTACAGATCCCCATGACGTTCGCGAAAGGCATCCAAGCGATAGGATTATCTTACTCTGCAGCAATAGGTCATTCGCCATATAGTTCAGACCTGATATTTAAGGATTTCTTTTTCATTCCACGTGTAAAGAATAAGGAAAAGACAAAAAATTATAAATAAATGTGTTTAGTCAATATACGAGGGATGTTCCGGATGTGTTCGGAATTTGGCTCTAGTTCAATGAATCTTAGAGATCATGCTATTTGGCCAGAGACACGTTTACGCAGCCATACCGTGCAATATTGTTTAATATACTTCAGCCACTTGACCGATACATAGGTATTTACCTACGCGACTAAATCACAAAAGAGCTATAATTTTCTTTTTATTTCAAGGGCCTGTGTAACCTTCAGAAATCGTTGTACATGTACAAGGAGTATTTTGGGAATCTAAAAGTACGGTCTATCGATGGGTCGCTCGTTTTAAAACTGGCAGATCATCATTAGAAGATGATACACGTACCGGACGACCGAGCACATCTGTAAATTAAAGAAACGATACTGCCGCGGAGAACCAATTGAAAGATGATAAGCGAATAACTATTCGTGAAATTAGTGCTAGTGTAGGAATAGTTACACGACAGATTCGTGAGATTTTACACGAACGCATTAACAAGGTTTCAACCTGCTGGGTATCAAGGCTATTGGAACCGGAACAGACAATAATTTTTCTTTACACTTAAATATTTTATATTCAATAAAAAGCGTTATATCTTGTTATATTTGTTAAAATGTTAATACTATTGTGTTTTAATGCTGTTAATTATATCAAAATGTTTGCGTATTCTGAATAAATAAATGCTTTTTTTTTACAAAGTATGCAATTATTAAATAAACCCAAGAATCTGGCTTGTAGTGATTTTCATCTGTTCCCAAATTTAGAAGAACCACTACAGGATGTTCGATTTTGAGACCTTAAATGAGGTAAAATTTGCTAATAATTTCATAGATGGTTTAAACACGGTTTCACGTTGTGATATGTGTATTTAATTAAATGGAGATTATATTGATTGTAATTTAATTAAATTAATTAAATTAATCGTACTCATTGTAATTTTGATGAAAATTGTCAAAATAAAAAATTGTAGCCAAATTCCTAGGACTTTGAAAACATCCCTGTACATATTGTGAATTGCAAAACAAATTTTATTGATTTGAAAAGATTCCAAACAGTGTTTTATCACCTGTTTCTTCATGTGAAGGAAATGTTCCTGGGTTACATTAAGTTAGTATATATGGAATATAACATACTTTGATTTGCACGTTTTATATACACTGATTGAACTAATTTCAGATATTCATAGTACGCTGAACTTATCTAACTAGGTATCCAGACGACTGCTAGAGGGTTGTGGTTATTTATCAGCTGCGTAAGCATCGTTAATAGTAGGAAAGTTTAGTAATTACTCAATATTACTATGCAATAGGCTGGGGAAGTAATAATAACGATTCAACTTAGATTACATATTCGTAATGTAGAGGTAATATCTCTTTAATTGGATGATTCTCAACTGTAATAGGTACATACATATATCTAATATGCCAGTAGTGACTCTACACATCCACGATATGATCCCTAGATTTAATGGGGTGTGCATTATGTGCAGCACGGGGTGTGTGGTATTTAGAACTGCATTTAGTTAAAGTTCATGTACGGTTCGAAGTTTCGAACGAAAATGAAACATGACTTTGTTTGAGAAAGAGTGTTATTGTGTAGTGTATGACTATGCTTCCAATAGTACAAAATAATATTTTTGCATTAAAAAAGAACATCTTTCTATAAGAGCTATTGCCCAGCGAGTACAATAAAAAGACAACAGAACTCGAGGATCGAAATTTAAAAGTCTTGTCTCCGCAATAGATTTGCAACCTCAAAAGAGTTAGCTAACGAGTTAGAGATAATGTGTGGAACTAAAATTAGCCCAAGAACAATGCGGAGTAGACTTCCATCTGTAGGACTTAAAGCAAGGACTCCTAGAATTCAACCGGCTCTGAGTAGTAAAGTGCGAGCAGATCGCCCAAATTTTGCAAGAGAGCACCAAAACTGGACTCAAAATGACTGGAAGAGAATTATCTCTACAGATGAATCAAATGCAATGGCGTTTCATACGTTTGGCGTTAACGAAGATTTACATCAAAGCACGGTTATCACCCGAACTAAATTTCCAACCAATCAAATGATCCGGAGTGGCATACCATACTTCGGTTGTAGTAAGCTGGTCTTCATAGAGGGCAATTTAAACGCTAATGGATATACCGATATCCTTAAGGAACCTTCCAAATTATGGTTTTTTTCGTTCGATTATTGACGCTATTGTCCAAAATGATTCTGACTCATGTCACAGAGCAAAAATTGTAAGAAATATATTTTTAATTTCGTCGCCGGTCCAAAAAAGTACGTTTTCTCATTTCGATTTTGATTAGGTGAAGCAACAGTTGTGAAAACGAGGGTGACATCCTTGAATCAACCCGGAAACAGTCCAGATTTAAATCCAATAGAGTACTACCAAGAAAAAACGTCCAAGAAATAATCCTGAATTGAAAGCAGCTATCTTAGATGTTGGAAAAAATGCCGACAAGGATTGCAGCTATGTATTATCAAAGCCTCGGCGTGGCTAAATACTAAATCAAAATTCTGAATATCGTTTAAGTTATTTTTACTGTTTGTAACCTTGATTTTTTGAATTTCTTATTTTTTGATATCAATACAATTTGGCATTGCTCATACGACTCATTGGCCGAGCGTCATTTGTTTGCCTTCTTTTATAATTTATCAATTTGTAAGCAAACATGAGAATGTATTTTGTTTCCTTTGGCATACAGTTAATAAATTCTTGAAACTATTTTGTTGTTCGTAAGAGCTTTTGCTCCATTCTCAAATAAATACTGGTGGTAACCTTTATCTGAGCATTACTGCATCATTGTAGTACTAGATGCTTTCTATTTTCTTCTTTTTTTTTTTTTTTTTGAACATTGTTAACTGTAAATCGTTAATAAGACGAAATCGAGGGAATCTATAGCAGCATGGAAAAATTACGTTAATAGGTACAATAGGTACTTACTGTATTTCTAATATTGAAAGAAATAGAAAATTCCTAGACACATTATTATTCAAAGAATAATTCCTTATCAGTAATGCTAAATTTGTACAACCTGCATCTATTCACTAAATAAATAATTTAAATACACGTTGACATTTTTAATTAAAATTATCTAATCTTTTATGTGTGACTACGAAAAATCAAACAGGCAAAAATTTTTTCTTCTTATCGACGATAAGAACAGATATGCTGTTGATCTCTTGAGAAATCAATTGCATTGATGTAAAAGCGGGAAAGCGAAAATTGAACAAACCGCTTAAATTTTGGGAAATACAGAGAGACCTGCAATAGAAAAGCGTACATCTCTTATACATACAATACTTATTGTTAGAAGTACCAAATAAATAATCATAAATGAGGCTATATCTTGAGTAATAACAGGATTCTGTAGTTTTAGCTATTTGTGTGTAATAAAATTGAGTAAGCATCTAACAGAATAGAAGAGTATTTTTGTGTATTATACTTTGAACTTAATGTGATATTTTGGAATTTCCCTAGATATTCGTGAGTGGATTGCATACTTTTTAATCGGAGGTGGTGACATGTAAAGTAGCATGTACAAATACCGAAAAGATATTTACTGAATAATATTAATTATTACTATTAGTAATATTATTATTACCATAATTATGATTATTGTCATTGCTGATCACATAAGGAGTATCTACTGGATAAGAAAAGCAAACAATGAAATTTCTACGTCTTATCTTGTGATTTCCATAAAATTAATGTGTTTCCTATTTAATATAACATGTAATACATTACTACAATTGGGATAATTACTTCCAAAATAATATTTTGGGATACTATTAAAAAGCGATTGCCACTTAGTACGCATTAAGAATAAGTATATGTGTAAGTCTTGTATCACATCACCTTCTTTGAATAATTAACTGACACAGCACAATTTTAGTAAACTCGCTGCTGGGGATATTGTAAACATTGCTTTTAGACTATTTTTACAAACGAAATTCGCATCAAATCGAAGGAGGTCATTGAAAGAAAACATTTACTCTTTATCTTTTGCCGCTTCTTTGTTTCTGTTCTTATTCGTTTGTAAATTTTATAGATTTTCATTCTGGTCTTATTCCAAGATAGTAAGATGTATAAAAGAATTTATTGTATTGTTTACTACACCTATACGGCTGCCGAAAATACTCGTACAGGACCAAAATTTTGGGTTCCCTCTACCATTTTTCAGGTCAATTAAAGACAGAATTGAATTTAACTGCTTATATTTCAGAACGGCAATTAATACCTATTTTGTACAAACTTCATGAGTGAAGTATAATATTGTCTAAACAAAACATTTGTTTTATTTTGGCTGCTATAAACATAATAACTAATAATCAAGATTTCTTAATATATAGGATCTGTCATAAATTTATACAGTTAATATTTCAATTTTTATATGCGCCTGCACACATATGCATAGCACAAAATCGTACTAAATTCATGTATGAATAAATCTTTGTTGAAACCTTAACAGCCGAAAGGAACCTAGCCAAAGGTTTCCTTCTTATGAAATGTAAATATCATTTCAAAAGACTACCATGTACATACGTTGCTTAAATGCTGAATATCGGTTTTGAAATTATTTTTTTATGTCTTTTCGTATATTAGTTTCCTTTTATAATGGCACTAGTCAGCAGACACTTTGCACCTAACATGGTATATACAGCATGTAGTTTTGTGCGTAGAATCCGAATCTGCATTTAAAATTTTTTGAATAATTTAGATTCGTATTTTTCTTAGTATGTTTATCTAATAATAAACCTAACAGTAAGGCGATATAAAACGAAGAAGTACACCTTTCAGATAAAAAATGCATGTTGAAAACGTTCAACTATTCTACATATTATTAAAGGTTTCAAGGATATCCTTTTACATTGTAGGAAAACCTATGAAGTTCAAAAACCAAAAATTCAGTTTGTAGATTTTCAAAATACATACAAAGTACTAACTAAACCATTAAGAATAATTCGTTTAAGTTTGAAAATGGAAGCAAACAAATGCATCTCGTAGCATACTACTAGAAATAAAAGTGAAAAGACTGAACACTAGAACTCTCCAATTGTATATTGGAGGATATGAATATTGGTGGAGGCGCTGACACATTAAACCGTTATTTTCTGCATTTCTTAGGGGACAAAGAATGTGTTGTAACGTGCAGAGTACGGATATGTACGACAGCATCACACACACATACCATCAAGGTAGTTTGAAAAGCAGCTATCTTTGGATTCACACTTAATATATACATTCTAATGTCTATTCAATGCGTTATTGGTTAACATGATAAATATCAACAAGAGGATAATGTTCATCCATGTAATACACAACTTCTGTTATTATACGTATGTCCTTCCTAGCCGACTTATCGCTGTTACATCGTTACAGACCTAACACGCTCGTGTATCAATTTAGACGTTCAATTTTGAAATGAACCATTTTACCCGAATTAACACATTGACACATCCGTGGTTTTCAATGTTTTACTGTACAACTTTGAACGAATACGTTTCAGCTCAGTTCAGATGTCTATACTATGTGTTGCTCTTTTTTCAACTCCCTGTTTGAAGCGACAAAATAAAATATATAGCGGAAAGCAGGCACCAAACGAATTACGTCGTTCTGCTGTGCTTTGCGCCCTTTTAAATAAAGAAATTAATTTTGAAAAAGAGTAAGGATAGGTCACAAATCGGATCGGAACGCACAGGACTTGAACCCTAGACGTTGGTTTAGTAATCGAGGTTCCTAAGCACTGACCGTCAACGGCTCGGATAGTACATGAGAAACCTTTTAAAATTAACAATTATAATCATTACTGTAGTTAAAATATACGTAACGATTAAAAAAATGTTTTACACAAGCTATAACTCAAATACATTGAACTAATTGTAAGTAAGATTCACTTCTATATTGACATATTAACATATAGCTTTTAACAAGAATTACACCCCAACAGCTAATTTTGCCGCCTCATTCCACGACTTCAAAGCATAGGTTATTCTATTTTCTTTCTTAACTGTGTTTTCGATAGCGCTTGTGCGTGGTCGTGGAAGCCTGTTACACCCACCGGTAAACGGAATGACGTATAGATACGCGCCTCCAAATTCTAACTCGTTCCAAGTAAATTCCTGACAATTACAACTTCGGCTTTGCAAATCACCTACCTGTGGCTGCCTGTGTTGGGTTGGGGTACCTTCTGTTGGAAGGCTGTTTTTAAGAAAGGTGAGCACGACGCCATTAAACTTTGAACACACAGAGAGAACGTCCGATAAAATTGTAAAAACATTGATATTGTTATTAAAAATTACTATATCTAATCTGCCATTCAGTTAACGTTCGATTCCCGAGTTGAAAAGAGAATTAGGAAAGGAAACTATATCATACAATACTGGGAAATGGTGTTCTAACAAGAAGCCCCTAAGTCGCTTCCGATTAAGGTGATATGCGTCTCGACCAGGACTACTCCACGAGGTACTAAATGTCCACAAACGATTTATAATTAGTACTAGACGTCGATGCACATTGAACGATTTAGCAACGCTCAATCCAACGATGTATACTTCACGAATTAGCAGCCTCAGTCACTGATTGATCCAGAAGGAGTACCAATTCAAAGCAGCCCCATATAAAATAAAATACAACGTGAAGGTAAAAGGTAATAATCCAACCAAAAAAGGCACACAAAAGGAGCAGTAATACACCCAAATAATACTGAATTCCATTGGTACAATTCTTATCCTAACAGAGGTTAAACATGGTTCAAGCGTACAAGGTCTGCAAACATAAGGAGTCGGGCACCTATTAGCAATTTTCACACCGAATGCAAATTCAACTTGTGAGGATCGTGCCTGCACCAAATCCAATTTAATCCAGACAATAAATGATGCTACAAGCGGGAGTTTTCACCATGATAATCCCTTCAACTAGCGAGGTTTAAAACTTCCAATTACTACACTAAAAGGGAATATAACTACCCGTGAAATGAAACACTACCCTTCTACCACCAAATAGAGAGGAATTTTTATTTTAGACCGATTAGACTTTGGTTAAAAATAGCGTTATCCAGCGACACTTATCGAAACTGTAACGTTAAGTTCACACAGCTGAGATCCAATATTGAAAGCCAAAAAGTAGCTTAAGTCATCAGCAGTGAAAAATGACTCATTGTTGCCATCGCCATTATCGACCGATTTCATAGACGACAAAATGTATACAATATAGTAATGAATTTCATGAATTCAAGATAAAAACCGAGCCGATTAGCTTCCAGAGAGATTAAAAATGCTATCAATCCCCATGTATGCGTACAGTACAGTGGAAAAAGTGGAACACGAGACAGAAAACGTAAAACGTCACTAATGACTAAGGTTTGATAAATGCGTAGATAACGTTTTACCATTAAGTAGTGTAAACTGGTCTTTGTCTCCATTTAGGTGCAAAGCGCAACATTAAAATTCGGAAAAGTAAGGGTGTCAGTCCGGTTTACACTACTTAGTGATAACACATCATCCACTCTTTTATCAAACATTACTAATTACACACAGAGGTGTCATTCGGTATATAAAGAAATATCCATTCCTGATATCTCGTGAAATTCAGAAAGAATGTAAATGTTATTGATGCAACAGTTAGGAATTGTCTAATTAAGGAACTTGCTGCAAAGACACCCCATATTAGCAATAAAAACAAGGAGCGATAAATTTTTGCGTAGGAACATTTAAATTTAAATTAAATTGGAACGGAGCTGAAGGAATAAAAAGACGGAAGAATATTCTATTGTCGGAATCTTTTGGATCCGATAATAGACATGTTCGAAGACCAGCTACCAAAAAACAAAAAAACTATTAAGCACGGAAGTGGAGCTACGTTATGGTCTGGGGTTGTTTTATGCAACCATATACTGAAGAAAATATACCGCTGAAATGGGAGTATCAAGACGACAATGACCCTAAACATAGGGCAAAAAGGTGTCCCCTTGGTTTCTTCAAGAGAAAATTCACAGGATTCCTTGGCCAATCATGTGAAATATAGTAAAGAATCAACTTGCAAGTATTCATTATAAACATAAGGCAGAATTTTGGTCAGCAGTTCATAAAGCGTGGCAATTCATTCCATCTGATGTTTGCCAAAAATTGATAAATACAATGCCTCGCCATATCAACTAGTTATAAGAAAAGTTATTTAACTAAATATTAAGTTCCTCTTTTTCAAAGCATTCTTTTTGAAAGTGGACATTGTATTTTACAGAGTAAAAGGTCTTACATCTACAATTCTTTCGAATAGAGGGAAACATCACAGTTCCACAAATTCTACAATATATAAAAGAATGCATTCTAAGTTATCGAAAATAGAGTGCAGTTTGTTGTACATTAACTACGGCAACAGTGTTATAAGGTCTACCAATGGTGTTACAACTAAAGGCTATTATTTAGCCTGGATTTTGAACATGCATCTATTTCTTCCACCACGGTATCTAGGTATAATTTCCCTCAAAGGCTAACAGTTAAACAAGTGAGTTCGGGAATCTAACGCTCCCGAGGTACCGAGCTAAAATCCAAACTAAAGTGTAAGCGAACGTGCCGAGAGTTATGTGGCCGCAGGGGAGTCCGGTATTTAACGTTCCTCTAGGGGCACCAGGCGAAGCCCCCTTGTATTTAGTCTTAACCGATCACGCGGCGCTCTGATTGGGCGGACAAATACTTCCTTAGCTACTCTGACGTCCGACGGGGAAGTTCCTACAGCTAAGCTATCTGACATTTCCAAGGCTAAAGTGCAAAAGCTTGTGAATCAAGGCCAAGATTACACACAGGTAAAAAGAGCCATAATCAAGGCCAATTTCACTAGGTATGCACAAAGGGGTCACGTTATTCCAGATAAGGAAGTTAGGCCTCAACAGACGGCGGAGGCTACTAAACGTAAAGAAAGGGCGGAAGTCCAAAAAAGGTAGAGGTGGGAAGGCAGTACTCCCGGAGGTCCTCCGAAAGGCAAGAGGCCAAATCAGAAGGCTGCTTTGGAGAGGATCGCGGTAGTATGCAACGACTATCCAGCCACCCAGATGGAGTCGACAAAGCTTAAGGCAGTCCAGGACTCTATTATGGAGGCATATGACTGCATTACCGAGCAAGGGCTTCAAGTCCGTTTCGAGAAATGCACGTATATGCGAAAGAACCGCTCTCATAGCTGTTAAGTCTAATTAAAGGAACAACGCCGGAGAACGTACTCTAAGGAGGCACGAGGACTACAATAAATCTGGAAAGGTCGCAGATCAGGCATCATTGTCACCTCAAGTAATTAATTCTAATGTAGATCTTCTCGTGAACCTTCGACCCTGAACAATACAAACTGACCCACAAAATCTAAAACTAAAACAAGAAGCGTTGTGGGAACGTCTCTTAAATATACACGGACGATAAATCTGCTATGGAAGATACCAATGACACGTGGGTAATCACTGGAGTATGTGGATGATTGTGTAGGACAGATTCATTTCTTTCAGAGCAGACCTCCTAATTCCGACTTAAATATCATCAACAGGTGTGACTCTTCACAGAAACATTGTTAGAGAGCACCAAAAAAAGGTAACGAACTGTGGACTATATTGCAACTAGAGTAATAGAACATCCTGCATAATTTTGTTTAAAATTTATTTGAGAGTTTACAACGCATAATACAAGATATCATCGATTCACGAAAGATTAAAGTATTATTTGGACACAAAATAAGCTGTTATTTATTAAAATCAATAGCATCACTCGTTTTTTGTCACTTGCGTGATATCTTTGTTTACACTTTTGTAAACATATCACATGGAATTTCGTAAAATGCGTCTACTTTTGCACAACACTGTATACAGACAACCCGGTACCTTTGGTCTTTCTATGAATAATATTTATGAAACCACATAGTGTTCTTACAAACTTAAGTACCTCTGAACGAAGCAGATTTTAGGTGTATTTTATTTACTGCCAAATTTTTATCTGAGTCCTAGGTTTGTACGTTTGTTCGAATCTCAAGCTTAACTAGAGCAAATGCAACGTACTAAAGGAAAAAGAATCATAATCCTACAGTAACGTTGCATTTCTCTCTGAATGTACACTGAACAGAATATAGTACTACCATGCTCTATCAGGTTTTCATTCTGCTCGTATGTTATTTTAACGTTGTACAGACCACCTACTGTAAATAATCAAGTAAGTTTTCTAAATAACGGAAAGTAAGACAGTTTAAGATGTAACCTAAACAAAGTCAAATATAAATAACGAAATTAAACAGAGTATGGAACCGGTAAAACAGCGTCGATGAATATACTGTAACCATGTGATTCATACTCATTATAAAAATATTATATACAAATTATATGGGATGTTAAGCTGCGTCTACATGTATTTATGGGTATTAATTTTTATTTTAATAACTACAACAGATGTACCGCTACGTAATTTTGGGCCCTATTAGATGTTCTAAACACACCCCAATTCAAAATTTTCTTTCGTAAAAATAAACGAACGGCAATTTTCGAATAATACTAGGATAATTAAAGGAAACGATGGTATCGCCGCAAACACCGAAGCCAATTCAAGTTTAGTATCACTGTATTTCGCTGTCGCATCTCATATTCCCAGCGGTAGGGATTATATCGATTTGGTGATAGCACGAGGGGAGGATGTCTGGGTTCACCTATACGATGTTGATCGTGGCAGTGGTCGTTGTACACGGCTTGCCACTTTTCCAACCACAGTTCTCGCCACTGCTACTATTGCCTTCATACACTATTTATTCATTCATAAATGATTACTAAATTGTACCTAATCTCCTTATATAGTGATTCTTAGTAACATGATCTTATTGTTAGTTTAATTTTTTTAAACGTTATAAAAATCTAGAGAATTATATAGTTCATATTTAAATTTTTGCTGTATTTTAACTAGGGCAAATATGTACTGAAAATATATTTATAAACTTTCATGAAGATTAATCGCGTATTGTGATGGTTAAAGAGAGCATTGCCATTACGTACTAACAAATTTACATTAAAGCAATCTGTGACTTATTATAAAATTAAAAGAAAACAAACTGAAATTTACTTTAGATATGCTAACGTTCTGCTAGCTTTACGTCGGTAGACTGTACTTTTATATTCTGCAGGCTCTCCAAATACACCTTGCAGATGTTGTACGATTTCTGAAGGTTTCACGCCATCTTTAAATTAAAAGAAAATGATGGCTCTTTGTAATTTGGTCGAGTCTTCCATGATTGTAAAATCAGCGGTACAGAAACACGTCTTTATTAGTCAAGTAGCTGAAGTATACTAAATAATATTGCACGGGTGGCTGCGTGAACGTGTCGAGACTTGTCCCTGACCTAAAAAATTTACGCAATTAAGCTAGAGCCAAATTTTTATATTTGAAACATCCCTCGTATGTTAACAAACAAGAAATAAGGTGTAGGTACGTACATCAAAAGGAAATTACTATATTCGATAAAGCAATTTTATATCAGAATTGGGACTGTAGATACAATATGCTGCAAATACGTACTTGATTGTTAGGGACATAGAAACCACAATGCTAAATATGTAGTATCCATAATTTTAACAAAACTTATCGCAAGAATGTTTAAATTATGCGCAGTCATTATTAAAACGGAAGGTCATCATACAAATGGAAAAAAGAATACTAAATGACTACTTGACAACATGACATTTTTATTATTAACTTATGACCAGTAATGCATATGGTACATGCATTCAAAAGGGCAAAAGAAGAGAAAAATACTGCAGTTATCTATTTAGGAAATCTTATTAAATAAGTTAGTGGCATTTATTATTAAAATTTCGAGTAATATTTGCTCCAATATACTTTAGAAGTTTTTTAATTGTTCAATTCACTATGTATGAACCTTAACACCAATACAGTGTTTTAATTAATTTTATATTGCTAGTAAATAAAAACTGCATTATTAACTATAGAGGAATATAGAATACACACCATAAAATTTAGTACACTTTGTCATGAAGGGGTGTGACGGCAATAACTGAAGTGTTATTGAATGTTTCATGTTACATTTAGTTCCAACTAGCAATTCCTGTCAAAAAATTGTCTTCGAGAAAGTATGATTTGCTCGTATAGTACGAGGGTCGGTCAGTAAGTCCGTGATTTTTGAATTTCCCGCCTCATAACTGAAAGGGCAACACTGCTCCTGTCAACAGGCCACTGTCAGTTGACTAAAATTCATTTATTACTCAAACTTTTGGGTTAATTCTGCCACTAAATAGCTCAATGAAAACTACAAATTAACTCTACAGAATTTACTTCAAGCATTACAAATCCTTGTATGAATTTATATCTTCTTTAATGGTCTAGAAATAAGAAAATTATTAAAATACGTATATTCCGTGACTCGGCAAATACTTATTTTTGAGTCACACTGCAATACCTTCTGTAGAATGAATTTGTAGTTTTCATCCTCCTCCTAGAGTGATTGGCGTAATTGAAAAGATAAGCGTCTATCACACACTACGAAATATAAATACTACATCTACCCAAGATGAAATGAATGCCTAATGTATTGCTCACTCCACCTATGTATATCCCCAATTTTAAACGTGGAATATGATACTGACCAAGTGTGCGTGCTAATTTTCTTTTTATATATATTCTACCTGATGATTATAATTATAGATGGAAATAAGGATATAGAACAGTAGATATTACGGTTTAGTATGTGTATGTATACCCTCATCTTAGTAACAATAAAAATTTAATCGGTGATGCATTCCGCAATTTATTACATTATATTCTTTTACAATTGGCAGTAAAATTTGTAATCTGAACGACGAAATATGTATTTTAAATCAAAATTTTATTGGATGTTTGTGACATTTATATATTCTCAATTAATTATAATACCAACTTGCTTTTGTGATCTTTAAAAAATAAAAACTATAGTAAGCCAATGTGCCCTGATTTTGATTCAATTAAGTATTGAACCATATTCTTTTACTCCATCTGTATATATAAAAATGGATCGTGGTTTATTCGGATGCTTAAAACTTGAAAACGACTGGACCAAATTGGATACTTCCTTCTGCGGGTTTGTTCGTAATTGCTACGCGAAGGTTTAGGAAAAAGAAAAATCGAGAAAAATTTTGGGCAAAACGAAGTTTGCCGCGTCACCTAGTTTTTAATAAAAATGGATCATTGCCATATGCAAATTGTGCTTACTTTGTAAGCTCTTGCACATTTACTTGATAGCTGCCCATTAACGCACTTAATACATCAGGTCGTTATATAGAGTCCTCCAGATTTTATTTTATTACGTTTTTGGCTCTCAAAAAGTTTACAATTTTTATCTATTTCTAATAATAATCTTTACAGTGCAAGGTGCGAGATGATCTAGACTAGGACTACGGAGGCATGCAGATTTATTAGGAAGTAAAACATTTTCTGCGCGGTTATTTAGCACACAGGATCAAAGTAAAAATGAAGATAAAACGAAACTATAGTTAATGTTAAAACCGTCAGTCGTTCTGGTTCCGACAAAGATAATCGTTCTAACGTTATCATTTAGTCAAGGTCGCTTTTGGATTATAATTTTGTCGTTTTGTTGCTTCCAAAAAGCATAGCACTCATAGTATGAAGAACAGTTGTAAGAAGCTAACTATAGTTAACCCTCCTATACTCACGCATACGGTCTGTCAGACCGACTTATATAGTATAGATACGTGTTCTGTATTGTATTTTGACGTGAGTATAGGAAGGTTAAGGGACTTACTAGGAAGGCTGTTCTCACTCTATTGCCCCGGTAAAGTATTCACAATATATTGATAAACTACATTTAAGTGTTTATAATGTTCCAAAATATTCCGCTATTCCGCTGTTCGTGAAAGCCATTGTCCAAAACAATCTTTTTCCAAACTTCCCGCGTTGAGTTGTTTATTTCGCATTAAAATGCGTCCACGATTGCTTCGACCGATGTAAACTCGGTAATTTAGCATTTACAGGTGGAAACAAAAAAACCCACTATTTCGATGGTTTAGGCTTTCAAATAATCGTTCGAGCAGCAGTGTGAGTCCGAGCACTATCAAACTACAAGATAATCCTACCTTTTGTGCGCTTTTCACGAGCATTTCGGAGAACTTGAGACAAATAAACTATAGAGAAACATTCAGCATTGCCGGTATGGCGATGCTCCAGTACTACAGTGGAAATATGTAATTCCAAAGAATGTGACAACCACCTTCTTGTTTGGGCTTTTCGCAAAAACAACCTTTGTTGGAATTGACTCATTCTCACACAAACTGCCGATTGTTGCTATTTCTCGGGATCATAGCAGTATACCCATGTTTCATCACTTGCAACGATTTTGTACATACAAGAGATGAGACGATCCATTGTCAAATCAGTCTTTTTGAGCTTGGATTAAATTGTGGGGATCAAAGCTTACGCACCTTCAAATGCTTGTGTAAAATTATATTAATTCCTTTCACACCTTTTCAACCATATTCTGAATAAGACCAATAATAACCGCTTTTGGCTTCATTTAAGGACAGTCGACTGTCTTGAAATTCATTCTGCTATTGCTTTATGGTAGTTAGGGGACCACTTGGTCCACTTGTTGAACGAGGTGGTCTGTAGGGACATACTTGCGTCCTTGACCCCCTTCATCATGCATATCAGTTCGGCTTTCTTTAAACTTTCGACACCATTCACGAACAACACTAGTACTCATAAAGCTGTCTCCATACGCTCGACTAATTCTTTGATGAATTTCCGCTGCCCTACTCCCTTCTGTCTGCAAGAAACGAATAACATTTCGCAATTCACACTTCGCGGGAGAATCAATAGAGACAGCCATGTTTACGTGACTGCAACTCAACAGGAAATGGTGTGTTGGACTCGGCAGTGACAGAGCGTGTGGAGGGCGAGATGCCCAGCCACCTGCCACATGCCTAGTCTTCATACTGTGCAATCGGAGGTTGAAAAAAACAGCGCTCGTATATTTAAATTCTATAAGCTAAACTTTTTCGGTTCTTATCTATGTCATCAATTTTTGTCCATAGAACTTTGATGAGACAAGCAAGAATCGATGTAGGTAAAAACATAAAATAGACAAACTGTACATACATATATGCAGTGTGAGGGGTTCAACAGGTGCTACTGAATATATATATGACTCCGTTGCTAACAACTAGCAAAATTAGGTTTGTTATCAAGCAGCAATCTAATTGTAAGATAACTATGCCTTGCTGAGTAAGTACAATTTCCACGTGGTAATTAGTGGTGCGATTGGGCGTTAGCATTGATGTGAAATAAATATTGACGGTAAATAGTTAGTTGTTAAAAAGTAGATGATCGATGTATTCTACACAATTTGATCGAAAATAAAAAAGTGATCTCTGTTAAATGGAGCACTGAAATGTTCAAACAATTCAATCGTGGTACTTCAAATTTAATATCGTTACATGCGACGAAAACTGAGTTTATTCGTATGAACCTGATACGAAACGACAATCGAGTCCGTGGTTACTCTATCCTAATAAATGTTCAATAGTGCTTGATGCATAACCATTTGCTGGAAGTCAAGAACGAAATCAGGAAAATTAATGCAAAACGTTGGATTATTTTTTACCATGAAAATGCATGATTTCGCACAGCATCATAAATTAATAACGTGGTAAAACGCCGAAAGAACAATTCCTCGTTCGTATAGTTCTGATCTGCGACAGCATTCAAATGTCAGGCTTTTTTATATACTAGTTTCTGAATGGAAAAATGGTTTAAAACTGAAATGCTTTAAAAAATGCGTTTCTAATTCGTTCTGTTTTCTTTAAGTCTTTCTGAAATGTTTGTAATGGAATAATGTTTGTAAATTGTTATTAATAATAATTTAATGTATCTAAATACATTAAATAAACGTGTGAATGTCGATATAAAATGACAAACCAGAATGGGAATCCCCACGTCAATCAGATACTAAATATCACCCTCTTCGAAATCGATTTCTTGCTGGTTGTGCTACCAACAGGTGCACAATCAGAACGTGCCGAGTCTATCAGCGATTCAACGATCAACAACTGCCTGTTGGGTTGCTCGCTTATATTCAACACGTCAATTAGCAAAGCTGCTTTTACTTTTTCTTATTACGACAAACAGACACGTGTGAATTGCTAGAAATGTAAACACATATTTGTTTAAATGATATATCAAATTAAATTTAAAAGAAACAAATAACTATTGCACTTCGAAACATGTGCTTCTGCTAAGGAGGTTAAATTATACATTGGTTAGAAAGTAACTACATCAATGTTATTAATAGTGCTACTTGCTGGAACTTCTATCCTTTGCAATTAATAATTAAATAAATTAAGACTAATACGACATTACAAAAAATCCATTTATAATAAATACACAAAGTAATTAAAAAGAATATAAGAGGAAAGTTACGTTCGTTCATAATTTGACTAGTGAACAATATTAGGAGTAAACGTATTTGGCAAGTGTACAAAAGTATACTTACTATAATTATTTTGTCACTGGTTACTTGAATTCATCGCCTCTTTAAACCTAATTATCGTTAGTTGTTCCACATATACAGTATTTGTTTATTTCAATATTACAGATTGTGCAGTATAAAAATGATGTAGATGCATACTAAGTAAACTGAGATAAAAAATATCAGTTACTCTGCTTACTATTGGAATCTAACTCAAAAGCATGACATTAACTTTTCTTTCCAGAATATTTTCGCAGCAACCGATAATACATCTCTCTATTAGATGAGCAGATATATGCAAAAATAATCAATAATGGTGGAAAAACAGAGCTATGTAGTCCTAAAACAAATCGACAGCAATCCCGCTTTTATATTTTCAAGTTAGGTATCTGGAATTCACAACAAAATTAATGAATTCAGATTATTAAACAACTGAACGAATCAGTTAGCGAGATTTGCAGCAATGAACAGGGAAATCATTTCTACTTCACGATAGGCGCACGAATGAAAGTTAATAAATTTGTTTTATTGGCGTTAAACGTGCACATGCAAAGTCTGGCATAATGCCATAGCAGAGACTGCAGCATAAACATACCCTAAAGGACACTGAGAGCTGCAGTTTATCGTTCTTGTATTTTATATCACACGAAATCGAAATCGAAAAATAAAGGAAATGAGGTTAAGATTAAATATAGTAAATGACTAATAAAAGGGACGCTGTGGAACTGCAATAGGTTTAAACACCGACTAGAGAAGGTTCAAAAACCAAAAAACTAATTGGAACTAGCATATCTACGAAGAACCAATGGACATCCATATTCCAAGAATTAAAAACCCATCTGAGAGATGGAGACTATTTAAAGACACAATACATAACATTGTTAACAATTAATAATGTCCGTAAATAAATAACATTCTAGAGCGATGAATTAAAGAAAAAGGTTACAAACAAAAAAAGAAAATAAAAGTGGCAAAAATAGTCGCCAGATTTCGAGAGAACTCAAAGTATCAAGAACAATCGACTATGGCGTGAAGAAATTTAAGACCTCTCAAAGTGTCAGAAACAAAACACGCAGAGGAGGACTCGACGACTTCGGCTGAAGATAACATCATTGTGAGTTCTACCAAACATAATAGACCCCTTACTGCACCAGAAATAACAGTGCAAGTGAATATGGGAAGGTTTAATCCCATCAGTGTATCAACCGTCAAACGCAGACTTCAAGACGCAGACGTCCATGGCCGAGTAGCCATAAAAAACAGTTATTGCGCAGCGTCAATAAGAGGCGATTGCGGTGCGGTAAACCATACAAAGATTGGATACTTGAAGAAGGGAAAAAGGTTTTGTAAAGTGTCGAGTCCAAATTCAAAACTTTTGAATCGAGGTAAAGAATCTTTGTGCGTAGGAGAACATACATATATCTAATCAATCTAATGTTTAGTACCTGTCGTGAAACATGTTGGAGGTTCTGTTACGATATGGGCTTTTTTTTTTTGGTGGAGACAGAATCAAAAATAAACAAAATCCAAGAAATAATGAGGAAAGAGCGGTAAAGGCATATCCTTGAAACTGAAATGTTACCATCTGGACTACGGATTCACATTGCAGGACGACAATGACCCCATGCCCTCCCGAAAGGTATGCAGAGAATAATTGGACAAATTATCAGCTAAGGGAATGCTTAATACTATGGTTTGGCTACCAGTCACAAACAGATTTCAATCCCATAGAGCTCTTGTGGGATGAGGACAGTAGAAACGTCAGAAAAGTTTCCCCTATTTCTACTGCACACCTGTGGAATATTTGGCTGGCAGAATGAGACAGAATTACTTAATAGGGGGTCGAAACTTTGTGAAGCGGTTATTAAAAATGAGGGTGGACACATTGATGAGTCAAAATTTTATAATAATATTGTTGTTTGTAACCCCTTTTTTGCTAATTTTTTATTTACTTTAAATATACTATAAAAAGTAATCATAAGAAGTTTTTAAATCTTTTCTCTAACCTCAATTTCCGTGGTGGGCAAATACTTTTGAGCTGCACTGTAGATACAACTAATTTACATACAATCAGCAAATGAAGTTATATATTATGCTATTCATATTTGGTTTACCATATAACAATATGAACAAATTTCTTATGGAAAATAACCATTTAAATAACTTAATCATTTATGAAAAATCGCTAATCAGTCAAAACCAATGACCCTGTATGGGCTGTAATGGGACTTACTATTAATTACTTATTATGTACTTGATAATTGAAATTATAATTTCAGATTTTACACGAGGCGATGAAATAAATACAACTGGTTACAAGTACACCAAACATTATTTTTAATTACTTTAGAAATGATGGGTTACATTTTAATTACATATATTAATTTTAATTGAACAGATGTAAATGACTTTCGTACTGTGTTAAACTAATATATAAATTCTATCTAAAAATGTGTATAAAAATATATTTACATTTCTCTAATTATATTTTTACCAATTTCACAATATTATAACGCTTCTAAGGTACCAATTAGCCCATACTCACTTTGAAACTAACAAATAAGGGTAGAGAACAAAATATATAACAGATTAATGCCCCTTATTTCTGTAAACACTTTAAATTACACCTTCATTGACCACAATAGGGTAACAGCGATATATAGATCTATAACTAGTAAAAAATTATTGTTTTAATATTCCATTTGCAGACAATTTACTTTCACTATCGGTTTAAAAATTAAGGGACTTGTGGTGAAAGTTTAGATTAGTGCTTAGTTCTGTATCGCTTTGCCATACTACGCGCTTGTTACTCTAAATATTAGGAATTTTAATATTAATTTTACAAATGTATTAAACAGTTATAGTTTTCGAATTCCCTAGTAGCGGAGATGTTCGTACTTGGCGGATATAAACCTTCCAATAGATGCAGTCAGATTTCCGATATATATATATAAAAATAAAAATAAACTATTCTTACTACTACACATTTCAGACAATCAACTTATCTATTATGGAGTACCAATCCCATGGTGAGAAAAAAAAAGAACTAATATATATATTATGCAAATGTGCAGCCAAATAACATAATACAAAATTTGATTCTGTTTAGGTATCATAGGAGCAACGTGTCTTACTGTGGCGATAACTGCATATATTTGTGTAAGAAAATAAATATCATTCATTGCTCAGAAAATTTGGTCTAGACTCCAATCGGGAGATCTAACTGGACAATGTTCATACGACATACTGCAGTGTACGACTTTGAGACATCCTTTCAAGCACCAAAGCGTGACGTGCCAAGCACTCCTGCTTGATTGTAATTTACTGATCAATGCAAAACAGTAAGTAGTCTGCATCATTGGATCCTGATTTCATAATCCATGGGTAATATTCAAATAATCAACCAAACGGGGCTTCATGCTACCAATTTTTGTTGTGCATGTCCAAACACCTAGGCAACGATGAAAGTTCTAAAATCTTTTTGAATTGCGAATCAATAAGTTTGAAGCAGCGGAGAATAAGGTAATCTGATTATGTATGCCACAACATTCATTCTAAATAATGAAATACATAACTGACAATCTTTCTGAAGTATGTTTCAGGTGCCATTTTTGCGCTTGGACCGATCAATGGGATTTCGAACGAACACGCCGCAGATGAGAAACTCTCTTGGTTTAAGGTAGATGAAAAACAATTATCGTTTTTCCTGTCCTAAATTCCAAAAGAAACAGTTAAACCGTATCGTGCGAGGGTAGATTGAAAAGTTTCTGGAATGACAATCTTATATGATAGATCTCTACCACTAATAGGTCAATAATAGGTAGAGATCTATCATATAAGATAAGTATAAAAAAGGTCACGAAATATATATATATGGAATGACAATGACAACAAAATAATAAGGATGAAAGTTATATCTTATGTTTCAATATAATCCCCTCGAAGCTCAATACACTTAGTCCAACGCTTTTCTACTTTCTCGAGGTTCCCAAAATAATTGTTTACAGCCTCTATCAGTTCTTCATTCGACCAAAATCTCTTGCAACCCAGAAATGTTTTGAGTTTCGGAAAAACAAGTCCGACGGTGTCAAAGCAGGCGAATACGGCAGATGCGAAACGATTTCGAATTCCAATTCTGTCAATTTTTGTTGAACGTTTACACTTGAATGAGCGAGTGCATTGTCGTAGTGAAACAACCCGTTTTGTCTTAACCATTCGCTTTTCCTGAATCGCTGCTTTCAATTTGTCCAAAAGTATTGTGTAATATTGACTAGGAACAGTTTTACCTTTGACAAGATAATCAATTAGCAAATATCTTTTTGCGTCCCAAACCGATGCTATCACCTTTCCAGCCGAGTGAATAGTCTTTACCTTCTTCGGAACCTATTCATCGCGTGCAATCCACTATTTTGATTACATTTTTGTTTCTGGTGTGTAGTGATCTCATCCCTTGTCACGAATCGTCTCTTCAAATCCGTTGGATTGAATCGGCTGAGGTTTGAACTCGAATGCGTTTTTACTCCGAATTAGCAAATGCGGCACCCATATTGCAGAAAGCTTTTTCAAACCCAATTCATTATGTAAAATACGAACTATTTGTTCATAAGGAACGCCCACAACTTCCTCAATTTCACGCCCTTTTATTCGGCGATCTGCCAAAACCGTATCACGTCTAGCGTGGTAGTCGTTTTCGGACGTCCTGAATGTGGTTCATCACTTGTATGTGTGTGTGCTTGAATTCCGAAATCCAAAAACTCACGGTGGAAAATGAATCTTCAAGAACGGCTTCTAACCTTGAATTGATTTCCATTGCAAATTTCCCTTCAAAATAGAAAAATTGGAGTACCGCTCGAACTTCGTTTTTATTCATAATTTAAAACACTAAAAGGTACTTGACTTAAATGCTTGTCAAAACCAGACTATTTGACAGATCGATTTAACATTTGCAGTCAATTGATATGAAAGAGTTGCCAATACAACGACATAAAATATTTGGAGAAATAGAAACCCCCTAGCAGCGATTCCGGAAACTTGATAATCTACCCTGGTGGATGTGTTTAATGGGCAGATTGTTTACAATAACTAACTATTACAAGACTGTAACGCTAAACTGTATTGGTCACTCGACAACACTTAATTATTAATTAATCAGGAACACATATTTCACTAAAATTATCAACCGCATCTTACTGATTATCCAGTTTGTCTATATCGGGTTTCGTTTGCGGCGAAACTCATGTCGCAGAATAATGAATTCTTAAATTGAAATAATTACTAAATAATTATGTTGTTCAGTTACCGAAACAGTTTAATATCACAAAATAATAAATGCCAAAACAAATGTTCCTTTCCTAATACAATTGATTGTTAAAACAGTTTTTACTCTTCGTAATTTATTATCAAAGGAACAGGTAAACGCACAAAGTAAAGGTTACTTTTACTGGCAGGGTAAGCTTGTAATTTTCGTTCCCTTGCTTTAACTCTCCTGGCGTTTAAATGAAAATTATTTTGTAAATTTACCTGTCATTTTTCAATCGCGTTGAACAACATTATGGTTCGTTCTGTATTTCCGAAAATAGTATAAATATACAAGAAAACTTTGTTGTACATACACTAAAGATGGACAAGATATACTTGTACCTTGAGCAAAATGAGTTTTAACCAAAAGGTGCAAATAGTTTTGACGCAACTTCTTATTTTCAAGTAAACACATCATAAGAGAAAAAAGCGTACAAATGTAACATTGATGCGGTAATTGAAGATAGTTGTATGTAGATTTTTTAAGAGTATTGACCATTGATATTGGCTTTTTACAAAACATATGCGTTGGATATGTGATGATGGGTGATTTGTTGGACCCATTAAAAAAGGTATACCTCCATAAAATAACGTATAATAAAATAAATACGGCATAAATACATAGAAACAAAATTGATTCCACCGATTTTTTACTATTGAAGCACGTACATAGATTAAAAAGAAATGGTCAAATGGCATTGTTTTAGAAACGTCGAAATATAATTAAAAAAGCATGGTCGTCTAACTCTTCGTTAGATACAGGTATACGATCCAACAGTGAAACAAACCACGTACTATCAAAAGAACCACTTCACCGTGCTTGAAATACGGCCCGGTTTTTACTAGCGTTACTATTTATTTCTCTAAATTGTAAATGTTGGCTCTTACTTTTCAATCACATGTTCGAAGAGTGTAGACAGATGACACTGATTCCAAGTTTTCCTCTCATTCTATCATATAATATAGTTTTTACATCTTCATTCTTCGTCGGCGTTCAATGAGTTACCGATTAATTACCGATATCGCGTTAAAATTCATAATCCTCCAAAATCTACTTTTTCTCAAAATTCATGATCATTTATTATCAAAATAAGATATGTGGGTAGTGCCTGGATGAAATTATGAATAGAGTTTGTTAAAAAGGTGGATGACGGATTACCATTAAGTAGTGTAAATCGGACTGACGCTGTCACTCCTTCGAATTTTATTATTCAATGACAACTTATCACTGAATAATGAAATTCGGAGGAGTGACAGCTTCAGTTCGATTTACACTACTTAATGGTTGGACGTCATCCACCTTTTTAGAATTTTATAAGATTATAGCAAATCTTTTATATATACATATATGCACATAATTTTTGAACAGTTTGATAAATGTATTACAGTTGTACACTTCATTTTTCACAGTATCATTATTTATTATTATTTTGTACGATCCAGAATACATATATTTTCAATTCTGGACTTATTACCAACGAATGAAAACTTAAAGTTAAATCTCGGCCTCATACATTTTGCTGATCTGATGATCGCTTTAATTTGCCGCGTAAACTTTATCCCACATTTTATAGTGTGTAATTTGGCTTGGGGTTCGTTCAGAAATTGGTGTCTCTATTTTAGAAACAAGGTATAGGCTCAGCGGAAAACATCCCTCGTATTATGCTTCTGATTCCGGTAAACCCTGCTGTTCGGAAAAGCACCCAATCTAAAGCAAAATTATCTCACGTATACTGTGAGAGTCCCTATACTTCAATGTGTGCAATTTTGGTGTTACATTAGTAATAGGTATTTATTTTTAGTTAATTTTGTTTTGTGATTAATAATTAAGAAAATGCAATATATGAAATATGTAGATAATCTACAAGACATGTGTACTTCCTTATTATATTGAAGTAATTCTTAAATTCATAGAAATTTCTTTGCTGTGTGGCTTTTATGGCTCACAAAATTTGTTGTTGAGGATCATTTAAGAAAGTCATTAGTTTTCTCTGTAGGAACCCTCGAAGTTGGTGTTTAAAGAAATTGCAAAATTTGTTGTAACATAATAAAAAGTAATAAGAAAGAAGAATGGTTTATTCTCCGCAAGAAAGTACAAATTTTGCATAAAACTGAAAGATTTGGGAAAGCGTTTCCTACAGGAACCACCGATTAGCGGATACCGGACCATCGTCCCAATATCCAGTTACGTGCGTGCAACAATAGACACGGTAGAGTGTAATGTATTAGCGTCGACCGTCGGCCAGTTTTTGCGTATAATTATAAAAGTACAGTCGATGAGAAAGAACAAGCATCCCGCAGTTGTCATAGCGACGCGGTCTGATCAAGTACAGTTCTGGCAGGATTTCGCGAAACAACGAACTACCGTCGGTGACAAGACAGGTACAGTATGTACAGTCAGCGAATATCGATCGCCTAATCAAGACTTTTACCCCACTACTAATTTAGAATGCGTGAAAAGCCAGGACTCTATACGTCGACTCTAAACATCAATTAAAAGAATCCCGGGGTAGCCGAGAATAAGTGTTCACTGTACAGGAGCGGGATTTTCTGGAGACGTAAATCAATTGACCATACTTCCGATAGATGGTTTTTTTAGGTACTTACATTGGTGTTTGTCGGCAAGTTGAATCAGGGGGTTGGTAGATCCCTTCGACGGTAAAAACACATTACTTTCGCTTCAACATTTCCCGATGATGTCTTATTCAATTCCTCTATTCGCCGGATTTGATAGGGAGATGTCGAAGATGTTTCGAAATATACATAGTCTACAACAATTAATGTCTGAATTAAAATCGTCATCCCCCTCGATAAATACACGTAATAAATTCCCGAATTAATAGCAATACAGACTGATTACTATATATATATATATATATATATACATATATATATAAAATGAACTACAGCTTATACGGATATGGTGGACGGGACTAATACAACGATTACATCGATATCGATAATTATGTTAGAAACAGAGTAACACATTAATTCGAATATTCGTATATGCAAATCGTTACTCATAACAATAATAATGTTACGATATAAGCACTGTAGAAACACTTATCAAGGTTTAGATAAAAAGCTATGTAATAGATCGGATAGCACCTGGTGTCAATTTGAAGAGAATTAATTAGGGAAAATCGCCTATGATAAACAATTTGTAGAGTAAGGAAAATAAATGTTTACATATACGTCGCTCAAATTTTTTGAAGTTTAACGGCGTAACAGCGGTCAGACACCGCGTGCGAAACCGCTTATAATGAATAAGTGTTAATGAATATCCGACAAGATTGCAGTTACTGTCAAGAAAGACTTCACTTTAAGTAATGCCGGTTAATTAAAAACAGTTCTTACCTCCGACCCTATACATATTAGCTGTCATCTTGGAAAGTAAAAACTATATATTTTTTATAAATTAACTACATTAAGATAACACACATTTCAACTCTCGTAAAATTTCTTCAATGTTTTGTCACAACACATAACACCACCAAGCTTACGGACGCCATTTTCTCAAACTCCCTGTTGGCGTCTGGGATATAAAGAATAACTAGAGCAAAAATTTTACAGCGCTTTTAATAAGAAGCGGACGGTAGCTGTATTACATTAAAACAAAAAAAAAACTGTAAAACATTTCTTTGAAAAAATCGGATTAAAAACTGAAGGAAATGTATAAAAAAATGCATTTTACAATAAAATTTCTTTTCAAAAGCAAATAACACACAAAATAAAAGTTGACATTTAATCTTATTTTTAGGTTATAGCAATAACCTTCGTTACGGCCAACATGTTGCCAACTGTCACCAACTGTCACTATTTCACTAACTGTCATTTAAGCTTTGCTGGTCGGAATTTTTATTAATTTTAATAAATTTGCTTGTGTATTTATAAGTAAAATATGTACTTAGTTTATAAATGTATCGGAACGATTTCACCTATTGTACATGGATCCTGAAATCCTATCCCAAGATTTTAGTTCAGGAAATAGAAAAAGTTTCAATGATACAGACATTAACATGTCCCCTACCCAAGAATGCTACCCAAAGTGGTGCAACGCTCCATAATTTTTTAAGGAGGTTTAAAGAAAATACACTGAGGAACTTTCTCTTACCACTTAGCACTTCTCAAATGAAATACCCCGATCTTCCAATGATTCGTATTAATATTTGATACTATTTTTACATGCACCATTATTTCGTAAACTACTTTCCACTCTAGTGGCTTTGTAAAATGGATCCCTAAAAATCATAAAGATTACCTTACACATAGGAATAAACATATTCGTAGTAGTCCAAACATGAATTTCCTCTTGAATATTGCAGCTTTCATCTAGAAGCAAACCTCGAGAGTTGTCACGCTCTGGGACAAAACCTACTGTAGCTGAACCATGATCCCCTCTCCTAAAAGATGCTGTGAATCAATGAAAAGCTAAACACCAAAAAAATTACATTGAAGATTTGAAAAAATTAAAGTAACACCTCGACATGCAATAGAGATCGATATCAGATATGTCAAACAAAAACATGCACCTCATACAACTTACCTTGAAGATGCATCTTCTGCTATTATTAGATTAAGTTAATACTACTGCATTAGTATTAGTTATGTAAATTGAATTAATACATATATTATCACAGGTGTCATGAATAGAGACAAACCAAAACTGTTGTGCTGAATTTATAGGATAACGAGAATCTGACACTGCAGAATGGAGAAGGGAAAAACATCTGGAAGTTGAATAAGAAAAGGAATTGGATAGAACAGTGTTGTCTCTATTATAATCAGTTATTGCGTAGCTAATGTATTTAGTATTCAATATTTAAGTTTATGTATGCTACCGTATCACTGTTATCAAATGGAGTGACAGTCTTCTAATTCTGTAGTTCCTTGAGGTTTACTTCGGTGCATATTCCATAGCATGAACTTCTACAGGGAATGTGCTGGATTGTTCTCTTATGACTGACCTAATGTCCACAAAATTCTGCCTGTTTTTTAAATTGCCATTGTTACAGAATAAGTCGATGAATTTAAGTCGGCTGTAACTGGAGACACTCACACTAACCAGTTGATATTTAGTTAACGAATGTAGGGACCTATTGTTGCAGGATATTGAAGAGCTTTTGGGTCACATGAACTGACAAAAGAAAACCTCACACATTTATTATCAACTAAACATGATCATGCAACCAGCGACAGAGGTAGAAATAAAGAAAACGCCTTCAGTTGAGTTACTTCTGAAAACACTGAATTGATATTTAAAGAAGGGGGAAGAATTAATAGATTTGTTGATGGAAAATGATCCTGCTGGTCGACATAATTTAAAGGCACAATGTGAGATATGTATTGCCCTAACATCGTATAGAAATGTTCTTTTATTTTGTATGAAGAGGTTCTATTTGTTTAGTTCCACATTACATAGTTTCAGCTGTTCTAGTGTTCAGCTTTTTACTAATCGCTAATTCCCCTCTTTCCAAAGCGCTGCGTGAAATATCAGGCGCTCCTTGTATTAATAAAATAAATAGAGGACTCTCTATGTAATAACCTCATGAATTAGGTGCGTTAATGGACAACTACCAAGTAACTGCAAAAGTTTACAAAATAAGCCCAATATGCATATACCAATAATCCGTCAGGAGAATTAAGCTTTGTCAATCGCAGGCTTAATTCTCCTCACCAAGTGTGATGCGCTTCGAGGGGATTATATTGAAAAATAAAATAGAATTTGAATACCTATTATTTTCTTTTCATCCGGAAACTCTTCAATCTACCCTGAAAATAAAACAAAATATAACTAAAATAGTATCTAATACATAGGACTACTGCAAGTAAAAAGATAAATTAAGAAATATTAAATGTTTTATTTGACTGTACAGTACACATAGTAAAGATTTACTTCCAAAAGAAATATAGAGAATTATCAGTACAAAAATGGACTTCAGTATATTAAAAATTCTTACAAATAAGTTCTTTAAATTCACTCATATCACAATAAGTAAGTGCCAATAATCCCTTAATAAAGAACAATTAATATCTTACAGAAGCATAATTTGTATATTAACTGACAAGTGATTTTTATTTTAAATCGTTAAATAAAATGTATCAGTTAATACTAGAGATTCCACAATAAAGAATATACGTGTATTTTGTATACAGGATTAATTGTTAAAAAACAATTTGAGCCAATTAATATACAAACAACGTGTACACTGTTAATAGCAAATGGCACAAAAGATTATACATGGACTAAATATGAAAAAAAAAACAGCTTTATTTAGTTCTTTTAAATAGTAAGTATATTACAAAAATATATATAATACAAATGTTGTCTTTTAATAATCAAATATGAATGATAGATAAAAACGCCAAATAGAAAATAAACAATTTCCAAATGCAGAGTAAAATTTTTGAAAATATATTCGAGGAACTATTTTTAATCTTCTTTATGTATTCGCGGCAGTATATCGAAAATCCGGATTTACAAAGTATACGAAAATATACATGTGGTCACACTAACTGCTTTAATGAATTTACTACGAAAAGGGTTGTAGTTGGGTTAACGCTGTTCACCGTATATGCGAAGGTTTTCCATCCGTGGTACCCGAATACGATAGCTGTAATTTTTAATAAAATATTTGAATTGATTTAAATTGAGATTACATTTTATATCATGTTATTTTTTCCAGTTTTAAGATTTTGCGGTCGATAAGTCAAGGGCGAAGTAGTGAAATGATGTATTTTAATTTAGGGTAAAAATTTTATGCATTTCACTTAAAGCGTTATATTTATTGTAATCTAATCTGATTTTTGCTATAAAAGCATATACGGTAGGGGCTCTTTACTCCGGCACGTCGGGCTCCACAGCCGTCCCGGATAAGCAATGTTGTTGGATTATCGAATGTCAATATAGCTTTAACAGGAATACAAACAGAGATTACTCTGGACAAAAAACACAAATTAGAATTAATTTTTGCTGTATAATGAAAGGCACGTTCTTACGCTTATTAGTTTTAGCACTTGAAGAACTAATGCTATGTAACCCGCCAGGAAATACCGTGCTGAAATGAAAACTAACAGTTGATAAATACTGAGCGAACTAAAAACGAGTGCTGCGCAGTGGCACGATCTGGCGGTCAAAGTCAATGAAGACCTGAATCGACCCGCAAAAATGTACACGTGATTGGAGTCGGATTGCAGAATGTGCTGAACCATAGAATGCCGGATTAAAGGGCGCCTGTTGTAACTACCCAAATATGAAAATTTTCTCAATGCAGTTGTGCCTTTTCCTACATAAACAATCATCTAACGAAATCAAATTTAGGATATACTATGCAAAATTGCTCAGGTCAAATTTGATCATGATGACTATTAATTATTAGCAATAAATGCACAAATGGAGATTATATATTACACATGTTATTGAGCAAATTAGTCGATAATGAAATAATTTTCAGTAGAATTTGTTCACCGCTACATAATTGTTTGTTGAATATTGTAACAAAACATTTAAACAAATGTAAAATATTCTGAAATATATTGTGCAGTATAGTACTGGTTACATCACTGACTTAAAAATACAAAGATGGAATTGAAGATATACGAAAATTTTACGTCAATTAATTTCATCCCCATACATCCAAACAATTAGAAAAGCAAAACGAGTCAAAGAATAATCTACTTTTGAAATTAAATTTAACTTTGCTAAAAGCTTGCTGTACTATTTGTTAATAATCTTTTCTTTAAAAAAAAAAAAGGAGTATTCAATGTACATTTTCTATTCTTGTTCTTTAGGTGTAAGTCGCGCAATTGTTTTCACATATTCAAGAAAAATAAGTTTTTGAAAATAAAATAGATATGTATTTTCATTTTTGATGACCATATCGAAAAGGAAAAGTGAATGTTAACAAGAAGAAAACTTACTTAAAATATATACATAAAATGATACATTTCTTCTCAGATGAATGATGTAAATTGCACAATCAAACCATGTAATCGTTTTAAAGCTACTGATATAAAATGTTTTAGTTATATTTCATTCTTTTCATTATTAAAAATAGTATCTTTTGAGGAAAATTAATAACAAAGTTTGGAAAACACATTGTACTTTTCTATTAGTCTCAAATTGATATTTGTATTTGCACACCTATGTACAAAAATACATTTATATAGATTATTCATCTACTTATTTCTTCTTTTTATTTTCTCTAAGAATGGAAGGCACTGCTGCCGGTTTAACCGGCATGTTTTGATAAGTTCAGTGGCATATCTGAAACAGAAAAGAATTCTTTTCGTCATCTAAGAGTAATAGATGTATTCCTGCAAATTTTCTTTTTCACAAGATAAAATTTTTATACGAATTGTGTTTACCTCTTTTCTTTGGTGACTATATTTTTGATTTTACTAACCTGTAATATTTTCGTCCCTATGCTCAACATCACGAGAGGGATCCACAGCCCAGGAACATGACGGCGCATCTGGTCGGATTGGCAATGAAATAGGAGGTGCAGTATATACTGGGGGAGCCATGTAACCGCTTCTAATATATGCTCCTGGTGGATAATACATGGGATATGGGTAAACGTATTGCGGCACGTACGAAAAATGCGGAAAGGCAGATAATGATCTTTTGTCTGCGTGCTAGAAATGCAAAAGCGTTTATTAAAATTTAAATAAAAAAGGATATAAACATTTACAAACGTATAATTTTATAATTACTCTAGGATCTATTTTATGTATTCATTTTTTTATACAGTAAAATCTCCTATATCTGAAATAAAGGAGATAGAGCTTCTCGGATTAGCAGAAATTTCGGATTATCAGATTTGCATCAGGCAAAGTATTAAAGGTTGAAGAAAATACGTACACTAAGAATATATATCATCATTATCTTTCACCCTTTTTACTTTTCGGTGTAAGGGTTCGGAGCCACCGAGCCGTATGTGTTTGACCAAAAGGGCAACCGTAAAAAACATCAGCCAGCCACCTCTTTCGGCTTTCGAGAACTTAAGATATCACTTTTGACAAAATTATACAAAACCAAAATTCAGATCGAAATTTACATTTATGGTTGTAAATAAAAAAAGTTAATTGATCAGAATGATTATCGATGTTAAGAGTAGCAATATTACTGAACACTCTGTAAACTGTTATTATTGAAACTTACGCTGGTTCGGTTGTCACCTACCTCAGCAAGTAACGCAAACAATATATAGGCCTAATAGAAGGCGGCATTAAAGACTCAGACACTATTTTAAATGCAATACCATATACACTTTTTCTATACATTAATATTTCTCATTTCTAACTTCAATAATTCTTTTTCTACTTTTTAAAAATTGATATTCATTGTTTGTTATACAGGGTCTTAATAAATACGTATTACAAATTTATAGGGCATGTAAGGGATGCAAAATAGAAAAACTCTTAATACGAAACTCATATCCGAAAATGCACCATTTTCAAGCTAAAAGTTCTGAAAGAGTGATGTTTGTATGAGAATATATCGCATTGAATTTTGTTCGTAGTTACTTATTATCTGTCACTTCAGTTTAGCTTGGCTTATACAAGTAGATTGTGGTGGTTTTGTTCGTAGTTAGTTGCCCGTCATTTTAATCACTTGAAAAACTCCATCAACAAGTGATTCCCGCGCCGATCAAGTATTTTTACTCCCACAATAGCCATGTTTACACTTGAATGAGCAAGCGCATTGTCGTGATGAAATAACATTCTTTTCCTGCCTTTCTCAAGATAACTAATTAGCAAAAATCTTTTTGCGTTTCAAAAACACGATGCCATTCCCTTTCCAGCCAAGTAAATGGTCTTTGCCTTCTTCGGAACCGATTCACCGCGTGCAATCCGTTTTGACTGCATTTTTGTTTCCGGTATGTAGTGATGAATCCAGGCCTCATCTATCGTCACGAATCGGCTCTTGAAATCCGTTGGATTCCTCATAAACACTTCCAAATAATCAACCGATGTTCGAGCTCATATGCGTATTTGCTTCGAATTGAGCAAGTGCGGCACCTATCTTGCAGAGAGCTTTTTAAATCCAATTTACTATGCAAAATACAAACTACTCGTTCATGAGAGGTGCCCACGAATTCCTTAATTTCTCGCACTTTATTCAGCAATCTGACAAAACCATGTTTTCGGACATCCTGAACGTTGTACATTAGTTGTATGCGTGCGGCTACGCTTGAATTCCGAAACCTAAAAACTCACGGTGGAAAATAAAGGTGATCCTCAAGAACAGCATCTAACCTTGTTTTTCTTCAGTTGCGGTTTTTTCTTCCAAATGGAAACAGCTGATGACCGTCCAAACTTCGTTTTCATCCATAATTGAAAACACAAAATGGTATTGGACTTAAATGCTCGTTAAAACCAGACTATTTCGATTTTACATTGGTAGTCAATTGATATGAAAGGGATGGCAAAACAACGACATAAAGTAAACTTGTCAATCTATCGTCGTATTAGTTTGATGCTGGCTATTACATACAAAAAGGTGTTTTAGACACCGCTAGATCATTAAATCTCTGTTTAAACAACTTCGTATCGTATAAAAACAAAATGATGAAACAAACCATTAGAAGATATTTCTTTCTTCTTTTTACTGTTTTTTCCAAACAAAAAATTGAAGTAGCGAAAAAATCGCACCCAAATAATTAGACCATAACTTAAGTGCCAAGCAACAGTGTCTGTTATTGTAAATAATTAAAAGAAAGTAGCACTTTCTCGGCTAGTTACACACTTACATTACAATTGTTACGCATTGAATTCTACGCGATTAATTACTGAATGAATTGACACCATCTTTTTCGTCAAGTTAAAACTGATAATATACCTTAAGTAGGTAGACAGATCTGTTGGTGAGCATTATATTCGTAATTGCAATGCAATTTGGTTTTAATTTCTCTAAAATTGATTTCACCCTAAACAACTGTTTTGAATTTACGTTCGTTTTCATGAGTACACAATTTTTCATATAAAAATATCATTTCCGATATTGATCGGAAATGACCCTATTGCGATCTACGCACGTTCAGGTAGGCGGTGTCTCAAAAATGCTTATTACGATCGGCATAAAATATGATAATACACGATACACGCATTTCAATATATTGAAAAAATTAGTTTGCATTCAACTTTCGTATTGCAAGCAGTGAATACTGCAGAGTTGTGTGTGACGAGTTACGTTAAAGTAATGTCGGCAAGAAAGGAATTATTGATAGAAGCGCGTGCTCAAATAGTGGCATAAAACAACATCGGTAAAAATTATCCAGAAATTGCCAAATTACTGAAATTAAATCGTAGAACCGTGGATTATGATGTTAAAAAGTATCGAACAAGTGGTAGTGTTTCCAATAAATAGCGACCCGGACGACCAAAAATAACAACACCGGCAGAAGATGGCGCAATGCTAATCACAAGCAAACGAAATATACAAAAAACAACGCCACAAATTACTGCCGAAATAAATATTTCGCGTCTAAAACCAGTTGGCGTCACCACAGTCATGAGGCGTTTATACCAAGTTGGTTTGTACGGAATAATTCCTATGCAGAAACCGTTATTAAGTAAAGAAAACAAAGAATATCTTATAGTTAGTATTTGACTTGTTTTTGTAATATTTTGAGGGCCGGTAAACACTTATGGCCGGTAGTGTACCTATAATCTGTAATCTGATATTCATCAGGTAATAAGCCGCATTTGTATACAAAAAAACCTCACTTGACGCTATTTTTAATAAAGTTTCTGATGTGAAATATTAATAAATAAATCTAGTTCTCAATGTCTTTAAAGTACTTGTAAGAGAATAAAAAAGGCAACTTACAGACAGTTCTATCGAACGCAACTTATCTACACTCTCGGAATACCATCTATCTTCCGGTGGTGGTGTGCAGTACTGATTCTGAATTATGGAAAAGTGACTAGGTGAATTATTTGGTGATCGTTTTATATTACGATCATCTGCCAACAAAGAAGTAATACTATAGCTGTTGTTCCGCTGTGTTCGCACTTCTTCAGTAACGCCATTCACGCTAACAGGACTACCGACTTTAATGACTGAGCCGCAGCCACCCACCGTTGTTGTTTGAACTTTGTTCCTACTTCGTTTCTGGCATAAGTCTTCAACTGAAACTTTGTCTTTTTCCATTTCACGCAATATACGCTTTCTTGGAGAAACCAACATATCCATGCGAGGTGGCGTGGATGACACAGATTTATCGATAAGCATCTGTATAATACTTTGAAGAGAACTTATGTGTTTCTCCTTTTTAGCTTAATATTGCACTCACTGTTTTTATTAATGCCATCTGCACTAAACACTTTACAGTTATTTTCCGAACCGGTGTCGTAAGGTCGTCTGCGTTTCTTACTCCGGACTAGTCGAACGCTTTTTGGCCTTTTATAACAAAACACCAGTTGTTTCGAAATGTTTTTCTGCGGACTCGTTAGCTTCCACGAATGGTCCCTCTGCCATGGTGACGATGGAATGGAACTGTTATCATCTGAAACTTTTATTTCTATTAAAACAAATGCTTGAATTGTACATAAGAAATTCATATTCTTTATCCAAATTTATTATAAATAGCTAAATAATCTAATATAATTTTAAAGAAAATTTGTTCAATTAGATCCAATTTATTTTAATTATTTATGAAAAAAATGTAATGTAATGTTCACTAATGATTGGCGATTATAAACCATTATGCTTAAACCGTATATTGGAATTCTCCTATTGTATTGAATTACATATAGTAAAATCAGGGTATCTCACTGTCCTGTTTCTTTTTCGTATATAAATTTGGGTTTTCAAAAATTTATATTGATATTATTATTATTAATATTATTGTCTTTAGTGGAACATATGTTACGTGAAACAGATATAGAAACCAACTAGTTACAGTACACGAATCTGCATGTCCAACATTGTGGGTTACCAAGTTATTCGTGTGCGGTTAACCGGTCGTTGGTGGTAGTGATACCTGTGCACTAGATGACGTAATCAACAAGAACAATCAACGTATTTTCATTTCGTTACAGGAAACTAGAGCTGAAACATTCAAATAGTTTTTGCCACCATACACACATACGCATACTTCAGCACGAATATTACGTTTGTTAGCTGATGTGCCAATGATAACCAAGTACATAAAAATATACGAACAGTCAACCGTCACAAAATCTAGTCTGCGGAATAACAACCACCAGAGCCTTTGCTACAAAGCACTGCCTTCCATGCTGCCATTTCCCGCTCTACAATAATTACCGGAACCAATTAGAAGCAATCGAATCACACAATAGCAATCCAAATGGGATTTTTTAAATCGAGGTTTATAAAAACTTGAATCTGTTACCCCAACACACACAACCGTGAGTTTTTGGGTTTCGGAATTCAAGCGTAGCCGCACGCAAACAAGTGCTGCCAACGTTAAGGAAGTCCGAAAACGGTTACCACGCCAGAAATTGTGGAAAAATCTGTGACATGGTTTGGGCAGATCACCGAATAAAAGTGCGTGAAATTGAAAAAATCGGGGACATCTCTTATGAACGAGTAGTTCGTATTGTACATACCAAAAAGCTTTCTGCAAGATGGGTGCGCATTTGCTCAATTTGGAGCAAAAACGCATTCGAGCTCTAACCTCGGCCGATTATTTGAAAGTGTTTACGAGAAATCCAATGGATTTCAAGAGACGATTCGTTGCCATAGATGATTCATCACTAAAACACACCAAAAACACAAATGCAATCGCAACAGTGGATTGCACATGGTGAGTCGGTTCCAAAGAAGACCATTAACTCGGCTGAAAAGGCGGTGGCATCGGTTTTTGGGATGCAAAAGGAATTTTGATAATCGGTTTTCGTGAAAAGGCAAAACCGACGCGCGGAAAGCAGAAATTCGGGCAAAATGCCCGGGAATGATTAAGAAAAAGTGTTGTTTCACAACTTTAATACGCCCGGTGATTCCCTAATCGTCCAGCAAAAATTGACAAAATTGAAGTTGAAGAAAAACTTCCGCATCCACCGTATTCGCCTGATTTGGCTCTGTCAAACTTCCACGTGTTCCCGAAACTCAAAACGTTTGTGGTTCGAAAGAAATTTTGATCGAATGAAGAACTGATAGAGCCTGTAAACGATTATTTTGGGAACCTCGAATAAAGTCACTCCCGGGAGAGCATCGAGAAGCTAGAGAAACGTTGGACCAAGTGTGTTGAGCTTTCAGGGTATTATATTGAAAAATACAATATAACTTGAATCCGTATTATTTTGTTCTCATTGTCATCCTGAAAACTTTTCAATCTACCCTCATAAGATGCCATAATCAAAATACAGTACAAGTTCGATAATCCGCTGTTCCTTCATCCGACAAGCCCAGTAATCCGCTGTATTTCCTAGCTATTAAGAATTTCGAGATCGCTCTATAATCCGGCGTTCCCAACCATCATCAGGACTGACTTATTGTTAGTGCGCTGTTTTGTTTTGAGGAGTACTTGTCGCTCCGCGAGACAACATTAAAAAAATTGTTACAAAATGTTATAAGAAAAGAGAAATTCTAAGCATGGAACACTAACTTTACCTGAAAAAATGGATATTTTTGCGTAAGCTGAATAATGGTCCTCAGATAGTTACTGTGGCGACATTTTACAATGTCGGATGTGCAACAATTTCTGATATAGGGAAAAGTGGTGAAAAAATTGAACATATTATCAAATCGGCAGGAAATGGGACGGGAAACAAACTACGAAAACAGGAGAACATCAGAAGATGGAAGACTGTCTTTATTTATGGCTTCTCGAAGAACGTCAACGTAATACGCCTATACCAGCTAATATATTACGCCGAAAGCGGTGTATTATTATGAAAGGATTTATAAGAAAACTGATTGTAGAGCAAATTATGGCTGGTTAACAAGATTCAAAAAAGGTCGAGTGGAGTTATTACGTATTTGGGATCGTTTCTTATTTTGTATACGTCCAATAATCCGGCCTTTCCCATACTCCGACAAAGGCAAATTTTTATAGTGCCGGATTATCGAACGTGTACTGTATGTATTTCTTTTGGATTTCACCATTCGTCTGAACCTCTTTTGACAATAATTCCAACATTGATAGTGTATATGGTTACTCTTCAGCTTTAAATAATTCTGAAACACGTGCTTCGCTAGCACTACTCGCATTATATTAGTACCAACGTAAATGAACACGGCAATGTATGATTCCAACTGCTAAGTGTAAATAGGGGGATCAATGAGAAGAAGATGAAACGAATTGGTAGGAAAAATTACTAACACAGATGGTTTTCGACTGATTCACAACAAAAACACTTTGTGTAATTACCGTAAAATATAGTAATTTATGATTAGAAAACTTCATATCGCAACACCTTCGTTAATTATAGGTCATTCGCATATGGCTCCGACAGCGTAAACGTGTATTGTAATTGCATTGTTATATGTAATTATTTACAATTCAATCGCAGCGACTTATTATAAGACGAACCAAACTTTCGAATCTTGAACACGTTGCGTTCTTGCATGTCCACCAATATTACACCATACCCCGCTATTTTTCAATTATTTCGAGCAATAATTGAACTAACTACAGAACTGTGAACCTAAACAGTTAGTACACAACAAATATACAATCAGGGTTTAACAATTTTTGTTTGACATGTATCTATTTGGAACAGCACCTTTTTTTTCCTTAGTCTTGACCTTCTTTTAGTAGGGATATTGAGATTTATCTCATCTAAAACCTTTAATATATCTATTAATATTTATATCCGAAAATGTAACCATAGAGTAATGCGAAAGGAAAATGCATACATGAAGGGTGTTCTCTTTTGTTGAACTAACATTTAGTTATAATTTTTGAGAGTATTCTCCTTGCATGCATTTTAGCATACGTGAAAACCAATCCCCGAAATATTCTTTCGGATCTTCCCTCGTTAAGTTGTTTCATTCTATAACACGCAAACCCCGTAATGTATGCCAGGTCTAGACTATATAGTATACAGTATAGTGAATGAACCATCATTTCAATATTTTGGGCTTTCCAATACTCAATCGTTCGAGCAGCAGTTGAACCCAAGTGTTATCAAAACGTAAGATATTTCTACCCCTTGGACGTTTTACCCGAACATTTTGGAGAACTTGAGGCAAATAAACTATAGTAAACCATTCAGCATTAACTGCATTAGCGGTACAATGGAAACGTCCAGTAATTCCAAAGAATGTAGCAACTATTTTTTGTTTCGGCTTTCTTCACGAATAAACCTTTGTGGAAGCCGATTCAAACGACCAAAACAGCCTAGATAGTTGCTTTTTCTCGGAATCATCGCAGTATACCCATGTTTCAATACCTGCAATCTAGTGTAGATCTTTACCATTTTTAAACTAGAGTTAAATTGTGGGGATAAAGTTTATATACCTCCAGATGCTTGGGTTAGCGTTCAGGCTTCGTAAACCCGTCCCGCTGGTCCTTTTTACTTTTTTTTGAACACTCGTCATATGTTTTCATATTTATTACAATTCAAGGGTAATATAATGGGAAAAATACGTGTATTCGCAAGAACCTATATTGAATTTCCAATGTTTCTGCTGTCTACTAATTTTCATCATTACACAGACAATTATTTTAAAAAATAATTAAGAATTAATTAATTAAGAATATGGTGCTAAATTTTTCCGAAAGGTGCTAGTATTCGAGTCTCACTTCTCATCAAATCATCCTCGTACTAGCTAAAAATGAATAAATGATGCCAACTATACCTGTTCTCTGGTATACTTTGCACCGTCGCAAGACAAGTTTTTCACTCAATTAAAATTTGATGTTTTAGTATTTTAAATGCTTTTCTGAAGATCTAATCACACACTTTCAATGAGATGGATTTCAGGACTTTCAAGAGAATCCATGGTGTCACCTTAATGATATTACATTTAATCCAACACTTAACTCTTTTTGTCATATTTTTTGAATGGGTTACCAGGCATGTAGATACACTCAAAGACTTCCTTTTCCACCTATGGAATATTATTAAATAAATGCTTGCACTCATACTTTACATTTTATAGGAAGATCTTAAACCATTCCATCTGAAGCATCGCCACACTATTAAATTAATTAATTAATTAAAACCTAGAAAATGCTACGATGCTTTCTTAACATTATTGCATAACTATACTGGTCAAGCCTTGTCATCTCAGACTATATTTTCCTACTTAGAAAACAGACTAGTTTTACCAAGCTTTCTAATATCCTCTCTTTCGAGTAAGGCAGTTTTATTTTGAACTTTTGACAGTAAATATTAGCTATCAATCTTTTTGTACGGGTCTAGTAGTGACATTAAGATTTGATTATCTAATTATCTCTATAGTGATGATGGAATATATGTCTGTTATCGAAATTTGTTTCCTACCTCAAGTTTACGTTTCCGTTTCCGTTTTGTAGCACTTCAAGCGATCATCCTAACGGAATAGTCGAAATAGTCATTTTAGCCGTTTACGTTTGTCTATATGTGTGCATTTTCTTGTACGTAAAATAGCCATAAAGTATTGAAAGTATATCTATTATGAACTATTATGTTTATTTGAAGTATCACATCTATAATAATTGACTTGTTAATTTGTACTACCTCTTTGCACAACAAAAATATGCACTAATTATTTTTTGACCGAATTCATCACGAAGTAGTATTTCTTGGGTTGGATCTATAGAACTGGTTTAATATCTTTGTTATATATTGTTATCAAAATTATGTAATATCTTTAGCCTGCATGTTCAACCGGGAAGGGGTTGGGACATTTAAGTACAATGCCAATTGCCTAGCTTCGAAACTCAAAAGTAGCTTTAGCAAGATAATTGGTAATTGTTGACTCAAATGAATACAACACTGAACCTAGTGCTTCTACTGGCACTTTTAAAGGTGTTCTTTACATTGACTTTATTTTTCAGGGTTTTGAACCAATTAAACGATTATATTTTAGAAAAATAGTCATTGGGTAAACAAAAGGAACCACCTACAATAGAGTGTAGAGTATGCTCTTTAACACCGAGAATACTAACCATATTTTACATACGTTGTAAATAATGATCATCATTTCGACGATGTATTTTTTAACAAGCTTTTCTTATAGGATAAAACTAATCAATATCTTGTATAGATTTCAGGGAGATCGACATCCAGTAAAAGAATAAATAGTAATAACAGAGCGGTACTCGTCGAATCGACAAACGTTAGTACTTTAGGGTTAAAAGGAAAGTGCAGGGAAACAATGTATATTTACAAAACCTATTATCGCACGAAAGATGGAGAAATGCCGTGGAGGAAGACGTAAAGGAAGATAAGCGACTGGAGATCAAAAGCAAGGGACAGGAAAGAATGGAGAAAAATAACACAGGCCGCCAGAACTCATGACAAACTTTCGTCATAAGACGTTAGCTATAGCCCAAAGGACTGAAAGGCTTGATGATGATGATTTCTAGACTAGGTGGTGCAGTGGTTTGCGTATCAAGGTTTCGGACCCTCGGGTGGGCTACTCAATCACTATAAATTATTTGATACCTGCATTCATTGTGGACAAGTTGTACTAAAGCAATTGTTTAATGGGTAATACCCACCACATCACCACGTATCACTCCAGATTGAATTGGTACGTAGTAACAAGTGTGAATCCCTAACGCTCCGCTTTGCAGGCTCCCTCAGGGGCATTAGGATACCATTATCTTTGACAAGACGCAGGTTTGAGATTTCTATTAAATTTCTATTTAATAAATCATCCAAAAACCGATTCTTGTGAATAGAATTATCTAAATAAATCCCGAGTATTAGAAACTCCAAATATAATAATAATAATAAAATAATTTCATGGGGACTTTATTTTGCTCAATAATTCATTTGTTAACTGCAAGGATGCAGATAAACGTTCTCTTTCAGCAAGTCTTTCTCTGTTCCAGTCATATTTATTTTGAGTTTTAAATATCTATAAGATAGCCAATCTTATATCACAATCAAAGAAACGTCTGAGTCGGTATGGAACAAACGCCGAAACAGTTCATCACAAAACTTATCTATAATCTATTAGATTTATCTTTAGAGTGTTCGTGTTACCTATTAGCACACTTTTAAATGTGATAAAACTTGTCAACTGCATATATATCTACAAATCTAAATGAGGGATGGAGATACCTTTACACATATAGTATAAGATTGTAGTCGAAAATGTTGCAATGTGTTAATTATTTTTTATCAACAGTACTAATATGTGTTTGTTATAGTTATATATTTTTTATACAAAAACTATTGCAACAGTTCACCAACTAACTTTTTCAGATCTGATACTGCACCAATTTCTAAAGTTTTTAAATATATGAATTACTGTTTACTAGTAATAATGATTATACCTATTGCAATAGACATTAAGAATTACATCCAATTATTTAAAAAATTAAACAGTGATGTGACAAATTGGAAATACTTATTCTCTCAAATATATAATTTCTAAACTGATTTCGTATTAGCTAAATGATCTTAACCAGTATGTCCATTCTAATACACAGTGAGTCTGTAAGTGGCAATATATATTTTATAGCATTACATGCTCACATTCTTTTAAACAAAATAACAATTTATCAGCCTTTTCAGTAGAATTTAGAAAACATTGATTACAATTTAATACAAAGGCAATAACCTTCCTTTGGAAGTTTGGTAGGATAAGAAATTTGAAGGACGTAAAAGAAAATGATTAGGTAGTTTTTGCTGCAATATCCAGAAATATTATTCCTTTTTGTAGCACCATGCGGTTTAAGATTTAAGTGAGGTAAAATCAACAAAACTTACCACTAAGTGATGTACTACTTTCTTGTCGGTATGTGGGTGTCGAAGCTGCTGTCCCTTGAGGTGGCCAAAATGTCTTTCTATTTACAGATACCCATGACACCCTTTCGCCCTCACGAGCTCTTTCCAGTTCTAAGATAAATTTCCCATCTGAAAGATTCCACTAGATAAGTGTACAATGAAATAATGACCCACCCAATAAAATTACCTTTAAAAAATTTAAGGCGTCCACCTTGTCCGTAGGTGTTCCGCGGAGCTTCTTCTTTAATTACAGGTGCACCCCCATCAGTATTTCCGTTCATTCCATGTCTTTTGCGCCCTTCTTCTGTCATTTTTGTACATTTTGTTAAGATGGGATTTGTCGTTGTAATATCGGAAATATGCATCTCATATAGTGTACCGTAGGGCAAACGCCCTTTCGGTGTCACCGGTACACTTTAACATTTTGAAATTTGTAAATTATTCGATAATGTTTCATTCGGTTCCACCTGCTGACACAACCGTAAACCGTAGCGTTAATTTTGTTTTCACAGTACAACGCATCTCACAACATAAATAACGCTTTATAAAACTTCTAGTCCACATATCTGACACACATAATATTTTGATTAATAAAATACTACATCTAACGGATTTACACCTAATAAACTAACAACCAGCCTCAAATCACTAACACAACCGCACTCAAAATTTTTGGTGATTTCTAAGATGGTTGAGTTGGCTACACAAAAAGTTCATTCACACAATTTTCCAATTTTCTTTACTTTCATTAACTTTCACGCAAAAGCCTCTATAAGCCTAAGAAAAGAAGTATGATACGCTGTAAAAAGATTGTTCAAATTACAACAGTATATAAAGGCAATAAGAGTACGAACACCTATTTTTAAATGTTCCGCCAACAGAATATTCCTTAGGTTCCAATACGGGGATATTAATTTAAAAAATTTGACAACCGAAATTAACTTTTGCTTTGATTTTATTGTAACGAAAAGGTTAAATATTTGTAATAACTAATAGTAATCAAGTATGTTATGAATTTCCTAAAATTTATTTAACCATATTTTATGTATTTCTACATGTCTGAACAGCCTCAATATGTTGTCTATGATAAATTGGTATAAACATAACCTTGCCGGAGGTTTCCTGAAGCATAACACATAGCAATGGACACGAGTAGAAGAATCAAATAGACAACGCAATTGCTGCTATCTGCTTTTCAATGGACGAACTTAAAAACTTCATGAAAATTCCTGAATTTGTTCGAGAATTAGAAACAGAATATATATATCTTATTCTTATTCTACTTCTTTTTCCTCTTCTCCTCTTTCTCAATTCCAGCGTCGGAGTGTGTGTTCCTGATTAATACAGGAAATTGAATACAATGAATCTCCTACAGGTCAAAGTATCCTAAAGTAGAATTTTGAATCAACTTAAAAGAACGAAAACTCAAAATGTGTAGAAATTTTCAATTGTAAATAGTTTGAATTGGCGCTACAATTTTTTAGAGAGATATATCAAATTTTCAAGAGACTTGCAGTCCTTGTCTACGTTTGATGCAGATATTTAATGTGAATTTGTGTGTTCTTTTCGGTTTTGTGTTTTATCTATCTTCCATTTTTATACTAACAAGACGTGTCGGAATAATTTGATTGGTGGGTAGGAGCGCTGCCACACTACCATTTTTAATGCCAACTATTTGGTATGAAAAGTTATACATTCCTGTCAGTTGTCAATGGAGATAAAACTATCAAATCCAAGAAAATGATCCTCGTAGCCCCACCTATAGGCGGTGACGATAAACAGACAATAAACGCGGTATTTTCAAATCAATGGCATAACAATGTTTACTATTTACTGCTCCGAAGATGACATCGCGAGAGACCTCATATCCAAAGGTCTACATCCTGAACAAGTAAGCCTTCCATTGCTTCTCGTTATTGTCAAAACGAACCGACAGGAAAGAGGGATATTCGCCGTCAAGAAGATCCTAGACATCGAAGTAACGCTCGAATCCCTTTGAACTAGAGCAGGTCGATGGCAGTGTTACCGATGCTAGCGCTTGGGAAACGCCCAATCACGGTATATACGTCATCTGTAGAGCCCCCACAGAAAGGCGACCTATGATCCAGCGACCTAGCAACCTGCGCAAAATGTGGTGTTGCGCATCCAGTAAGCTACAAGGGATGCCCTAAGTAGGGTACAAAAAGTACCGTCCGAAAGGACCCTTCGCCAACCGAAACGGCAGAGAAAGCCACTCGTGCTGCACACCGAAGTACCAAGCGATGAAAACGAGTTCCCAATAGGTTCAAACAACTCCAGAGGACTCACCACAAGTCGCCTTTTTAACAGTGAGCTTTGTGAGACTCACGGAGAACTTGTCGAACAAACAAACTATATCAATAAGGGGTTCAAGGAGCATCAAATGCCCGACTCTAGGAAGGGACACAAGTTCTACGACTGACCGAGACCACACCAAGACCGAACAACACAATAATTATCTGATAGCATGGTGTTCTTGCAATAGCTGTGATTATCGGTGCGGTATCACAAATTGTGACACAGCCTAGAAAAACAAAATTCCAATGTTGCTCATCATTTCCTAGAAACCACGCACAAGTTTCCCGAAGCTAATAACATAAAAATAATATACACTGCACAGAAAAGCAAACTCAATAGAAATTTACAAACACAGCAAGGATAAAGGGATAACCCTACTCAACGACCAAGTAGACCTCGTGACGTCTCCATTGTTGAACTTATTCTAAGTATTTTTGTAATATCTTATAATTAGTTAAAATCCATAGACACTATAGTTAATCTTACTTAATGATCAATTATACCTAATGGCGTTCTCAAAGTTCCACTTATTCCAAGTATTTTTGTAGAAAGAATCCAGTATGTAGTTATGATCATATTATGATTTATGATACTTCAAGTTTGACAGTGTTTACGAAACTGCAGTCACGTTTTTAAATAAAACAAAGTTGTTGGTTGTAGTGTAACAAAGTACCTTTTTTTTTTAACTGTCGACATACAATTGTTGTTGCACGTTAAAATGTAGCAAGCGTAGAAACTACTTACGCCAGCTATGATCCGTGATAGAAACCAAAACAATGATCCCTCTCGCTCTCATTTAATTCGTACATTTGCTATTTCTCTCTGTTGTCAGTTTGTCAGTTATGTGTATGGTTTCTGGATGTTGCGTTGTGAGATATATCAAGACATTAGACATATTGTGAGGTTATAGTAAGGTAATGGTGTTTTGATGTGTTAACATTAATACATGTACATTAGTTTTCATTAATCGTAATTCGTTGTAGGATTGAGGGCAGTATTTAATTTCAGATTAAGTTTAACACGAATTTGTTTCTTCCATTCTGAGGTAGTTGCAATATATCAAGATGTCACGAAGCAAGAGCAGTACTACTGCTTTGGAGGATTTATCCAATGTAGAATTCGAAACCAGTGAAGATGTCGAAGTTATTGATAAATTTAAAAACATGAATCTCAGAGAGGAATTAATGCGGGGAATTTTCGCATACGGTAAATATTCAAATTATATGGTACAGTGAGTGTGACCTACAAATCTAATTCTATTTACCGCAGGTTTTGAGAAGCCATCTGCCATCCAGCAAAGGGCAATAAAACCTATAATGAAGGGACGTGATGTTATCGCACAAGCACAGTCAGGAACAGGGAAAACAGCCACCTTTTCTATTGCTATATTGCAATCACTGGATTTGACAATGAGAGAAACGCAAGTGTTATGCCTTTCACCAACAAGGGAATTAGCAGTACAAATTCAAAAAGTTATATTAGCTTTGGGTGATTTCATGAATGTACAATGTCATGCTTGTATTGGTGGCACAAATTTAGGGGAGGATATTCGAAAATTAGATTATGGACAGCATGTAGTCAGCGGCACACCAGGAAGAGTTTATGGTAAGTTGTAATATTTGATTAGAAACATGATCCACTTACATCTATTTACATGTAGATATGATACGAAGAAGAGCATTGAGAACCAGAGCTGTTAAGATGCTTGTTTTGGATGAAGCTGATGAAATGCTAAATAAAGGTTTTAAAGAGCAGATTTATGATGTCTACAGATTTTTGCCTCCATCAACACAAGTTGTTCTTATATCTGCCACTCTACCACATGAAATTTTGGAAATTACTTCCAAGTTCATGACAGATCCAATTCGTATTCTTGTAAAACGGTAAGTAGTTTTGTCATTTTATTTCTATTACTTGAAATTGATCTTTTATGTTTGCTCAGTGTGTTGAGTCTCCTGTTGTGGATTTCATTCTCTTATACCATTTTTCTATGCTTGTGTTGTATTCAAATCTATTCCTTACCTTTAAAGAACTTCCTTTGATATGTTGATTAATTTTTTTAGTGGGCTTGTTCATTTGCTGCTATGCATAAGTAAGAAGATACAATGGAGTTTTTGACGACTACTTTATGTTATTTTGCTTTGATAAAGAAATGATCCCCACTTCATTGCTTAACTTCCTTTCTTCTTGTAGTTTATTTTTTATCTTTTAATACAATTAAGTGGTGATATTTTCTAGGATAGTGCCAGAGTGAACCACTTCAGATACTAAAAATCAGTTTTTTCCGTGTTTGTTAATCTAGTGTCAAAAAGTGTCTAGCTTTTCCTTATAATTATTTTCATTTACAGTCGAGTCTCGTTTATCTTCAGTCCTCCGAAACGAACGAGTTTCGTTTAAAGTCGGCAGGGGTCCCCACTACCGCCACCGTTGCCATGCCAACTGGAATTGCGTCACCTCCACCCCTCCCTTTTCTTCCAAGCTCACTCTAGATTCTAGCGTGACGGTGAAATTGTGGAAAATGGAGGGGAGCGTGGAACTTAAAATAAACGAGACTCCCAAATTAAGATAAATGAAACTCAAAATACATGAGCCTCAAGATAAACGAGACTCGACTGTACTTATTAATCTTTAGTTGGCTACTAAGGATGTGATTTAATCCCTGTAGCTTGAGGTAAGAGAAGTCCCGAAAAGGTACAAGCTACTGTGAAGTTGTTCCTCAATTAGTGATAAACAATATTTTGAACTTTTATGAGTAAACCCAAAATGTGGCAGCTGTGCACACAACGAGAAGATTCGGTAAAAATGTTCCTTCCTTTTCTCTGGTTTACTGGCAACGAAGTAATTTCGTACTTATAGGCCGATATGTTCAGCTTTAGTAATATGCATAAAATCATCATATGAAGAGAGAATTTCAGATAGAAAGTGGAAACGTTCGTGGATGGCAAAATTCAGAACTAATCACTAACCGCACATGCGCATTAAGGCAATATCAGGACGAACCCTGAATTAATTCCGAACCACTTCCGCGAACAAAGCTAATGCTATCTATTATATGCATTTTTTTAAGAGGTAAAAGGTTTAAAACACACTCATATAATGTCAAAAAACAAAATTTTGGTTAAAATTCATGCAAAGTGTAACGTTCTATTGTTTTGTGATTTTCGGCATAAATTATAATTTAGCTGTTGAAATGCATGTATATGTATTTTCAGGGAGTAAGTCCTACTTTATTTAAGTTGTTTGCTTAGTAACTATGTATTAGATTTGCGTTTTGGTTTTATTTATAATTTAAAATAAATTCCAAAAGTAGATGATGAAGAAAGCCAGCTTGCTTGAAAAATTGACGAACAATGGCTAATGTTAACATCAATTTACTTATATTTTTAGTGCTCTAGATTGTGCTATCCGCCTATATTTTGTAATATACTCAACATTATTTTATTTATGTATTATGTATGAATATCTACCACTGAAACCTGGTAGCTATTGTTGTTTATTTTCTTTTAATCTGTCTTTTCTTTCAGTGATGAGTTGACGCTAGAAGGAATTAAACAATTTTTCGTTGCTGTGGAAAGAGAAGAATGGAAATTCGACACATTATGTGATTTATATGACACATTAACTATAACTCAAGCTGTTATATTTTGTAATACAAAACGTAAAGTCGATTGGTTAACTGAAAAAATGAGAGAAGCAAATTTCACTGTCAGTTCTATGCATGGTGATATGCCACAGAAAGAACGTGATAACATCATGAAGGAGTTCCGTTCTGGCCAAAGTAGAGTTCTAATAACAACAGATGTCTGGGCTAGAGGGATAGATGTGCAACAAGTTAGCCTTGTTATAAACTACGATCTCCCAAATAATCGTGAATTGTACATCCATCGCATTGGTCGCTCTGGACGATTTGGCAGGAAAGGCGTTGCTATAAACTTTGTAAAATCAGATGATATAAGAATATTGAGAGACATTGAACAATATTATTCCACACAAATTGACGAAATGCCCATGAATGTTGCTGATTTAATTTAAATTTTACTACGAAAAAAGCATTCTTATTTCTGTCTTGAATACAATGTAATTTTATCATAACTATTAAATTTATTTTCTAAACATTTAAATATTTTGTGTCTTTAAAAATATATATAGGTTATGGAATTTTCTTGTGACCATTAGGTATAATTTGTATTTATTTTTAATATTAAATACATAAGTAACAACATCCATCTTGTTCAATTTCCACTTAGATAAAATAATACGAGTTACATTAAAATTTAAATTCTTTATACTTCTTAGTTTGTTTCGTTTCCATATTTTGTTGACGTTTCCGTTTACTCTGAAATCACACAAAAAGTATGTTGTAGGTAGTCAAGTATACAATTATACACATGAGTATCTTAATAAAAATGAAACACGACATGAGAGTTAACAACGCAGTTAATACATCATCGCGAGGTTAAAATTTTATGAAACCACTCCTTAGTATTAGATTTTCATCAAACTTATACGGTCAAATACGTACCTTTTGTTTTGCAACATGTTCGGCTAACATGTCACTTAAATCTTCCTTTTGAAGTTGCGATTGATTCTCTCTCATTTGTTGTTCGTAACGAACCGCCATAGCATCGCTATCCATATCCAATTCTGACGGATCCAAAGCTAATTCGACCGTTCCTTCTTTTTCTGGTTGCGCTTGATTTACGCCACGTCTTGCCGAAATGACAGCTGGAGGTGGTGCTCCAACTCCAGTCATATCATAAACATGTGAACTTGCCATCATCGCTCCTCCAATACGTTCATTACGCTTTTCTGGTATAACGTGGAAAAGGGCAGGAGTTTCTCCTCTGTAATTAAAAAAGGTATTCAATTATCTTTACTATACGATAATACTTATAATATATTTAGAATGAATTATTTGACATATTCAGCGGAATATAATAACACAAAAATAGTGAGATTAATTTTGTACACACTACATATATGCAAAATAAAAATATCAACGCACCCTTCCATTTCAGCCTCTATCTTTTTCTTTCGCAGTTCAATTGTTTCTGGTGTTTCCATTCCTGCAGGGATACTTGTTAATCCACTCGGAGTTACTAAACCTTCGGCAGGTGTAACTAGGCCCGTTTCGTCGATCTGCTGCTTATCTTTATCTTCTTCTTCCTCTTCCTCTTCACTTTCTTCCTCTGATTCAGATTCTAATTCTCCCCACAAGGTCCTGTCAACTGTTGCATCTTCTGCTATATCCTATCAATATACACAGTACATACTTTAAATAAGAAGAAGTGTGTGAGATACCCCAATATTGCTAATGACTAGATATACTTCTTATAATCACACACACACCTATTTTGATTTTTCATTAGATACGTAAAATTTGCAAAACGGTTTCACTTTTTTTTGACAACTATTGGGATATTTTCATAGAAAATCTGAACTACTTTTAATTTTTTATCGGTTAGTTTTAACTTTTTACTTCCTATATTAGTTTCATTCAATTTAATAGAATTGTTCTTTACTTACATCTGCATTAACTATATTTGTTCCAAATACATCACCATAAAGAGGTTTGCCATTTTCATCCACAGGAGGTTTACCCCAACCACCTGCATGGTAACCAAAGGAACAACCTTCTGGAATAGGAGCATTTAGGCCAGGTATTTTTAAGTTTGGATAACTGGGTGGTGGACCATATCTTTGCATAGCAATTAACCATGGCGGCGGTACTTTATTTGCATTCGGTCCAACTGGCATACCTAAAGCTGTTCTCAACTCCTCAGACAAATCTCCTGGTTTTTCTCCTTCAATCTGGTTTCAAACTCCTTACCTTCATAATACAAGTCACCATGAATTGTCATTTTAGGCTTTGTCTGCCATCTACAAAAATAAAAGTTTAGGAATTGCTTTGTTACATGTTTAAATGTCGTAGTTGTAAGTTTGAGATTTTTTAAAGTAAGAAGCATTAACTATTCAAACAGTACCTAGCAGCTATATTTGTAGAGTGTGTTAAAGAAAGCGATTTAGTAAGAACAACGGAAGTTCTTCGTTGAGATTCTCGTTGGATGATTTTCTATGATTTCAAATATGGTTTGAATCAAAAGAATGCACGGATTTACTTTGGTTTTGGGTTACCACAATTTATAAGTACAACATATTTCTTGGAAACTTAACAATTCTGTTCAAGGACTATGGCAAACCCTAAAAATCTAGCCAAAGGTTTCCTTCTTATGAAATGTAGATGGCAACCTTCAACATAACTTAAATATATGAAATAATGAACTGGCAAGTCGAAACTTGCAAATTAACGTTAAGAAAACGAAGTTGATGCTAATGGGGAGAAACAACCAAAACTTTAACATAGTAATAAGATGTACCACAACTTTAGCAAGTCATTTATAGCTAAATCTGAAATGAGTCGAAGAATAAAAATGATATAAAACAATATTTCGACCAGTATTGATGGGAATGAGAGCTGGGTACTACCCAAACAATTAAAGAGCAAGATTAAAGCAATTGATATGAAATACCTAAAACAAGTTACAGGTATCACTCCAAATACATTTTTATGAAACCCTAATACCTTTCTCTTTAATCGTTGTACTTTTAAATAAAACACCTGTATCTCGGTTAGGGGGAATATTTAATCTACGCGTTTTAGGTTAAATCGTCATATTTTGGGTAAAGCATTCTCCAGTTGCGATATGGACAATTATTAATGAAACACCTGTATATACACGCTTTATCGAATGATAAATTTAATAATTTAATTTTGTTCCATAAACATATTTGTTTTCGATCATCATGTGTATCAAAACTACTTTTTGTGCAGTTGAATTGTTAATTTATTAACCCTAGAGTACTAACCATATTTTACATACGTTGTAACTAATGATCGTCGATTCGACAATGTATTTTTAACAAGCTTTTCTTATAGGATAAAACCAAAATTCTTTTACCAATCAATATCATTGGATAAATTTGAGCGTGATCGACATATCCAGAACAAAGAGAAATAGTAATAAAAGAGCGGTGCTCGTCGAATCGACGAACGTTAGTACTCTAGGGTTAATCACATTTCCATTAAAATAAATTTCACTTACTTGAAAAAAGCATCATGTAATTTCTGATAATCTATATCGATTTTCCCCAATTTTGGTCTAGCACGTTCACGCATTTTTGCTTTGAGAGTTTTAGACTCATCTTTATCTTGTAAAGAGGCCCGCATTTCCATTATACCGGTTCGTTTGATAAAATCCGGCAAATTAAAAGGCGGCTTTTCAATACCTCGTTTTCCTTGAAGATATTTTCTTTTAAAGCACCAATGTCTCGGTACCTGTACGGTATTTCTATGTGCCTTGAGTTGTACTAGAAGCCTCGGATCTCGAGCTGTAACATCGTGCATTTCTACAACATCAGGTCTGCTTACTAGTTGCTTTAATTCGGCTACACTAAGCCTTGTTATTTTCTTCAATTTTCGCTTAGACATTTTACTTTTGTCTTCAATTTTTTCTGCAAAATTCAAGATTAATAAAAGAAGTTCTTAACCTTCCTATACTCACGTCAAAATGAAAGACGTATACTATACTATATAAATCGGTCTCACAGACCGTATGCGTTAGTATAGGAAGGTTAAAAAATCTGTAGTATAGGTTTTAATGTGTGACTAATACAATTTTTAAAAAAATAATACCATTTCTTCAAAGCTTTTAAACAGATTGCAATAGAAAGGTATAGCGAGTTAGAAAAATAAATTTAAAATTTTGATAAAGTCTGACATTTTATCTATCGTCATCGTTTGAAGAACCTATTAAAATTTTGTAAAAATGGAAACAATGCGTAAACTAAATACAAAGCATGTTTCGAATGTTTTAGGAATTTGGCTTATAGTTTAATTATGTATTTGTTACAGGCTGCACTTTTGGTCAAAGATAAGTCTTGGTACGTTTAGACGGCCATCCCGTGCAACATTGTTTAGTATATTTCAGCTACTTGACTGATACAGACATCTTTCCGTTTTAAAGTTGTCAAAACGTCACTAGAAAACGATCCGCACACCTCTGTAAACGAAAAAAACACTGCAACCGTGGGGAACGTACTGAAAGACGATGCGCGAATATTATTCGTCAAATTAGCGTTAGCGTAAGAATATGTACAGGATAGGTTTATGATATTTAACACGAACGCTTGGGCGAGTATTATTCTAATCTTTTATATGGCCCACTACGACAGGGCAATGCGAAACCCAATATCGCACGATAACGGTAACTTCGGAAACATCCCTCGTACGTTAATCGACAGTGATACAGTAACTTTGTTAAGTGACCATCAAGATCAACTTTCATCATTTTAATAAAATTACCTTAAAATATTTATCAAGATAAATTTTGAGTAGCATAAAAATTTTAATTTATGACTTTCTAAATTGTAATACTCACTTCATCGCCTTCCTCATTTTCATCATTGAATTGATCACCCATTGTTCCTAAAGACGCTTTGCTTGAAAGTGATGTTGGCATAGCTAGTACTGGAGGAGGAATGTTGGGTGTAGGATCAGATATTTTAAATGCTTCAAAAATGTGGTAAAATTGCCGGTATTGAGGCGCAAGTTCATGAAGACCTAAAGTTTCTTGAATATACCTAGAATTAATTCGAATTATATTATTACCATATTGTTTAAATAAGCATTAACATACTCCACTTCGATATCATCATTTTCTCCAGCTGCTACTTTCTCCTCGTTTTCTTTGTCTTTCTCCATTTGTATTTGGTTCTTTCTGTTCTTCTTCCTTTTCTTCTTCCGTTTATTCTTACTTACTTTCACATTGTCTTTCTTTTTATCACTTGCTTCCATGTCATCCTAAAAAATATTCCTGTATTACTATTGCTTTAACAACTAATTTAAAATTGTTTGTCTATTACAAAACCAAGAGAAAACCAGCAGAAATACCTGTGGAAAACTTTGCCGCCAAATCGGCCACTCTTTGAAATCAACGGAAACAATCGTGACCGAAATCGTGGACTGAAGATGTGGTGTAATTTACAACATAAATTGTTACAAAAAGTCCAAAGGGTAAGGCTTTTGTAAGTAATATATAATAGTACAGCAGCTCATAGGAAATAGGTACTGGATCAACAGAATAAATAGAATAAGAGCGACTTCAGGTTACTAAAACTTGCCAGACTACTTCTGGAACGGTTTTTGGTCTTATATGAAGCAGTCTTACTTCTTCTTCTACTTAATCGTTGATTCAGTATCTCCTGTGGGTTGCTCTGTTACAATATATTACTTATAAAACACCTTGTCCTTTCGAACTTTTGTAACAACTTATCTTGTAAATTACACCACATTTTCTTGCAGCTCTATAGCTGTATGAATAATTAGTGCTTTCAACATATCTTATGTTAACTACTACTTACTAACACTATATCATATCGGTAAATTCCTCACCACACAATTGTATAATAATAAGTTCGGTGAGACGTATTCCGCCAGCACAAGGATTATCAAAATCGTAAAATCAATTGAGCAATCAAATTTTCTTAAAGTTTTAAACCTGCATATTTACCCCACCCTTACTGTAACTGTGTGTGGGCCGAAAATTTTCTTGGAAACGGCCAACAAACGCCCGTCTGTCGTAAACGACTCTTATAAATAACATGTCAAGTGGACAGCCTCTCTAATTTCCACAAACATGCGAAAGAAAGAAAAAGTACCTGTTTAAGGGTTGTATTCTGGATTGAATGTTTTAAACATTAAAAAAATTACAAGTATTGTAATATGACTAATTTAGTTAATTTCCTGAAGGAAATTAAAATGATAACTAGCCTTACAAAGGATATTACTTAATTATTTAATTATAATAGACTGAACAAGGTGGAATATTGAATTGGGCCTCCGTCGCAATTTGGAAGATTTGTATTTTTACGTATGTGTATCACTGCATACACATCAAGTTGAATGAAGTTGAAGTGAAATCAAGTTGGTGAATTAACCTGTTTTATCAAAATAAAATTTTCCATTTTTATCTTGTGCCCTGTGCCATGCATGTGCTTCATGATACTTGATGAATATATCCTACCACAATGGTAATGTGCCACATGTTCTTTAAATCATGTAGCTATTTCGAGTCTTGACTATCCTATACATGCCTTTTCGCATTTACTACAATTAATTTGATAGATACCTAACTGTTCCAAATGTATTTTGTCTTTTGGGTTACCTAAGAGATTCTTTCAAGTGTTCTTAAATGTCAAGGATACCTTCATGTTTTATTTCTTTAGAATATTACTAATCCCTTTTCAAATTTTATGATCTTATGATGTAGTGTTGATAAATACACCACAGTCCTTGCAATCATTATCACTTACTACTTACTACATTTTCATCCTTTTCCCATGTAGAAACATCTTTATCTTGTACAGAAGCAGATTCTTCATTTGCATTATCTTCTTCGCCTAGTTCTAAAGCCCTCTGACTTTTTAATGCTAATACATCTTCCAATACTTGAGGTAAAACAACCACTTCTGGATTAGCACTTTCTGCCATTTGTCCTGGTAGATCCACTTTTAAAGAGAGTAACGAAGGTAATTGTTTATCTCCTTGCGAATTAGCCTGTGCTTGGTCTAGAAATAATTTGTTAATCGACATCAATTAATAACAAGAATCTAACCATAGTTATCATTTGTCCACGGAATGCCAGGAGGCGGCGGTCCCCCATTACTATTTGTTGATCCATTTATACAGGCTAGTTGCTATATAGACCTTAATTTCGAGATATTTTGGAAAATATAGCAATATTAAATATTTACTTTAGAAAGTAGAAGGAACTACAATATACCTGCAATACCATACAATACAAGCATTTCACATGACTATGAAGTTGCAGCTCTTCTTATTTGACATTGATGGTAATATGTAGCAGTATGAAATTGTTAATCACGGATAGCCAATGCGAATCGATATTCACCTCAACTGTGAACGTTAATTTGCATTCGGCTTGTTCAATTATCGTTTTGAATTCCAACATTATATACTAAAATTGTTGTATAAAACAATATGCATTTTCATGAAACGTACTTGAAGTAAAATTTCAGGGATTTTATGTAACAAACAGTAATTCCAAAAGATTTTAAATCATCTATCTGAAACTGAAAGAAAATTTGGAAGATTCTGGTATAGATTATAACGTGTATGCTTCTTGAATGTATAGCTTGTTTAAATAACCTTTCTGGGTTAAAAATACTTGCACTTGTGAAAAGAATTTATTTGAAGTAGTTCAGAGGAAACCGAGAGATAAATAGGAGCATTATTTAGCTTAGATATGTCTAAGAATTTAGTCTTAAGGAGGAAATGTCGACATAATTTTAGTATGGTTGATGGTTTGTATGGTTTCTGAATTCGCAACTTGTTAAATAACTCTTTTGGGTCAGTAATATCTATTTGCACTTGTGAAATAATTATATTTTAGACGATACAGTTTTGATGATTCTCTGCAGAAGATCAACATTTTAACTATAGGATGAAACATAAATACAATTAAATCAATACAACTATTCAAAATCCCAAACCAAACATTTTCTGGTGTCTATTAGAATCAGTGTTTTGCATTTAGTTTTTCCTATGAGACTTCTTAAATAACTAAATAAGATTTTCACATAAGAACGAGTTTAAAAGCTTGATTCTACTATGGAATTCTGTGATTGTGCAGAGAAGTGTAAGAGCAAAGAACATGGCAAAATATTATGCACTTCAATGACTAAAAGAGATATAACAGATGCAGAATTGTGTGCATATTTCAATCAAATATGTTTCTGTTGTGAGGCGGTACGTGATGATTTAGGAAGAACTGCTTTACATCTGGCAGCATCAGTTGGTAGAGCTAATGTCGTTAAATGGCTTTTAAGAAGAAAGCAAATCAATATAAATGCAAGGGATTTCGAGTCAGGTTATACAGCTTTACACAGGAGCATATTTTATGGGAAAATAAATGCTGCTGTAGCACTCTTACACGCTGGTTAAAATTCTAAGCATGTAATTATTGAACAGCATATTACATTAAGTATTTCAGGTGCTAGTAATGTATTGGATCATGAAAATTTAACATGTTTAGATCATGCTATGAAGAATTATCCATTTTCTCCAAATGATTATATTGATGGAGAGGTATATGTGTGGGGATCAAATTCAAATTACATCCTTGGAATACAACAAGCACGACAAACTCCAGACATTTGGGATATATTCCATAAGGAATATACGTTTGAACTAGTAAAACAAATTAGTTTGGGAAAGTTTCATTGTATTGTTATCACAGGAAATGGAAATGCATATTCATGCGGGCATGGACAGGGTGGAAGATTGGGCCTAGGTTCCGAGCAAACAATGCTAACCCCAAAGCAGATAAAATTTGCTGATTCTCAACGTCAATCCTCTATATATTGTATTCAAGCGAGTATTGCTAGAGACCATACAGTATTCCTTACTGATTGTGATGATACTTACCAGGTATATAATATTATCTGTATATTTTCCTATATGCTCAAATTATGATTGTGAATTTTAAGACTTGAAGTTTGGAATTGAAGTAAATTTTAGTATTTGTTATCTAACTTTAAACTAGTTTGTATACTTAAGTTGAACCCTTTAATTATGAACTATTCTGAAACTATATGTATCAATCGGCATTCCCAGTTGAATGCTGTACGCATAAAAAAGGCAACAGTTTTACTTAGAGAAAGGAATCCTTCAGTCATAATATCTTTTCCATTCCGTCGCGAATTTTGAGTAACAGGAATACAGCACAGGCACCTAATGCATACTGCTGTATTCCCAGCTCAACTTTACACAAAATACAATTATGTACAGTTTTAAAATATATCTCCCAGTAGCATTAAATTGTAAAATAAAGAAGAGATACTATAAATAGAGGGCAACTTTCTCTAAATAAACAAACTACCTTGCATCAAGTGCTTATAGGGATTGTATACACTCATAGGGCTAATATTCAATTCCAGAATTTGCCCTTTGTATAACAATTTGATAATATATGTTTCTAGATCTGGTCCTGTGGTTTAAATACTCACCATGTCTTAGGAATAAATCCTCCACCTCAGAAACAACTTACACCAAAACGTCTTTCTCACTTTAAACATATGTTTTATGGTGTTTGTGCAGCAAGATATCATTCAGTTGCTTGGGGACCAAAGGCAATTTATACATGGGGTTTACATGGAGGACAATTGGGCCATGACCAAAATACACAGAAATATATAACTATTCCAAAGTTAATCACACGACTTTATAAAATGAAGTCTGATATACAAGAAGTTGTAGTAAGTAGTGGAGCCACTGTTGTACTTATGACATCAGGTGATATATTTGTATTCCATGAATATCAATGTAGAATATTGTCTCCCAGGTTAGTAACAAAATACAATCCATAATAAAAGACCATTCTTTTTAAATTTCAACATGTTTGTAACATTTATCTTTTGTTTTATGTAGACAGAAACTATCTGGTATATCAGTTGTTGGAGGTAGACTAAATACTTCATTAGACACAAGTCTACTGGTAGAAAAGAATTCGGAATTGAAAGTTTTAGCATTAACACAACATGGGAAAATATTACTTTGGCAAGAGTCAGATCCAAACTTGGTGCGTTGTGTTTTTTCTCTAAACAGAGAAATATCAGCTACACAGATTTACATGAATATGTGTGAAATATTGTTTGTTGACAATGAAGGGGAGGCATTCCAAGGCACTCTTAAAAACCGAAAAAAGAAGAGTGGTGAATCAAGTAGTGCATCTGCAAGAAATACATTTCATAGATTTATAGAAAGAGATGAATGTCATTTCGTTAAAATAACAAAACTCCCTCGCATTCACAGGGCAATATACATCACTTCTGATTCAAAAGGTGGTAATTTTGCAATTATTCAGGTAATATCTTGATACCACATTGAATGCTTAGCAAGTTTTTGCAAATAGACATAATTAATCAAGTAATAGTTGTTATTAAATATACAATTCAACAGATTTTACAGTCAGATACACAGTTACGAGGATGAATGTACGATGCAGGCAAAGTATTCTATCATAATGGCCTTATGATTGATGATGATAGCTTCATTCCAAAATTTGTTGAACTGTAATTTGTTTTTCCATAGTAAAGAACCAAGCATTACACGTTTTTATCCGATTTTTTCTTTTTATAGGCACACCCAAAAGCACGATTAAGTAAGTTACCTGAAGCAGTAGTAGGAATCCTAATGTTAGATTTAAGAAACCTGCTAGAGGAATCGGATGAAGAAGATTTTGTACACGATGTAATTTTTAAAGTCGGATCGGCGCTTTTTCCAGCCCACCGATACATCATTGCATCTTGTAACAGCACAATACAAAAACTTTTGTCAAACGATAAAATTGTTGAAATTAATGACGTGCATCCGGATATTTTTAAGGAACTTCTATTATGGATTTATACAGGCGACTGTAGCCTATTAAATGTGGGACCTTGTCCAAAGCATTTATTAAAAGTTGTTGTACATAAAGTAAATAACGGTGCACTGATAGAAAATATACCCCTAAATCATTCAGAGGAAGCCGAAGATTTGAATGAAGTATCTGCATTTGAGTATTATAAGAAAAATAAAAATAATAAGGAAGCGACCACGAGTGTAAAAGACGCAATACGGTTGTTGCAAGAACTTGCAAAGAAATTTGAAATTATTGATTTAGAGAAACGTCTTTCAAAATTAACCATAAGAAATGGTCATATTGTTTATGTGAAAAGTTATGCTGAATTTTACTTTGTTGGTAAAAAAACATTTAATCGATTTCATTCTGAGGATCTGTACGATGTCAATATTTTAACTAAAGGAAACCATACAGTTCAAGCACATAAATGCATGCTGGTTGCCAGAGTGGATTTCTTCCAAAAAATGTACTCTAGTCGATGGCACTCTGTAAGTATTTTGCCTGTGTAAACTATAAGCTGTGGACTTGTTTGTATTATTTTATTAGAAGAGACTGAAAGGAAAATAAATCTAAAATCAAATTCTGACACTGTTAGGAGCAGTAAAATAATTGTATTCATGTTAGAGTTACTTCTATATTTACAAGGTCAAAATCAGTACTTACACATCGACCGTTCTAATTTGCAAATTATGTCACGTAATTGTCGTTCCATAAAATCACACATACATTCAACCACACCAACTAGTCTGACTATTAAGCGAGTCTTATTCGATCTAGCTAATCTTTGTACTTAAGTCAACATCCAACAGTAATAGCAAAGGCAAGAATTACGTTTAGTAGCACATCAGGTGTTAATCTGAGAAAAGGATAAAAGTTGTCTTCAATTTCAACTCAGTAGGTTATATTTGATAACGGTATTTGAAACCGTTTTCATAAAAACTTCGTCCGTGAAATATGATACTGTATAAACAAAACATTTGTTGTTAGTTTGGCAGCTAGCAATATAACAACTAGAGTTTGTTTTAGACTTCAATAAATTTTGATATCTATAAATATTCTACCTTTAAAAATATCTTGGCGATGTTGTAAAGGGTTTGTCATAAATTATGCATCGAATTGAGAAAGAAGAAAGTTCAAACAAAATAAAACAAAATTTGTAAGAGAAAATATTTTGCTACTACCACAGCCGTAATTATTTTTTTTAATATTAAAGTTTCTAAAAATATAGGCGAAATGTTTACAACTCAGAGACGGAAATATAAACGTTTGTAAAATTTCTGCTACGTCAAATAGGGTGAAGTGTTTCTCTTGATAAGTGATTCTAAAACTACACTTTTATTTCCCCAATTATTTTTGATAATTTTTTTCTTTTACACTCATTGACTTACCATTACTTCATATAATCTTGTAAATAAATTTGATGCATTAGTTATCCCAAACCCTGTCTGTCTCAAATTATATTCGTTTATTAATTTACAGAAGGCCCCTAAGATGGAAGTTCAGATGCATTATCCGAAAAATGTAGTAGAAACATTCTTGGAGTACTTATATACGGACAACATTTCTAATCCAAAGGCTTTAGATTTTGATACTTTGTGCTCGTTACTAATTTTAAGTGATGAGTATTTTATCGTAAGACTAAGAGAAATTTGTGAGATTACGTTGTGTAACTTATTATCATTTAAAAACGCCGTACAGCTGCTAACGATAGCTTCGTTGTATAACGCTGAAAAATTGAAAATCGTTACAATGAAATTCATTTGTTTGAATTTATGTGCATTTCTAGAGACAAAATCGCTAGAAAATTTAGAAGACGACTTATTGGATAAATTAACAAATTTTTATTGTAAATATAATAAAAAGATTCAGACGAGGATAATCACGCCATATTCAACTGCCCCATCTGATGAAGATATAAGAAATATAAGTAATATGTATCCGATATCGTTAGATATTGACGAGGAATTTGAAGTTAAAAATAAGTCTACGCCCAAAATTCAAAGGAAACGCTTAAAATCGCATAAAACTAGTCTAAGTGAATCGAAACCTGATAACCTATTAATCGATAACGCCATAACTGAAAAAGTCGAGGAGGTTACAATGCACTGGGTAAATGATAGTCAAGATGTAGAAGGTGCTACTTGTGATTCATCTCAGAAATCTGTGCCGGTACGAATTCAAGCTATAACAAAAGCTCACGAACAAGTACAGAATGAAGATTACGAACCCCGTTTAGTAAAGTTAACGTCTCCACAATCAGAATCAAGTTGTAGTGTCTTTGAAACATCATACCAAGACTTTCCCTTATTGAATAGTCCTAGTACAAGTTCTTACAGTAAATCTCCTGTTAAATCAGAACGTGTTGACAAGCACAAACTTACTAGAGTTTCGCAGAAACAAAGAAAACGTTTATCTTCTGAAGGGAATATGAAAGAACCATCTACTTCAGGTGTGTATAAGGGAATTCATTTTGCTGTGAACAATTTTTCTAGTGGTACACTCCTAACAGCTATATTATATTCCAAGCCATTTTTTAACTGGGTGGGTGGAAATAATTACAGTAATTAGAGTATCGATATATGTTATTGACCGATTTTCAAAATTTTTGCCTAGAAAGCCCTAAAAACCCTTGGAAGATCAATGAGCTTTCCACTCCTATTGGTTCACCAGAACAGGAAACTAATTTGTGCACAATTCTTATGGAGGAAAAGAAACAAAGAGAAAATTTTAATAAAATGATGGCCAAATCATTAATTTTTACACAGGTATTAATCTTTGATATACACTACGTCACAAGATGAAATGCTTTTCTAACATTACTTATTTTAATAGATCGAGGACAAAGCAATGGAGGACCTTCAAAAGTTTTATAACTCTTCAAATTGTTACGAAGAAGTTATAACGACTGAAAGGGTATCTAATGGGTGTTTGTCCACGCCAGTTTGGGTGCATAAATCTAAATGACATTTTTACATACTTTCCTCATTTTTAAGTTCCTTTGTGATACTAATCTATTCAAAAACCTTATTTGATAAAAGATATATACATATCTTTGTTTTTGTTATTATGTACTGCATAATATGTAGTACAAGTTTTTAAATAAACTTTTATTTTACTTTTACTTGTCTAAATTTGTGTTATGTATTCATATTATAACCTTATCTATGTACATATAAATATAATATATATATATATATATATAACACGTATAAGCACAGTAAGAATGTTTTTGTGGATATATTATGAGCGAAGGTTCTGGAATGTTCGTTGTGTTGTATGTGCTGCTGATTTCTAGGAAAACGTCTCGACGACGTCTCACGAATTTTCTTCTTTGATGTATCATGTGCGATATATGTATATTCAAATCTGTTACTATTGAAAATAAATATTTGTAATGGATTTGAATAATGCAAACTTGTCTTATTAAAGTGGTACCCTTAGAACGCATTTTTTAAATTTTATTAAAGTCGTCTATAATCCTCGGTATTTCATACGAATATGAGTTTAGAAAAAATTATTTGTTTACGACAGTTGTAGGAATTCTGCCTTTTTTTTATTTTCAGAGCTAGATTTGAATCATACAATTTTTGATATTAGCAATTTGACGATCTTGATGTGACACAACTACACTTGGCTAACACTTATTGTCATTTTATATAAATGCAAAAGCCAAAGAATTTAACTGAATATAAGAAGAGGCAAATCGGAAATACCTTTTGGTATATGGCGAATCATATAATTCTTACTGACTTCATAGTCCCAACGATGCATGAAATCATAAATGAAAGTTCAGCCAACCATCATGAAGTCATCCCAAACCACTAATCAAACGACTACTGGAACCAAGAATTAAAAAAGATTCAAGAGAGTGGCCAATATACTTAATATATGTAAGTCTTCTTAGCTGTAGTAGCTAGTGTAACTAGCACTGGAGAGCACATTAACTTATAGAATATAACATACTCTGATTGTTAATAGAGCATCAATAAATAAATAAAATTAAATTAATTAGAATCCCAAAAATATGGAACACATTACAGTGACAGTATTCCTTCAGAGAAACTACACACAAGGTGGTTTTACTTAGTGTGTTGTATTAAAACTCGATGTTTCTCAATCAACATTTATTTAAATAATCATATAACAAAAATAAATAAATTGATAAAATGTTAATACTTTTTCTTCATTACTTTCATAAATAATACCATATCTGCAACAAAATAGTATATGATTAGTAATTATAGAAAAATATGTGGGAAGTTTCATAAGGAATAGTGAATATTTCAAATGGATAATTTCCAGTTAATCAGCTACTATAAACGGTTCTAACATTTGGTGGGAAAGTAGTTGCAATATAAAAAATTACAAGTAACAATATGCACGATAAATCCACACGTGAATTCGAAAACCGTTCATGCGTCGTCTGCTTTTAGGGGATGAAAATGACGAAAAAACCATTATTTCTATTATTTATTATTCGAACCACCCCTGGACATTAGTTCGGATAATCGATAGCCTACTGTACATCATTACCATGTAGTTTATAAAATATTTTACTCACTTATAAAAACAACCATAACAACCAGTAGTAACACCCACATCCAACATTTCCATGCCCGTTTAGAATGCTCAGATAATTTATCAGATTCCATTTTTAGCTTTGCGAAATTTTGATCAGTTAATTGAGCTGATCTGCCGATGACCTGCATAGAAATATAATCAATTAAGTTATTTCGTTATTTCAAACAATTTTTTACAATGAAATAGTTGGTTTTCATAGAATGTTACCTCTGTGTCCTTTTTAATAATTTTATTGGCTAGTGAACTGTGCTCTTTTAAACTAGTAGTCAGCTCCAGCATTTCTTCCGCTATCCTTTCATGCATATTTTGATGAAAATTTAGCACCTGATCTAAATCACCCGACGCTTCCGAATTCCCAACATTTCGTTTTCTCACTTCTAGAATCGAATATAATTTCATATTGTTCATATTGAATTGCGTTTGATCAAAGTACCTAAAAGTTCTTCCCTAGAATTTATTATATCTTTTTCCGTATCCCCCGCTACCAAATCTTCATTTGATATCATACCCAAATGAAATTTTAAACTTTTTATTCTTTTTGCGTAGTCTGGAATATTATCATTAGGAATGCTGTATGGATACATAAATAGACAAAGGTAATCATAAACGTGTTAATTCGTCTTTAAAAGATAAAGCATTACCTTTGCAATTTTATTTCAGTTACCATTTTCTCCAACGAATCGATATATTTTGGAAATCTGTCATCATCTTTTTGATTATTTTTGATGAGCAATTCACATTTTGCAAGTAAACGCCTTAAATTAACTTCTTGTCTTGATAAGTCCATCTGCAGAAGACATATGACATGTATTAATTCTTAGTCTCTGTAAGGATTGAATAATTTAGTAAAAGTATCACGGAATAATGTGGTTTTGGCACACACATTGCAACTATAATGGTTGATACTCAGATGGGATAATTATGGAATTCTAAGGTATTTGAAAGTGGATATTGGCCAAAATATGCATGATTTTTGAAAATCTGTCTTGAAAATATATCAAATATAATGTAAAATGTCTAATCTAACAATACTGAAGCGTATCGGTATGTTCTTCACTATATTGTTTCTTGTATATGTGTTGTGGGCACGGCTTTTGTTGACAACGTGACCAGTATTATCTACTATTTTTTAATCAAACATATGTGTTGAATAAGTAATGTAAACCTCTTAAGTCGTGAATAAAGTCAAGATAACATCGGATCATCTTTTATCATAAGAGCACGTCATCTTACACAAGGTCACAAACCATTGAATATTTTGAAACGCTAAAACGTAAAATCAAAAATTCTTTATGGGTATAGTCCTGATTTAAGTCGAAATCATTCAAACAAAATGCACAGAAGCGGCTTTTTAACACTTGTGGAAGTTGTAGAAGCATTTAAATGTTAAGCCTCTGATCTATTGCCATCTTCTGATTTGAAAAAGTGTTTCGAAAGCAAGTTCCAATGCAATGAAAATTATATTGAAGCAAAAGCAAATTATTCAATGTTACAAATTAATACCCTAGTAATAACAAAAAAAAAAACAAAAAACACAATCTTCTGTAAACAAAATGTCTTGATAGTGATTGCAAGGATTGTGGTGTATTTACCGATACTATATTACATTAGTAAACTGCTCACCATACAATTGTTTAATAATAAATGGGGTGACACGTGTTTCGTTAGCATCAGGCAAGCATTATCACAACCGTAAAACTGATAATAAATAATTTGCATGCGCATGCATCCCACCTTTACTATAGTCATGTGTGGGGCGTATAAAATACTTTTCTCGCAGAAGAAAAAGCTCTTGTTAAAGGTTGCATTCTGGTTTGAGTAAGTTTTAAACGTTAAAAAATTACATGTTATTTGACTAATTTAGTTAAGTTTCCGAAGAAAATTAAAATGATAACTAGCCTCGCAAAGACTAAAACTAAACTAAAATTTTTGATCGTCCCAATGGTTGGCAATGAAATTATAGGATATGAGTTTCCTCTTACTTCCACTTGGTTTTGAAAGAGACATGGTGGAAACTTTATTATTTATAACAATAAGTACTGTTACGTGTTGTAACAATAAGTACGCAACTGAACTCGCACTTCTATAGCAACTGACTGAACACAAGGCGAGCGGTCTTGGCTTATATACGGAAATGTGATTTCTCGACGGTTCTCGAATGTTCAGATAGAGTCAGCTGTGTTTTCGCGCGATAGTACTTTCTGGAACAAGCCAGAAGAAAACTTACGTACGTGCGGAAGGCGCAAGGACAATAAAGCGATTGGGCAGCGGCACACGGCGCGGCGGGCATGGAAGACGAGGGCGCCCGATCACAGCCGAGATAGACCGAATCAATCGTCGTAGTACGTGTGTGTGTGCGCGCGATTTGCTGCAGCGCGCCCATTTTCAAATACGGTTTTTAACAGGTTCGGGGTCGTATTATCTGGCTGTTTTCAAAATTGATTCGAGTCGTAAGAAAATGCTCAGTGGACTTGCTTTAAAAGAACAGTTTATGCTGCATCGTATACAACAATTTGTTTGCTAGAAGTCATCCACGAGATCAGGAGAAACAACCGCATCATGACAATACGTCAAACAATTGACTATTTAAAACATCGAATTAATGGCCCATTGCTCGTATTCACCTGATTGGTCGCCTAATGATTTCTATCTGTTCAGTTTGTTTCAAAAAATCTTATTCTTTCCCTAGTTTCTGCAACTTGAAAGGCGCCTCTAGTAATAAGAGCTGCAGTCTCAAGCCGGATGCTACGCCAATACCCAGGACGGAAGTTTACAATTTAGACGATATTATCATGAAAAGACAAGGCTATCATGAACTAATTTGTCAAATATCAATAGATACTTTGAATCGTTCCAACGCAATAAAAACTACCATTATTTGTCAACTAATTCGAAAACTAAAAACATTTTATCTAACATTTGTTTCAATACATCGTCGTTTCTACAGTTAAGTCTTGTTGGTATAATATCCAAACATCTCGTATAAAAGCAATTTTATTTCAAGGATACGCTGTATATGACCACGGTTTAGGGTCTGTTTCATTCTTTTGATTACAGCTGTATATTCATTTCTCAAAGTGACTGTTGGTGAATGACAACAAATAAAAGAAATGTAAGTGTATCTTTTGGAAATGGATAGACGCAATAAAATTTCTTCATGATAAATATTGGATTAATGAAAGCTGATTCCTATTGAATAGAAATTATTCAATGTTACCGAAAGAGATCACTTTTCTACCGTCATTCACTCTGTAGTGAAATGGGCTATGATAGCAATTCCCAATATTTAGTTCAACATACATTCTGGTAATTTTAATCAATCGAATTTATAGTTTTTCATAAGTGATATTCGAAGTATTTGAAAATGTATTTTAATATCTAAGATCGTGCATTTTATAACAATATTTTTAATTACAAATACCAAAGACTGATATTTACAAACGGTAAGTGACATCTACGTACCTTATAGTTGCACTATGATTGTGAAGTAAATATTTGCATGTTACGTGTATTTGCAAAATAAAACTTTAATATAATTCCATGTTTGGACACCCATTACACAGTTCTATCGTACATTCTTGTTATTACACCTTGTAGAATATTCAATAAGGTTTGATAAGGTTAACACGTTTGTCAACCGCATTGGCCGATTTTTGTTACCGTTGGTTGGGTTGCTTGAAAAGTACGGAAAGAATTGGCGCGTAAAAATTCAATTTAACTTTTTAATTACAGAAAATGGATGACTACGAACGTAAATTATCAACTAATAACCCAGTTCTTATGGCAAAGGCAATGTCTACTTTGGTTGAAACAATCCAAGAAAAACTCAGAGACAAATCAGATATTAAAAAGAAAGAAATTGCAGAATTAAAGTATTTAAAAGATAAATTTATTAATGGAGATTCCAATGTGTGCATTATTTCCGGGAAGGCACTAGTATATTTAATAAAATGTGGAATATTAGAAAATTCAAGCATAACATCCGAGCTAGTGGCCATGATTCCTTTTGCAAAGTACCTATTCTTTTCTAACAATTTCTTCGAACCATTTTGAATACATTTGTTTTTTCTAGAAATTATAGAGGCATGATCATGGTACTAGGTGATGTGTTAACCATGGATTTATTACTTAAAACAAATCATGATACATATGTATGTCCTTTCAATCTGGTTATGCCGCAACACCCACTGATTACTATTTTAATTCAGAACTCTGATACATGGCTGGACATATTAAATTATCTAAGAACTTTGTATCAAACAGTTGATGAAAGGTATAGTGCTGTAGGATTTAAAATATACCATTGTACTATCTTGACAGTCGACCAGCATTTTGACCTTTCGTGTTTCCTATTTTTTATGGCAAGACATGTACCTCAGTCAGTGCATTAATAACTACATATCCTGCGCAAAATTGGAAGTAGCTACTTTATTTTGAATAATTTTGGTGTTAATTCTAGAACCTGCATATATTCACTTGGTACCACTTATTTTTTTTTTTAATGATCTCCATATTTCTTTCCATTTCTCCTGTCTACTCAATTTGCCGCATTCTTCTTTGTATCACACCTTTTCCATTTTTGGTCATGTTATTGTTGGAAATGTTTTTCATTTGTCTTACAAGGGAACACTGACACCCCGGACACCCCGAAAATATTGAAATTTTGTGGATTTATACAGGCGTCCAATGTAAGATCGCGCTTATTCTTACGGACGGAATCCCCTACTAATACCTATATTTAATTTGCGCAAATATCTCGAAAACTATTGGAGATATTAAAAATAACTTACTATCTTCATAAGTTATTATCTTCAATTCGTTGATAACTGCAGTTTATGTTTTAATTTTACTACTATACCCTGGTCTCCAACAAACCTGCAAGTTGAAATTGTTGCAAACTACTCAGACAATCATTCTCTCCACACCTTTTTTGAAGTCCTGTTATGATTAAATAGCATACCTTTTTTAAATTGCTTGTTATAATTTTTTTCGCCAGACGAAATTAACATTCAGATTTCCACAACCACTTCTTCCATAGCTCATTTCTTTTTTCAATAGTCATCCTCTTTCATCCATTTTTCTTTAGACTCCATAACTTCCTACGTGTTCTCCGCTCTTTTAATATTATCAAAAATTGGCATTTGTTCACCATTATTCAAAATTGATTTTTAACTAAATTCTTAATTATACTTTTTCTATTATCCTACTTCAAATTTGGGCAGTGATCTCTAAAACTATACCTATACTTACCTGGAAGATGTCATCAATACACCATTATTTCATATAAATGTTGATAAGTAAATTGAGTATCTCATTGGTCAATTTTTTCAAATTAGAAGTGTCTACGCTTATAACAGCAAAAATCTTTACAGCCTCATTGAAAGTCTGAATCAGTTATTCACACCATTGTACAAGTATATATTATGTGATCCATTTCTGAAAACGTCTGAGCATTGCAGAAGCAAGTTTCTTCAATTTATTTTGTACGAGAAGCAATGCAACCTTGAATTAATTACAGACATTATTGGTTGGCTGCAGGTAAATATATACATGTTTATTAATTTTTGTTTGGGTCATTATTTATATGGAAATGTTGAAGGAAATTCTGTAAATCGTATTGCACTAATACAAAATAATGCTCCATCATTTCTCAACGGTCTCGCTCAGCTTATAGTGAATTAAATAATTGATTTTTTTTCTTGTAGATATATTCTAATTCCAATCAAGTTAGCACAAGTAATGTTTTAATCGAAGTTATTAAATCAGCTTCAATAAAGAATGTAAAAGAAGCTCAAGAATTTACTCTCTTATGGTTGTTCTCTCTGTTGCATGAGCTCTATTTAAATAAATGGGACTCTACTGAGGTGTTGTTAACACTTTCTGATGTTATAGAAAATGTTGAAGATTTCCAGTACGTCAATCCAGTTCTAGTTATTTTAGCAAAATGTATTGGAATATCTCCAGTGACATGTTTAAATAATTTATTAAAGCTTTGTGAGTTGTGTAAAATGTCTTGGAATTTGATTGAAGTATTTAACATGCTTTTTGCTCCAGGTTTAAATGTATATCGAAAAGGATTTGTAACTTCTATCGTTAAACAATGTTTAAAAACTAATTTGTTGAATTGGATATTGTACCCGTCCATCCTAACGAATGATTGCATAGATATTATAAATGAATTGTATAATGCGTTAAATACTGTTGATGATGAGAGTATTACGTTAGAAAAAGATGATTCTTTCAAAACTAACAGATATGTTCTATTGTTTCAAAATACTAATCAACAGTTGCATTTTATAATAGAGAGCTGTAAATTACTTAAAGATAAGGAAAATCTTAATTCAAATATATTGCATATTTTAAGATATGCTGACAATTCGTCGGTCTTGTTTTTGAAGCACCTGTATATCTTTATTGCAGGAATATTTTTATGTGATTACAAGGAGGAAATCGTATCAAAATGTTTATGTTTACTCCTGAAATACGTTTCTGTCAATAATGAAGTAGCAAGTAATGTATTGACACTAATTTTGTATAAATTGGCGAATACAAGAGAATCCAAAATTCATTTTGAGTTACTAAAAGCAATTCCTAAGATGGGCATTGTGAAAGAAAATGTTCAAGTGATCCTGTCGACTCTTCATGTTCTTTCAAGCAGTTCGCCTAAAATGAAAACCTTTACCATGTACTTATTTTATGAATTATGGTGTTGTGATACTAAGTATTATCCGTATTTACAAAAATTATTACTGGAGGACAATTCATCAGATAAAGCCAATTTTATTGTTACTAAAGCGCACATCCTCAAAGAACTTTGTAAAAAGAAGTAATTAGTTTGAATAATAATAATATCTGCGCGATTTCTATATTTTGTAATTTCAGACCTGAACTGTATGGTTCCGAGTTAGCTGCACATTTATCCAAAATTTTGAATATCTGCAAAACTGACGATGGTATAGCTTCTTCGCTAGCATTGGAAGGTCTGCGGTATTTATGTTTAGGAGGGGTGATAGATATTATTACGGCATGGGAAACACTAGCACCCAGTTTTGAAACGGAAAGTCGTGAAAATGTTATACAAAGGTATGAAGTAAATGTACGAGGGATTTTTCGAATGTATTAGAAACTGGCTCTAGTTCAATTACCTTAATATTAATGGAAATTATGTTAAAAACTATATTAAGGTGCGCGCTTTCATATAAAAAGATTTTTTGAAAAATTGCACTTGTGCGCAAACGGTACTTACTACAAAAACATGCCTGGTTTATATTAAATTATTCCGACTTGACATTAAAGTGAGATTGAACTTAGATCAAATGGATTACAACTACTTGTTAGAAAAATTCGTTTGTAGTAGTTTATTGGTAGGGCACATGAGATTTACAAGTACAGTAGAGCGTTGATTATTCGAACTAATGATGTCCGCATTACCGCTTTCAAGAAATACTTTGTAAAAGCATTGAGTGCTAATGGCCAGATCAGACATATACTATGATTTTATTTTTTTCTATTAAGTCAGTTCGGATAATCGACGCTATAGTATTAGGATTCCCAGATTATTGTGTTACATTTATTTTAATATTTATAGCTTCTGTAAACTGCTCTCAGAGGTTCCAGACTTACATACCGAAGCAGCAAAGTATGATGAAATGATATCAGATATAGTAAACAAGTTATGGGATTATACTATGAATTATTCTAATATTGAAATTGTAAAAGTAGCTTATGAAACCTTAAGCTGTTTTAATCATGAACAAGTATCGCGATTTTTCCCTGATATATATCGAGATGATGCAGGTGATCGAGATACATCAACTGATGTACTTGTTCTTGCCTCTGGTATGTATTCATATTTTTATTTATTGCGTTTTATAATAGATATAAATGTGCATGTGTATTTGTTTATCATTATGCATATATATTTACTTACAGGTGAATGGTGGCTGTCGATGTTAAGAAATGGTAATTATGCTCATTTTGAATGGATAATTAAATTTATCTCAGAATGGGTTAGAAAAGAAGTCGCAGAATACGGAAAAGGTGTATACTTTATGTCAGAAAATAGAGCTGAACCAAGAGATTATTATTATTTACAAATTTACAGTATAGTAAAAGCACTACTGAAACATATAAAATTAAAAGTAAATGATTTTAGTGATATACGTGCCGCATACTAATAACGTTTATATATAAATTTCCTTTTAGTCTAAAAGCGAGAGTGAAATTGAAGTGGCTTGCTTAAATATTTTGAGTCAAGAATACAGCAAGTCTTTACCTCCTTGCGATTGGAGTTTTCTCCACGAACTGGTACATGTACCACAATATAGGAGGTATTGTATAGTTATAGCGTCTCATCAAGTAATTTTATCTGGAACAGCAAGGAGGTTTATGGAAAATTTTCTAACAGCAGTCACGGAACAACCTAACGTTGGTTTCAGGATTTAAATGCAGGGTATCGTAAAACTAACTTAAGATTTATTTTTAGGCTGATGATATGTTAACTGTAATATCTACTCTTAAGTATTTGTGCAATAGTATCCAACCTATAATTATAAAACCATTTGCCGAGGTTGCTATTAACTTGTCTTTAGAAAAGATTAAAGAAGACAACGATTCATCTTTATATGATGAAATTATCTCCCAACTTAAAATAATTTTTTGTGATAAAGAAATACACGAAGTCAACAAAAGTGTATTAGGGAAACTGGTAGTGGAAACTATTCAGGATATGTCAATATCAAGTGATGTATGTATATACAGTCAGTTTCTAAAGTGTGCATGGTTCACTTCTAGATATACTCTGCCCATTATTAAATGACCACTATGAATGCGAGGCGTAAAATTACAATTTTATGTATTGCTGTATCATGAAAAAGATGGACAGGGTATACATAATATTGCACAGATTGTGTACTATGTAATTCTGTTGCGCAGAATTTTAGAAAACTGATGGATTGCTTGATCCTGTTACCGTTCAAATATATAAAGGAATTAATATCACCGAAGGTTTGGACAGAAGTTACGCAGTACAGCTTTAGGAGAGCGGTCGTGATACGCTCTGCGATTGCTAAGAGTTGCGAAGATTCACCTATGGTCTGGTTAAATGAAATAATTGATGTATGTGGTGATTTAAAAAGGTACGTAATGCCTACCTTAATGCCCTTTTTATAGCTTTGGCATTTTTTAAATTTGATGTTCGAACTCTATTCTTATAGCGATCAATTATTTGTACTTCAACATGTGGCGGAAGCGATGGAGAAGTGTAAAACTAATACTTCAACTCCAAATTGGATTTTAGAACTTTTAGGACAGACGCAAGTGTATATGGTTGACGCGAATCAGTTTACAGATCAAGTCGCTTTTATGTGTGATGTGCTAACGATCTGTATGCTGGCGATATCTAGTCACGAAGTTTTTTTATCTGCTACAAAAGACATTGACATTGTGGAGATGATGTTTTTATTACCACAAGCAATGACAACGCAATTAAAAAATGATAGCTGGAACAGCAATGTGCCACAGGTTAGAAATTAGTACTATGCAATTTATCGCGATTCTAGATAATTTGCAAATTTCTCAATGAAAACTTATAGTACGTGTTATAATTACAAATTCAGCTGTAAAAAGCTAAATTCAGCTTAAAAATTCATAAAAACAGTAAACTGTTTTTGTAAACCAAAATCTTTATAAATTAACATTTGGATGACTTTCCACGACCTAATTAAACTGTAGTTCCGGTTTGCGATTGACAAAGCTTAATTCCTCTCACGGATTACTAACACATGCAAGTTGTGCTTACTTAGTAAGCTTCTGCACAGTTATTTGGTAGCTGTCCATTAACGTAGCTAATTTAATTAGGTTGTTAGTTGGAGAGTCTACCAGATTTTATTTTATTAAAAATTTATTACTGTGAAGCAGATAAATATTTTGTATTATACTTTTAGGAGCTAGATCCACATTTAAATATGTTTTAGGTTTTAGAATGGTTGCATTACATGGTGAATTTCGAAGGAATTCCAGAAAATTATAAGAAATGTTTTTATCAGACGTTGGTGGCATTAAGGCATGAACCCATGTTTAAAGAATCCTTAAAATGGCTAAAATATATAGGTTGTAAGTTGGAAATATAAGAAAAAAGCACTAATTTGTTTTATTTGTGCCCACTTCTATTTGTTATTTGATTTTAAAACGATAATCATATGTAAGCGAATGAACCATTAAATCGATGTTGTTTTCCAAAAGGGTAGTACAGTAAAATCATATAGTAATGACCACCCACGCGGAGTGAAGAAATAGTCACTACATAGAGATGACTGCTATTAAGAGGAACTTGATAAATTTATTAAATAAAAACAAAAATACAATACATGATCACTACATACACATGTAGTCATTAGAATAGGCACGGGCTATAATTTCATAAGAAACGTATTTTTTAAGTTTCTGTTTTTTCAAATTCAATTGCGTGAGTTAATTTATTGTTTAGTGGTATAAGTAACAAAAATACGAAATCAGATTTTACTATAAACTTGGATTGTATTATTTAAAAGAGAAAGTCAAAAATTCATGTGGTCACTGAAATAGGTACAAGTAACTTATTAATATGTTTAAATAGATAAAAGTAATATAACGTTTAAGAAAGTGGAACAAATATTTTATATAACTAATATCCACTATATCCTCCCCTGTTTTGGATGACTTTCTATTCTACTAGGCACAGAATTAATAAGTTTGCGACAGGTCTCTGTTGAAGTTCTCATACCAGGTTTTTTGTGTTTTTCTTTTTGCTATAATTCGGCCTTACTGTATAGGTTTCCTTTCCGATTCTTGTCTTAAGATCTTCCCAGAGGTGTTCAATTGGGTTAAGATCAGGTGATTGACTTGGCCATTCATTACTTGAATCCCATTACTCCGAAACCAATCACTTACCACTTTTGAAGAGTGTTTGGGATCGTTATTTTGCTGGAAAAGCCACTACAGTGGCATATTTTCAGCATAGGGTAACACGACATCCTGTACTACAACTTTGTAAACCTCTTTAGTCATAGTGTCACTAATCAAATGGATTATAGCGGCTCAAAAGAATTAGAGACCCAGCTGCCATAAAGAGGAAGTCATCATTGAAGCAGACCAGCATTACGACTTTTTCTGTGCCAAATTCGTCTTAGGTATATAGGTTTTTGTGTCGTTCATTTTTTCCACTATGTGTACTATAGTTAAATAAAGATGTTTTTTGTAAAAATGTTGTTGATTATTTTACACCTTTTTTCTTTTTCTTTCATTTTTGATTATCGGAAATTTTGAGTAGGCGAACCATCTGACAATATTAATTCGGATAATCGACGCCCGACTGTAAAGTAATTTAATCTTGGCTGTTACGTTCTCTAGCATTTCATTCGGAGATATTTTCAAGGAACTATAAATGGGAAACCGTACAAGGTAAGTTACAAGAAGAAATGCCCATATCATTACTTGAAACTCACATAAGCAGACAATGAGTAAATCTCCGTTCACATAACACCCGCAGCAATTTACATTTTGACTGCCCATATGATTCGACGTTTTGCATAAATCGGTGTTCAAGTAACTGCGAGTTGATTTTATTATTTAAAAAGTTGGGATTGGTCGTGATCATTTATGTTAGGCTATCAACAAACTACTTTTCGATCGAAATCAAATTCGACTTAACGAACAAAATGATTTTTAAAAGGTTTCGATTTGAAAATGACAGACGCTTAAGAAACATGAGTTAGTTCAAATTGATTGCAGAGTTGGTTAAAAAGGTGGATGACGTGTTATCGTTAAGTAGTGTAAATCGCACTGATGCTGTCACTTCTCCGAATTTTATTATTCAATGATAACTTATCAATAACAACTTATCATTGAATAATAAAATTCGAAAAGTGACAGCGTCAGTCTGATTTACACTACTTAATCATAACACGCCATCCACCTTTTTAACAAACTGTATTCATTAGTGACTGATTTTAGTTGCCTTGTACCCCTAAAACTATTGATTCTAACGATTTGCTGCGTCTCACTTAACAGTTCTATCTTACCTAGACTTACCAAATTCGCGATTTAATATATAAATGATTTCTTTATGTGGTCCATGCTTGGCGTTATATTCTCACATCATCAGAATCACTCAGTTTAACAGTTTTATATTCACTTAAATATTTTAATATCCAATACTAATAAACTGCGAATAAGGCAGCCCCGCGCCAACCCTAATCGATGCCGTTGTGCAAATATCCAATGAGCGCCTTTATGCACTGACGATATTACGAAAAACGACAATATAGTGCTATCACTATTGTCATCATGTACAAATCTAAATAAATAATATTTTAACGTAAGTATTGATTAACATTACCACATTAATAATGATAACACAGCCCGACAAAAAATTTTTTTGGTGCATCAAAAAAAAAGCCAACTTTAAATATTTTAAGAACTGTAATTTCAAAAATAGGTACCATTCCGTTTTTGTATCAGCTCTAGTTGTTGAGATAGACAAAAATTAAATATTTCATTTATTTTCATTCATATTGCTACAATAAACCTTCTGAACAGACCTTGTTTTCAGTTCTAGTTGTTTATTACAGTTGTATTTTACTTCCCCAATCTTTCTAGGTAAGAAACTATTTATTTATCGTTTTAAATTCCCCTAATTATCTCCAATGATTTTCAAGATTACCGGCTTTAATGTGTTTATGCACTAACCAGTATTCAAGAATGTACGTCATAAAAGATTTATGAAAATAGCAGTATAATTGGTATTTAAGGTTTACTTTCCAATATCTGCATAAATAACTAAAGATATTTACGTGTCAACCCTCGATTAAGTTTAAACGTAAGCTTTCTTGCAAGAGTTATTAAAATCATGACTGCTACAAGTTAAAGTTGTGCAAAATTTTCTTGGTAATTATAAGTCTGAAATTTACGATCAAATAGTGAAAGATATACTTACCAACTTTCAAATTTTGAGTTGCCATATGAGCATTAAGATCCATTACCTCCATAGTCATTTAAAGAGATTTCCTGCAAATCTTGGCGATTTCAGTGAGGAGCAGGGTGAACGATTCCAGCAGGATATGAGAATAATGGAAGAAATGTACCAGGGTAGATGGGACACACATAATACCTAGCTGATTACTGCTGGAGTATGAACAGAGACAGACCCTTTCAGACATGCGCAAGAAAAGCGCTCAAAATAAAGCTTTTAAATTAGTTACCAACTACTGTAAATATTTATTTTGGGTAATAACATTTGTAAATATTTGTATTATAGAATAAACTTATTTTGTTCTTTATTTGTGCGTTTTTATAGGTTGTATTGGAACCAATATTTATATGCAGGAATAAGACTAGCTAAATACAGATACGTGCTCATATCTTTAGAAGATGAGCTGATAGAGATTGGATTCAGCGCACCAAAATTAGTTAAGAACAGTTAAAGAAAGTCCCGAAAATGCATTTTACTTTTTTTCGTTTTTCTTTTAGGTTTATGTGCTCACTTAAGTAATTCCAGTCACTCAAACCAGAACTACTCAATTTTATATTGCTTAAATCGTTAAAAAATGTTGCAAAACAGATTTTTTCAATAGAATATAGTAACTAATTCCTTTTAACTCTCATTGTTTGGCAAGATCCGAGAAAATTTACGCCCACTTTTGTCTTTTGGATAAATGAAATTGGAAACCAAGTTTTGATAATATCCAGGTAATGGATTTTACCATACACTAGCATCATTAGGATGGCAAAAAGTGTTTTCTACTTTTCTTCCAACACCCGGGAAAAATGAAAGTAAGAATTAAAACGTAGAAAATAACGATTCTAAGCATTAAAAAATACTGTTTGAAATATTTCACCCTACTTCTGAAACACTTAGTATGTGTCAAATTGTTAGTATGAAAAAATAGAAACTATATGACTTATACCAAATAGTTCAAGGAGATGCTCTCTTATATTCTCCTTCTGATCTAAAAAGTTAACCTATTAACAATAAATGCACTTACCTTATGGATTCCAATTGAAAGTCACCATTTTTCAAAACAAGAGTATCATTGATTCGACCCTGAAAGGCATAAGGATTGACGAGAAGAAGAAGAGAATATCATTAATTCTTGGTCGAGGATAACTGTCGTTCTTGGTTATACTATTTAACCTTCCTATACTCACGTCAAAATGAAAGACGTATACTATACTATATAAATTAAATGTATATATATATATATTTCCTGACCTTTTATACTTATCTTATATGATAGAGATCTACCACTAATAGGTCAATAAAACAAGGCTGGTTTGAAAATATAACTATCGCTCAAACCAGCCTTGTTTTATTGACCTATTAGTGGTAGATCTCTATCATATAAGATAGGTATACTATATAAATTGGTCTCACAGACCGTATGCGTGAGTATAGGAAGGTTAATTTCCTGTAGTCTACGCGGAATATCATGAAACCATCTTTCTTTTTGACCAACACCATTGCAGATCCATTGACACGGTGAAGGCTCGATGGTACCTTGGGTATAAGGATTACAATACTGGTATACCGGTAAATTGGGAAAATACTTTATTTTACACCTTAGTTTGTTATATCACGCAAATGGTAAACTAAAAAGGAACTTATTGTTGGTGCACTTTAAAAACCGTACTTGAAATATTGTTTTGTTGCCATGTACCGCTTACAACGTATTACAGTTGCGGTCTGTAATTCACAAAGCTTAATTCTCCTCACGGATTATTAGCATATGCAAATTATGCTTATTTTGTAAGTTTTTGCACAGTTACTTGATAGCTGCCCATCAATGCACCTAATTCATTAGATCGTTATATGGAGAGTCCTCCAAATTTTGTTTTATTAAGATTATTGGTTCTCAAAAATAGTTTATTATTTTTAATAAAAGACTAATAGATTGCAATGGTAAATTGATTTTAATAATTGATTACATAATGTAAGTATTATGTGATCAATGTGTGTACGGGTTTTTAAATTAAAATATGTAAATTTAAGAAAACTAAAAATGTGTAGGAATTAGTAAAACTATATTGTTATTTGAAATATTTCTCTTGTTCGTAGATATGGAAAAATTCTACCGTGGTACTACTTTAATCGTACACAAGTAAAAGATGGCTGTATGTAAAGTGTTCAAAGAAAATTAAAGCATCTGGTGGAAGTATCAGCGGTTTACACAGCCATCTCAGAAGTCAGTGCAACATTTATTTATTAAAAATAGAAAAAGATAAAATCAGTGATAGTATCACTCCGAATGAAAATATTAATCTCAAAACTGATGTGGATTCCCACGCATTTAATTTCAATTCTTTTGAGAAAGAAATATTACACAAGGTTTTTAGGAAGTCCATATGTACATGATTTGTGTATGGAGATTTATTTGACCCAGTGTACATACGTTTACTTATGTATGTTGTACCTAGATGCGGAGTAATTCGCTACTTTACCCTTGTTTTCACAAGACCATAATGATTAGTGATAGTTCTCTTTTATTACAAAATTATTGCATATTTACATGCTTACGTTATTCGAGAAGTTATAAAGTTCATACATTATATTTAAAATTTTATTCACAAATTAATGTGCCAACGTAGGCTTTTGTGATTAAGAGTATACGAAATGTACCTACAGATTTACGATTTAAAATCTCATTACTAAAAAATAATGATTTGTATGTAGTAGGTACACATGTACCATGTGCTTATTCACATTTTGAATCCGTGTTTTGATAGAATGTACTCTTACGAAACATTTGTATCCTAGGATATACTAAAAAAACATAAAATCAATAAAATTTATATATACTCATATCATATTCATATTCGTATATTTATTGTATTAAAATCTGCGTTCATAAAATAAAGCTCCAATTCTCTGTTGAGCGATTTCCTGCACAACATGAACACCTGCACAGACAAAAAATACTCAGAATTATTTGGTGTTGGAATTGCGTATCTATACAGAAATAAACCTTTCTTTAGTATATATGTACATCTGTTGCCAAAAGTATGTGCTCGTGTCTGTCGTTCCTGCAGTTTTATTTTCTGGATTCAATTAAACCATAGGCAAAAATGTACCTATTTGTTTCCAATTTGTAATTATACTAATTATTGTTTATGTAACACGCAATGTATTTTTATTCTTTGCAAAGAGGATGCCAATTAAGTATTTATAAAGAAAACAAAGTTGTTCTTCAAATATTCAATGATTAAAAATATTTTTCAACAGCAGCTGGTATATGTATATTCCTATGAAAAACATAAATTATTATATCCTTATAATAAATTTTAATATTGTTGAGATGCTCAGCTATATTTTTGGCGATATTTGCTATGAACTCCAAAAGCTTTTATTACAATAACCCGAATTCCTTCTCATCTTTGATAATTGTTTTTAAGTGTCAGTGACATACCTATCCATATGTACATATATATGTAAAAAGTAGCGTTGATGGTGTAACAAATTACATATATTCGAGCTGAAAAGGCAAACAGAGTCGCTCTTTCATCTAGCATAATAATTCAATAATAAGCCCAAAAGTAATGCATACAGAAAGGCATACTTACAAAAGTCGTTTTTATATTATCTTAATAATCGTTGAGATATACATATGTACACGTCTTCCAGATACAAATTAAATACAGAGCTAAGATATTTCTTTATAAATATTATCATTACAATATCTTTTAACCCTAGAAGGTCATTCTTCGTCGAATCGACGACGCATGTTCAAAAATTGTAGAGTATTTCTGGTATTTTCTTTATTTACATCTACTTTGTGCTCATTATTCGTACAGCTTCTGTCGTTGTCGTGCTCTTAGTGTCTACGTGTGCTTAGCTTGCTACGTGTTGGGTAAGTTTGTTTTTTAGATATTTGCGTCGTCGAAACGACGAAGTATGAACTTTGTGCAACTTTTAGAAGTTTTTACATACGATATCATTGATGAGAGAAAATATTGCTGGGTGATATAGAACACCATGAGAATGTGCCCCAAGATCCAACAAACCAGAAACGGAAGATTTGTGCTTTTTGTCTATTTCTTAAACGCCGAATGACAAAGTCATCCTGTTGAAAATGTGATAAAAGCTTGTTTGGGGAGCACAAAATAGAACTTTGTGCCTCAGGTATAAATTGAAGACTGATAATTATAAAAAAGGTTTTCCTATTTTATTTAATGCGTAAGTTTTAAAATGCAAACACATTTAATGAATTACACGCTTTTAAGTTTGTTATTTTTATATATTTTTTTAACCTTCCTATACTCACGTCAAAATGAAAGACGTATACTATACTATATAAATCGGTCTCACAGACCGTATGCGTGAGTATAGGAAGGTTAAATTCTAATTTCAAATTAAATAGTATATACAACAAATACATTTTCGTTTTATTTCGACGACATACAAGACAAGTAATTGAAAAAGTTTAGGTTTTAAAATTTGTCGTGGGTAGGACATCCTGGACATCCTCCTCAACATCACCGTCGTTGATTCAGCGAAGGATGACATTTGCGCACCAAAAATAAGTATGAATTTCTAGGGTTAAGAGGCATTCTTGCTCTTCGCAGTTTGATGCAAAGGATTTACCGACCTAAAGATTTAATATTAAGTATTTCATCAAAACTAAACCTTGAAATGTGAGCTTTAGAAGTTCGTAAATGGCATTCATGGATTAGCAATGTAAATGATATCGCATCAAACACACAAACTACTGATAACATACTTCTTTCATGGCTTACGTTAACAAAACTGGAATATTCGTGCCTGGCGGCGTGTACAAACGCGGCGGCTTTCATTGTATGAACAATGGTCCCTCTGAATGCCGAAACGTTGTACAAAATTTACGATTACTAAATTTTTTCAAATGTCCAAAACTCATTCTCAAGTTTGTTTTTCTCCGCAATCGTATAAATACTCTTTTCTTCTGCTGCTATGAATGTATATATTAATAAACATAAAGTCGAAGATATTGAAGTAAAACACCTACAAAGAACAGGAAGTTAATCGATAACGTCGACTTTTGGATATCCTTGTATGAATAGGTGTCTTAACGCCGACGCTTTTTCCGTTGTTTTTACATCCTTTCCCTTCTCAAATCTTCAAGAATCCCCGCCACCAAGCGCTTCTCGCACGCTAGTTCGCGCCATTATTCCACAAATGTGGCGAAAGGCAAAGCATGTAGTTCGTCTTATTAAGTGAGTGTTGCGTTATATCTATTGAATGGCCCTCCATCGGGAAACAACAATAATGGTATGTATTTATTTGAGTTATCTAATGAATTCAAATTTGTTACGTGTTAGAGAGATGGTTTTTATTTCAATATCAAAGTTAGTAATTTCATGTGTAGGTTTGCATTTCCATGGATATAGATGACTCGTATTTCTATAGCTGAAGAGGTAGATTTCACCCTAGTTACTATTTTAACGTGGAAGTACATATTCAGAAAATCAGTTTTTAGCACTTTGCTTGTGGATTATTTGATGATGTTTATATTCTTTTACATTTATTGTGGAATTCGCCCATTTATCACTCAATACGCGTACTGCGTCGTTTCTAACTAGTTATGTAGTTTAGAAAATTCCGTTTCATGTGTTTTTTTTTTTTTTTTAGAGAGATGGGTTGACTGTACCTTGGTCATTTTCATTTATTTTTTAAATGAAATTAAATTACAAATATAATTAAGCAACAGTAATTACAGGGACTGTGATTTACCGAATGAAATTTATAGCATCTTTGTATTTATCCAAACACGTGTTACAGGATTCAATTAAATAATTGTGTAGTGATGAGTTTACCGATGTGATATATCGGTACAAAAGTGTATTTTTCGACCGTTTAAAGTAATTGGTTTTCTATTTTACACTATAGGTATAATTGATCAACAGTTTTTTAATTTTTCTTTGATATTTTGGGATGCCGTCCTGTCTGGTCTGTAAAGGATTTCCAGCCCATTTTTACTTTTTGGAAATTAAGGCCGTCATGACAATTGAGAAAAAAACATTTTCTGTTAAAGTAAAGTGTTATTTCGGTCAATAATACGGCAAAATATTATTGTAAAAAGTTGTTCAGTGTATAAAATATCTTTCTGTTAATTGTTATGACGACCTTGACTTTCAAAAAGTAAAAATGTGCTTGAAATTCTTTTCAGACCAAGCAGGGCGGCGTCCCAAAACATTAAAATGAAATTAAAAAATTTCTTCTCTACTACTAATACGTCAATCAAACAGCAACACTGGAGGTATAAGTTATATTTTCAGAATGTGAAAATTTCGTTTTTCTAATGACTAGAACTTTTTGATATATAGGATCTGTAAAAATTGAATGTGATCTTATATATCAAGAAATTCTAGTAGTTAGTTATTTTGTTGATAGTTCCAGAATAAAAAACAAATGTTTGCTTATACATATATTGCAGTTATATTTTCACCGACGCAGATTCTCCGAAAACGCAAGTTTTACGTTCTGAAAATATTACTATTACCGCCCGTGTTGTTGTTTGATTGGACTATTACTGGTAGAGAGAATATTTGAAGAGATCTAACTACTGCGGTTTACTATGAATTAAGTTTAGTTTTAATTGACCGAATAGTGTTAGAGAATAATCAAATAATCATTATGCAGTTAGATGATGTTTTAGGATTGATAGGGAGTTTATCTGCCTTAAACCACTATAGATTTTTGCTACATTTCTTTAATGAGAAAAATGCATAGTACTTGAAAAATTTGGCAAAATATTATATTATATATATTTGGAACACTCTAAAGTATAGATGGGCAACCTCCGGCCCGCGGGCCTCATGCGGCCTCGAGTAAGATTTGCCCGGCCCGCTACTAAATTCTTTCGTTGCATATTAGCACGGCCCGTCTAAACTTAATTCATAATGAATCCTAAGGATACCACAAAAATGTATATTTTTCAAGATTACTCGCAGCATAAAACTTCTACAAAAAAAAAAGGTTGCCCATGCCTGGTCTAAAGTAATGAATGTATTCATTTATGCGACTCTAGCTTATGTGGGGTGAAGAGGTTGTAAGCTCACCGACGAATTTTATTAAGGGCGAGTGGTGCAATAATCTGTCGGTCGAACGAATTGTTTCTGTTTTAAGTCAATAAACTAATGTATTGTATCTTATTTTATGATTGTTTATAAATATCTGGATCAGCGCAGAAGAGCTTAAAAATTTGGGGGAGTTTCTTTGATAAATCAGTTTTTAAAAGAGTAAATTTTCTTTTAATTGATCCCTAAATTATTGTATCTTCGCCTGAAAAAATTAAACTTAGTACTAATATCTCCTACCGTTGACTTTACATGTAACTTATAAGTAGAGCCGTAACCACCTGTTGCGTGTTTTACAATGTACTGTAATACTGTATTAATGCGTAGTACATGTTTTAGGTATGGCTTGTCTTGGCATCCTAGAGGAGAAAATGGAGCGATTTTCAGCAGCCGTGCAATGCGTTTGAAGGACTCTGGAAAAGCTGCTACATAATAACCATCCGAAGGTAAGGTTTATAATTTTGCTTTTGTTCTATTGTACTACAAAGTTAGAACACTTTCGAATTAGTTTCTCGCAAGTTCTTTATTTTATTCAGTTCAACTCTTTCGAAATTTAATATATTTTTCTCTGCAAGGAATAGTTATAGATTACATGGAAATATTCCTCGTTAAAATTTTTAAATCTAAAGGTTCTGTATTTTGGTTAATTCTGCCCTATTCAAGGTGCACCTGGCTTGCAAAACAATGTCGAGATATCCTCCGACAATTTCTAAACAGCAATTCTTTTTTTGTTTAAAATTAAGACCAGTATATAATCATCTACAGCTACTTACCGAGTGTTATCAAAAAGTTTGTCTTGCCTTTAGGTAATTTTGCAGACGGAGTTGCTCCATATATGTTACAGTTGTTGGATCTTACGTCAATATATTTTCCCATACATCCTGTCTGGTCTACTAGTGATATCATTTTCAATCCTTTGAACATATTCATCAAATTCGGTGACCTGTTCTTGGTTTATTCGTTTAACTGGTGTATAAATCTATATCAGGTTGGGTGCTGGTTTATTTGTTTTAATAGTCATGGTTATTATCATTGGATTTGTAATTCCATATTTGATCACTTTCTATATCGTTCTTCTCTAATCATAAAATCGAAGTTATTTTCGCGCTTTTCTCCTTTTCTACCAAGTAATACTTCTTTAATTTTTAGGTGCTTTTGTACCTTGTTTCGCTTATTCCTATTATATCTACTGATATTTCTGTATTTCGTTTGTCATACGCCCTCCTCCATGGTGGAAAGGAAGAACAAATATATATATATATATATACACATATATATGTACTATTCTCCCATGTTGAATTGAGATATAGGACTCGACATTTCGCCTGCTGTTGTAAGATGCTTTGTCAGGACTGCGTATGGGTGAAGGGGGTACCAAAATAATAGGATAACCCGCCGTGTGAACCACGGTAATTTCAGTTAAAGAAGTTCAGCTTATTGTTACGAGATATCTTACTGTAGTTGGACGCAAAATATTAGTACGAATTATAGAAATACAGACTCAACTTCGCAGATAAAGACCACTGACGAAATCGAATTCATCGCAATAGTTGTTCAATTTAGGGACTAATTTTAGCTGAGAAAGTTTGAGTTAGAGTGTCATTGGATATTCCTTTCGTATCTCCTTGTTATTGTCTTCTCTTATTTTTGATCTTACTTTTTACATAAATATTCTGTTCTTCAATCCTCGAACACATTGGTGGTATTCTTCTTATTCTTTTTCCAGTTTCTTTTTTAAATTTGATTTATCAATTTAATTTATTAATTTCATTATCAACGTCGTCATTTGATCCTTCATTGCTTTATACTACGTAATCATTTCATTAATTCATTTTAAACTTATATTATTGTTTTATCTTTAACCTTACTTGTTTTTATGCAATTGTTTTGTCTAGAGCTACCGAAATAAGTGTTTCTTCATTCATAATAAAAGTTACTTTTGCAGACGTGGAAATTATAGGGCTAATATCTGGGGATAGGTGGTGTTTTTGAGTAGGGAGAAGCCAATCATTTATTAGATGGGAAGTGTGCTTAAGGTTATTATCATGTGGAAAGTAATTACCTTCCAACACTTGATTGCGAACACTTGTTATAGGAGATTATTTCTTAAAATACCAAAATAGTAGTGTTCTTGTGCTTCTGATGCTATTGGCAATAATGCTTCTGAATCACACTACCTACTAGCCGCAAAGTTGACTAGATATTTGAGATTTTATACCATCCCTCGTTTTTTCCAACCTTCAGTTGCGACGGTCCATTTTATGAAATTAAACTTACTCTCATCCCAACGAGTTGGTTTTGAACTCTATGGGTTTAATTATATAAGATTTTGCATACTAATCACAAAGTTTCGACAAACAAGTGCATGATAAATTATCATTAAGTAGTGTAAACAGGTTAGAAGTCGTCATTCCATCGCTTGTCCTCACTTACGTGACGCGCGAAATTAAAATTCGGAAGAAGGACATCGTCCGTCCGGTTTACACAACTTATCATGCACTCGTTTGGCGAACCTTACTAATCGCATATAATTATTTGTTTCATGTGTAAATAGTAGTTTTTCTCGGTCTTTAGCAGCATTAAACTTAAGGGCTGTAGTCCCTGTAGCATTTCTTAACGTCGATGCCACTTTGACGGCATTTATTAAAAGATCCTTAAGACTGATGAACACATAGCAAGTAACTTTGTCTACTGCACGCGAAATTAGAGACAGAGACGGAGCTTTGAACGTTTTCTTGTGTCCACCGGCTCTTAATTTGTGTTGCAATAGCGCATTCACATTATTCTGCTACATGCGGTGAACGTATTTAGCAGGGTTTATTTCCAACACAATATTTCCATTTTTTAAAACTTCGTTACGATGTAATACATTGATTTTGCAATATGAGCGAAAACGACCGAGGATAGGAAGGTCGGCAACCAAATATGCAAATTCGCATTATCAAACCATAGACGTAACATATTCTCCCCACTAATTTATTTAATTTTTTAGTTCTCTATAAATCTGCATTAACCAAAGCACTTTCACAAGTGTGGCAATTTGAAATAAAACAGTTTTTAGTTTAAATTTAAATAAGATTTAAAATAATCTCGTAATTTTCATGTAATAACTTACCAACGGACATTATTCAGCAAATTTGGAACGCCAAATTTGCTCTGCGCATGTACTCGACGATACACAAACTGGTTTTGTGCTGTGTTGGAACGAACCTTATAGATTTGTTTTTGTTCGTAATATCGGAAACAAACTTGAAGTAGATTTTTGAGCGAGGTTTTTGAATCATCATCAATAATATTTGTTCACACTCTATGGACCATGATATTGAGCGTTAATTTTCGCAATTTCACGTAGTGACTCCTTGGTACAGTGAGTCCTCGCTTAACGTTGCCCGGTTAGCGCTTTTCCCTATTACGTCGCTTAAATATGTATATTTTGTCGTTATAAAGTTGCAGTGGTTTCGGTTTAATATCGTTTACACTAGAACACTTCATAAAACTCGCTATGAAAGAACATGTTTCGCTTAAAGTGAATTTGAGGAGTCTAATCTCAACGCGAGGACTTACTCTATTTCAGTATATTTTCTTCGATTATCGCTTCTCATCTTCTAGTACTAATAATTAACAATTACGAGTTTGCTGGCAGTCATTGTGCAATGCGTGAATGAACAAGAACTGATCAAATAATTCAATATTTTCAAGATTAAATTGTAGTCGGTGCTTTTTTCCTCATCAGTTCGAAGACTCATTTTCTCGAGCTAGTTAAAATACCCGTTAAACTGCGTTCAAAACCATTAAAATATTAAGCATGTATTTTTTAATATTTCTTTGTTTGTGTCATTTTATATCTCAATCACTTTAACATAGTATATTTTGGACTATCCAAGCATTATAAATGTATTCTCATAAATTAATTTTTAAGAGTGATTCGAGAACATGTATAACATTTATTTAATAATGCATTATCCATGTTGACAATTACTTTTTGCCGTCTTTGAGCCAGCACCAAACTTCAAACATTATCAAACTTCTCGTTTCTATCGACGAAAAGCGACTCAAGTGTTTTCCAATACTATCAGCATTATTGAAATTTACAAATAACGATATGTCAAATCGTTTTTACTATTATTCAGAAGGGTGTGATCCTAAAGTAGCTGTATTCAAATTCTAAGCTGCCCTTCAAATTAACTTACTGTACTAATTCATTGTCCTGTAGAAAATTTGCCACTTTGATGATAAGAAATTATGTGAACACCGCGGATATTGGATACTAATTATCGAACATCTTATACTGATCACGCTAGTATGGTTACAGAAAACATTTTGTGGTGCTTTATTTTCTTTCTTTGATCAGAATCTTGCACTACTATAACTCTATCTATATTTGGGCGCTAGTGTTCTGTTGGTAGATGCCTTACTTCCTTGGCATATGCAGCGATTTCTTCCTGGTGTTCACCAACGTATCTTTAATGACACGAGAGTGCTTAAGGTTCGAAGTTCTGCAAAATTTGCTAGTATCTTAGTCGCTAGTTCATTGTGAAATATGGTAGATTATGTTTTTAAAAAGGTTTTAATAGGGAATTCCGCAATCAGGCTCAGGTCCTACAAGCTCAATGTTTGAATCTTCTCTAAAGCATTCGCTAGTTCATTTCTCTCTGTACCGCGGGGTCGTGATAGTCACTGCAAATTAAGTCTGTTATTTTCGACTAAAAACATCAGTGCATCGCTTGTGTGTGGCTCACAATGTAAATACAGCGGGTGTCTATTTGAACATTTTGAATGGGCTGAATTTCTTTAAGCTAATATAAGATGCGGTAAATTGCAGTGGTATGGAGAGGAAACCTAAATGACATTACCTTATGGCATCAATGCCAGCCCCTGCTGATCACCCGCCTCAATTTCAAAATCTTAAATAGTCAACCGTCGTATGTGACATATTTAATTCCATTGAACAACGCCCGACAATTGTTCTCGATTAATTACTACTTTTACATGTAAAATAAAATATTTTATTTGATAAATTGTTCCTTCCTAAATAATAGAACCTATTTTGAAACTATCTCTCACATTTTCGAATATAATCCTTCGAATTGACTGACATTGTCGAAAGTTACCCTTAATTCCGGCGAGGTTTTATAAACCACCGACTTTTCATGCCTCCAGAAGAATCAAGCGTCAAAAATGGCGACTGCGGTGGCCATTCTATGCGACCTCCTGTACCAGTTCATTGGTGAGAAATTGTCGAATGGGCGGGTACTACGTAGCGGATTTTTATGTTTCCATCTTGCTGGTTCATCACCTGCACGATAAGTGGTTCAACCGTGTTTTGCAACAACTCTGAATAGACTTCGCCATTCAAATTTCAATTTTGCTGTATAAAGAAACCACCGATAGCTATATCTCCAGTACTTCTTACACATTAAGTTTTCGAGATTGCTGTGTTTCCGAAAAAGATATGGATTGTCTTCTGACCAATAGTTGAAATTATGTTGACCATTTCGAAAAGACATTTGTCGCTAAAAGAAATATTTTACACTAAAAAATTATGAAGTATAAGTAAATTCCGCACTGAATCGGGAAAAATCCTCATTAGAATTGAAACTTTACAGATAATGTTGTTACCTGTTTTAGCTGCGTGCCTTCTTTAGATATTCGTGATTGTATATGTTTTTTTTTACTTTTGATCGATCCTATCTTTTAGATTTAAAAATAGTAACTGTTAGCCCTTTGGACAAAAATATTTCAACCTTCTTTGACAATATGTAGGTACACAATTCTAACACTTCCTTTCACAGATTTCATATGATGACTGTCATAGATTTTTGGACAATAAAAGGTAGTGAAAGCACCAAATCCTATTAATTTGGATTTGAAAACCATTTATCAGGCGATTTCAAAAGTCACGTACTAACGATTTAATCAAAATTCAATCACAGTAGTGCGATTAAAATTAACTTTTTTCCATAATTAAATTTATTCTAAATTTCCAATGGGATTTAACTGAAAACTATTGTTTTATTTCCTGAAATACCATTTTACACCGGTTCTAGTACCTACAGAAAACTGATCTTAATTAATTGGCTCACAATTATTCCTATACGCTATTACTGAATCATTTAATTAATAATTATCTACTCAAGATTACCTTGGTGTGGTACATTTTTCAAGACCTTTCCAATGATGTGTCACAAGGCGGGGTTGATATTTAAGATTTTGAATTTGGGGTGAATGTATATTTCTAAGGTCATTTTAGTCCATACTTCTGAAACGGTATTTTACTGGATCTTTTAGAAAAATAGAGTGCAGTGGAAGTCGAGTAATAAGGACCAAGGTTCAGTTTTCACTGTTCCTGCTTCGTATATTTCTATTTCAATTGCAATTGTCCTTTAAATCACTAAGTAACCTCTCGGAGACCAAGAAGTATCCGTATTCGGAAAATTATTCGAAAACCATTCTTCGAACAGACAGTTCAACGACTAGATACTGTCATGTAATAAGAATATAATAACATAAAAAATGCCATCTTGCTAAAAAGTTGTCAGAAATGGTATAATATTGAAATTAAACGTGAATATTATAAGTAATGCCATGCAAATATTTGGTCATTTGCGTTCACTAATCGACGAATTCCATCAGCGGTGCCCTTATTCTTTGTTTTTGACGGTGGAGCCGTATCACCAGCTACAAACTGTTCTATACGTAATTCGTTTAGGCTCTGTTCACTTTTGATGGCATCTACGAATTTCCAAATTATCGGATGACTAGCGGGAGTTTGCTACTCAAGTCCTCGACACTATCCTTCCAATGAATTATTTGTTTTTTGGAGATTTTAAAGGATATTATGATAACATTTCCACATTTCTAATGTAAAACAAGGCAATCTTCGACGATAATTTCGCGTGCGTGGTCCAATGCACGTATCTTTGAAATAGTCCTGTAATGGTTACACTTCTTCAGGGGAAGAAAGTGGGTGTCAATTAAATCTTCAAATACTTGCACTACAAGTCTTGTTGGTACGAATACCAAAGCGGACAAGTATCTGATTGTCAAAGCAAAATCTGCGTTGTAGTCGTATTCTTGTTTTAAACCATACTCCTGATTGTGCCTAGACCAGCACTGGTTTAAGTGGTAAAACCACCCACGAATTGCAGAATTTGGAAATTGGTTTGTTAAAGCATTAACTATCGATAGTTCAAAATCAATTAAAACTGTTTGCGGATCTAATCCTGGTTCCAAATTTGTAACTTCCATCAATAATCTATTGTAGACCAATTCAGTTTTATTTGGCAGCGAGGCATACATCAGCGCAATAGAAATATTTTCTTGTAGTCCGTGACAGTCTGCACAGTTTAAAATGTACCGTCTATAAACTAATGATCTGATCTTGACAGTAACTGTAAACTTCTTCTTGTGGTGACATAGCAGTCCACCGTCTTCGCTTCCAGAATCAAAAAGTAGAAATTTTTCCCATTCTCCGTTTTGGTGTACTTCTTCAGAAACATTATTTCGTGTCGTATAGATGCAAGTGAGGGGCCGGCATTATGTTTTACACGAACACACCTTGTTGTCCTTTTCAGTGAAGAGAACTTGGGCATTTTACCAGCTCACTGCATTTACATCTCCGTAACGTCATCACTATTGGATCTATAGCATATTATTTTTATTTAAATCTTATGTATACCAGAAGTCATCCGAAAGATGTTACTTTTTATGAATTTTGGATTTTATTCTTGGATAGTATTTTGTTACCAACTTTCATTAAATATAGACTTTATATCTTTATTTTTAACAGTTCTGAACTATTAACTCCTCTAGGATCCAATAACGGAAATTGTGAAAATGTAGTATTGTTTAATATCAATAATTCTCCAAAATCTAATAATTTTGTCTAATTTGATACATTTAGTATGAAAGTCAAAGTACGAAAGAATTATTTGACTCTCAGACTTAACTAGTCTTTTTCTTTTTAGCATTTTTTCTTATATCCTGGACTGTAATATTGAATGAGAGTGAAGAAGTAAGCTTAATTTTGGTAGTGACTGTACGTACACTCCCAGTCACGGAAGTTGGAACAGTTAATATTTTTTCAATATAAGTATTTAACTTGCACAAAAATAAAAATAAAACACAAAATCAGTTATATATAACAAAATATTGGTTTATTATGACAAAATGATAGCAAATAATAATATTTATCAAATACAGTCATTAAACTTTCTTCTCGTCGAAGAATCCTCCTTTTGCATTGAATGCGGCTCGAACAACTCTGGGCATTCTTTCGATAAGTTTTGTAAGTGTGTTGGGTGGTAAACTGTTCCGTTGTTCTTGTAAAACATCCCAAAGGTGTTGTTTCGAAGTTGGAGCCACTTTTCGTACCTGTCTATCCAGCTCATCCCACAAGAGTTCGATCGGGTTAAGATCGGGACTCTGTGGAGGCCATGACATTATTTGCAAGGTATTTTCTGTTTGTTGTGTATTCAAATAATCCCTACATACTAACGCCGTATGTTTAGGATCATTATCTTGCATGAAGGTGAAATTCTCCCCTATCAATCGCTGGCCAGAAGGTACAGCATTATGCTCTAGAATATTTCTGTACTGTTCTTCTCATAATACCTTCTATCCGAACGAGATCTCCTACTCCTGCGTACGAAAAACAACCCCACACCATAACTGAGCCACCACCATGTTTTACACTGGGTGCTAGACATTCGCGAAGCATTGTTTCTGTCTTTGATCTCCGAACATAAACTCTTCTATTTTGTCCAAACACTTCAAACTTGGATTCGTCGGTCCAAAGCACAGTTTTCCACTCCTCCACCGTCCAATCTCGATGTCGTTGGGCCCACTGTAATCGTTTTAAACGATTAGTTCGCCTTAGTAGCGGTTTCCGTACAGCAATTCGTCCGAATAGGTTTGCCTCTCGCAAGCGATGTTGAATAGTGCCCACTGACACCGCGTTTTGACGATCGCGATTGAATTCTGCTGCTATTTGTGGTGCTGTCAGTCTTCTATTTCGTTTACTAATTAAAACGATTCGCTGATCATCAACGTTGGTCGTAATACGAGACGGATTTGGTCGATCACGGTCATTTAAACTTTCCGTTGTACGGTACAGTTTTATAATATTGGCTACACTAGATTTTGCCAGATGCACTTTTTCGCCAATTTGTCGAACAGATTACTCTTCTTTATCGAGTGTGATCACGGACGATCGCTTTTCAACACTGATCGGTTTTCCACGCGGCATTTTCACTGTTAATACTTTCAAAATTCGACCACTTGCACTTCGCGCGTACACGGAGACGTTTAGAAGTAAACTGAATAGCCCGAGGTACTAGAGGGAATGAGGGATAGGATAACACCTTGATGACCATAAAATCGTTCTTGGAAATACCCTTGTAAATGTTGATGACACATAAAGCATTGTAATACTACTTGAATATTTCTTTCGGTAATACTATGAAATCATTATATTGCGATTATTGTAATTAAGATTAAGTTCTATTGTAAATTCCATTAGTGCAGCATTTCTAATAATGCTGTATGATCCACTAACCAGTAATAATTACTACGCAGTAGAATTCTCAGTATTGTGTAAGATTTTGAATTTTTATTGCACAATATCCTAAATTTAACAAGGTGTCTTAACTACCGTGACTGGGAGTGTACATACATATGTATATCTATTTACAAAAATACATACTTTGACAATTGTAGTGCGTTTCTATCGTTTTGTTCTTGTGAATCATATTACGACTATCTGTTTTCATTGGCTCCACAACTTTTCACCGTGATGTGTAAGGCAAATTGATCTTCAATTATCCTTTTTCAATATTCTCCAGTTGTGTTTTCAATATGATATACTGCGTTCGGTCATCATATTCTTATTTTGTTTGCTAAACATCTATTTCTAAATTTGTATAGTTTTCTTACTGCTGTCTGTCTGATCGTCATTGTCAGGAATACAGAAGTGGTCTTACCCTGGCAGTGTTTCTTTCGATGCACCTACATTTTTAACATTTGTTGCTCGTTAGGTTTAACAGTTATAATTTTTGCTTTGTTACTACAGAAAACATATGTGAAATTAATGAATATGTTGCATATAACATGTAACGAAGGGTTACCTAACCAAATAACGTTTAGGGGTACATTTCGATTTTTAGCGTCATTCGTTAAGAGTCCCTGTCAACTAAATCGAAGACTAGTTCGTAATGCAAATTCTAGTGATTGCGATAAAATTAGTCTAACTGTATAAATGTTATGTACACTTTTACCCTTTTCTAGTCGTGTTGTGGAGAAGGTGGCTTAGACGATATAGAATTGTATTCAGCGAATCTTGGTAGTGGTACTTAACAAGCTGATACCTATGCATTTTTCGCAATCCTATGTCTCTATTTTTTGGTATTTTCACAGTATATTATATCCAGTAGTGTCATAGAGCGTTAGTATCTTTGATATTCGTTTCTCGGTTGTTACCACGCATTAAGTCCAGCTATAAGACGGAGCAGTTAATTCCAATTAGAGCGGCAGTTTTAAAAGATTTTGATTCTAGTGTTACACTTCGTTAACTAAAATAATTCCCTCGTCATTTTAAATACGCGATTAAATTATTTCTTTCTTAATATTTTAGCCAATATCTGTGTTCCGTTCTGTTGAAGGAAAGTTATTTAAAATTATTTTTGCAATTTTGTATTTGCGAGTATGCGTTCGTATCCTTTTTCCGACCGTCGGTCCCTTAGTAGGTAAAAAAGGCCTGCATATTCTTGTAAACTGACCACGCCAACTTTCTAATTTCGTCGCTTACCGTTACTAACCCCTCACACCCTTCACCGACATTTAAAAACAAATCTCACTCAATCGACACGCTTCACTTAGTGTCTCTAAGTAAGTACTCACACACAGACACACGACTACCATCGGAACCCCCGTCTCCGCCATTCTTCGAACTCGGATACCACGCCGTAAGTTAGCCCTATCGTTCCAATTTACCTAATTTATTTTTCATATTACTCAACACCACTCATTCACCCATTCACGCACAAACGTACGACTACGCATTTTCCAAATTTAAACCGCATTTGATTACCGCTTTTTGCGTTAATTATTTAACGATTTAATTAATACAATTAATATACGTTCTCAAAGGACAGTGCTCGTTTTATTTACCAAGCAAATAAATAAGTGTTTTATTTATTTTTAACCCTTTGCACTCTCCACGTTCACCTTCACCAAAATCTTATTAATGTTATTACGTAAGGGAGGTGTCAAGCTAGCCGCTCAATGAATTATCTATCGATTAATAATCAACAACAACCATTTTCTTTTACAAATCAACACCCTTAATCAATCGTCTCCCTCCCCCTCTCCCCCTCCCCCTCTCCCCCTCTCCCCTTCCTCCTCTGTAATTAATACTAGCATAGCACATGTAGTATGGAAAATATTTTAAAACATGTTTATACATTGAACTACTTCAAATTACGAAGCTAAACGAAACAAAAGAAACCAAAATACAATGCATGTCTTTATTTTCTACAAAATTGTGTAATTTCCACTGATGTTTCTATACTGCCAATAGTGTTTTCACTTTAATAGTAATAATATCCTTTATTGTCCAACATATATCTAGTAAGACAATTATATAACATAAAACAGAGTAACATTGCTGAACTACATACAATATCGATGTCTGTCTCTGAGTCAGATTCAAGGAAGGATGTTGTTTTATCGGTACCAACATACAGCTGATCTAATGTTGTGTGCTGATCCATGTGTTTCGAAAAATTAATTATATATTATGAATCTGCTAAATGTACTTAACTATTTAAGATTTAAATGTAGGTAGGAATAAATGAGGATTGCAGCCAAGGATGACATGAAAGCTTAGGGTTTGCTTTCGAGATATCAATGTGTTACATGTTCCTCCTCAATTACATGTACAGCATGTCTTAATCTTCCTATACTCACGCATACGGTCTATGAGACCGACTTATATAGTATACTATACGTCTTTCATTTTGACGTGAGTATAGGAAGGTTAAACGGGTTTTAACAAAAATGTGTAGAACTTAGAGGTTAATTTCGCGTATTATGTGTGATGAACATGTTTTTAATTCACTTCACCTACATGTAATTTAAAATTAAATTCAATTCAATCTGTGTGATATATTGCTATATAGTTTATCACTGACACCATTCTGTTTAGTTGCTGACAAGCTGTTTTCTCAGCTCTCATGGATAAAGAATTAAAATGAAAAATGAAGAATTAAAACAATTCGAAAGCTTAGAGTTACCAAAAGAGGATCTTTTATTTCTTATCTCATCCCTGGCTGCAATCCCCACTAATTTCCACCACCAACACTCAAGTCTTAAACGTGTACAGCAGATACTTCTCCTCTTCTCTTTTTGCAGGGGTCTTGCTTTAATCTATTTGTGCTGCTTCTAGTTGTGGCTTCGTTTTATCTACGTTGATTCTTTCAATTGTATAATATATGCTTTACCATTATTAACTTATAGTAAATAGTCTTACCCATGTTCCCCTTCTGTACTCGCACATACTTCAACTATAAAGCTTGGATTTATCGTAGTAGAATGTTGTTAATCGTTCAGTTTAATTTCAATAATCAGTATCCGCTCATTGACAAATTTTTGTATAGTTACGTTTTAAGTTTGGCTGGTACTATTGACGTAGTTTATTTCTTACTTTGATTCCAAATTAATGAATAGTCTGCTTCAGTAACTCATCAAAATTTCACTGCCTACTTATTACCTGCTTTACTTCTTTCCCTGTACATTTTTGGCAATTCGTGTTCTTTTGGTGTCAGTGTTTGCTATTGTCGCGATAACTTTCTAACAATCCTTTGACTATATACCTAATACTAATTATTGATATTTGAAGTGGTTCTTTTGCGATTTTCTGGTATTGGTTTCTTGTTCACGTTCGGGTGTTGTATTATGTCTACGAACCTCGTAAACCGTCGCTCTCTCCTATCCTCAATCGTTTTGAGACTTGTGTTTGGTAGCCACGAGATCAGCTGGATTTCACTACCTCGTAAAGTGTCCAAACAAGACCCGAGCGAGGTTCGAGTGTATTTCGGTTTTTCCTCCTCTACAATCTATCTTCTACTTTAATACATATCTGCGCTCTTTCGGTAACAGTTCATGTGAACTAATTTGAGTTTGTTGCCATGGTTTTTAATCTTTTCTAGATTTCTTGCTGGATATTTCTCGTATCTCTCTTTTATAATAGAGTAGTTTTCTGTGTGTAATAGGTAGATACCCATTACTAAATCTTCACGTCAGTACGTAAGCAGTACTTCCTATTTTAATGCCTATACCAAGATGTGATTTTCTTTTCTAATTTTTCAATAACTTACGCTTCGTTTCCTGCTCTCGTGGTTACTATATTGTTTTTCTTATTAGCTTTTTTCCCGTAATCTGGCGATTTTTTTTATCTCAATATCGTTTTTCGTTTATATCCACGAATACACTAGTGATACTGTTTCTCCTAAATTCTTTGATTGTGTTACTAACGTTATCATTTCATATTGGATTGTCCTATTCTCCGTTATTATTTGCTGACTACAATTCTTTAATTACACAGCTGTTTAGCTGTTTCAATGGACGATACTGGTACCGGATGATATTTTTTTAAGCTGTGGTCCCTGGCGAACTGTACTTAAGCTCAATGGTCTAGTGAATCCCTTGCAAGAATACGCCATTAGGCCGGTGTCCTGTATAAACCTTACCAGTTTGCCAATGGGAATCATTTTCTTTCCTTTTGCGATGATCAGCCGTCCGGGTTTATCGCCGTTTCTGTTCGGGTCTCTCGGTTTGGAACGAGCAGTTCTGGAGAATTTTTACTTTTGAGTTTGGATGCTTCTTTCGGCGTCTCCGGCCACTGGTTTAGCTATGGGGAATCTTATCAAGGCACACCACGTCATAGTCAATAATTTTTACTACGTATACTTAACACATTTTCCGTCTTTGTGATAATGAATTTGAGCCGCGCCAATCAGGACCGTAGTTAGATAATTTTCGTAGGGGAGCTAAAATATTTTTAGGAAAGGCTAGAAAAAAAAACGTTGAATAGTAACACAGAAAATAAATAGAATACAAAATTTTCATATGGTATTAATAATTATTAAGTATATTATAAATTAGTAGGTATTTATTGCACAAAATACAGTGTATGGCGGAACATTTGAAACCAAAATCATATTAGGTTAAATAAAGTTTTTATGCAATATAATAAACTTATAAAATTGCAAATTATCTTGAAAAAAAAAAAGAATTATTCTCATTAACCCTCCGTTTGGCACATGGGTCCAGCCAGACCTTCTCCGATTTCAATTGTAATTTTAGTACCTATACTTTCGATTGAACTAGCCACCTGGAGCTTCGTGACTATTCCTAAAATTGAATTGGCTATAATTTTTTAGAAAAATTAGGGAGGTACCTTGTATACGAGGATGATTGCAATATCTCAGGATACGCATCATATTCGTACGTCGACCCCTAGGTATTTCACATAGAAATGTATGAAACATGATGCGATTCGTACATTTCACCTCGCTTCTTTTTACTTTTTATTGATAATTTTCAATTCGAACTATATTTCATATTCTTGAGCATTGTGCGCACACATAAGCGTAAGTATTCGCTCGTACGAACTTGCAAATAACATGTTCATTCGCGTTTTATCGTATTGTTCTTTGCATATTCTATTGAACGTATAATATTGGTGCTAATGAGATACATTCCATGCGATTTTTTCTAATTGTTCGTTCTCAGCAAAATGAATGATGAAGTGGAAATAGTCTATAGTACGCGATCACGAAAACAGAGTACGGATATTGATTTTCATACACGATTGGCAGCGGCTTTAGCCAAAGAATAGAACGTAGAAGGACTGAAGAAGAGCTTGCTGAAATCGATTTATTCATTGACGATGACAACGATCATGATAGGGATTATCCTTATGACGATGTGTCTGATATTGAAGAGGAAACGATAATCGAAGCGAATGATATTTCCGATAGTGACGATGAAGAAGAAGAGGGAGGAATGCGTGCTGGGAATCAAGAAAAAAATGCAATGAATGATTGCTTTTATGGGAAGGATGGCACAGAATTGAATAAAAGGAAGCTGCTGCTGTTGGTCGATTGGGCCATCACAACATTATGCGTTTCCGAGCTGGATCCTTAGAACGAAATTCGATTTCGATCGAGGTATTCAAGAAATTCTTCACACCAAACATATCGTTCATCATCACCAGCACGAATCGGTACGCGAAAGATTAAATCCTGATAAAACGAGTTTGGAAAGATTCAACTAGCATTGAATTAGATGCTTTCATGGGAATAGTTCTAGGCGCTGGTGTTTCACATAATAACATGCAGAAATCAGACTTTGTCCACAGGAAACTGATAAGACGCGCTGTAAAACTCTTTTGTGCAAAATGTTTAGAGCCAATATGTCTACAACATACAAAAGTTTGTTTTAGTTATATAAATAAAAATTAGTAACAGAATCTCTACCGCACTCCGTCATAGAATTGATAATAAACTCTGAAATAAGACAAGCTAATTTTGCACATACACCCGGCCTTGTATGTGCGAAATTTGCTTGACGCTAAAACAGATACAATAACGGGAGCACAGGCTGTACCTCAAAAGACCGGACATAACCAAAGTCCGTGATACATCGGTACATCGACTGAGTTTATATCTTGTACGATACTATCTCCAACATATTCTGCCATAATTTCAATATTATCGTTTTGAATCTCTTGCGATAGATGCATTTTTAGCATTTGTTGATAGCATTTATATTAAAGCTGTAAACATGTGGGAAACTATGTGCGGGGTCATTATGGAATATAAATATCTCGTTTCTAATGATGAGGGTGTAGTTTTAAAACGAAATAAATTTTTTGTATTACTAAAGTTCGACAGACGAGTGCATGATAAGTGTAAACTGGATTGACGCTCTCACTCCTCCGAATTTTAATGTCGCGCCTTGTACGTAAGTAGAGACAAGCGGTGGAATGACTGCATCAGTCCCGTTTACACTACTTAATGATGACTTATCATTGGAGTTGCTCAGTTTGCGTCAACAGTACTGAAACTATCCGAAATGACTGTACTAGAATATGATTACATCGGCATACAGCTTCTCAGTTTCAATGTATAGTACGAAGCTATCTCACTTTCTGTATTCGTATCACGCTATTTTAGCCTAGTACAGTCGTTTCCGATAGTTGTAGTACTATTGGCGCAAACCGAGCAAATCTACCTATCATGCACTCGTTTGTGGAATCTTTATTATATATCTTTTATTACAATAATAGGTCTAAAATCAATGAATGAACAGGAAACTGGCGGGCCTTATAAACAGACATTTTCACAATACAATTCATTCCTACATAAGCCACAGAAAATTCACGATCCTTAAATTTTGAGGATAAATTTTATAAGTATTTAAATCCATTTTAGTCCACAATGTAATTCTTAGTTGGCGCGCAACAAAGACGCGTGAGTTAGTGACTTCTGCATTTTCACTTTTAGGCGCGCTTGTGATATATCGATTTAGGATTTGACTTTCATTAAGCTAACCATTGTGTTCGAGGTACTAAATAAATCCAAAATTACGGCTGACCAATTAGCACAAAAAATTTATCATGTCGCAAATTCAAGTAAATGCTTAAATAATTCGTCTTTCCCGTAGAAAAGATCATATATTTCGAATTTTTCTTCGTTCTTTGCATCAGTAGGTACTATCAAAATTTAATAATTATATATTTATTACGCAGAGGTCACTACAGCAAAAACTAAATGTTATAACTATTATTAAGTTATTAAATTTGATGACGCATATGGGATTTAAATGAATTGTGTTTAAAACAATATTTACTTGTGACCCTTGTATATAATTACAGTTGGAACTGTATATATGTATATGTTTTTATCAAATTCTTTCTATATTCTATTTAACACCCCTCCAACCTGCCGCGTCTGCAATAATCCCCTCTTCCTCAAAGCAATTCTCGTACGATATCACGCCACCATATACGACATTCTTATGCGAACTGTTTACGTAGCTGGGCGGCTTGCAAGTTCAGCTAGTTCTACTAATTATTTTCAGTTAAGAGTGTTTATTTGTGTTATCGGCTTCTAGTAGTTAATCCACACTACGTTTTGGTGTGTAATTATCGAGAATTATACCTTGGAAAACAACAACAAAAGTATGTATTCATTAATTTCTTGTTTTCGTTGTCGGTTAACACTTATTGTACGTTTCAATTGTTCACGTAAATAAGTATTAATAATTTGTTTCGATAATGCGTGTTATGTATGTAGCAACAAACATTAAACACATGTACTATTGTAAAAATAACGGTCGACGCCATCTTCCCGTCAAATGGCGGCGAGGCTGCTGTTTTGACTATCCGTATAGTAGATAAACTACTATCGCTGAGCATTGACTTACTCAATATCTTTGGTTATCCCATTGTTTAATACTGTTTATATCTATTGTTTTTTATCCTTTAATTTCGTTTAGCAGTTACTGAAATACTCCTACAATGTCGTGACTTCCTCTATTTTGAATTACCTCGAACCTCGCCAATATATTTTGTGCGTAGCTTGTAACCTGTTTCGTCTAGAATCTAGAATTTCTCCCTCCCGTTTCGTTTTTCGAATTCTACGTTTATTTTAAGAATGTGTGGTGTGGGCTTTTGTTTTGTAACGGTTTTTATACTTTGTTTTTCGGTGGGACGTATACTCCCAGTCACGGAAGTTGGGACAGTTAATATTTTTTCAATATAAGTATTTAACTTGTACAAAAATAAAAATAAAACACAAAATCAGTTATATATAACAAAATATTGGTTTATTATGACAAAATGATAGCAAATAATAATATTTATCAAATACAATCATTAAACTTTCTTCTCGTCGAAGAATCCTCCTTTTGCATTCAATACGGCTCGAACAACTCTGGGCATTCTTTCGATAAGTTTTGTAAGTGTGTTGGGTGGTAAACTGTTCCATTGTTCTTGTAAAACATCCCAAAGGTGTTGTTTCGAAGTTGGAGCCACTTTTGGTACCTGTCTATCCAGCTCATCCCCCAAGAGTTCGATCGGGTTAAGATCGGGACTCTGTGGAGGCCATGACATTATTTGCAAGGTATTTTCTGTTTGTTGTGTATTCAAATAATCCCTACATACTAACGCCGTATGTTTAGGATCATTGTCTTGCATGAAGGTGAAATTCTCCCCTATCAATCGCTGGCCAGAAGGTACAGCATTATGCTCTAGAATATTTCTGTACTGTTCTTCTCATAATACCTTCTATCCGAACGAGATCTCCTACTCCTGCGTACGAAAAACAACCCCACACCATAACTGAGCCGCCACCATGTTTTACAGTGGGTGCTAGACATTCGCGAAGAATTGTTTCTGTCTTTGATCTCCGAACATAAACTCTTCTATTTTGTCCAAACACTTCAAACTTGGATTCGTCGGTCCAAAGCACAGTTTTCCACTCCTCCACCGTCCAATCTCGATGTCGTTGGGCCCACTGTAATCGTTTTAAACGATTGGTTCGCCTTAGTAGCGGTTTCCGTACAGCAATTCGTCCGAATAGGTTTGCCTCTCGCAAGCGATGTTGAATAGTGCTCACTGACACCGCGTTTTGACGATCGCGATTGAATTCTGCTGCTATTTGTGGTGGTGTCAGTCTTCTATTTCGTTTACTAATTAAAACGATTCGCTGTTCATCAACGTTGGTCGTAATACGAGACGGACCTGGTCGATCACGGTCATTTAAACTTTCTGTTGCACGGTACAGTTTTATAATATTGGCTACACTAGATTTTGCCAGATGCACTTTTTCGCCAATTTGTCGAACAGAATACCCTTCTTTATCGAGTGTGATCACGGACGATGGCTTTTCAGCACTGATCGGTTTTCCACGCGGCATTTTCACTGTTAATACTTTCAAAATTCGACCACTTGCACTTCGCGCGTACACGGAGACGTTTAGAAGTAAACTGAATGGCCCGAGGTACTAGAGGGATAGGATAGTACCTTGATGACCTTAAAATCGTTCTTGGAAATACCCTTGTAAATGTTTATGATACATAAAGCATTGTAATATTACTTGAATATTTCTTTCGGTAATACTATGAAATCATTATATTGCGATTATTAGGGTTTATTGTAATTAAGATGAAGTTCTATTGTAAATTCCATTAGTGCAGCATTCCTAATAATGCTGTATGATCCACTAACCAGTAATAATTACTACGCAGTAGAGTTCTTAGTATTGTGTAAGATTTTGAATTTTTATTGCACAGTATCCTAAATTTAAGAAGGTGGCCCAACTACCGTGACTGGGAGTGTATGTATGTATGTATATCCAAATGATTTCTCCATTAAAATAATCTGATCAATGTAGGATGTTTTTAAAGATCTCGATTACTTATTCATCAGAAAACTTTGTTTATAAAAACAGTAATATTTGGTGTAGGTATTTTTTAAATGTTGACGGTAACTTTCATTTGTCTGACTCATCAACGAATTTAGTTTAAAAAATTGATCTGGATCTTATACTATTTTGTGAAACCATGAAAGATACACAATAGCATCAAGAAAGTACAGTACAGTACTCTACAAAATTCAACGTTTTAGAAAGAAATGAAAGCCTGTAGATTATTTTCAATAACTATTGCGTAATATGAGGTACGAACAATATTCTAAGATAGGTATAAATAAAACATCCCTAACAATTTGAACATAATAACGTTGCTGCCACGAATTGCTTAACCCATTTTTCACCGCACCTACTTCCTCTTGACCGATTTGCATAAAAATTAATTTAGAGTCTATTTTGATCCTAATTAAGAAAATTTCAAACTTCGAAGTCAGTGGCTTTTCCATTTTCCCGGAGAATGAGTGGTGATCATAATCACCACCGGTGGAATATGTAGGTATACAAAAAAAAAGATGTTTTAAGAGTATTTAAAGGTTATTTTATTCAATAATAAAAGTTACATATTGTGGGAAACTTTCGTATGCATTTCGTATGCAAGTGTACCTCGCACTTTTTACACATAAATGGGGCGTGGAATTGTTTGCACCGACGTTTTTTACCTTCCTCTTGCTTCGCATTTAAGTGTTGGGTCACTTTGGAGTGTTTTAATCTTGCCTCCATTGCTCCCATTTGCTGTTCGTCTGTATCCTCGCAGACGAGCTGAGTTCTTGCAGTCCCCGACCAAAATTCATTTTCGACCACATATTCAGCTCGAGTTCGCCACATACTTCACGTATCGCACTATTTTCTTGATCGTCTACGATAGTTTCATCAATGTTTTCTTCATCGCTGACAACGTCAACCTTAGGCGGAATATACATAACATTGCGGGCATTGTCACGAATCTGTGTGTTCTCTGATCCATCATCAGAGTCTTCCAATACATCCATTATTTCCCTCATTCTTAAAGCACGCTTATTACCAAAGCCAACAACTATAAAAGATTTTTATTTGTTTTTTTTTTTGTCATTCTGTATATGTTATTCTCTGAAACTTTCCGGACATTTTTAAATACGTAATTACGGTCGACTGCTTTGCAAAACTTTCAACAATAAACTGATTTAAACCAGTGTTTTAATTTTTCTTGTTAATGCGCAAAGCCAAATATAAAAATACTCTTACAATGACAAAGAGAGCAATTAGCTATCCACATACTTGATTGCTTTGATATACCATTATAATCGTACAATTGAGGAAAAATCAAGAGCAGAATACTAATACATTCTTTATAATATAAGCAAATCAATCAGCAAACGTTTTTGCTGATCACGGGAAAGCAATAACAAATCAAATGATACAATCTTTCTGTTAGTTTTGTTTTATTCGTTATAATAAAGCGCTATAATAGCAATAGCATACGTTGCTTTTGTTTTTGATGACACAATATAAAAGCATATGTACAAAAATGTGCGTAAACCGTACTAATAAGCATACGTTTTCAGCCATTGGTGACTATAATCACCACAATCATCAATGAATTTTACATTATTTATGAGTATTATTGTGTTGCATAGGACTCCAAAGAAATAAGTAAACATTTATATCAATAAAAATAGCCGGATAGCATACTTGCTACAAAATACTTGTTCACTCAAGAATGGTTGTTGTATCATGTGCCGAAGTGATTATGTACCATCACGGACTTTGGTTATGTCGGGTCTTTTGATGTACAGCCTGTGCTCCTGTTATTGTATCGGTTAGCGTTAAGCAAATGTCGCACATACACCCGGTCTTGTATGTGCAAAATTTGCGTGACGCTAAAAGCGATACAATAACAGGAGCACAGGCTGCAGCTCAAAAGACCGGACATGACCAAAGTCCGTGATGGTACTTCCCCGTAACACAACTGTTAGTTTCTATGGAATACTTACGAATGGTTTTGAAGAGATATAAGAGCTGTTGGCAAATAAAACTGCTTAAGTATAACCAATTCAAGACAGAATATTATGGTAATATACGAAAATCTGGCCATTCGTGATAAGAAACTTGCGTATTATCTATCCACTATGTATTAGCCGTAGTAGACGTAAAAGGAGAATATACATAGCAAATATCAGGTTACAAAAATAGACTATCCACGCTTAATTTTGTGTTGGTTATGAAAGTACTGATGTTGTGAACAGTTCGACGAAGTAACGTTGCTGTTCTATATCTCGGTTTCTCGTATTCAAATTTGTTATGCTTACTCTCTATCTATATGGAAATACTATTCGTATTTGGTGTTACCCAAAATAATCTACATGCTATTATTTTCTAGTTCCCGTACCTACGCTTTATTTTGAGGGCAAGTATACCTATATACACTTGTCTCCCCGAATTGATTCATTATAGTTATATCTGATCAAAAATGTTTGAATTTCGTTTTACTGTTTTGGGATGCGGCCATGCTTCGTCTGAAAATAATTTTCAGCATATTTTTACATTTAAGGCCGTCATGACAATTAAGAAACAACACTTTTTCTGTTAAAGTAAGGTGCCATTTTAGTCAATGCTACGGCAAAATATGGAGAAAAACTGTCCAGAGTATGAAGTTATGACCCTATACAAAATTTTACAAATATCGGATCATTGGCTAAATCAGCATTTGTTTTGTATTCTTACATTTTAACTTAAAAAGTGAAAACAGAAGTGTACTTGGAACGTTATCATTTTTATTCCGTTGAATTTTATTTAGTGCTTTAATTACCCTAATCGTGATGGAGGATAACTAAAACCCATTATATTAAAATGATTTGGCTTATTGAATGTATTATTGAATAATTGCAACGGGTGGCACTATTTTCTTTTGAATCAACAATCTGGCGAACAAATGAAATTAAGAGTTTTCTGTTCCCACACATTTAGCAAAATTATTTTTATTATTAATAATGCTCAACATGCCTTGCAGACCTTGGGCATGTGCTACACAGTTTTACAGCTATTAAAATTAATCATAGTTCTAGCCTAACTTAACAAAATAGCTACAACTTTTCTAAGACTTCTTCTACTATTTTTGTCCATATTACCCTATCCCTTGCTCTTTCTCCCCAGTCCCCAACGCTGATCTTCTGCATATCTTCTTCGACGCTGTTGAACCATCTCTTGCGAGGCCTGCCCTTCCTTTTTTCCCAACTCGTTTTCTGCTTAACACCATTTTAGGCATTCTATCTTTATTAAGTCTTTGGACATGGCCTAGCCATCTTATGCGTTGTACTCTAGCCACTGTTGTTATCCTAGGTTCATTGAATATACTCTTCACCTCTTCGTTTGTCCTTCGCCGCCATCCGTCCTTCGTGTTTATTCCTCCGTATATTGCTCTGAGAATTCTTCTCTCCCATCTTTCCAGCTTTCCCTCATCCTCCTTTAGAACCCATGCCTCGCACGCATACGTAACTGTTGGCCTAATTACCGTATTCTATATTCTCTCCTTAGTTCTTCTTGATACAAATTTTGATTTCATTAGTGGTCTTAACATCCCGAACTTCATACTTTCCCTTTGTTATCCGAGCCTCTATCTCCGATCCTTCCTGGCCGTTTTCCTTAACTTTCACACCTAGGTAAATAAATTCTTCCACCCTTTCGAAGGTAAGACATTTTTCTTTTGTTTGCACTATTAATTGTGTATCCATATCATTCTCTGTGTCCCCCATTATCATGTATTTTGTTTTACTTTGATTAATTTCCAGTCCATAACTCTTGGATACATTTACTATTTTTCTTATGGTTCTTTGTAGTTCCCTTTTTGTTTTCGCTACTATAGCTAGGTCGTCTGCAAATGCTATACATTGGTGATCATTTTTCATTATTGTTTCATCCATCTTAATCCCACTTTTTCTCATTACAGCCTTCAGAACTAGGTTAAATATTGTTGTTGACATTGGATGTCCTTGTCTCAGTCCCTGCTCTACTGTGAATTCGCTAGACCTTTCCCCCTTCCATAGAATTTGATTTTTGTTTGTTTTAAAGTCGCTTTGACTAAACTTATCAGTTTGCTAGGTACCCTCAATTCCTCCAAGGCCTGATACACTTGCTTCCTCCGGATCCGGTCATACGCCTGCTTATAGTCTACGAAAAGCACATATAACGCAGTTTTATATTCATAACAGCTTGGTTGTATTTCCTTAAGTGTAAAAATTTGATCCATTACTGATCTATTTCTCCTAAATCCTGCTTGGTACTCTCCTACAGTATTTTCCATAACTTCGTTTAATCTTGAACGCAAAATCTGTGCCAATATTTTATAAGTTGTTTCCAGCAATGCAATGCCTCTGTAATTTTCACATCTCTGTTTATCCCCCTTCTTATATATTGGGCATATTTCGGCCTTCATGCAATCCTCCAGTATTGTTTCCTGCTCCCAGATTTTCCTAATGAGTATGTATATTTGTTCTTGTAATAGCTCCCCTCCTGCTTTAATCATTTCCGCCGTGATTTCCGATGCTCCTGGGCTCTTATTATTTTTCTGGTTTTTGATTATTAATGCAATCTCTTCTCTGGACGGAACCTCTACTATCGTTTCATTTCGGTCTACCGCTTCCCTCGTATACTGCTCCTGCTCCTCCTCACCATTTAGCACCTGCCGGAAGTAGTCTTTCCACCTTTCAAGGACCTCTTTCGTTTCGCTTATTAGCAAAATTGGAAGACTAATAAATAATGTTCCCTTTTTGCTTAAATTTTCAACTGAAAATAGCTTTGAAGATCTTTTCCATGCATCTCAACATTATCATGCTAGCTTCTATTTTATAGGTGTCCTCCTGGTTAATTTTTGGTTCCACGGGATGAAGAGATGACGTATTTCTTCGCAACGTGGCCTTCCACCTCTGAAAGACAATGGAAAATGCTTTATATAATAAACAGTGAAAGGTAATTTGCATTAATTTAATGTTCTAATTGCCCTGATAATGGTAAAGGATAATCAAAATCCATTATATTAAGTTACCTTTGATTTTTAAATGTGCCATTTATTGCAACGAATAATTGCAACAGCTGGTACTATTTTCATCAAAATCGTCAATATTTTGGCGAATAAATGAAATTAAGGATTTTCTGTTACAATACATTTATTGGAATGATCTAGATATGTACGTATTTTGATAAGCAAATTATAATCTTCAATGTTACTGTTTCATGTAAATATTCGACGCGAAAGAAGAGTAGAATGTTACTCTTCTAAATTTTTGTAAATACTTGTCTTCTTTATACTACTGCGAATTAAGAGCAAGAAAGCTATAGTGTCTAACACCAACTTGCTAGTGTAAATTTTTTCAAGATTAGATATTTATGTACATGAAAAAATTAGAAAATTTTAATAATGCACCCTTTCCTTAATTTTTCAACTGAAAATAGTTTTGAAAATCTTTTCCATGCATTTCAACATTATCATGCTAGCATCTATTTTATAGGCGTCCCCCTGGTTAATTTTTGGTTCCGCAGGATGAAGCGATGACGTATTTTTTCGGAATGTGACCTTCCACCTATGAAAGACAATGGATTTTTATATAATGGACAGTCAAAGGTAATTATTACATTTTGTATTTATAAGTAAAACGCAGAAGTATTTTTAGTATCTCTTTCAATTTTGATTACTTACATTAGGACCAGTACACTAAAATTTTGAAATAGTAGTTTATGCTAAATTGGCCCGTCAGTTATAATAATTCTCTCTTAATTGCTTTTGTTATCACTAGTTCAGTATACCTTCCTGTGCGATGTTGTAAATAGTATAATTTTTTGTACCTATTGTCACCTACTGAGGGATACCGGAAACAGTTTTGGTAGCAGCATCTCTTTGTTGATTTCGTAGGTGAGATTAACATTCTTATGTCACATGTGCTTCGTATTAATACATAGTTGTATTTATATAGGTGTTACTTGTCCTGTATAACTATTAGGAATAGGAGTGCGAGCATTGCCATTCATATCGCCCGATGTTTTGGTAGAATTGCTCACATTCAAAGGTAAGGCTTAAAATCTTTGTTTTACGTTAACCTTTTGCACTTCTTACCTGACACTGTATTATTCCGATAAAACTTCTCGCCGCACCGTTATTTATTAAATTCGGTGGCATGCGTTTCGCCAGCGATGATCTTCAAATTATAGTTTACCAAATGTGTTAGTCTCGTTGGCGAATCACATTTTAGGGAATATATGAAATTGTGTGATAAATAGTGCTCTATTGTCTGTGGGATGTTCCGTTTTTCCTAGGAATGCGTCCGACGTGACTTTGTAAGGGTTGCATGCGCCTATATGCCGCCAAAACTAACAGTCAATATTTGATAAATATAATGCAAGGTACGGCTGAATAGATTAAGCAGCTTTGAGTGGTTATAAAAAATTAACGAAGGAATATGGCCAAACCTGAGTTTATTCTCACAATGAATACCATTTTATAGTCAAGTTTTGAAAATACTGTACTCGAGATGGGCGGCCCTTGGTAGCAAAACTCTGTTGGAGACGATTTCGGAAGTTCTGTACTGCTCGTTCACAAATTGCGAGATATCTCCTAAGAAAGGAATCGCAAATGCTCAAATATGGTGACCGTGCCTGCTATATTACCCCACATAATCCCTCTGAGAAACTAGGCTTCCAAGAAACATTTCATTGAAAACTGAATTTCGGATTGCGACTGAAGCACTATCCTGTTTGAATCATAACTCTCCCTATTCTGCTTCTGCGACATTCTCTTCTATTATAGACCGCAGAACATTTTTCTTAATTCAGATATACCGTTCGGTATCTACGGTCACGCTTTTCTCCAACAAACGAGAATCCGATCGCTCCGAATTGCAACATCCCATAGCTAGTTTAGGGAAATGTAGCGTTCTTTCATGAATCATTCGGGGGAATTTTCAGCCCAGTACCGGAAATTTTGCGAGTGATGAGAATGGGGGCCGCAGCTAAAGAAGGAATTTGTGGAAGCATCTTATCACACTAAGGATAAAACTTCAAATCTAAATGAAGAATCCTCCTCCGACTGAGGTGTGACATTCCTAAAGCAACAGCATGCTTTCGAACTGAACATTTTGGCGACTTGTTCCTCTTCAAAGCGGACTATCTGTTCGCTTCGACGATATAAATCTATGACCCTATTGTGTTCGCTTCAAAGTCGGCGTTGTGGAACCCTGGTCGAAATATTTTTTTACGTTGCGATTACAGACTAGTTGTTTTTGAGATATACACCTACAAAAATCCCTCCATGTATCGACTGTATCAAGTACACACCCTTTATGAGATCCTTAGCCGTCTTGGAAGGCAAGACTTTGAACACCTGGTGTAATACATTGATAGTTCATTACAATTACCTATACACTGCTGGTCATGGAGAGTTGAAGTGCATAAAGTTTTCAATGAACAGCAGTGTATTTACACGTATGTTTAATCATTAAATTTTTTTCTTATTTAAAGCAGAAAGATGGTTACAATAGTGTAAACGGATACGAAGATGTTATTTCTGAACGCGATTGTCCTTACCAACTGTTTATCAATTTTGTCGTCGTAGGTAGAGTCAGTACGAAATTTGTTGAGGCAGACTTCCTAGAGGGTCGGTACGTCATTTCTTGGAAGAAACGGTACTCGACCTAAGAGTCTGTTGCGATTAGGTATTTGCAAGTCGTGCCGTGCCTTAAAATTTCTGGGAATTTTGGCTCGACAAATATCGTACCGGCTATACAGAGAAGCACTTTATATACAGCCTACTCGCGGTAAAACTCTAATATCTAAAAATTGAAAATGCTGTCCTTTCAAATAGACTGTTGTAAATCTTTTTTAACATTTCGAATAGAGTGTTGTTAGTTATCTTTGCATTTTAAATTCATATATTTCAAGTACAAATACTTCGGTATGTTGATAGTTTCTCTTTGATTGCATTATTGGGGCGCGAATGGTGGAATTTGTAGTAGCTTTGTTTGTTTGTTTTTTTAAGTACCAAATCGAATTCTAACGTAATTTTCATTTCCAGATTAATGGGAACAAACCGCGGTTGAATCAAATAAGGAACCAAGGACTGAATCACATAACTGGTGTTGATAAGGTTCTAGTATGTCTTGCCGATGCTAGTAATAAATATTTGCTGTCCAAAGTAATACATTTATTTTGCTAAAATTTGTTTTTTTTTTTAGGTAAGTGGCATATTCATTAATTTCCAATCGACTGACAGGATGTGTACATTCTCATCGCTCCAAGATGTCTTACATGGTCCACTTGTTTCACTAAGATAAGTTTTTACATTTCTAATTTTTGTTGGTTATCTGTAAAAAATTATTTGCGGAGATAGATATTTACTTTTGAATGATTATGGCATTCATGACGATCGTAATCCCATAATACGAAGCCTAAACTTCATACCAGTTTTTCGACCATATCCTACTTAACGTTGTATGTTACCTTGTACAATGTTTTTTTCGATTCTGGTTTCTTTTCTTGTATAATACTGTTCAGTTTTGTTAACTGATCAGTGTGTGCGTTTGAATTGTTCATCATTTCATGTTTATCATTTGATCCAAAACTACCCGAACGAAGACAAACCAATTTTGACATTGGCGCCTTTGTAACGCTTTTTGTTGGTTTACACGAATCTGATGAAAGGTAATGGAATCTGTGCGTTGGGCGCATCTAAAATATTCAGTAGTGACATCTAAAAAGTATTGCATTTGAAATCAATTGCTGGTACGATATAATTGCTATAATTCAAGCGTATTTGTCTGTACAAAATTCTGTTACCGATTTTCTTTATGTGGAATGTGTTCACAAATTAGATGATTGATTACTTGGTTATTATTTTTTCGAACTTATGATCCATGAATTAGTTTTTATTACGTTTTAGCTATGCTCATTCGTTACATTGCTGATTTTGTTAATATGCATATTATTCGCGATTTTATTAAGTTTACAATGTTGCATTAGTCAGAATTTCAGAACGGATGAATTACGGTGTACAGTTGTTTGTACTTTCTTGCTAAGCTTAATGTAATTACTATTGATAATGCCATTGTTGCATCATTGTCTTCTACTACTTGAGGTTGATGATGCGATGTTTGTCATAAATAGGAACTCGCTGATCTCTTCTTAATTCAGCCATACTGAAATGCTAGCTTATATGCAGTACTGTCAGATACAATTTACATAGCTTGCATATCGCTTTAAATGTAGTGGTGGGTTGGCCTATGAAGTTTTCAGATGCCACGGTAGTCACTATCAACGATTACAGCTTCGTTCCAACTCTGCACACAACCAGTTTGTGAATCGTCGGGTACATGCGGAAAGCAAACTTGGAACACCAAATTTTCGCTGCGTATGTGCCCGACAATCCACAACTAGTCTTGTGCCGCGTTGGAACGAATCTAATGTTCTATTTCAGCTAAGTTAAAAACTGAAGGTACGATATATGTTTGGGAAGGTGTGTTTGTGGTGTATCCTACCTATACATTCATTCACGCTGTATTTTCTTTCGGACTTCGTTATAATGATCTAAATGCGTCCATTTGTGCGTCCGGATTTGTGTAGGCCGTGTCTGACGTCGTCGAGGCACCGCTACCGGAGATGGACAAAATTCGCTGAGCGTTTCCGGTCGTTCTAATGCGGAACCAATTGCACCCGCGTACTCCGAATGTTTACATTTTGTCGCCCTTGAAAGTAAATGATCGTATGTCCGAAGTTGATACTAGAAATGTTGGGTTGTTGAAACCGGTAATTGGCCGGCAGATTGCATTGAAATTTAGCCAGCATTAATACTTAAAAATAGAGGGCGAAACTAGGGTTTTAAATGTTTTTTTTTGTATTTTGTTTGTTTACTTTTATGGCTTGGTGGATATCCAGTGTTTGGGTAACTTTAAAGCTTGTAGTAACATATAATGTAATAATAAATAAAAATGAAATAGCAAGGGACAAAAGGAGAAAATAAAAGCAAAAGATACTATTGCGAGTAAAGTCCGGGCGTCAATATCCCACTTTGCGGCACGTGGACGTGCCCTGTGTAACAGCTAATAACGTGAGCAATCTTCATGCAGATGGTTAAGTACTTTAGGTTTAAAGTTATTCAAACACCGGATACTGACCAGTGTTTTTTTAAGGTTTCTGTATTCATTTTTAAATTACTTCGAAATTATTCACTATAGAATGAATAATAGCTTCATTAAAGCCAGCAAAATTAAATTTAATTAAAAACGTAGATATAAAGATAAGTAGAAGTTCTCCAACGCCTTCGGCTGAACGACATTCATAAAAGTCATTATTTTCTCGGTGTAGCCGCTCTGGTTTTTGGTTTTTGAGTAGCACAGTGTACGCAAAAGTGATAATTCATCTCTGCATTTGTTTACTTAAACGTAATTGTAGGATAAGTTTGGGTTAGGTGGCTATAACGCTATATAAATTACGATGCTTTTGAGAACACTGACGGAAGAATAATTCGAAATTTTGAAGAAATATCTGAAAGATCGCTTATAAAATTACTAGAATTCTAAAACCCTCAATGGCTTGCAACGTTTCATTCTATTTTCTTTTATAGACGTGTATAAGATGACTATCTATCTCACAATTTTAGGGTGCTTGCCAATACCTATTTTAGTACTGGTAGTACTGGGGTAGAGATGACATTTTTTTTTCAAAACATACTTTTGTGATTCGGCACATCTAATAAAATACTATTAACAATATTTATTGTTTTCTAACCAAAAATAAACTGTAAAACGACGCCCACTTCAACTACTTCAGATATTTCAGCTATAGCATTTGGACTTTTGTTATACTTATAGAAATTAGAATTGTTGGTGCACAGCTCATGCGAGATAGACATTGTACTCAATCATCTGTACGTTTTGTCGGTAGTCATCTTCTTGATCATCACTTTCAAGCACCACGTCAATTTCTGGCTCCCAGCTTGAACTAACTTTTATTTTGATTTTTTCCATCCTCGTTTTCACCGTTTCTTTTTCTTGTCTTCTATTTTAGTTCTATTCATTGTCTTGTCTTGTTAACATATTTCACGGATTTCGATAACGTTTTCAACGGAAGTCAGCGCAGCTTCCATATTTCTGTAGCTTCTTTTTTGTTTCTTGACTATTTAGGAACTGAGAAAGTTTCCACTAGAAGCTTTTCGAGAGTGATATCAGCATTAAGAGTATTTAGGAGCTGTGATATTTCTCTTGAATTATAACTATTCGGGAGATTTTTCGGCGTCTTGTTTTGGGAATAATATTAAAATTTTCATCTTGGATTAGTTCGAACTGATTGGTGACAAGAAACATAAAAATATTATTTTAAAGATTTAAACATTGCTCCGCCAAGAGGTTGAAAATAATGAGTTAGGTGACCTGGCAAACACAACAATACAACGTCGTTGTTTCCAGCTACTTTAAGCAGTTCCCATGGAAGTGACGTGCCCATTTAAAACCAACTAGAATTTGCTAACTCGTTTTGTATGAAAACGATATAATTTTTCGGGCAAGTTATGAAAATAGCAATGTTAACCTAAACCGATTTGTCTGACCTAAATGGGTTTATATATTTCTGTTTTAATTAAAACCAATTGAAACTATAAATCAGACGTGGCTTTTAACATTCTATTGAAACGTATAGCCCGCTGATAGTTCACAGTAACAGAAACGTTATTATACACACATCATTGATTTATCGACGTTGATCATCTCATCCGTCTGGCCACCTAACTCGGGCTTACGTTAACCTTAAAAATTTAATAGATAAGAGCTACGCGTAAGAAAGTCTAATGGTGATTATGTATACTTTAAAGCATTTTAGTTGAAAACTTCCAAAAAGAAAAATTTATAAGAACAGTACAATCGGTAATATCTTGATAGTATCATGAAAATAGTAGATATAAAAAGAAAAATAATATCACGTCATAAAAATATTTCATAGGTAGGTGAATATATGTAGATCCCGTAGAAACAACTATTAATCTACAATTTAAACTTGCTTGCTAATTAAAATGGAAAATGGTTTGCTAATAAGTTCTGCCAAGCTGCGGTGATTTTTTTATCCTTAAATAAATGAAAAATCGTCATCAAATCGTTCTAAAACTATTTATCCTCGCTTACAAACGTGCACTAATGTTTTAGTTCACGGTACCTTTAGCCTATTGTGTATCTTTTTATTAGGATATTTATTAATATCTCTGAACAAAACTGAAGATGCTATAGTAAGTATTAAATTAGCCTTGGGATATTATAGGAAGTGAACAGCAACGAAAACTTTTTTGATATCTAGATTACTTCATGTAAACATCAATGTCACGCACTAATGGAGTTCCGTTCAAAATTAATACCCTTGGAATGATTCCATTAAGTTCAGAAAGTCGTCCTATTGCTAGATACTTCAATGAACAACTCTGTTTATAACTGCAAGTAGAAAAATATTCGCGTTTTTTTATTGGAGAACAAACCGTAACTAGTGAACCACTATTTGAATGAAATTTCGTGTAGGTATAACCTGCTTCTTTATCCTCCGATTATAGTGTTGAACTTGAATGTTGGACACCTGCAGTTTTTGTTTGCTTTAACGTATTTCATAAATGTACATGCACCATTCGGTGACAATTTGATATTAAACTGGTGCATGTCAGATGGGTAAATACTTAAAACTATTGCGTATGATTTTTGTTTTCCATAAGAGATATAGGTAAAACGAGTACATATAAAAAGTAGTTTATTTCAGAAATACTAAGGCAATGTGATGTCATTTGGTTAAATAAGAACGTTATTCTAAATCAACGTCGTTGACTGAGTTGATTGCACGAAGTTTCTTTGAACACGGTAAATTTTGATTCGTTATAACAGACACGGAAGAAGAACGCGAACTAGTAAATATTTGAGGAATATGTGAAATTTATCGAGGCAATAGGAAGTAACAGAATGTATAGAATTTCTTTATTGGTAATTTAACTTATTAACATATTAGTAGACTACATTTTCACAATATATTTGACTTTTCCAATAAATTTTGAGGCCGAGTAGTTTGTTCCTAAGGTGTAATATTAGTGGTCCTATATCAATAGGTACTGCAAGCACACGTTCTCTGAAGTAATTTTGCAACCACTACTCAATGTCATAACTTCTGCTTGGTTGTGTTACATAATTTTTAATTGGTCTCTCCCTAATTTTTATCTGAGCCATTTGTCTTACCGCCTCGCTTTCTTCTCCTCCACACCAGCCATTTCAAGAGTAATCCATTTCTTTCTTCTGTTTAGTGTTAATTGATGAAGATTTCCACTCTACATCTGCCGCTCGCGTTCCCTTATTCATTTATTTTTGTTCAAACCCCGCCTTGTATTAGTCCCTCGTCCTGCTACTTTTTGACAGTGTTGAGAAACATACATTTCTACTCCCAGAGTAATTTCAACACATTGCTGATCGAACTAATTGCGCCTGAGTATATGCAAGCCACAACGCATTCTTTAATATATGATGCCGGAAAATCTGCAGAATCGGTCGTTCTTAGACATAACTATTACAAACCGGGGAGATTTCGAAGGGTTGAGAATGTGTCAATATTACCTCTTTACACCATTTCAGTTACTATTTCTTCATTCATACGCAATAAAAATCAATACTGTTCTACTATTTCGAATATACGTACATGCATATATTTTCAACGTTTGTCTCGTACTTTTTTTTGTTTTTGTCTTGTGTTCGATATCGCACTCTACTTATTAAATCATTAGAATACATTAAAGAGCTCGCTTTCCGTTGGAATTATCTGTTCTCTTATCTCGTGAAATTATATGTTATATTTCCACGGAAGTTTGTTACTAGTCCCTAAGTCTCTAAGATTGTAACTTTATAGGATGCACCTACAGTCTCAACCATATAAATATTGTTTAGTGATCTAGTAATACATATTTCGTCGAGATTCTTATTTGTATGTATTTTATTTTAACATTTTTCGTTGAAAGTAACAGTGTACTTTACGGACAATATTACAAGTCTTTAGTTTGTAAAACATTGATTGGACGTATTGGAATATTTCGGATATAATGTAGGTACTTTTTTATAGAAAGTAAAACCAAATTTATAGCTTGCGATGCAGCTATAGCTGACTAAGCATGTCATCCAATTACAGCAGATCATTGATCTATTTTGGTCTTGATTGAGTAGAAACTTCTAATATCCAAAATGGGCAATGGATTTCATAATTATTTATGGCATTAAGAAGGAATCCGGGTTTTATTTTACATTATTTTCCTCTCTTTGCGGGAATGCAACCAGTCCACATTTTTCTCTCTTGGTGTATTCGTTACTAATAGAAAAATGTCAAAATTTATATTATCTTTATTTGAGCTTTTCTATACCTATTATTCAATAGACACAAGAGCAATTGTCACGGGGTCTTGCTCAGGGGTAAACGATTGTTTATTAGAAAATTCTGCACACTCATAAATACAGATAAATCAATGTGACAATTTTCGTTCTATATATAATTAAATGTAAGATTATTAGTCTACAAATAGGTGGAAATGTTGAAACATTTGTACCCAGAAAATTGTAAAAGATTATTTATTCCTTAAAAGTTATTTTCCGCTTGATTAAACATGCACGTAACGATATACATACAAACCGGTATTTGTTTCAATTGTAGGAAACTGTTCTATATAGGGAGTAAAATTTATAAGAAATAATAAAAATATATAGGGACACATTTTCTATGTAGACTCATAATTTTGCTTTAATTTAGTTTGGCGTTTCCAACTGATTAGATGATAGATGACCTACTTTTCAAACTTATCTGCCCACTATTCATTCCTTAATAACAACAGTTAACCGATACATAGGCACGATAAATAGTAGATAATAGTAATAGATAAACTAAAAATCACTTATCAAAAATGAAGAAATGAACCTGTAGGTGACTGGTAGACATAAATACAGGGGTGTAATAACACTAAAGGAGGGTAGACCAAGAATGGGAAAAGGTATAAGATTTAGAGATAAATGAACTATTTTGGGGACGAACACTATTTTACGGATGACAGATATTTACGGGGTGACTCCAAATGTCGAATAAAAAATTCAAGCCAAACTTCACAATTAAGAACAATAAAATGATTTGATCGTTATTAAACTAATACCACATTTTCAAAAAGGCAACTTATAGCTTACTAAGTCGACTCTTCAATAGGAAATCTTTATGTGAATTGCGTATCCTTAGTGCCCAAAAAAGTGAAGGAATTAATTGATGCAATACAATTCGTTTCAGTGTAAATGCAATAATGCTCTTCTAACTTTAAAACGGCGCATAGAGAAGGTGAAACACTAGAAAGTGGCTCCTACAAAGTACAACGCGTACAACAACTAAAAATTCCAAATCTATCCCAAGTGTTGCTGAACAATATTTGTACACAAAGGTAATAGCTAACTAGTAACAGAGTAAAGGAGCATTATCAATTTCCAACAGGGATTACGTGTGTATTCATTATAGTACATAGTCCAGCATGAAATATATTAGGCATTAATGAAACCAAACACTTATTGTTGTAATAATTAAAAATCAACTTGTCTGATCTTCATATCTTCTAATTTTGAACAACTTAGGGGCATGGAGATCCAACATAAATTTAATTTTTTAAAGTTTGTTACCATTGCTCCCAACGCGCCTGAATTCAAAGCAAAATTGATAGTAACTTTTAGCCTTCCAATCGCATTTTCCGCAGAAACGGTGGTGAATTTGCCACGTGTAATTTAAACACTTATGATGATGACCTGTTTTTTGAAGCGGGGAAAAGTGCGCAATTACCATTGTAGCCAATACATCCTTTCTGGTGTCAAGTATCTAATCATCGTTTATCATTTGGTTCATTCCGCTACTCGTTTGCTCTGTCACCAAGTTGGCTGGACTTCGTTTTGATAGTTGATAGTTGAAATCTAATTAAGTTTCTTACTAGATAATAAAAATATTTATTAAGTAGAACTTCACATACAGTTTTAAAAAGTATTCCAGACAAATTGATATTAACAACTTGAATAAATCTAGAAATAAATAATTGAATCACGTTAAAGGGCATAATACAGCTGGAAAGCGATATAGCACATATAGTTCAACCACCTTTACTTGACGGACCTTCTTGAAGTACGGACACCAAACACAAACATTAGTATAATATTTTCACTAAAAATGTTTATGTACATATGTACCATTGTTCTATAAGATTGTACCACCGTTGTGTATGCTAAGAAGATATAAAAGAAGTTCTCAACCAGATGGTTGTTTTCGTTTGCGCACACTTGAGTGTTTCTGACATATTCTTGTTTGGCTTGTTCAACAGCATGTCTCAAATTAACCAAAAATGGCAGAATTCTTCCGTAAATTACCACTTGGATATCCCCCCACAGATGTTTTATGGGTTTCAATCGTTGTCTTTGAGTGGGTCAATCCAGTACATCAATTTTGTCCTCATCCCATCGTTTATATTTTTTTGCATCAAACTGCGGATTCTACTGCGATACTGAAATTCAGTAAGTTTTTTCTTTTGGGATTCCCACGTTAGGTCCAACACCATACCACCATATTCACTTCTATGTTCCCGTTCCAGTCTGAACCGCATCCATTATTATTCCGTTCATATATCCACACAGTTTTTCTCCAATTAAATCTGTCAGTGCAAATATCAATTGTTTTCATCCATTTATATTAGAAATATGTGACTTTTCTTTAAAAATTCATTCGTACTTGCAGTTATTGTTGGATCTTGGTTTCCTTTTTACCCTTAGTAGCGGTGTGTTAAATTAACAGTTTCAATCCTATTTTGCATAAACATTTTTAAATGTTCTGATGTTTCTGCTTGGGCCGAAATTGATTTGTCGTTTGTTTCATTTCAAAGTAATTCTTCTTTGTTTTGCAGTAGGTACTATGCTTTGATTTGCACATAAAAAACAAGTAAAATCATTGACGCCGAACGTTTTAATAGGTTAAGGACTTTTGAATCGTCGCTTAGGGCCGTAAATTAAAGCAAACAATTTATAGTTTGTCTCTAAACACTAATTACAAACTCTGCTCTTTATATGTCGACTATTATTTCAGGGAAACTAACAACGTCTCTATGTAATGGTATAATATGTTTGTTTCGAACCATTTAATACAGGGAAGTCCTGACTCCAAATGCGCGGACGTTTGAGTTTACTTGGTCGTAGTACACATTACTTTATTTATCATTATTGCAAACAAATTACCTCCTCTAAAGAGAGCAATACACTGAGAAATACGATTTGTATTACTCGGTAGTTTTGGAATAGCAAGAAAAGGTTCTATACACATTTGTGTATTTTACCTACCTATTCATGTGTAAGACAGTATCCTCCTCGGTACAATTATTTTTTAGGGTAACCTATTTCATTGCTATCACTGAAGATACCGCTTCGTTTCTGATAGTTCCCTAATTTATTTACACAGTTTCCATATAATTAGAGTTTGGTTAATTTTACTAAATTAAATTTAAAGAGTGTAAATCCATTTAATCCGTTCGGCAGGATTTCAAATAAACCGTAGAACATCCACGAGATGCTAAATTAAGTTTGTTATACCGATCATCTGTTCTCAATAATTCAAAAGACATAATTCATTAAAACTTGAGTATACTTAGACTGAGGTTCGCCTTATTTGGTGCCCAATACTCTTCCTTTTATATGTATATCTGTGTTCAATCACATTCATTAAAATGACAATAAGTTACGGTATATTAAATACAAGTACTCCATCTAGTTTATGGGACTGATTTATTTTATTTATTTGAAGCTGTAAGTACGTAGCTCAATATTTTGGTTTCAATATGGCAGAAGAGTAGAGATACAGCCTATGATTTTATAAAATTTTGCTAAATATACTATCCATTAATCTATTTCATTGCATTTTAGCAAACTATGTTATTAGTAGATTATATACTATTGTGATTATTAGAGAGCAATACTGATGTATGTTTGCCAAGGATTTTGTAACATCTTATTGAATTAGAAGGCTTCTGCTTCCATGACATGGAATAATGTGTTGAAACAGCTATGTTGCTAATGAACGGCGTAAACCATTATGTGTAGTGTTTAATGGACATCTCGGGGATGCGAATTTCATGTGACATACTGGACATTTTTACTATTTCGTCGACTATAAACAGTTTCAAACGAAGAATGCGCTGGAGGAATAATTATAATAATAATTATAATCATGAACATTACAACATGAAGGCAAAATGATTTATTTCGCGTCTGTCGATATGGCAATAGTTTCTGATACTTTCCCCCGACGAAGGATGCCTCGTCATCTACAAAACAGAAAAATAGATGACAACCCGATAGCAGCAATTCCAAGTCTGTACGAGAACTTCTAACCTATGTAACCGACAATGGTAGGAGCTCGGATGAATTCATAATCAGCGAGGGTCTTAGCCAAGGTGTTATGAGCCTTGTACTTTTTACGATATTTGTGGATGATATTGTTAAAAATTACAAAGGAAGAACGAAGAAACTGTTCCTAGGGTTTCGAAACCTGCGAAAAGTTGAAATACACAATTGTGCGTTGTGCGTTGCAGATGGCATAGTCATAATAACTGGAGATAAGAAAGATCTACAAGACTGTCTAACGATATGGAATAAAGAGCGACAAGCAACTGGAATGCAGATAAACAACAAAAGCAAAAACAAAACGAAGAAGAGGAAGAAACACTTATTATATATTATTTTAACCACAGTGTCCTTATTCTTCTTTGCAACAAAATAATAGAAAATACTTCGAAAATATATGTTATCAACAAAACTTTCTTTAAGAAATGAGAAATCCCAAGAGAAACTAGAATAAAAGTGTATAAGACCATATGCACACCACTACTTACATATGGCAGCGAGGCATGGGCACTTTGAAGTCACAAGAGCAAACTGCATACGACGTAGATGACATTTCTGAGGAGGATTATTGGGATTACGAAAATGCATTAATCAAATGAAGTAAGAGCGAAAGAACTAAATAACCAATCTGTACTAAAGTGATGGAACAAAAACGACGAGTTTGTGGGGGTATCTTCAACGGTTTAACCAACACACTCCAGTAAAGAGAATATGGGAAGCAAGAATTACCAGCAAACAAGTGTGCACCTTATTAGGACATCTGCACCTACCGACTGGCGTACAGTGTTCGTAATTTACAGTGATGCAGTTACCAACTCGGCGTGTGAGCAATGATTAACTTTACAAGTGCAACGCGAATATCTCTGACGATCTGACTGTATGACACCAAACGTGAACGCTAAATATTGAGGACAAAAATGTACACTAGTAACTTGGCCTGTCGCTTTCTTGAAGGTTGTAAATTTTTCATAATTGTTTTGTCATTTTATTGTATCTCTTTCCCGAATATTAGTAACCTATTCGGGTTACAGTGTGATTTGATATTCTATGAAATACTTCAAAATAGTTCGTACTGCATTCATAGTCAACATTTTCTCTGTATCTGCTGCCACACAGACTCCCAATGTGTGTCTATTGGATTGTGTGTTCGCCAAGTTTTTATGTCTCGATGTATAACTGACATTTAGCGCCATAAGAATAGGGTTATCATTAGCCTCTAAGTAGTAATTTTACAAAATAGTCGTTAAGAGATTGTTTTTCCCAAATGGACAATGAAGGCGTACCTTCAGATGACGGACCGTAGCGCGCTCTAAAAATCTTAAGGATATTGCTTCTAAGTCATGTCACTTTAGCCGTAACACGGTAATATTTGTTAGTAATTTTTAGTTCGTAGCTAAAAATTTACAAACGTACCTTTTTAGATGTCGGTCATCATAAGGTTTGCTAAGAGCCTACGGGTGTAATGAGTTTCTTATTTATAGTGAAGGGGATACATTTTAGTTGTTACAAAATTATAGAAAAAAGTAAAATATGAATCTGAAAAAAAAACAAAAAAATATTAAGCAATGAAAAAAAAAGAGAAATGAAGAGAAAAGATAAACAATTAAAAAAATTAAAAATAAAATGAAAAATAATTAAACCATGATTGAATAAGAAAGAAAGTGTAGGTACAATAATAAATTAAACATGAAGGAAGAGAGAAAATGAAACAATCAAAAAGAAATTGAGAAAAAGGACGATAAAAAAAAAGAAAGTAAAAAGAATAAATGTATTCTGTAAGATATACATGTTTGGACAACATCCTTTTTGTAACATTCAATTAAGGGATATTAATATAAGTTGAGCATGTAAATAGTAAGGTTGTTGCCGGTTATTGTTAAGTGTGTAACTATAGTTATCGTAGTTTTGTAAACTTTTTAAATGGTTTTGTATACATTGTCATATGATCCATGTATTTTATGCACTGACATTTAATAGTAGCTTTGTCCCTCATTTCTAGGAAGCTAGTTTCATTGCAAAATTATCTGAATTCTGATTGACGTAACGTGTCTTGGTTTGGTAATCACAAGGGAAACAGGTTAACGAAATGAAAATTGTGCGGTAAACAGGTGGAAGTTAATGTCCAGTTTGTCTTAAACCAAAATTTTGCAATGAACTATATTTCCTTCTAATGAGTACGTTTATACCACATGTACAAATGCAATGAAGAGAAGGGATGATATCCGCGAATATTTTATATATAGGTATTTGGGATGTAAATTTAAGAATACAAAGGCTCTCGGAGCTCAATATGTAGATATGAACGTAATAATCGACGAACTGAACTTTCTAAGTAATAAATAAGTAACAGCGGCAATATGGATCTTCCCTTCAAAATTCATTCATTGAACGAAAAATTCAGGTGAAATAAAATCAACTTCGTATCTACGTATTGACTTGGCAATTATGATAATTATTACATTGCTATACTGCCAAAATATTGAGCTATTAATTTTTTCGCATTCAAATTTCAGTGATTTTATCTTGCATACTAAAAATGTTTGTTTACCATGTCAAAATAATTTCAAATCGTCTTATAAGGATGGAATACTTTGTATGTGTTTATTTATGACGCTTATGTTTAACAGTAAATACAAGGTTGAGCATATGGAACTAAATAATTGAGTTGAGAATATAGCCTATGCCACTTTTACATGTTGAGAACAGATAGTATTATATTTGGAATAGTCAATAGGAACTCTAATAGGTTAGTTTCTTGTTCGTTATATGATTGAAGTATCAAATTATTACAGATTATTTTAATCAATAATTGTGAGAATAAATAAGGGAATTATTTCGACTCCAGACCATGGCAATGAATCAAGTCGCAAACGATGTACTATATTGAATTTATTCATTTGAATTCTATCCTCTTTATTAGAGTGTGGTAGGTTCTTCTCCACAACGTGACCTCTTTTGAATTCGGTATCGTCCAAGAACCTTGGGTTGTAGTTATATTGGAATTCCATTGAAGAACTTATTTAAAGAATTAAGATGTATGTTTTACCTGTGAGTTGGTCGCTAATAAGAAATTCTCGATATTAAAAATAATTTTCAAATATCTTGCAACTTTTTGTAGACAACATTATTTTTATGGATTGCACAAGCAGGCTCTTCCATGCAAATGACTACTAAAGCGTGAATTTTAACTGTACACTTCTTTGATTAACTGTGTTCTACTTGATTTTAATTTATAACTAGATCTAAAGCTAATCCCTTTATATGTAAATATGGATAACCGGTTTTTGTCTAGTCGAGTCTAATTTTCGCCTTAAATTAACAGGAAATAGGTATATAAAATAATAGAATGACATATTTACTTGATAGCGGTTAGTCGGATTTTGGTAATTGTCGTTTTGAATTTCGAAAGTAAACATTTCTGTCACTTCATGTCTTGTATACCGGATTGTATATAAAACTTACAGTTGCGTTCACCACCTAGCCGTACTAACAAACTCTTCTTTGCTCTCTTCTTCATTTGTATGTAATCTCAATGAAGAAGATCTCAAGTTTATTAATTAGTGTACTTTTATATGTACTGGGAAGCAACTATATTTATAAAACAATTACACTCGAACCTCGTGAAGTACGACGGCTCGGGTCTAGTTTGGACCCTTTACGAGTCAAATGCGCGTTGCCTTTCCGAGTTCATAGCAAAAAGAATGAAACGATTGAGGATCGGATAAAGCGACACTTTGGGAGTTGACACTTTATGAGGTTTCACGAGGTATACAATTCGATCATGCCCCAATGCATTAGGAAGCAATTGGTCGAAGCCATTTTAGATGGAATATGATCCGCGAGAGTGTCTAAATATTAGAGTCCAAGTAAACTGTTTGTTCCATATGTGTTGGTTTTCATAATGCCTAATATTTGTTTAATGAAAGATTTTTGAATAAAAAGAAGAATTTTTCTGTTAATTTAATATCCGTGGATAATACTTACATTAGTGTTGCAATCAAAATGGTGGATAATAGTTTTCATCTTCACTTTCTCGCTAAAATTTCGTACTAAAATGGGTTGGAGTTAGCACAATACAGTATATACAGGATAGTTTACTTAACATATTTTCTAATTAAAATCCGGATAGAGTATAGAACGGAGCCATTGCAACAGTCGTCGCCTACAATTGCAAATTACACTTTACGTGACCACTTTCCCTTCAAGTAGTCAATGTTCTGAATACTTGATCCTTCGAAACAAATTGCTTTGCATCTGTTAATATTCACACTTTGCATTTCTAAATTTAGTAACATACTAAAATCAATTCCATATTTGAATCAATGACATTGATTATAGAAGATTACTGGACAATTGAGGACGGTTTAAAAAGTTATACCAAGTTTGAAATGTTTAAACAAGTTATTGTTAATGGAATTTTCAGTACAACACAATCTGGGTAATTATAGTCCTTGATGCATTTTATCATGTGCACTGTTTAAAAAATATGGATAGCGTTGTATTTTGGTTGTATTTGAAGATTTTGGTGCTAATTTCAAAATTGTTAATGGAGATTGAACGAGTGACATCGTATCATTACACAACATTTATGTTGCGACTTTCAACCGATGATATTGAAGTGGAAATGGGGTTCAAGAAATAAATTAATGTACATTCTAAATTAATCGACTTACAGAGGAACCTATACATGAGCACCGGACCAAAGAGACTAGTGAAAAATAAAGAGGACGAAGTATTTGTGGATGGAACTTCAGCCAAACAAGAGTATATGTTTTATGCACATATTATTATCATATGCGAGAAATAGTCTGAAGTAAATAGCGATGACACTTTCTGTGAATATGAAGAACTAAAACCTAGGAAGTTATGGCCGCAAAATTCACAAAGATTATAATGACTTCAATCGTAGTAATGTTTAAGAAAATGGTCAGTCATTTAGAGGAAGTTATTAATCACCGAACGTTTGATAACTGAAAGTTAGGATATATGCTAGTCTTTGACGTGTGTATTGTTTATTTTAATCCGACACCCTTCTATTGATTGCAAAGGTTTAAAGTGGTTTTTCGTTTGTTAAAGTATATTCATGGAAACTATTACTATTTTAAAATTATATTTATTTTGTCTTCTGTATCGGTGTAACTGTTGAAGCATTCATATTTTCTCGATTTTGATAAGTTTCCTGTATCTATAAATGTTGGTATAGTTACATTCCATATTTCGAAATTTCCACCTCTGCGAAACAGTCTTAGGAGCATATAAAATTTACTCCCCTTCTGAATCAACTGCATTATTATTAAATATAAAATTTAATTTTATTAGACTTTCGTTTGAATTAAGAAATACAATACAGTCGCGACAATGAACACGAACCGCATCTGCTTATACTAATGAGGTCACATTAGGAAGAATGATAATTACCAAACATGGATTATGAATTGATACGTAAAACGTAAGCTAAATAAAATATGAAGAAGTCTTCCTCCACATTCTCGCCACTGTACTGTGACCTACGTAACAAATACATATCTTTTGTTTAGCTTTACCGCTCTTTGACCCATTGTGGTAGAGCTAAGCCAATGTTAGGATTATGTATGATGTTGCCAAATAAGGTATATCTGTAGAGTAGAGCAATTTATTCCTATCTAATCCGATGTTACATGCAAGTATCATTCTTTAGTTATAAAATGTGTTAGATGTAAATGTAGGTCCCTTCTTTTTGATGACTAGTTTATTCCTTCTAGTAAGACAGTGAAAGATATGATCTTCACTTGATATTTTATTGGGTTCCCTTCATTTTTACTGCCTAGTTAAGTATTTTGTACTTGCTTTTCAAAATCTTCCAGTAAGCTTCACATATTTTGATACCATTACGTTTTTGCAACCGAGAAAATGTCTAAAGCATCAATTGGAATTATCGAACAAAAGTGAAAGACTGCACCAATATCTAGGGATATATGAATTATGCTTTTGTTTCACGCTTTGCAAACTAATTTATACGTTGTAATTACTTCTAACTAGAAGTTATTAATTTCTTGGAGCTCTGACAAGTAACTCTTAGTAATACTCGTTTCATACTAGACTTCATATGCAGATGCCCACATTTAGAACTACTGTCTCAAAGTTTGCTTAATTTAACATGAAATTGCTTCAATCGCTTAAAATACGACACTTCGTTTTATTTTAAGTCGGTTTTTATCATTACTCAAGGGAACGTAATTGTAGAAAAAGAAAATATTTGGCTTGAATTTTACCCTTTATAGAAGACGGCAATCTCATATTTAGGTTTATGTTTGTATTCACTGATTACTGACGTATCCTGTACTACAGGAGCTTTAAATGGATAGGTTGAACTCAGTTCCACCGTTGAATAAAGGAATGAAGATTATAAATCATTCTTACAACACTTATATAATAAATAATAGTATAATTATTAACGGTTTTTGCTTTATTAATTATGATCGATGTTTTTTTCGTAAGCTGTCAATTCCTATTTGTCCCGTCCGGGATTGGGTTTACTCTTTTTACCAGCTACAGGCAAAAGTATCTAGAATGTGTGCATAAAATCTAGTCTAGTCTAGTAGTCCACTCATCAAGTCACTATACATAATTCTCCATTAGCCTTGCGTCTCTTCATCTTTCCTTTATTTAACGGTTCCACGTATTATGCAAGATAACAAGCTTTTATTGCTAATAATAATTTATTGATAATATACATATGTATGTATGTATATCAGAATAGCTAGTTTTATTTTCAATCGACTTAGCATTGGGTATTAATTCAGTTCAATAAAAGTTCATTTATATTCAAGTTTCCTCAAAATGGATTTGATATTATAAAAATCGAAAGATTTCTTTGTTTCAGCAGCTAACTGTTGGGATCAATTTCTTTTTAGTTTTAGCCACCATAAGTGAAACACCCGTCTAATCTTACACTATTTCTAACCACTAATATTATTTATTTGGAAGATGTTGCATTTATCGTTTATAACAAAGAGTCTAGCCTTTTCTCAAAATTTTACAGACTTCGAATTTGTTTGGCATTTTTTTTTTTAATCTAAACTCACTTGCAGTGCTTATCATCACCGTCGCAATTACCATTACTCTGAAAAGAATGATTCAGTTTATTTCTGATATCATTTTGGTATGCAGAATTATTTGTTATCCCGCATCTAATTCTCCGAAGTGGGGAACAATTATTGAATTACAAATATCCGGAACTTCAATGGCCTGGGCTTGAGTCTGCGTGTTCTTTTGGAATCAAAGGCAATGAATCGTTATTTGCGGTATTGACTTCAGTGCACTTCAACAAATTTTCAGTGTATATGAAGGTGACTCGTAAAGTAAGTTTCGTTTTCGCCTAGTGAGCAGGACAGTGGGAACATTGGCGCGATCGGAGCGCTGCGTTGTAGTCTGCTAATAGGTGAATCGTTAGAACATTTTCTCGTGCTATTTTGGTTGTTCTAATTGGCTGCTGCAATTGAACCCGCCGCCGATTTCTGTGTGCAAAGAACATGAAGGTAGCTGAGGATTCATCGTGGACTTTGTTCTGTTTATGGTGAAAAAGTCATAAGTGACAGTATTGTAAGATGATGCCGTATGTTTTGAGAAGAACGAACTAATGTCCATGATGAAGGACGGAGTGGAATACTGTTGTGACGGACGAACTTCTAGGTAAGGAAGGATGGATCACAACGGTTTGAGAGCGACGAAGAGCTGCAGGACAGTGCTGCAGTATGGCTTAATGCCCTGGCGGCAAAGTTCAATGAAGAGGCCATTAAGAAACTGGTTCGTCGTTACGACAAATGTCTCGATTTTATTGACAACTACCTGCTGCAAATAGTACCTTTACGTTGTATATAATAAAAACGTCTTCATGTATTGGTGCTATATCTAAGAACCAAACGGAACTTACTTTACGAATCCCCACGTACATTGACTGCCACGAAGCGGACAAACGCAGATTACTCAACTATATTTGCACATATTTTTAATCACTTTATGCAATGGAAATAAAGTGTCGTTATCTGTCGATAAAAAGATTAATTGGAATATTCGGGTTTTTGTTTATCCGTGCAAGGCCCGGTTCCAATTGATCCGGTTCATCGAGATTATACTGTTACTATACATGAAACTGTCTTGATAATTTGAGAAACAATGTGCCAACTAAAACAGTGCCAATTAAAACCTTACGAGTTTATGGTAATTACCACTAACTTCACCATCGACTTTTTTAACCGAATTGTCCTGAAGCAATACACAAATATCGCTAATGTTTTAAGCAATGCCAAGAACCGGGGCGGCAACTCGACGAAGAAATAGGCGTACTAGAAAGAACTTAATTTGCAAAGGTGTTAGCGTTATCGTGTGCACCGACCGAATGGCCTAAACTAGCTGGAGGGACACAATAAGCCATTGAGCTCCAGCGCAGTGAGCCAGCCCCTAAATTATAGGGTCTCCTAAGCGGTTTTGTCCTGTAATTTTAAGTGTTAATGCTGGGTCAATGCTATCTGCCGGTATGATTGCTGGTGTTAACTAATCCTCATTTCTGGTATTGATTTCGGACTATTTAATCATTTACTTTTGAAGGCGACAACTTGTATTTCATTCGGTATCGCGGGACTTTTGGTTTCGCGTTTTAATGATCGGTCACGCTCCGAATTTTGTTCTTCGTTGGTAGCACCGCTGAGACGCGTGAGTTCATTGCTGAACTTTTTGGACGAACAAGTGACCGTAGGTCGTTATAATGCGCTCTGGAATTTTGTACAGTTGGAATGTGTGTTCGTGTATGCGTTGATGTTAAGAATGAGTCTGGACTTGTGTTTTTGCACGCCTTTTGCCTATACTTACTTATATTACTAGCTTGTTGGTTTGCTAGAGCTTTATGAAGATGCAGTTGATTTGTATCTGTACTTGATTTGCTTTTGCTTGTATGTTCCGATATTAGTAGCGGTATAGTAGTAGTATAATAAAGCATGGCAGTAGTTAGTGCTATAGTAGAAGTATCATATTAGTATAGTGGTAATATATAGCTCAGCAGGAGTAACAAAGTAGTATTACGTTCTAGCATTGTAGTCGTAGTAGCTAGAGTTTCCTTATGCGCTTCCTTTGTAGAACATCTTTTGTTTCTTGTGTACCTGTCAGCATGGGTCTGAACGAATGGTTATGTGCTCGAGTATATTCATGCGTATGCAACCAAGCTTCCGTTTATATCCGCCCGTATGCATGTGTCTGTATATATTTATATCGACCTTAGTGCCCTTACGATTAATTGCTATAGTACATGTATGTAGGACTAGTACTTGTTTTATGCAGTTTTGAATGTGTAGGCATGCCCGTATCAATTGTAGCTTGCGCTTATCTATTCACTCGGTGCAAATTTAAGTAGTTTAATTTAAATTCAAGTGCTTACGGGTTACGTCACCGTGAGCAAGCATTCTTGTATTTTTATTGAGTAGGATATAGTAATTTGCTATTTGTATTTTGCTTTGGAATCTCTGCGTGAGTGTCTTTGATTATTAACTTAGTTGACTGCTAGCTTTCGACCATTCATAGATTCACTAGTTGAATGCTTTGGAGTCTAATGCACCTTCATTAAACGCGATGTGGGAGCTACAACTTGCTTTTTATAAATTTAATTATGATCCATTGGTTAGCAAAATCAGTGTTGTAACGATATGAAGGCTCAAATATTGAATAGACCACATTTATTTGTGAAAGCATTTATGATTTATGTTGTCTACAATACATACCAGCGAAATTAGTTGTGTATTATGTGGACACATTTTCCTCCTTTTCATGATTCGATTCCGTTGGCTTTATTTTTCCATAATTGCTACTGGTATTTCATCAATGCTTTTACAGATAATCATAAGTAGCTTTAATATCTAATCATCAATAGGTGAGCAAAACGCTTTCTCATTGAATTATTGTTTTTCAGCCCAGAGTTAAATACGTTTGACTTACAGCAATTATTTTGTTTATAGATATTCGAGGTGTTGTCAACCCTAGTTTGTTCGCCGATGGACTTTTAATCTCGGTCTGATCTAAACGAACAACTTCCTAACTTTTCTGTCCCTGCGAGGTTTAGGTAGCTTAGTCTCTATTTTTCCTTCTTCGTTGTTCTAGATGTCCCTTTATTGTTTAGTCGTCATACGAAAGATTGCGAGCGACAAATTATTTTTTTAAGGGGATAATCCGGAGTTGGGAAACGATCAAGTTGGTTTTCACTGTTAGCATTTCGCGTAATATATCGTTACACTTCCGGTGATTCCGCGTACGCTTCTGTTTCTGATTATAGGTTGTTTATTGCTGGTCTTAGAAATCCAGGTTGTTTTGCTTTGGTTATTTGGGGAACTCTTTTTGGTAAATGAATTTTGTTGAAAGTTTATATCGGGCATGGGCAACCTTTTTTGTAGAAGTTTTATGCTGCGAGTAATCTTGAAAAACATACATTTTTGTAGTATCCTTATGATTCATTATGAATTAAGTTTAGACGGGCCGTGCTAATATGCAACGAAAGAATTCAGTAGCAGGCCGGGCAAATCTTACACGAGGGCCGCATGTGGCCCGCGGGCCGGAGGTTGCCCATACCTGGTTTATATTCAACACTAGCGACGTTGGAACTTTTGTTTCCTTATTTCCTGTTTGTTCGCTTATTTCGAAAAGAGTTGAAAGTTCCCCCAACAACTCCACTGTGCTGGTGAAATTCTATCTAGATTTCACCCTTGACTATGCCTGTTAGGCCTATTTTAAAACAGTTCCTTGCAAATTCTGTAACGAACATTGCTTTCGTATATTTGTCGTCGAACTTCCTATTGAATTTGCTTACAAAAATATAATGAAAAGCATGGCTGATGTAAATGCAATCACTGGTTCCCCCAACTCTTCATTTCAAATTGCTTTTAATTCTCCCTTTTGCGACACTCTCTTTTATCTTCCTGGGTGTAAATAACAGGTGGCGCAAAAGTAATGTCATAATGTGAATGTGCTTTAATTTTTTCAAACGGCGTCAAATGTTATTGTGCTTTGACATCTTGACGTGGAATTATTGTTACTGCTTATTTGACCAATTTTTGGTCTATTGTTTTAACGCAGCGTCGTCGTTTTCCTCGTTGTCGTGTACCATGTGCGCGAACAATTAAGCCTTTGGCTAAGCCCTCATGCAAACGGGGTCCACTGAAGATGTCGCAAGAAGTGGCCGGCCTCGTATTGCTCGTTCGATGGAGAACATCGCTGCTGCGGCCGAGGACGTCAGAGAATCCACAAACATCGACGAGATGACGATGTACACAATTAGGCATCAGCAGACGTTCGTTGCATCGAATTTTAGTGAAAGACTTGAAGATGTTCCCGTACAAAGTGCAAACCGTTCACGAATTCACTTACTCCCATGCTCTGTTAAACTTGGTGCAAGAAGATGATTTCGTATCCAAAATCATAATGAGCGATGAATCCCATTTACAATTAAGTGGTTATGTTAGCAAACAAAATTTGCATTTCTGGGGCCCACACAACCTACATGAAATGAAGGAAGAGCCATTGCATCCCCTCAAAGTGACTGTTTGGTGTGGCATTTGCAATGAAAAAGTGATTGGCCCTATTATTTTTGAGGACGCCGATGGAACCACCGTAACGCTAACTGGTGAGCGTTACAGGCAGTTGTTAAACGAGTTTTTTTCCGCAAGTTGCTGAATTGGGTCTCAAGCATTTTTGGTTCCAGTAGGACTGAGCAACCGCTCACTTAGCTCGGGCAACGATGGAGATTTTGAGACATCAATTTCCGGGCCGACTGATCTCCCGTTTTGGAGATTTTAACTGGCCGTCCAGTTCGCCAGAACTAACGGTGTCAGACTTCTTCCTTTGGGGCTTTTTGAAATCTCGCGTTTACCACAGCAAACCACAAATCTTGCAAGTGTTGAAAGCTAACATTGAAGAAGTAATCGCCAATTCGGAACCAGTTGTTTTGCGAGCAACAATTCAAAATGCCGTAAAACGAGCACAGATGTCCATCAACTCTGTAGGTGGTCATTTGACCGATATAATTTTTTCAATTTAATATCATCAATTTTACATCTTGAAATAAACTTTTCGTGAAAACAGAGCTCACTTTTTTCATTTCTAACAAAATGGTAGCCAGTTCACATTATGACATTACTTTTGCGCCACCTGTTACCTCCATGTATCTTGGGTTGCATAACTTGCTAGGCTCTATTCATCTCGCGTTCTGATACTGTTGTGGGTGTCGCTTTGTCCGTTGTTCTAATATGGAATGTTTGCTTATATCTTTCGCTTTCGTCTTGTTCGCCTTCATCATTTATGTACATATTTGCAACATTACTGTAGATCAGTTTTAATGTAAATTATATTCAAGCCGTTGCAACCACAGATATAAGTATTAATTCAATGTATATTTTAAAAATTCTGTATCTCTAAATGTATGTATGTACCAAGTAAATACAAATGTTAATTGATGCAAATCACCGGTATCATTTGCTGGTGGAAGCAATGAATTATCGGACGGCATTGATAGAAATTTTAGTAAACCGTTAGAAAACTTGGAACAACAGCAACTATTTGAGTTTTCCATTATTTTTATTGTTATCCTCTGGAAGGAGTGAAATATAGAGTGATAATAGCATCGGGTTCCCGTGTCTGATGGTGATATTTGATCGGTGGTTGGTTTACTAGAAGTACGGAGGCTAACCTACAGCAATTTTTCGTCGGGAACGTACGTTCCAAAGCACTTGCCGAATGTCGAAATAACGATTCAACGCTTAATATTTTGTCGCTTTCTTTTCCTTATTTTAAAAATGTTTATTTTTAATTTTCACCACATAACGATTGACTATTACTCTTATTGAAATTGGGGTTTGAAAATAATATCGGCTAGTCCATAAACATTTGTGCAAATAAATTCAGTTCTGTAAAATAAGCGGCCCCATAAAAGTAATATAGCAATCCTCCTCTTCGTTTAGTTTGAGGCAGACCTTTCATTGGAGATGGAGATGGTTTTCTCATCATCTCCCTAAATTGCCTCCGTCTAGTTATTAGGGAACCGTAATACTTTTTATAGCTAAGAAAGTCTAAATTTTATTTATCAAATGTGAGTCTGTTGGGCGATCTTCAGTAAAGGGGTATCGAATAATTGCTTACTTCCACATTCCGGATGAAAATTTCGTTCTATACGCCTTTACTAATATCGACCGTCGGAGCTTTTGTCGACTATGTTGTTTTCGCCATCTGGACCGCAACTCAAATACTCTCGGCGTTTTTCTATAGATTCCCACCTTGTTCCACGCATTCATCATCTAACTACCTATCTACCTCCTTTACAATGAAAGGTGTTTTAATTTTGTATGAATATTTGTTATTTATTATGGAGAAATATATCGAGTAATTCATTTGTAAACTTGAAAACTTAAATTAACTTCCTGTTAAATGGTAAGACAAGAAATTGAAAATATCATTAATTAATTTAGTAATATACGTATACCAATTCAAAAAAGGGCATATAAAAAATAAAACCAAGTTGTTTGACCGTTTCACAACAATAGTATGACGTCAAGACTTGGTCTAAAAATTATTACATTATATTATTACATTATCATCATCGTTTGGACTGTAGGATAGTGGTGTGATTGTAAGCAGTGCGAGAAGGAAGGTAAGAGTCGAAATTAAGATGTCCATAAAAGACTATTTGTGTTAATATCGGCTGGTAGAGGTAAACCGTCCGAAAGGTCGACTTGCGGGTTGCACGTGGCGCCGGTTGATAGGCAACACAATTTACAAAGAAATAGTGATGGTATATTTGGAAAACAATACACATCAACCGGCGAAGGATCATAGATAAGGTTTGATAAAAGAGTGGATGATGTGTTATCAAGTAGTGTAAACCGAACTGAGGCCTTTACTTCCCCGAATTTTAACCTTCTTATACTCACGCATACGGTCTGTGAGACCGATTTATATAGTATAGTATACGTCTTTCATTTTGACGTGAGTATAGGAAGGTTAATGTCGCGCTTTGCACGTAAGAGGAGACAAAGACCGGTTGTCACTACTCAATAATAACAAGTCACTCTTATCAAACCTTAATCAAAGACCATCTCAGTGCAGTGTAAAGAAAGAACTATTTTGGAAGCTGGAAGTGAAAATTGAAATCTAGAAGTAAGAAGACCAAAAGGTAGCCAAAATGGATATGAGCAGGAGATATAAGGCATGTTTAATCAAATAAAGGGAGATATGTCACCTACAAATGAAAAACTGATTAAACGTGTGAACAGTTTTACATGATGAAGAACTGGAGATAATTAGTGATGAAGCAGGATGAGAAGATATTAATATTGGAGAGAGAGATTAGAAGGAGAAATATTAATACAAAAGGAACTAATGATAGCGAAAATAAGGGTAAAATGGAAATAGAAAATAAGATTCAAAAAGTGATGTTGACCAATAGGTGTGAACTATAGCTAGGTATAGGTTAGCGGCCGCTTGTGATGGCATATATTCAAAGCTGTAGCGAAGGTAGCAGTCGTTCGTATATAGTAATTTATCGCCGGCATTTACCAACATGCAATTGTCGTCGATACACGATCATACACGAACTAATGTTATCTTCGCAGCAGCTCCGAATATATGGTATCACAAGCCGCGGCTGGTATAGGTATAGGTAGATATAAGACGGATAGGAAGCAGTCTATACTGCTGAAGCTCACAAAGGATAGCGTAATAACCCAGGCACTAAGGAAAGCGAAAAATCTCAAAGGCACGGAAATATGGATCGACGAAGACTATCCAAAAGTACTCAACAGGAAAGAAGATCAACTGAAAGAAGCGAGAAGTAGGGTATAGGGCTTACATCAGGACTAATAAACTTATAGTGAAGACCGAAACTAACAAGGAAGCCTCGGCCAGAAGAGAACAGCACTAGAAAGGTCGCCAGAGGTACATGGTGTGGAGGTACGCATGAGGAAAATAGACAAAAAACTGTTATGCCAAAGCAAAGACAGGATACGGACCAGGCGATGAAATTGGAACCGAAGAAAAAGATTGATAAGAGAAAAGGACTAACAACAATTATGAAAGATAGGGCCCGGCCTTTTCAAATAGTTGATGAGATCAAGAATAAAAAATACTGGAACTTGCAACATAGAATATCAGAGGAATTGACGGGAAAGAAATAGAAGTTAGCGACGAATGTACTACGTACAACTTGCAAATTATAGGAATAACACAAATCACAGAGTAGGATGTATAATTGGTAACACAAGAATTAGAGAAATGCAAACAATGGCAATGACAGAAAGATATTAAGTGAAGAGAGAAAACAAAGGGACTATCCAATCACATTTGTAGTGGTATACGGTTCAAACCAGGGACCCAGAACCGGTATTATTTTAATACCGGTATTACGTCATCAAGGCCATACCGGTATCGTAATTATACCGAAACTGCTATAATACCGAAACCGAAATATGTAAATACCGGAATTTTTCGGTTTTCGTTTAGTCAAGACGATTTCGCTAAAACTTTATAACTTCAATTCTGTAATTACATTTTCCATACAATAGTTTTCATTATAAATATACACAATATGTGACTCTGTGACTAACAAGACAAATCGCACTCATAATGTACATATGTATAAACAGACAAGAAATGTTTTAGGTAACTGTACATTTTATGCATGCACTACTGAAAAAGGCGCGATTGTTGAAATAATATACCAAGATAACAGTAAAATTTAATAAACTGATATAAAATTATTGGAAGTACTATATTTTTACAAGCACAATTAAAACAGCAATCTAAAAGGAAATGTGTATTCATGGGAAAAACTAATTCAACAAATAACATCCTTTAGTATAGATTATAAATCTACAGTTTTGGCGTTTGCTCTGAGTATTAAAATATCATTAAGAATGTTATCGGATAAATTGTAGCGTAAAGACGACAATACATATTTTAAAGAGGAAGACAATCTTTCGACACTAACTTGAGTTGGCGGCACTGATAATGCGATTTCGGCTAACATATACAATTCGGATGTGCTATATTTATTTTTCTCCCAAAATTATAAAATCTCTTCTTTAGAATCCAAACGAGGATATTCTACGAATTTTCTTAGCATACTCATGATATCTAACGTATGTGTAAAATAATGATGACTACATTTGTTATCGTCTAATTCCTTCTACATTTTTTCAACATCTTCCGGCTCAGATTCATTTTCATCTGCAGTTGAAGTGCTCGGAATGCATAAAGTGTGCGACAATTCATGTTCTTGCTGTATTTTCCTTCTATGTTGCCAAGTACGTGTAAGGTGATTACTGGCTTGTATAATTTGTTGCTGTGTCAAAACAATTTTGAATCGCGGATCCAGGAACATACCTGCCAAGAAAACGTCGTTCTCAAATAATTTTTTCACGAACTTTCATTGTCTGCACTAATTGAGTGGCCAAACATGTTTTTATCTTAGCAGTGTCCAACATGCATTGTAACCAAGTTCTGTAAAAATCTCCAATAAGAAGTCGTTCCTCCTGCAATCTTTTCGTCGCAATGCGTGCTGGGATCAGAGAACGCACTATATCTTCAAGGTCTATCCATGTCCGGGGATGTAAATATTGGTCTTTACTAGTTTCATCGCAACATTCTCTTAACTGTACAAGACGTTCTAGCATATCCAATGTTGAGTGCCAACGTGTAGAACACTCTATAATTGGTTTCTTCTTTCGCATTGCTTTTAATATGCTTTTCACACCTGCTGATCGCAATTTTTTGCAAACTGTTCTAGCTTCGTTTATTATCGCCGCGATTTTGTTTTCCTTTCAGAACATCTAAAACAGCTAACTGGAGGGTATGAGCAGCGCAACGTACCGACCTAATTTGATAATTAAATTTCTCAGTGGTTTCATCTGCGCCATCATTAACTGAAAGAAAATCGATATATTCCTGGATTCCGGGTTGGAATCACGTGGTTGTCGTAGCATTTGCCTAGGTTTCGTCCACATTCTTATCGCACATCTTCAGGGCTGTTACTGCACACTGACAATCAGTGTACAGTAACAGTCCTGAAGATTTCCCATAAAAGTGTGGACGAAACGTCGGTAAAAGCTACAACCTCGCGGTTCCAACCTGGAATCCAAGAGTATAGTGTTAGTGACGACCGCGGAACCTTACGTACCAATAATTCCTTCGTTGTCGGATAGCAACAATTCTACCTCTTCATCCATATCATTATTTATTCCGGCAGTGGATACAAAATTAGAACTCTTGCTATCACTATCTTCTTCCTTGTTACGATATTCTAGTTCTAGTTGATCCTCCCCCATAAGTTTCACAAGCTTAATCATATTAGAAGCGTTATCAATAGTAATTGAATAGATCTGCTGTGTGGATATCCCGTAAGTAAGGAGCACGTTCTTCACAATTTGTTTTATATTTACAGCAGTATGTCCGTTAAAAACTTCTTTCACCGCCAACGTATTTAGAACCAGCTTTGTTTCGTTTATATACTGAACATTTATTCCTAAAAATGATCGATCCATACAGGTCGCAGTGTCAATTTTTAGCGACACTAATCTGCCATTTAATTTGTTCCTAAGTTGCTCGCGGAACAATTTGGCTTTAATTATAATAGCATTTCGAACTTCCTCAGAAGAAATATCTAAATCTGAGTTTGAGTGTGATGGTATCATGCTAATAATATTTTGGAAAGCAGTATCATTAATGAGACTAAAAGGCCGATCATGAATGGTTACTAGGTTTACACATTCATCTAACACGTCTTGCTTACAGTGTTTCTTTCTACTATTACAATTCGAACTTGTTGATTGTTCCATTGCTTCATTTTGTCGTTTCTTATTTTGAAGCATAACTGATATAAATTCATCCGGATGTTTAGAACCTAAGTGCTTATCAAATTAGTGCCGTGTTTCCCGTGAAAGTACGCAAAAAGGAATCGTAAACTACTAATGATATGTTTAAGACACTTACGGTAACTTCATCACCACACTTCCCAATTATACATACTGATTTGTTAGATAAGGGATTATATTGAAAGAATTCATAAACAACATTCACCCGCTTACAGCCCATTTTGTATTTGTAAAATAATGTACAAACTAATGCAAACTAAATATGCCGATATCTTACTATTACATAATTATGTATAATATAGAAATAGTTGTAATTTCATAACGAAACATGCACAAATAACAAATTTAAAAATGCCCTATTGTTACTACCGTTAACTTCGTTCGTTACTACGCTTCACACATATGTGACAGCCCAGGTGCCCCAATTGACAGCAGACACAAAAGTGTGACAGTGTCGCATTGTATTCAATGGTGATTTAGTCTGTTATGGTCTATAGTAGGCTTGTCTAGAGGAATACTTAACACATACATTATTGTGTTGCATGATCTTGAATTCAGCAAATTTCAACAAAGCATACAGCAATTTTAAAACCGAAAAAATACCGGTATTTATTTCGGTTTTTCTAATATATCGGTTTCGGTAGGGCGTTGAGGACATAATATAGGTATTAAAATTATACGAGAAGCTCAAAAATTACCGATAAATACATCATAATATACCGGTATTTATATACCCCTATTTTTGTATACCGGTATTTTAATGTATCGGTAATTTTTATACCGGTATAAAGCAGTACCGGTATTTTTAAAGTTAAAATTCTATAGAGGTACGCAGATGTAACCTAAAAATACCGGTATGATACCGGTATTTTGTGTTTCGGTAGAAGTCCCTGGTTCAAACGGAAATAAAAAGGCTGCAATTAAGGATAAATTCTGGTCAGAGTTCACCGTTACAGAACAATGTCGGGGTGAAATCTATATAATAGGGGATTTTAAGGGAAGAGTTGGAAAAAGAAACGAAATATACAGAAGAGTACTAGGTAAACATGGAGAGAGCACAAGGAATAACAATGGATAAAAGCTGTTAGACTTTCGTCAACTGAATAATCTCGTAATAGTAAATAACTAAAATAACAAGAATAGCCCTAAGCAGAACAGAAAAATCTCTAATTGATTATATATTAGTAGAGAAGTAAAATATGTAGATAAATCGTTGAGATTAAGATGTAAAAGTACAATGAGGAGCAGAAATAGGAAGCGATCATCACCTGTTCATAGTGCAAATAAAGAACAAACCCGAAAGAAAATCGAACATGAAAGTATAAGATCATATAAATTAAAGGACCAAAGAATAATAAATAAATAGAACAAATACGACAACATAGAATCAGAAAAGGAAATAGGAAACAGAGAAAATAAAACTTGGAAGAACTATAGGAGAGAGTTTCAACAACATTGTGATACACTCAGAACAACTAACACAAAGAAACAGACAGCAAGCTTCCTTTGGATCGAATTTTGAAATCTAGTTTTTAATAAGGAATGAAGCATAAATCTTACATGTAACACGCTAGCACAATGTTTTTAAGAAACCGGCCTACAAAAGGCATGTTTGCGGCACCATTACTGATAAATCATAAACATTAACAGTTGGTTTGTTAAAAGTTCGAACTTTTTCAATGTATTTAACGGTAACGTTGAAATTACTTCGGCAATACATTGTTATACTGGAAGCTAAGAAAGATGCAGGTGACGATTGATGTGGTTCCATTGTGGTATCATTACATTAAGCTCATAATGTTTTTACAATTTGTTGTTTTGTCCACAAATAACCACAGTTTTTTTATCTTTAAACTCCGATTTAATTCTTTTTCAACATGTTCACTAGCAAATGCCACAAATCTTTGTAATGATGCCCGACTTGGTAATTTCCAATCCGAATATTTATTCCAAGAGACGCTGTCTAGCAAATTAAACGGTAGATTAGGCACATAAAATAAGGGTAACACATAAATTGGACTTATATTTATCATAGTGTCGTATGGAACTTTTTTTTTTTTAATGCTGTTTGCTATTTACGTGACGTAGACAATCGGTTTTGGAGCAACACATTAAAGGGATGTTACAACCTACACATTGGAGTTTAACGCCATCATAATTTAGGTCGGGCATTTTCGCTATAAATTTTGTAACTTTGGCTAACATTGATCGTTTCCGTGACGTAGGCAACATTTTTAAAATAAACGTACAATACGAAATGGTACGGTGGCACACAACAGATATCATTTAGACTCGCAGTTATACTGAAAGTTGAATTGAATCACCGCCACTGCTCGTTGGTGCTAGTGAGCAACTCTACTGATAACGACGATGTATGCATATTATGTGTATTACATATATACGAGCTAGCACTGTCTACTCTCCCACGCAATCCGACCATGTCAGTGATAATGTTGATATCACCCAATACAGAATGTAAAACTCTGCTGATGAGTGCTAATGAGGACGAAACTAGTCTACTAGTCTACGGTTGCAGTTTACGACTTATAATTACCTCTCCTTCCTCGTCGATACTACCGTATGTGTAAGTGCACATTCTGGAACTATCTTCTTCTTAATCTTTGACCCTTTCTACCTTTCGGTGTAGGGGTTCGGAGCCACCGAGCCGTATATGTCACGCATATACCGTACCGCTCCTGGCCCACCCACATTCTGGAACTATACGAAATAAAATACCGAAGTGTGACTATGTAAGAGAAAAATTTCATACCTTGAAAACTGAAGAAAGCAAGGTGTATATTGATTTGCCGCATCCACATAAGAGTTATGTGTGTAGTAAGTAATTTAACGAGGCAGATTCGTTATATGCTTTTATGTATACATCTCCATTTTGTATACAGAAGAATGTTAGTTTTGTTTTTCTCAAATTCCTTAATTAACTTTGCTCTTTCAAAATAATGTTAATGCAATCGAACCATGTGATTAGGAAAGTGGGACAAAGATATATGGGGATTTTCCAGGTAATTTCTATTAACCTTCCTATACTCACGTCAAAATGAAAGACGTATACTATACTATATAAATCGGTCTCACAGACCGTATGCGTGAGTATAGGAAGGTTAAGGTAATCAACAGAGCGCTGGCAGTGTTTGAAAATTTCTCCGTCGTTATTCTATTTCGTGGGACGTTTCCGTAATAAAATGAATCCTTCCAATAAGGACGATTAAAGTAAACACGACTATAAAGCGGTATTTGCCCTTAGAATACCCTCTTTGGTCTTAATTTATGTGCAGAGGGTAATTGCCTACTATATAATTTTTTAACCTTATTTGTGATAAATTTAGCACAGCTTAAAATAATTTTATATTCCAAGTTTTGTGACCCATTTCTTTTTCGGCCAGGAGTGCTTAAATTTGATGATTTATACGTACACACACTTGCAAAATAACAACGCATTTAATTGAAGGATATCGTTATATATATTGAATTTTTTACCAAAGATATATAAAATCTTTATCCTAGATTCTTAGTACTGCTTTATCTGATAGCACAGATGATAATGTTAAAGATACCTTCACTTTTACGAATAGGATTGGTTAAATAAATGTTTTATATGCTGATTTAAAATCTATTTGAAGAAGTTCAAAATGTCAAACCCGTTAGAAGTTTTTAAAAAGAACAAAAAACTGTCATTTTGTTGTATATTAAATATCTTTCTAAGTATAACAGATACGAACAAAGATTTCATATGAAAGCCATTGTCTTCGATAAGACCAATTTAAAATTCATATCGAACAAATTCGGCGTGATTGTTTTGAGGTACTCGTATCATCTTCATTAAGTTAAATGTCCACCTTATTGGATATTTAGGTTATTAAATAGTATATTTTATTCTCTTTTCAACAATATTTAGTTGTCATCTTTCCGGAAAATTAGTTAAATAAGTTTGGGCAGAAAGATGGGAATTTTTAGAACACTCGATAAATGTGCAAAACATACCATAGCTTTCAGTAATTGGAAGATTCGCCATAATTTTTTAATAAATACGTGTAGATAATAAGATAAGATATCTTCTTAACCATTTGATTATACATTTAAGAAATAATGTCACGATGTCTTTTGTGGTATTATAGGAATTACATACAAAGGTTTTCTAAAATAAATTTCACTTAATTTTGTTTGGATTCGTGTGAGTCTACTTGGTTAAAATGTAAAAATATTAATTTTATTGATATTTTTTATTCAATCATCCGTTATCTTACATCGTTGAAAACATAATAAAAAATTCTATTCAGTAACCTAAAGATTCAATATGGCGGCCATTTAACTTAATGAAGTTGATACGAGTACTTCAAAAGCAGCCACCCGGAATATTTGTTCGACATGAATTTTAAATTGGTCTTATCGAAGATAGTGACTTTTATATAAAATCTTTTCGTATCTCTTATATTTAGAAAGATATTTGATATACAAGAAAATGATAGTTTTTTGTTGTTTTTTAATAACTTCTCACGGGTTTGCCATTTTGAACTTCTTCAAATAGATTTTAAATCAGCATATAAAGCTGCAAAACATCTCCTATTTAACTAAAGCTCCATCTTCAATAACAAGAAAGTTACCAATGCAATCCCTACTTGATCTAGGAGACACTGTATATACATCATCAAAAGAAGTGGTAGAGAATATTCAAAATATATATAAAGAGTGTTATGTTGCAGTGGAAACTAGTGTGCAAAAGAGACATGCATGCTGTACGCAGGTATAATGAGACATGGCACTTAACTAATCTACCAGAGCGTGATTTTATTGTGTATGCTTCATTTGATGACACTTTCTTGAAAATATCAATAAAACGTGATGATTTATTTCGCAACATGCTCATCGGTAAAATTCAAAGCTTCTTTTTCGATTACATGCTTTATGTACTGGGCGAAAATAAATAAAGCTAAGCAAAAACAGTTGATATGGTTTTGTTAATAGTCTTTGATCATTTCACCTGTTGTTAATTATCTGTTGTTTGTTTTTTTATGTAATAAAATCGATTAGAATAGGCTACTGTTTAACTAAAGTGCCTTTTTCTTCTTATACATATACTTTTTAAAGTATCGGATTATACAGGGTTTATCCTGCATTTTAGTTGAGGAAAGTGGATTATAAATGGATGTTTATAGCTCCAACATTTTAAAACCAAAACTGTGGTTGATACTACAACCATCGATTCCTTTCAAAACCACAATTAGCGTATGAAAGACTAAGAGAACCAAGTACCTTAATGAACACCGTGACTGGCAACGTAACAACGCAATAAACGCTGTTTAGCACTCCGTTACATACCTATTTTATTTAATTATAAATTAATGTATATGAAGTGTATATTGCCTCAATTAAAAGGATATAATGTTCGAGGTGGATCTTGGGTGTGGTTGCCAATGCCTTAACTGCAAAAAGACTGTTGAGTATTTTTTCTTCTTGCAGTCCTAAACGACAATATTTAATAACTCTATTAACTCTATTAAAATAGCTCTACATTTAAATACTGTCAAGAATGCTATAGCCTGTACATAGCAACCTAACAGATTACTCTCCTATGTGACAATAAAAATATCGGTTTTATATACACTCATTCACTTTTTGCCAGAATATATGGGACATGTCATATCTTAAAGCCTAATGCTTTATACGAAGGTACTACACAGTGGTTCTCGTTTTCTATACAATTTGGTCATATCCTCTAAAATTTGCACACACTAACTTTTATTACTTTGAGTCTCGATTCTATTCTGACTAATCTGTAGCTAATCTAATTTCAGGACCGACTTGTGTCTACCGCAAGTGCAATGAGTCAATAAAACGCGGAAAACTCGACTATGTGGTATCTAATACGACCTGAAGTTTGTGCCGTGCTTACCATACAATTCTCCTGGTCTTATTTTATATTGCGGGATAAGCCCGCTTACTTAATATCCACATTGTATTCCCCTTCGTTCGACCTTGTTCCGATTCAGCTTCGAGCGGATTTCCTGAAAGCAAAATACACCGCGCAACAGCCTTATTCCTATCAGGTAAACTTTCCGCTGCTAATAATTACAACGGAAAGAAAAAACAACCGGTAAACAAATAAGAAGAGAAAAGAAAAGTACTGCATGTAAGGGGATGAAACTTTACTTGACCGCGTTTCTAATGTACAAGCCTAATATTACAAAAATTTGTCATTTAAAATTGGCACCGATAAATTAACTATGACACATATAACGTTTAAAATGTCGTTGTAAATGCTAGTTGGTATTGGGTTTGTTACAATGGCAATATTAGTTCACAGAATAGTTCTTTCGATATACTCTATACCTAGCATTGGAAATTTCACAATTTAGAATTGCACCTTATCGAGAAAGATGTTTATTGTCTTTAAGAAATGCTGGCTTAAATAACTTGATTTGATGAGCATTGGTAATAACATCAATATGGAAGCCCTTGTCCATCATTAAAGCATATCTACCTGTGTCTAATTTCTTGATAATGTCACTTTGGTCAAATATGGCATTGTTTGATGGTCTTCCCCATATGCTTGACTAACAAATGTTGTTAAACAAGCAGGACTAATACTAATCATGAACATAATTGTCTGCATTTCTTTATAGTTATATACTTAGTTCGGTACAATCCAAAAGAACTTTGCTACGCCATTCTAGGTATTTTAAAAGACCATTGCATGCTAGCCCTCCAGCCAATTAGAGTTTTGAAATTCTTAAACTTTGGGTAGATACTTATAGCAACAGTAGAAAACTATTTTATTTCGAAGCTGAATTTCATTTTAAGAAGGAAAAGGAAAATATCTCGGTAACGAGGACATTGACGGCAAAATCATGAAGGTTTTAGTTTCATACATTTTTTCGGGCCATTCTATAACTTTCCTTGTGTGTGATTAGACTGTATATCATGACTTCCTTGAATTTGGTTTATATCACTTTCTAAGCAATCTAGCCTTTCATTCTTTCCAGAGGCGTCTAATACAGAAAGCCAATAACAAAAGGGGATATCGCAAATATTCGTGAATATAAACAGCAGTGTAAATTATTTTACAACTTTCAGTGAAACTTCATCTTTATCTACGCCTTACAGTTGAGCCGTATGTTAGTGCACGTAAACTAAATGCAGATATGTATAGGTGATGTGCACGTGTATTATTGTATATCACCCCTACGAGCGAAGTTGAATAGATAGACAGTAATTTAGACATATACGAGGTGTGACTATAAAATAACGAGACTGGTGCTACTACAAACAAACTACGCATGCGCCAAAGTCGTGTGATTAACAGCTGTGTAGCGTGAAGGCTTCTCTTTCGACTTCCGTATCTTCTGTGTCCAGGGACATATTAGTCTGGTCGTAGCCTTCGTTTGTATAAAATCTATTTTTTGTGTGGCCGGAAAAATAATATGTTTTAGAAAAGCAACGAATTGTCGTGAAATTTCATGTGAAACTTGCAAAAACCACTATTGAAACTTATGTTTTATTAAAAGAAGTGTATGGCAATAAATATTTGTCATGTGCGAGGGTTTATAAGTGGTGGAAGTGTTTCAAAGATGACTAAGAAGACGTTGAAGATGACCCACGCCCGTGCCGCCATTCCACGTCAAAAACCGGAGAAAAATATTGAAAAAGTCGGCTATCTGATCCGATCTGACCGTCGGTTAACTACTCGTGCGATTGCTGAAACTGTAGGAATTGACAAAGAATGCGTAAGACAAATTTTACATAAGAATTTTAATATGTGCAAAAGTATCTGCGAATATGGTGTCGAAAATTCTCGCAAATGAAGAAAAAGAAGTTCGTGAAAAAAATTGTACTGATAGTCTAAATGCCATTGAAAATAAACCAAGCTTCTTGGGGAGAGTTATAACTGAGGTTTGCCAAACGCGTGCTACGGCAGAAGTGCCCAGAGTCAGTGGAGACTTTAGTCGTTGGATAGCCATGGAAGTGGATCCCCGTTCAATAATTATCGATTTACGCGGTTTACCGTATTTATAGTATTTTGTCGCAGTGGATATCAAGACTTCAATAAAAGGTAAGAATATATATATTATTGTTTAATAATACTATAGCGCGAAGCGCCTCAGACGTTGCGCTCGTTTGTCAAACCTTAGTCATAACAAGTGATGAACCTTGATTTTTCACTTATAATCTAGAAACTAAGCAATCCATCTATTGGAAAAGTCCATCTTCACAGAAAGCGAAAAAAGCTCGAATGAGCAAATCAAAATTCAACGCAATGATGATGGTTTTTATTTCGATACCCAAGGAATTGTGTACCTCTACTGGATTCCTCAAAGGTCAAACTGTTAATCAGCATTATTACTATTATTAAGATTCTTGCTGAACTCCGTGAAAAATTCAGAAAAGAAAGGCCCAAATTTGTGGAAAACCGAGTCACCGGTTCTTCATCCGTCAGGACAACGCATACACTTACAGTGCATTATCTGCCAAGACGTTTGTAGTCAAGTATAAATATCCCAGCATTAGACCATCCGCCTTATTCGCCTGATCTGGCACCATGTGACTTTTATGTTCGCCAAGGTCAAATCTGCATTTAAAGGAACAATATTTCAAGTCATGAACGAGTTTACAGAAGCACTGTTTTATACAATGGAAAATCCACATGGAGCGTTGTAGGCATAGAGGAGTGTATATTAAAGGGAATAATAATAATATATAAATGTATAAATACGAGGGCCATCCAGTTAATAAGTTTCCCTATTTTTTCTGCGAACGAAACGTTGTAAAAATTAGTTAGTAGTGTAAGAAATGGTGACTAGGATGCGTTGGAAGCGCGTGACCTTCCACATCACGCTATTCGTACGCGCAAGTCCGTAGCGCTTCAGTTGCCATGGAGCTACCACTGGTGAACGTGTCCACGTGCGAACTCCGTTCTGTAATTCGTTTTTTCACGGCGAAAAATGAAACTGCGGTCAATATTCATCGCAATTTAGTGTCAGTGTATGGTGAAGGATGTATGAGCATCCAAATGGTTCGTCGATGGCGTTCATGGTTCTTGGAGGACGGCAAAACGTGCATGATGACGAGCGAAGCGGCAGGCCCGTTGCTGCTGTTCGGAATGTGGTGGAAGCAGATCGCCGCGTCACCATTGACGAAATAAAGATTCGACTGCCTCCTGGAATCGAAATTGGACGTTCTTCGATTGGAACAATCATGTCAGATGTTTTGAATTTTCGCAAAGTCTGCGCAAGATGGGTCCCGCGTTTGCTCTCGGAAAATCACAAGCAACAACGGATGGAGGCAGCCCGAGCTGTCCTGGAAATGCATCGAAGAGATGGAGATCAACTGTTTTCCCGTATTGTCACTGGAGATGAAAGCTGGGTGCATCATTCAACTCCAGAAACAAAACGACAAAGCATGGTGTGGAAGAAGCCTGAGGAAAGTTCACCAAAAAAGGCGAAGGTCACAATCTCTGCAGGCAAAGTTATGGCTACCGTCTTTTGGGACTGTAAGGGTGTTTTATTGGTTGACTACCTGCCCCCAAGCACTACGGTTAACGCTGCGAGGTACTGCGAAGTCCTCACTAAACTCCGAGCTGCACTAAAACGTAAACGCCCTGGACTTTTGTCTCGGAAAGTGTTACTCGTCCATGACAATCCTCGCTCCCACGCAGCTCGAACGACCCAAACGTTGCTGAAAAACTTCAAATGGGAGATTTTCGCACATCCACCTTATTCTCCGGATCTTGCCCCAACCGACTTCCATCTCTTTCCAGCACTCAAGTTGCACCTTGGAGGCAAGCACGTTGCGAATAATGACGAAGTGAAGGCGGAGGCGAATCACTGGCAACGAAGACAGGACACAGCTTGGTACAACAGTGGTATCAAAAAATTGCTACAACGGTACCAAAAATGTTTGGACAGAAATGGTGATTATGTAGAGAAGTAGTCTATGAGTTGTATAATGAAAATAAAATAACTGCATAATTGTAAATAATGTTGTTTATTGGTTAAAAAATAGGGAAACTTATTTACTGGATGGCCCTCGTACTAAACAAGTTTTACAGTATCAGTCTCGTTATTTTATAGCCAGATCTTGTATTGTACTAAGGGATCGCGTACTGATGCGATTTCTACCGTATAAAATTGTCCCACCTCTCTACAGATTGGCAATAAATTACCATTTTTTTGTGAAGGTATACATATCGAGTAAAAGCTTAGGATTAGTGGATGTTTTGGTAGTTACAATTAGCATTCGTTGCGAAGCGGTAAAATACACTGGTTTTTAGCGAATTATTCTCGTTAGAATGGCCATGTTTTCCGTCATGTTGTCATTAGATCGGGCAATATGAGTTGAAGTACTTATCAGGATTTATTTGAATTAGCGTTGTAAGAGTAAAAGTCATTTTATTTGGCTGCACGATAGGTGTTGATTATTGTTTGGTGCTTTAGTTCCAAGAATTTGCAAATTGGCAGATTTCCCGAATGATAAAAGAAATCACGTTTTTACGAGTTCATACATTCACTTCTGCATATATATATGTTAAACTAAATTCGAGGTATTAAGCTGACGTAACAGTGAATCGACAAACTTCTACAATAAAGGATGAATGTAGTCAATACATATGTATCTATAAATATCGTTTAGGAATGTAAATATACCAATTAACTCTAATGTCGTTGCATTTCTAGTACACCGTTTATGTTACGTTGCAATTTTGTGACCGTATCTAGATGATGTAGTTTGGCAATTCGGGTTAATGTCTTTTGTAACACCTGGGAACTTATACATGCGGTTTTAGAATGACGATTAAGAAAACTAATTTGTAACATAGTAAGTTTGTTACATCCGTGTCTTAATAACATTATTTTCGCACAGAATATTTCGTTTACTAGCATTGAAAATGAAGCATCCATAAGAAGATTAATTCTGTTGCCATTGATCCTAACGTAACACCAAAGCTTCAATAATAAAAAGCGAATTAATAATGATATCCTTCAACTTCAACGTGAATTCTTCGGTGGAATAATTTATCTTAAACGACTTGAACTTTTCGTTGGGTATAGACCGAAGCTTTTGAAGGATGACTGATGTTAGTCTGCCTTCTTCCGATGATATCTCGTCTGTGTTCCATGGGGTTGAAATTCGTGTATCTAGAGGTTATAGCAAAACGTTGCTTCTAGTTTATTCAACAAAATTTACTTTCTTCTAGATAGTGGAAGATTACGAAATCTAATAATTATAATAACTATAAAAAGGAAGTATTTCGTTTATTTCTAATTTTTAAGTATTTTAATACATAATTTGCCAAAAGTTACCTTTCTCGTTGTAAGCTTTGATAAGCTTTAGATCGCCCTTGGAGGTTACATAGAAGTAATTATTTTTTTAAATCGTGTTCAATCTGTGTCAGTTGGTTTCTATCGGAAGCATGCTTTATTCTGCCCAGAATTTTTGTCTGTATTCATGCCACAGAATATCTTCCTGGGTATTCTTCGCCATATAAGCTGTCGTTGTCTGTCTTTATTCGTAGGCCCATCAAGCCTCTTTCTTTGGTTTTGTTAATTCATATTATTTTTCACTAATATTGTATATTACGTACCTACTTTTTATGCGGCGTGTCACTGCACGTACCACTTGATTTATGCGATGGTGGTCTCTGGGCCAGTGGTTTGGGTGTTGATGCCTATCAGTCCACTGCCTTGAGATCTAGCTATTGGTGGATGTGCATAGTGTGTTTGTGGTATTATTCTCAAAAATTTTAGTACAGAGTCGGTAATCTTAACTCTTTGCCGGTTCCGTTCATGGAGTATCTTTTATTAAGTTTTACTTGGTCAGTGATTTAGAAACATAATTTTGATTTTTTTTTTTCGAGGATAGATAGGATTTCCCAAAATTCTTTAATATCAACAAATGTTTTTCTTGTTGTATTTAGTTCTAAAGCGGGAATATGAAATGATTAGTTTTGTGAAACAATAAAGCTCAGGTACGGGTTAAACAACTTTTATTTCTTTTTAGTTATCAACAACTTATTTTTGTTTAATAATATAATACTGACATTTGGTAATGCATGTTAGAAAATAGTCCAGTTGTTTCAACACTGCAATACTTTTATGCTTTAACTCCGTCTATACGCTCATAATTAAGAATTATGTGGTGCGATCTTGTTTGAAATTATCTATAATAAAAATAATAATGGTGATGATGATGATGATTTATTATCCAACAGCTTAAACTAAACTAATTACCTAATAATTTTATTTTAATAGGAAATATATATGAGAGGATCCTTAAACCAATATGCACTAACTTAAAGAGAGAGAATTTTTTAAAAAATAAAAATAATAATAATAATTTTATTACAAGAATCAAAGTAACTTATTTTGCAAAAGACTCTTTAAGGCAATATATGTTATGTTAAAGAAGTCCACATCAGCACAGTACATATTCACACTTCTGCACATTGATATCAGTGGGGCATTAGAATGGTGAAGCGTATTAGAAGATGGAATATAACTATATACTATATCAAAGCGTTGGTAAACATTAATAGTTTTCCAGCTAATGTATGTAGTACATAATACCTTAACCTGACACTTTTGGCTTTCTCACTTCATTCTCTATGAGTCGTCTATGCTACTCTACTTTACATATAGCTTTAATACTCCATAACGAAGTTGTTCTGACCTTAACAACACCAAGTTGGATGCCTCAAACATCAATGACGTAATGATTAAATTTTTGCTACAAAGTCCATACGCGGTGTTTTACTACTTCGTGTAGTTCCTCCTTCTGTGGGTGATCTAGACGCATCATCCTACAGTATGCAGAGATGAGAACAATTTCATTGGAATGCACTCTAAATCACAGGTTTCGCTTTTCAGGTTTCAACTTTCGACTTTAGAAAAATCGTCCTAATTATACCGTTTCAACATTTTTGGGTGATTAGTATTTACTTTAGTTCAGCATGAAGTATTCATGTTCTTGAAACAGATTGTGGAGTTCGTGCCGTTCCTATCAAGGTGTCCAAGACGTGGGAAGCACGTCAGCTGCACCCTATTGTTTATGAAAATTGGTGTTCGCTTGGTGTATTTTCATAAAAGTTATCTTCTCCATCCTACCACTTTGAGAAGGGAGAGTCATATTTCGAACTCAATCAACTTTTTGGCGAAGGAGCAATCAGCAAGAGTCAATGCCTGGAGTGGTTCGTTGAGGTCGCGAAATGACTGTACTGCTTTCCATCTTTTCTCGAAGTGGGAGAGCATAACAGGACGAACATGATGTTCGATACGCATTTCCATCAACTAAACAAAGACGAATACTTTTATGAAAATAACAGTGGACGAAACGCCAATTCTTATAAACAAAACAGGCACCTTATAGTTTGCACGCTGGCAACACCTCAGTTAGGAGCAGCGTTGGTAGAATCGTATATTTGTCATCAGAACGTCACTATACTACGAGGAAAGATCAAAAAGTTTTCGGAATGATCATAAAAACAAAAAAAAATAGAGATTCAACTTATATTTTATTTTTCAATTTAATTCCTTCAAAGCTTACAACATACTTGGTCCAACGTTCCTCTACTTTCCCCATTCCCTCCCGGAAATGGCTTTCTTCGAGGTTCCCAAAATAATCGTTTGCAGCCTCTATTAGTTCTTCATTCGACCAAAATCTCTTTCTACCCAGAAATGTTTTGTATTTCGGTAGAAGTATGACGGAGCCAAATCAAGCGAATACGGCGGATGCGGAAGGATTTCGGACTTCGATTCTGTCAATTTTCTCATGATGGAACAACACCCTTTTTTACCCATTTTCGGGAGTTTTTTCCTGAATTGCTGCTTTCAATTTGTCCAAAGGTGTTGTGTAATATTGGCCAATAACAGTTCTGCGTTGTCTAAGATTAGCTAAGAATTAGCTAAATTCTTTGTGATGCCATCATCTTTCCAACCAAGCGAATTGTTTTTGCCCTTTTCGATTTACCGCGGACCATCCGCCGTTTTGATTGGATTTTTGTTTCTGGTATGTAGTGGTAAATCCAGGTCTCTTCCAAGGTCACGAATCGTCTCTTGAAATCCGTTGGATTCCTAGTAAACACTTTCAAACAATCGGACGAGTTTCGAATTCGAATGCGTTTTTGCTCGAAATTGAGCAAATGCGGCACCCATCTTGCAGAAAACTTATGTGGAATGCGAATTACTCGCTCATAAGAGATGCCCACGGGCTACTCAATTTCACGGACTTTTACTCAGCCATTCGCCAAACCCAAGTCATGGATTTCTTCCACAATTTCTGGCGATGTAGCTGTTTTTGGACGCCTGTACGTGGTTCATCACTTACATGCCTACGGCCACACTTGAATTCCGAAAGCGAAGAACTTGCGGTGGAAAATGAAGGTGATGAATCCTCAATGGCGACATCTAACCTTGAATTAATTTACTTTGCCGTTTTCCCTTCCAAATAGAAAAGTTTGATGACTGCTCTAACTTTATTTGTATCCATAATTGTAATCACAAAAAGGTACTGGACTTATATGCTTGTCAACACCAGACTATTTGACAGTTGGATTTAACATTTGCAGTTAATTCATAAAGAGTTGCCAACACAACAGCTGAAAGTATTTGTAAAAATAGCAATCCCCTAATAACGATTTCGGAAACTTTTCAATCTACCCTCGTATATGGGGTATATATTGTATACATCAACAGCAGCTAACAATACAATCTGGCCACTTCCGCTAATTTTCGTGCATGTTCAATATTAAGCATTCACGTTAACAGCATTTTTGTTGCAGTGCACATGTACTATGAATGTACCCCGTACATACATATGTATATAATCGGGTAGGCAATCGGATTAATTGAATGTAATTGGCAAGCATGAAGTTGGCGATTTGTGTTGCCTGTCACATGCTATTAAAATAGATAGCAAATTAATTACATATTCGTATGTACAATGTTATCTCTAATATTTGCAAAAACCAGTACACAACCAATAAACCAAATAAATTGGGGTTGCCAAATTTAAAACACACTGATCAGCCGACCTACCATCATTTTGGCATGCAAAGAAATATTTAAGGAATTATTTTAGGATAACTTATTGTTTTTAGTCGTCGGTATTCATTTCAAATGATAGAGATGAAACATTTATTCTATGCCTAATAAAACTATCCTAAAGTGAGTGCACTAAAACTGCAGATATAATAAATATTTCAAATATGTAAATCGATTCGCGGTGTCCTTCACTAATGGAACTATACTACATTGGTACGATTTTTCGAAGAAAGCTCATATTAAAGACAAATCAAACCAATATTGAAGTTCGAAATCCTTCGAAATTCGTATTCGCCCGATTCGCCTCCGTCAAATTTCCACCTGTTCCCGAAACTCCAAACATTTTTGGGAAGAAAAAGATTTTGCTCGAATGAAGAACTGATAGAGCGTGTAAAAGATTATTTTGGGAACCTCGAAAATAGTCACTTCCGGGAGGGAATCGCGAAGGTAGAGAAACGTTGAAGTAAGTGTGTTGAGCTTCAAGGGGAATATATTGAAACATAAAGTATAACTTGAATCCGTATTATTTTGTTTGTATGGTCATTCCGGAAAGTTTTCAATCTGCCCTGGTACAAATGTATATGGACACAAATAATATTTTGCTATGTATCTGCGATGAAAAGTATACAGATGGGAAGAAAATTGGATTGACTAAAAAATAATGCGTTGTAGGTGAAATAAATTATTATTTAAACATAGTGCAAACCAGGCAGTAATAATTAGGCATGTCAGTGAGGAGGAGAAGCTTTATGGTTCCTGTAAAACTTGAACAGAATTGAGGTGTAATAAACACCAAGTGATGCAAATTTCAGACTAAAAACAATTTCAACAGGCAGAAAAGTTTGAAAAATTGAGGTACGTAATATCTATATAAAGTCATAAACTATGTATTTAATATAAGATCTTTAGTAAAACATTGATATAATATAAAAACCTTTGAATTACCATTTTTCCATCTTGCCCAGGGTAAGTTGGCGAACTTATTGAGGTAAGATGGTAGAATAACTTTAACAGAAAACGCACATAACATAACCGAATCCATCATAATTACATCACATTTTAAGTTATCATATTTCATATCCATTATTTTAAGAGATATCTTAGGTTGAATAGTTTATTATTTATATTATTGTGTTATTGGATTTCATCGGTTCGGCAATAAATACTATTATTACAATTTTTACTAGGAGAATTTCGGTATAGCTCTGAACAAGTAGGACGTACGTTTTTTTCTGTTTCTGGCAAATTGTACAATGTTTCTTTACTTTCTTTGTTAACCCATCTGCCAACTTACTCCCTCTATCTGATTCCTTGAACATGCAAAATTTTATTTTATTTGTGATAATCCACCGTGCAATAATTATTTCATTAATATACTAAGGTAAATCTTATGTATAACCCAATGCACTAACATTAAATTCCTATACTATTTCGTACAGGCGTTGAGCATGTAGCAAAACACAAACTTAGATGATACTTAAATGTACTAAACAGATTGTATTCAATTGATACTTACATTTACAAAGCTCTGTATACTTGCATTGCTCAATCAAATTTATAACATTAATTAGAGACGTAAACCATCTTACCCCGTTCAGCATTTTACTCCAAGCTACTCTACGTGCGATTTAAAATTTACCATTTTGGGAATCACAGATACAAAAGGGTTAAACAATTTCAATTTGTTTTACACAATCGGTCATGCAAGAAAAGTAATATCACAAATATTACTGTCACAACGATAGTGTTTATACATAAGTTGTATGTATATCAGATGGAATGGATGGAGTCCACTTTGCCAATATTTTCTTTCGAAATAGTTGACCGAATGCAGTACGAAACATTCTATTCATACAGCAGTATAAAATAAAATTAATTGACCCATTTAGTAGAGCTAACATATCCATGACGTCTCCAAAGTCTTGGTAACATTTCAAAAGAAGCATTTTCCTCTCATTCCGCTTAATAAACCAAATATACCTTGCGGAAATTCTGTTATTAGAAACAACAGCAGAACGGCTATAAGCATTTTAGTTGTTCTATCAGCTCTCCTTTCCGTCTTAGATCTGCTCTTATCGATATCTCCAGATTTAATTGGGCAAGTATCATAACCTCTTAGTACTTGTTTACGTTGTTTTGCTTTGTATAATGTTCTAATTAACCATACGCTTATTATTGTTAATATTAGACAGGGAATCAATTTGATTACTACAGCGTACATCCAAAAATTAAATATCAAATAGTTATCGTTGTTGGAGATACTACTTAAAGCTGTATGGTAAAGTACAAATATTTCGCCATCTTCTTTAACTACCGTGGACTTTATTTCAAACGCGAAATATGTCGGACTGCAAAGGACAATCGGTAAGACGTAGCTAAGAGAAATCGCCAAAGTGCATCTTTTCTCTGAACATAACACAGTGTTGTGCTCCGGATATCTGTAACAAAGAAATATCACTTTATTAGTTGTAATATTTAAGACATGTAGTAAACAACTTGGTTTTACACAAAGGCACCATCTTTATTTAGGTAGTACTCCGTGAGTAATATGGCAATATTATTAATTGGTATATTTAGCATTTTGTAGTGTTTCAGTGGATGTATGTATAGACGACTTTTCGCAATTAACGTGCCAAATTTATTTATTAGGTTATATGAGGTAAAAGTAAATCAAGTAAAAATAACAGAAACAAAGAATGAAAAAAAAATGGACAAATAAAAGTTTTGTTTTGAGTGGACTAACTTATTTATCGCAACAGATGTCCGAAGTTAGTTCATTCAATTGATTTACCGGGTAAACGGGTCAGTGTTCGATGGGATTTAAAACGGGCGAACAAAATTAAACAAGAACGACGTATCCTAATATCCACTTGATCTTGCTTGGCATATGAAAGGACTTTTATTAGCGTTTACAGTTCTTTGTCTAAATAAACTCTCACTGCCTCCAGATCTCAATTAGTTCCTTTCGAAACTTAAAAAGTTAGTGTCGGCTTTCCTGCAATAGTAGGAAAATTTCCATTCGATGCATTGGATGAAAAGTCCGGTATAGCAGTTGTAAACTGTAGAAATATGTATGCATACATTCTCCTATTTTCATTAGTATCGGTTGTGGGCACACCATGTCCAACCCAATTCCATTTGAGTGAATTCGCTCTTTGAACGTTGTTATTTCTTTTCTTTTCCTTATAGTCCTGTTTCGTATTCTTCGTTGTCGTCGTCTTTGAAATGTTTAAAATAATCCGTCTCATACTTTTTTGGTAGACTTATAATTTCCTTTCCATCATCTTAGTCAACGACCATGTCTGCGCACCGTAAAAACTGACAAAGTTGTTGAATTTATATTGTCTCTAGACGGCAATGGTGAACAATTTGATTGCAGTGTTCTTTTCTAATTCCGCAGAATTGCTTCCATGTGCTTGTTATTCTTTCATCAACTTCTTTTCCTTATTTCCTTTAAATGAAGCGATTTGAACCAAGTATTTGTATTCATCAACATGCTGAATTTCCTGGTCCTGTACTCGAATGTCTTTCTGCTTCGGATTGATAAGTATTACTATTAGCAATGCATGCAGTTTCACTGATTACCGTTAAATTGTACTTTCGTTGAAAAAACAATGGTACATACAATTGTAGTAATTTTTAAAAACACTTTAGTTTTAATAGTGATACTCGGGTAAGTATAACGAATATAAAAGACGAGTTAATCATTTCAAGAATACTGCTTTGTATAGAACATCTTGGCTTGCTATGTAATTAAAATAAATAATTTTGGAAATGAAAGAACATATTATCAAGTATAGTATCTAGTAATATGATCGAAAATCGCAATAAAGTAAATGTCCAAAGAAGTTTCAGCAACGTCTTGAAAGGATTGACATCGGATTATATTTCAATCTACATACGAACATCAAAGAACAAAATGCTTAGTCTATATACGGAACTCTATAGGTGAAGAACGCAGAATGTTTACAAAGAACAAGAACGATTCTTTTATCACAAGAACGAATATCTACATACATGCATACATCGCAATTGCTTTACTATTTTAGCTTGCAATAGAATGATAGTCATATTGCAGCTACAAGAATTGACAACATTGCATGTCAAACAGGAACTGCAAATCGGGAAGAGATAACGAAAGTGCCAATGATATCGAAATATATTTCGAGGAATCCGATGAAAAAGCTGACCAGAAAGCTGGAAGCACTGAATTTATGTGGTACGTTGATATTTCCGATATCATTAGATTGACGAAACCGTAATGCATCCGTTCTTTCTTTGTAAAATTCCCTGAAAATTCTTATTGAGGCATTCATCTCATTTTCTTATGTATAACGCACTAAACTGTTCTTTTCTGCTGAATTACACTTTAAAGGGGAGAAGCACTCCTTCAAAGTCAAACAAGATGCTCTATTTCGGAAGTTTACGCCGAAATATCTCGGTAGTAATGCCACTAAAAGTGGCCTCTATTGCGAAAATTTAATTGAATGAAATATAAATCAATTATATGCAATTTGTATATAATCTTTACATAGCTTTTTATAATCATATTAGAAAATTTTCATAAAACCTTCCCACTTTAATTTCAATACTTAAACTGTCATCCTCAATTAAACTTCGCGAATAATTGCTTTTGTTATTCAGGTTTTGTCCAATAAGGATGACAATTTTGTTATTCTAAGATATATTTAAATGTATTCAAGTCGGCGTGGTAAGTGTTTCAACAACTAAATATTTAAATATAATGAATGCAGAGATACGGACGTCAAGGAGCCTCCAGAGCAATGTAGGAGATTGACCTTGGACACAGTAAATCTTATTGTCCTCACAGATTGTTTGTGGAGGGTTCTGATCCCCGGCTTTTATTTTAGAAACACAGATTTCGCACCTGCAGCATGCACCCATAAAAGAATTCTATTAGTAGTTTTTGTATGAAAGAGTAAATATGTTTGGCCGCGTACAAAGTTGCTTCATCCAAGATACCCTGTGGTGACCAGTAGATTTTATGTCTTTTTAGTGTTCATTTTTAGCCTGTTGCTCGTAAGCCACTGACCCTGCGTCTCCTCCCTCCCGGTCAAGATTGACAGCATATCTTGCCCGCCCTTGCATAATATTGAAGGGTCGATTGGAGAACAGGCAAACATTTCCTTGTGTAATGAAGTTGTGGAAGTCATTAATGTAAACTAAGGATAGCAGGGGATCAAAAACGGAGTCCACGGTCTCCGATAAATTATTGTATCAAGTTATCCCCTGTTGCATGTTGGCATGGTACGCGCAGTACATAAGGAATTTAATTCCACTATAGTAGACATTTTTTAGAAGGACCTGATGGTCGAGTCGGTCAAATGCCGTGCTTAAATCACAAGAAGTCAGGAAGGCATACGTCCTATCATCAAATGCATCCATCATCTCCTCCTGAACGTCCATCATCATCACCGTGGACTGTGCATCTCCGTGCACATGCTGACAGTTCATAATATTCATTATATTTATTAGAGAAATTTAATAACCTTGTTTTTATAGCTCCCTCAAATACTTTTGCCAACCTGGGAACAACTGCTACTGGTCTATGGTTCCTCACCTCGGTATCCTCTCCTTCGTTGTAAATCGTGACAATCTTTTAGATACCAACGCACCTTCTTTGCTGCACCTGAATATATGGACCAAGGGTTCTACAATCACTTCGCTTATAATTGTATTAGTACAGTCGTGGACAGCCAAATGTCCTCAAATCTCGTTTTATGGAAATTCAAATATGTATTTCTAATTTCCTGGGGTTTTTTTTTATGAATATCATCTTTTGTTTATTTCTCTTTGCTTCTTGAGTATCCGTACATAATGCGTTTCCGGTCAACTTATCAATTTAGAAAAGTTCTCTGCAATTGCATTGAAATAATCGTTTATTTGATTTAGACTCAATTGTGCTTAATGTACTGTTTCCAAAACTATCCCGTCTCGATTTACATATAATTTTCCAGGAATTCTTGCTCTAGATATCTTTGGCTTGGTTGTCACTTTTATGTTCTTCTATTGTTAATTACCGAAAGGGGTGGGATTGATTGATTGATTGCTTAGGGGTGAGGGGGTTTGTTTTGATTGCAAGGTGTTTGATTTGTACAAAACAAAAAATGATGGTTGTTGATTAATTGATTGAGCGGCTAGCTTGACACTTCCCTGACTTAATAACATTAATAAGATTTTGATGAAGGTGAACGTGGAGAGTGCAAAGGGTTAAACTAAGCTAAAATAAAACACGTATTTATTTGCTCGGTAAATAAAACGAACACTGTCCTTTGAGAACGTATATTAATTGTATTAATTAAATCGTTAAATAATTAAAGCAAAAAAAAAAGATAATCAAATGCGGTTTAAATTTAGAAAATGCGTAGTCGTACGTTTGTGTGTGAATGGGTGAATGCGTGGTGTTGGGTGATAATGCGAAAGATAAATTAGGTAAATTAGAACGATAGGGCTAACTTACTGCATGTTACCTGAGTTTGAAGAATGGCGGAGACGGGGGCTCCGATGGTAGTCGTGTGTGTGAGTGTATGAGCACTTACTTAGAGGCATTAAGTGAAGCGTTGAGTGTGAGGGTGTCAGCAAGTGACTTCCGAAAAATTCGAGCGATTTGTTTTTAAATGTCGCTGAAGGGTGTGAGGGGTTAGTAACGGTAAGCGACGAAATTAGAAAGTTGGGGTGGTCAGTTTACAAGAATATGCAGGCCTTTTTTTTTTACCTATTAAGGGATAAGGGACCGACGGTCGGAAAAAGGATACGAACGCATACTCGCAAACACAAAATTGCAAAAATAATTTTAAATAACTTTCCTTCAACTGAACGGAACACAGATGTTGGCTAAAATATTAAGAAAGAAATAATTTAGTCGCGTATTTAAAATGACGAGGAAATTATTTAGTTAACGAAGTGTAGCACTATAAATTCTCTTTTTATTTGTTACAATTCACGGTCTACCTACTTATTCAATTATAGTTAATTCTGCTAATTGTTCCGTATTAGATAGCAAAGAACGTCTCAAATGAAAATTATAATGCGTACAATCATGCGGCACTTTCAACTTCTTTTCTTATTAATTGAATTTTCATAAAATTTTTACCAATTTTCGATATGTACATATGTATGTATGTACGTATGTATATATACGAATCTTTAGGACGAAACAAAAAGAAATCTGAGAATGTATTTTACTCTACCACTTACACGTCACTTTTCACCATTGTAATATATTACCAGACCTAACTAATTGTAAGTTTTGGTTCCGGCGTGAGAGAACAATCTTCAGCGAACGCCGCGCATCTGTTAATGTCAATTGGCTTTACAGGATTAGTTGGAAGTTTGATTATACACATCTTTGTCTATGGTATTCGCTTACTACATAATATGCTCTATATAAAGTTGCATATACATATTGCATTGTAACGAAATTGGTAATAATAATGAAATTTGTAAGATATTGTGAATCGAAAAATATAAATGAGGAATGCAGTTTATCATTTTGGATCAATATTTTAACATAGTTTCTACACAAAATGAGAAAGATTTGATCCAAAAGCATACATTGTTCTATGTAATCATAAACGAAGAAAATATTTATTAATATTAATATTGTTAATAAAAACTACCGTCAACAATTCAAGTTTCAATGAGCATTGTAGAATATATTATATATAATATTTTGTTGATCACAATGTTGAAAGTCGAGTGCATCGCTTTCAATGGAGCAGTACACGAAAATTATGTTTTATTTCGTCGTAAGTTTTTACCACTTCTTGTTAAAATTTCACATTAATCTGCGGTGTTAAATATTCATTTTCGTTAGAGTTCATTGATACCGAGTCTTCCTGTTCTGTGATGCAGTATGCAGTATGAATACTTTTGGAGGAAATGAAGAGTGGCAAACGGACTCAAGTTTTTTCCTGATTCAGGCATGAGCATGAGAGGTAAACCCACAATCAAACGGAGCGCCTAATTTATTCTAAATCTCCTTCTTTCGGCAAACTAGGTCGACATCATCATATAATTGCCAAAAACTAACAGTTCTTCTTAAAGATAAAGATTTATCGGACGATCTCGGATAACCATGTCTAGTAGGTCAAGGAGGTGCAATTAAAATTGTCAGAATCCTTCGTTTAATGACATGCCAATATCTTATAATTGGCTAGCGTCCTGCCGTAAAAGTAAGCAAACGTCTGTAAAATCGCTCTGTACTACTTCCCAAAATTTGGACTAATACGAGCTAATTCAATGTATAAAGTAATCTACAAGTTTTGCGAAATTGTAGACTGTAAGTAGACATATATAACATCTAACAGTAATAATTAAAGACTGGAAAATTTTTTAATAAATGCCGCGGTCCGATTCACTACCAAATACAGGTCTAGACTAACGAGGAAGCAGGAAGGTAAAATGCTTGGAAGTGAACCTGATAGTGATGGCTATAATAGTGATGAGTACATAAAAAGAGAAAGGTTGGAAGAAAAGGATAATTTTGAGAGAAATAGGAAACGTTTAGATCTTCAGTCAAAATAAACAATAAACATAAATGAGATATTATATTGAGTTAAGGGAAATGGATGTAGAAATAGGAAATATAGCAGTTATAAAAAATTAAATTACACAACTAAGAACAGACGTGAAAGACTATAAATAAGAGATACCAAAGCTAAGAAAGCAGAATGGCAGCTTAAGAAGAGAATATGAAATAGTTAAAGTGGACAATAAGGAAATTAAAAGAGAATTAAAGCAGATGAAAGCCTAGAACAGCATAGAAATAGCACAGAAAAGCAGGAAAGAAAACAATATTATGCTAACAGGGAGGAAAATAAAATGAGATGACAGAACAATACTAATGGAAGATGGGAAATTTTTTTGAACAGCATTTGAGAATACAGATAAAACCGAAACAAGTAGGTAAATGACGTCAAAAATCATATCTTATTGAACTGAATACAGAGCAAGAAAGGAAAACAGTAATGCGGAATACAAATAAATTAAGAAGTTTAGAGAACGATAGTATCTTTAGTAAGAATGATTTAACCGGATGGGAATTGGAAATGAGAACGAAAATAAGAACAAAAGTCCAGGAAGAGAGATCAAATGGTAAGCTTGTTAGAATTGGATACAAAAAAATAACCGTGGTTGGGAAGATATGGAGATGAAACAAGGAAAGTGATACACTGAAGAAAACCATAGCAAAGAGGTAATTGAAAATGAAACGGATGGAGTAATGATAATGCATTCGGCAAAGAAAAAGGAATGGTAATTAAAGGAAAAAATATTGCAGGTAATAGATAATAGAAATGACAAAATTAAACACAATCTGCGGGGAGGTACATGGAATATAAGACGTTCAATTGAAGAAAGAAAGTAGAAACAGCTGGTTCAGGTAGTTAGAAAATATAATTTAGATATAATTCTTCAAGAAATAAAACAATTAGGAAAAGAAATAATTGTGGTAGGAGAATATTTATTTTTGAATAACGAACAGCTAAGAGTATTAGGAACGGAATTCATAATAATGTAAGATTTGAAAACGGCACTAGTTGATTTTAAACCAGTATCTGATACACTTTGTATACTCAGAATAAGAGGGTTGCTCCAAAAGATTACATTTAATAACTTCCATGGAAAAGGAGATAAGTTTAAAGGAAGATTTTTGTAGTGATTTGTATAAAACGCGCATTCCGGGATACGATTTAATAATAATAGTCTTTGGAGATGCCCACGCCAAAATTTGTAGTTAAAAATTGTTCACATCCACCATAGGAGCTCATAGTAAACATGCAAATAGTAATGAAAACGGGCAGCTCTTGATAGATTTTGCAAAGCAAAAGAACCTAGTAGCCAAAAATACATAGTTTCAGGGAAAGGAAATCTACGTAGCCACATGGACGTCACGAAGACGCAAAGATCTTAATCAAATAGACCACGTACTGAGAAGAATGACGAAAGAAGTATAGAAAAGATAAGATCATGCCGAGGACCTGATATGGATCTCACCATTTTATGGTGAAGATCAGAATGAAACAGGTGATACCAGTAATTAAAAACCAAAGAAGCCAAAACTACATAAAGCAATAAGGTTAATAATTGAGGAGGAAAAACAAACATATGAAGAGATCTTAAATCTAGTCTTGGGCAATATAGCTGACACAAATAGAGTGGATGAAACACGGTTTAAATTGAAAACAGTCCTGAACGAGGCGCCAGAAGAAGCCAAGGTAGAAATGGAGAAAGGAAAAACCGTGGTTTGACGAGGAGTGCAAGGCTGAATTACAGAAAGGATATCCAATGACATTAATATCACTCAATGAAGGAACCGAAGAAGCAGGAAACAATTTTACAGAACAAAGGAAAATAAGGAAATCATGAGGAAAATTTTAAAAACAAAGTAAGGAATTTATATAAAGGAAGAAGAAAAGAAAGAAAAGGGTGTCAGCATAAGGAAGTACATTATAAGAACGGGCACCGAAGAGATGAAGATGTTCTCGACCTTTTGAATTATGAATAGAAGGGTATTGTGAAAAATAATATCTGCCAATAGGATAGGATGAACAACAACCACCAAGTAAAAAGGAAATAAAAATAATAAAAGGACTAAAAAATAATAAGAGCCCAGGGTGTGATGGTATCGCAGCAGAAATGTACACATAAGAAGGTGAAATACTAGAAGAAAAATTACAGATGATCAGTAATAACTGAACAACGGAAGAATAAAGAGGAGGAGTATTGTGTCCGATGTATAAGAGAGGAGATAACAGTACAGTCGAGTCTCGTTTATCTTCAGTCCTCCGAAACAAACGAGTTCCGTTTATCTAAGTCGGCAGGGATCCCCATTATCGCCACCGTTTCTTCCAACCTCACTCTTTCTCACAGATTCTAGCGTGACGGTGAAATTGTGGAACATGGAGGGGAGCGTGGAACTTAAAATAAGCAAGACTCCCAAGTTAAGATAAATGAAACTCAAAATACATGAGCCTCAAGATAAACGAGACTCAAGATAAACGAGACTCGACTGTATATGTGAAAATCACAGATGTATACTAAGGAAACTTACAAAGTACTGGAAATATATTTAAAGAATAAATTAACAATGGCAATGGAAAATAATGTAGGAGGAATATCAGTGTGGCTTCACAATGTAACAGACCAACTCTTTATATTACCAGAGGTACAAACGTAAAGTTTCGGATATAATAAACCAACCGTAAGAATATTTATCGATTTTAAACAGGCCTACGACATAGCAAACAGAATAGAACTTTGTAAAGTACTAAGGAGTGTAACTCGTTGGCGGAAAGTTAATAAGATTATATAATTAACTTTCAAAGAAAGAAGTAAGGTAAAGCTGAATAATATAACATCAGAACGAGTTGAAGTTAGAAACGGAGTAAGACAATGAGACCAGCTGTCATCTGCTGTTCTTTAGTCTCTGCTAGGAAAAGTTGTAAAGGACGTTAATATCTTTCGATAAATCCTACTGTATCAACTAAAACATCAGTGTCTTTTGCCGACTACTTAGTAATTCTAGTCAGAAGTAAACGTAAATTAACAGAAGTAATTAGGAAATTAGAAGAGATGGCACAACAGATAAGTCTCTGCATAAATGAAAAGAAAACCAAGTATATGAAGTGGACGGAGGAAACGTTCAACGAAAATCAGTACTTAACAATAACAACAGAAAGAGGTAAAACATACAGATTTGAAGAAGTCGGTCAATTCACATACCTGGTAGTAATTTTCACTAGAAAGCCAACGATTAAGGAAGAAATTCAAAATACAATATTAACAGGAAATTGATGCAGCCACACCCTGAACAGAATATTGAAGAGCAGAGATGTATCCAAAAATCAAAGGTAAACGTATATAAAAGTATCATTTGACCGATAGTGACGTTCTGTAGTGAAGTATGGACAATGAACACGACAGAACAGAAGATTTTTGTGGGTAAGAAAGAAAATGAGTAGTGGATGAGGAGAAAAATAAAGAGCTAGATAATCTATATGATCAACCGAGTATTACACGAGTAATACAATCCTAACTATTATGCCGGCTCGGGCATCTACATAGAATGTCTGAGAGCAGACAATCTCTATTGGTGGTAAGGAACGTCGAGGAAGATCAATGTTCAAATGGAAGACCGAAGCAGAGAAGGATTTGGAGAGGGTGGCTATTACCAGGTGGACAGGAAAGAATGGAGAAATGGAGGAACATATTAAACTAAGCCATAGACCTACCAAGCCCTTGGTGTTATTTTATTATTATTATTATCTTACCATCAGATGATAAATCATTATTGTTTATTTAAATTTTATAATAGATTAGCACTATTTGAAGAGATGATTTCCGTGGATACCTAATGTGAGTTGAATCGATCCTGCTTAATTTCCAACGGCAAAACTTCAGCTGCTGATTTCAAACGTAGAAGGTTGATTATGTCTACGTGATCGTAATAGGTGATCGCTTACCAATGCTTAGATTTGGAGTAAATGCTGCTTGTGTTTCCCAAAAACGGGTGCGTGGTATTCTTTATGAGGAATTAAATTGCAAAGAGTAGAATCAAAACCAGATCTGTTGAACATTTCTGGACTATGAGCTTCCTAGCGCTATTACTAGTGATGAAGCTAGGTTCATTATTACATTTCAGAGTTAAAACAGGTATCGAAGTAGGTGGATTGCTTATGAATCATGGATGCCAAACCAATTATGAAAAACATGAGTAGTAGCTCCATTGACAAGACATAACGTTCGCAATTGCCAAAAGGCTATGTACATATTGTACTCTATTTCCACCCAATCCTTCAGGTTTGGCTAAGCCTGATTTCTTAGTTTTGGCAACCGCTAATAAATATTTCGTGAACTTCTTTGAAAATGATTAGACTGCAATCAAGGTATAGAAAACTGAAGAACCAAGCGAATTGTCTTACTTATATTCAGAAATAAATTTCATTTTTGGTCTTTTGTCAATGTATCTTATTCAAAATAGGTATTAGGTATTTTTTACTTACCCTATCGCTAAATATCTCCACACAGCCAATGCTAATGTTAAACATATCGATATCGTATGCAGAACTTGTGTCACGTGTATATGAAAAAGCATAAAAACGGCACCCCAAAACGGAAAACTCAATTCCTCGGGCAGCTGCATGTGATAATAATAGGCAAATGACATGTATTCCATCATCAGTAATATATCAGCTACTGCAAGCCCAGTCAATATACGGTTTATGGGTGCACAGGCCAATTCCTTTTTGTCAATACTATTATGTTAAATATGTTTGCTATAGTTCCGAATACGCAAACGATTATTGACAGGTGACCATGATATTTTGCATATAATCTTGTCCAGGACAAAACAGCTATTTTGCAAGGGTCACACTTACTATTATCAACTGTGTAATTAAACGCTTCCAGAGAAAAGGTATTATTCTCGAATGGAACGGTATTGTTAATTTGTAAACTAATATTATGGATATCCAGAAGTGATATATTCTTTAAGAACATTTTTCCAACTTCCATTTCTATCAGTTTGCCTTTGATAAAGATTTCTACATCTGCCATTTCGAGTTTGCTACTTTTTAGATATGGTTTGTAGAGAGGACTTCATTCCAATCATCTGAAAATAGAAGAGAAATTAATTGTGTCGCTTTTTATTTAAATAATACATTTTCAAGCGTGTAACGTGTTCCGTAATTAATAAGAATTTTTCATAGATTTTGCATAGATTAGTTCTGTCAGTGCGCTTTTAGCCATACTAATATTTTCAGAGGTAATAGGTAATTGCTTCTTTATTTGGTTAAATGGGCTTTCTACAACTATTAATTTAGGTCATAACTTTACGGATATTTATAAAAAGTAAACAAAACTGATTTATTAGTCGAATACAAACAAGCATTTCAGAAAGCAGCGCACTAAATCTGATATTGTGGTAATCCACATTTTATTAAGATACGATTGCATATGCATATACACTACCCGCCATATATATGAGAACGATAGAATGAAATGTGAGAAAATTAACATATAGGGGAAGAATAATGTCAGGTATATGATTTAATGATGTATTATCATGAGAATGACTGTATACTGTAGATTTATAAAAATTTATTATACTAAAATCAATTTCTTGGAAGTTATCGTTTTTTGTCGAAATGTCAGTCTTTTGGCCGAATAATGGCAGCGCACACTTTTGGGATTCTTTCCATATAAGAATTTTATAATCTTGGAGATGTTGCTTGCCAAGCTTCTTACTGTCTTTCCCACAAATCATTTGCATTTACCTGATTCATAGATTTTACCTTATAATTTAGTTCGTCCCAAATAGACTCAAATCTGTAATTTGGGGAGGCCAAATCGTTCTTTTTATTAATCCGTCTTGTTTTGTTGGCTTAAATAATTTCTACATATTCTGGCTGAGTGTTTGGAATTGTTCTCTTTTTGAAATGCGAGCTGTATTGTCACTCAATATTAGGTAGATGTTCCTTTACGTTGTTCGGCATAGAAGTCGAGTGTAGGCCTGGAGCGTGGGTCCTCGAGGATAAAGACTGTGAAGTCTAGCTAGAGGGAGGTGCAGTCTCCAGAAAACTGTGACAGTATGGGTAGTGCATCTTTGCTAGTGGTCTAGGAAGTCGGGGAAGAATGGCGCCTAGTATCTTCAAGCATGGAGATCGAACAAGGTCTCAGGCCTATGTCTAAACCCTCAAGGGTAAATGCTGCTATAAACAGGTGCAATGCGGGGAGTGCTCCCCGGAAAGTTATAGACTTTGTTAAAAAGAGCCTAGCGAGAGGGAGGAACAAACTTAAAAAAGCGCGAAAACTATGGCAGAATCTCTTCCCAGGAACTTATAACTTTTAGATTTAAGAATGCGGGACTGAATATAGATTCGGGTTATATTATCAAAGAGAAGTTGTGAGAAGTCGAGGTAATTAAGAGCCACATGTTACTTATCGACCCTTTTTCAATCTAAAATCTACCCTTCGATCTCCAGTATCCAGTAATATCGGTTATTGATTTTGCTGAGGTGTTTGCAATACACAATGGAACTTCTAGGGACGGAATTTTGAATGATCATCGATTAACTTCGAGTTTAGCTACTTGGAAAATGGAAAATAATGTTTTCAATGAAAGGGATCGTCTTCAATATTTGTATAGCAATAATGAGAATTGAATAAAAAGAAATGAATTATGATCCTAGCACAATAATACTTTAATAGAAAATATAAAACAAGAGATGAAGAACGATCTATGGAATCCTTTCTTTGTCGGACGATAATTGCTTGTTTGTCATTATTTTTTTCATTTACTAGATATAAATAGTCAGACATGGAAACTTCACTTTTCTATAGCTACTGCTTCTTTTAATGACTATCGAAGATTGTATGTGTATTATTTATTTTCGCAGGGGTGTTCAAAGTATTGACACGGCGAATTTTGCAAATTTCTTCCAATGCTGGAAAGTTCAGACCAGTATAACAGGACAAATACTTTAATTATTCCCAACATATGTATATATCTCAAAAGTTTTCTAGGTTTGTTTTAGACCCGACGTTAGATTATATCTGAAAAAGTGGAAGAACATCACCCAGTCTATAAAACTGCGAATGAAAAGCTGCTAACGTACTGGACATTCAGAGGATATCTACTATTAACCCACCATTGGTGGTGCTTACAATTACTCTCTCAGACTTGAACGTGATAGTTTTGCTTATAAAAGGGATGTGGTTGAAACTATGAGGTTGAGTGTCTCGGGATCTTTAGTATTTAGCACTACTGTACCAAATACTAAATAAAAACGAAAAAAAAAAAGAAGAAAAAACTAAATAAATAATACTGTACTAAAACGATATTCGTTTGTTGTGATCAATGCATTGATGTTATTTCTTACTGACCCGCACTAAACTTTTCAGGTCCATAGGACTTAGCGCGATTAGTTATGTGGTAAAATTTATTAGTTTTATATTTTGTGTAATTTATTCTTTTGAAAATCAGTATTACAATCTTCAGTACAAAAGTAAATAGGAAATATATTAATTTTGGAAGAATAAGTTACGAGAAAGAACAGGCACATTTATTTCGTTTACAGGAGAAAGTTGAAACATGAGGAGGAAATTTTTGACCACGAGGAGTCTGAAGATGAAGAGGACAATTATCTGCGTCTGACACAGACCAAGATGCAGAGAGTGATAATGAAAATGGTCCGTTGATAGTAAAAATACCACGAGTTCCTAGTTTCGTTGCGAAAGATGAATCGGTCTGGAAAATGCATGACCCACAGCAAAATGTAAGAACTCGCCAATATAATATAGTTATTCGATTATACAATACTAAACATCGTCCTGAAATGTCCTCTACTTATAATATTGCCCGGAATACCAGAAGGTGACCTATAGTACTTTTCTATGCAGTGATGAACGTGGCAGCAATAAATTCCCGAATAATGTTTATAACAAACAATAAAATTGAAAACATAGTTCGCGGAATATATTTAAAACGGTTGGCCACCAAACAGTTGACCAACAGTTTAAGGGCCGTTCTGTGGTCACCAATATTCCACCAGAAATTCGAAAAAGTCGACAAGAAGTGGCTGAAACGTCTAGCAGTACTCCTAGAGGTGATACCGACGCAATGGGTGCGAGGAAACGGTGCTATCTGCGTAAGAAAGACGGCAAAACTCTATCTTTCTGCAAAATTTGCAGAAAAGTGTGCGGTAATGGCTGGGAATCTACCATAATAAATTTTATATTATGTATTTTAGAAATAATTTTGTTTTTAGTAATTTTTTTTTGGTGTTAAATGATTGAACATTTTTCTTTCCTTTTTCTGATATATACAACAGCGAATAGACGAGGCAATTTTTAAGTGTAAGAAAAATACTAAAATTATACTTAGTTTTCTTAAATATAAATTTTTTAATATTGGGTTTGTGAGACTTGAGGCTATTAATCATGTTGCTTTAATAAGCGCCACCACTGCCGGGTTAATAGGTAATTTGAGATCTACATTGTTCCATTTCGTATTTCCTGGTCTTGCTGCATTTTTGGAACTGCTAGCATTATAATGCCGTGTTAGAAACAGTGCATTTATCTTCCAATATATGCGCGGACGACATGTAATACATGGACATGTATTCATACACATATCCACGAAGGAAACATCAATTCTCTCTAGTTCATTGAAGCTTCTATGTCAATTGTAAAAGAAGAAAAATAACATACAATTCATGGTTCTCCGTGTCGCTGGCGATATAATCCAAAAGAGAAAGAATGATTGATACTATTAAGACCAGAAAAACCGTGGTGCTTACTGCTCTCTTGGATTTACATGCGACACATTTACAATAGAACATGCGAAAAACTTTAATAGGATGTACGATAACGGTTGATTTTCAATAAAAACTTATTTCTCTGAAATTGATAATTACCATTTATGTTAAAATATAAAGATATATTCAGATTTAGGTGCCCCAACGTTGGAATCCCCTCGGAGCATAATAGTAAATATGACTAACCAGTTAAATTCTGGAAAGTCCTTTAAGAAATACGGATTAAGAATGAATTCCAGAGAAGTTTATTTTGTTACATACACTTAATTAGTTAAATTCCTATTCATTTGCGTCATTTTAAGGGCTTATATCAATGTTGCTAGCAATAATGTTTAAATGATTTACATAGTTAGATATAGTTTGTCTGATTTTCTTATAATTACTTATTTTATAGGTATTCAACGAGTGGATTGGTAAAAGTGGACCAATAAGATGGTCTGCAAGATCTGAAGTGTATAAACACCCTTCAACTACAAGGGAAAATATGAAGATCAGAATGAGAGAGGCGTTTAATATTGCAACTCCTTTGATGTTGCACATGTCGTGAATTATCACGAGAAAATTTTTAAAAACGAATGAGCCTGTGTAGGGATGTGAAAGGGCACACGCTTGAACATCTACTACAACATTTTGTTACAATTTATCTTTATCATTTACTAAACTTAAACTGATTTATTTATTAAAATAAAATTAACTACTCAAAAAAGTGAAACTATGACAATAATAAACATTTGAATTAGTTCCACAGAGACATGATGTATGACATTAAAATTTTTAACACGATGTAACACTAATATACAGGGCGCTGTATTGTGGTTGCTGATAAGCCGGAATTAAACATTGTATAATGGAACAACCGAATTTGAAATGCTGTGATGTAAATTTTATCCGATACGCATAATGTTATTAAAGCGCAGTACTACGTACGAGTAATTATTGTAAATGTCGGGAACTCCTTAATTTGTAACTTGAGACAAATAGTATCTTCTACGTTTCTTTATCAACAAGTTGAATTCTTTCCGAATTTAAAGAGGCTGCTCCATCAGAAAAGACACAACTTTGGTTGGTCACGGCAATACGGATCATTCTGTATATTCGTCACTAATTCTAGCTGATTCTTCCAACATATACCTACATATAAGTTTTCTTAACAAGTTTCTTGATATTTTCCGATAATGTCATGTTTATGTTGTAGCAAGAAATATTAACCTTCCTATACTTACGTCAAAATGAAATACGTATACTATACTATATAAGTCGGTCTCACAGACCGTATGCGTGAGTATAGGAAGGTTAGAAAGGTGGTCGAATCTCTAGTTCCAAATAAATTTGAAATTGACTTCCTTGTTGCTGAATTGAATACTGAACTGAAGAATAAAATTGTAAAGCGTACTCTATAGAGCAAGTGTGAAAAACCTAAAAGAAGTATGACATGTTCACGTGTTGCTACAAACGAAAATACATTTGATAAGGTCTGTATTAGTTAGTTACGTTGATATAGTAGTATTAAGAATAGGAGTTTCTATTTAAGATGTGAAAGTGTTCAATTAGGTTTCGTGACGATGATCCCTTTCTATTAAAAATAACTACAAATCTAATGGTGTACGAGAAAAGGAATATTTGCTTATTGTTAGATAGCTTGCTTTCTTCCACTATTTTCAAGGTTTAGGGAAGGAATTAAAAGAAGTCGAAGATACACTAAATAATGAATTGCTAGATTTAGATAGTTAATCAATAATAATAATAATAATAATAATTAATAATATATATATATATATATATATATAATATAAATAGTAATAGTAATGCAATTATAATTGTTATCACTGATGGCAATTAAATTATCGTTGTATTATTAGAAGTAATTTCTTGCAAATAATGAACTTTAACTTATCCAGAGGCAGTGAAATCTTGATATAGAAATCGCAGTGGATCAATACATCTTGGTACGCTTCATCAGCGATTAATTTACGCCTGTCTACCTCTTAAAGAGTTCTGTTTTAATGTACATATGTATGTTTTATACCCTATTTTCTAGAGAATCTACATCATGCTCTTTCCATTTGTGTTTCCCAGTACCTACCACGTTCTAAATTTAAATTCTCTAAGTGTAATACAAAGTAATAGAATTCCACGAATGTCGTCTGATAGATTAAGACTGATTGACTTAAGATCCCAGTGGAACTCTATCGCTTTTCATTTACTGTATTACCTCTATAGAAAGAACTCTTACTAAATTAAAATTTTACGTCGAAATTAAGACAAAAGATCTGTTTTAAAAGTTGAAGCGACTGTAATTTTTAACGTGTTCTATGTTAGTTTTAAGATTAATTACGGAGATAAATCTTTACATCACTTCAGACAATTCATTTAAGGATTTCTTGTAATGTGGATATTGGTTCAGTTGTTGCAAAAACTGCATGTGTATGTACACGATAACCAGAATTTTGATTCTTTCTCTTAATCCCGTCTATTTAAGCGATATGATTGAAGTTGTGTAAGTAGCCCACAGAATAATTAGAATTAATGTATTTTCTAATTCTCTTTCTACGATTCTCCCTGTTGTTGTGTCTATTATATTTACTGAAATACTAAAGCGTTGATTCTGTAGTTGCTGTAGTTTCTCCCGGAATAATTATTCTTAAATTGTGGTATTTTCTTACTTTGCTTGTCTTGTTTAACATACTTTTTAAATTTTATTTTCTTCCACGTCTATTCGTGCATATTTTCTTAACTTCAATCCTCATAATGCTTTATCTGATTATACTTCTCGTTCCTTATTGCTTCCACCACCCTCATGTGCCATATGAGATTTTTTAATCTTCTTGATTTTATATCTTCGATGCCTCTTCATTACATTTTCTTTATTGTAATTACGTTTCATTGTCTATCTTCTCTTTCTTCTTCTTTAATGTATTTTCACGTAATTTATTTCTCCATCACTATATTTTTCGTAAAATCGCTATATTGCGTACATACGAAGGCGATTCGTAAAGTAAGGTTCGTTCCCGCCAAATGAGCAGAGGAATGATGATACCTGCGCCATCGCAGCATTGCGGTGAAGCCTAGCTCAATGCTTGTTTGGCAGTGATCCAGTGATAGTGGGAGAATCATTCGGACACTCGTTCGTGCTATGTTGGTCGCTTAAAATGGCCGCTGCAATTAAAAGTCCCGCAAACTGTAAACTGCGCGCTGTTATCCGATTTCTGTGTGCAGGGATTCAGGGTGCTAAGATTTATCGTGACCTTTATTCTATTTATGGTGAAAATGTCATGAGCGATAGTATCGTTAGAAGTTAGTGCCGTATGTTTCGAAAGGGACCAACTAATGTCTATGATGGAGAAGAAACTGGAAGACTAACTCTTGTGACGGATGAATTTTTGGGTAACGTCAGAGAGAAAATTCGTGAAAATCGGGGATTCACAATAACACAACTGAATCCACGTACAGTGTTACAGCTTGGTTTAATTCACATGTGGCAGAGTTCTATAGACAGGGCATTAAAGCAATCGTTCATCGCAATGCCGAACGTCTGAATCTTAATGGGAACTATATAGGAAAAGAGCTGAGAGTAGTAGCGCGCTCGTATCCATATATTTTTGTCCCAAGTTATTCTTCTTTGATTCTTTGCCTTGGGTCCCCCATTCCATCGTTATTGTCAATTAAAAATTTTTTTTTCATCACTGTTAACATAATGTCTTTAAATTTCTTTCTCATTCTTTCTTTTTCGGCGTGCACTACATCACTTCGTGTTCAATTAATTTCCCACTACTTACATACATCCTGGTATTTTTCTCCGGATGGGATTTTTTCAACTTTTATCTTCAAGTTATATTATTTTATACATATTTGCTTCCCTCTAATCAGAGTTTTCTGTTATCCATTTTATATCGTATTTCTAGTTGTTACGGTGGTTATTCTGTTACTTCACTCCTTTATTTATTTTTTTTTTTCACCCTTTTAATAATTTAAAATTTCTGTTTTCTGGTAATAAAATAATATAGTTTTGATTTTCTACTCGTTTCATGTTCTTTTTCTTGTAAATTAGTATTTAAATACTTTTATGTTTAATAATATTTAATGTATACCAAATTTCAATTGATATCATCAGTGATGTGTAAAAAGTTGCGGGATAAATGTTTAATCCCTAAAAATGGTTAGCGTGCATTGCAGTGTTAACTTGGCTATTAGTTGCAAAATTAGGTTAGATCGTTATGTGATCCTATTATAAAGAGATACAGAACCATAGTTTTTTAGTTGATAATTGCTAATGTATGTACTTTATACTTCTTTTATACTCTCTTTTGTTAAATTAAGGGATAACTTTTTACTAAGTTTTGAAAGTATTATTAAAGTTCAAACTGTGAAGAAAATCGAAAAGTTTTTGATTCGCCAAGTTTACCAGATTCCGTACAGTTTTCCTTCACGGAAAGCTCGTTATTTATAAAACATATTATAGCTTTTTGTCGTAAGAACTTTGTTCTCGGCGAATTAGCGGATCGGAATGAAATTTCTGTAGGCTAATATAACTTTGCTCATCTATATTTACATATACATTTGTATGACATAATATTGTATATGTTTGGTCAAATATTCGATTCAATTGACTGTATGTACTTACCCTTAGATCAATTTGCAGTAAAAAAATAAGCGGAGCTAGTTTAGTATACGTGTACTTCCTGTTTCAGATGTAAAACGTGCCCGAGAACTTTATTTTAATCTGAACTAAAGGTTTATTTCTTTTATCATTTCATATAGTTTTACAATTAGTAGTTTCAAATTAATTGGAGAAATATTTTCCACTTTGAAATTATTACATATGACGAGAATTCTGGATTTAATAAATGTAAAACAAATATTTTGCAATTCACCACTGAGTTACACACCTTGTACTTTCATTTATTAGGCACGAAACTGTAACTTGGAGGTCGCAGTAGATATATAAACTTCATTTTAATAAATGTTAATTTAGGTAAAATTCAATTATAAAGTCTCAAACAACTTTGTAAACGCTGTCATCGTAGATATTCCACAGAAGTATAAAACTTCATATTAACTTAGGTCTAAGACGTCTAATCCTTTATATGTATGTTTCAGTTTACCAAACAGCAAATTTAATTAGCTCATAAGTTATCAAAGCGAAGTATTAATTAAAATAACCATTTGTGTATAATACGGAACTTTTGTTTTAAAAAAGTGGAATATTCATTACTATTAAACTTCTAATTTGTGATACAATGGGTATCAGAGATTTGATAGCCACACTAAGTGTTAAACAACTGCAGTATATTGCATCGACGAAGTATCGAACTTCCTTACTAGATGCATTTATTTTGGAAAGAAATTGCATCTAGGATATTTTAGGATGTTTCTAAATTCTAATCTCAAATTCCTTATTTAAAAATGTAATTTCTAAATCTATTTTTTGAATTAAATCTATTTACTTGGACTTGAGATATTAAACCACTGTCTTAATCTTATTAGTATCATGAGTAATGATCTTGCGCACTCTGCATTGTTATCAAATTGTCATATAACATTAACTTTAAGTTATTTCCGGATTGTTACGAGGGACATTTTTTATGTTTCTACAAACGACCACTTAGTGGCTTTATTGACATGTGTCCTTACCATTTTCGTAAAAATTAACATTTGCTATTGTGAAAACAATGTAAGCTTAGAAATTTATCCAGTAGTTTGTATATAGTGAACGTGCTTTAAGATTTTAGTAACGGCTGAACTCGACAACTCAACTGTTTACAAATGATTTGTAAAATTTCACCATGGTTGTGCGTCCGAAAGTAATGAATTGCGTGAAGATTGACCAAAATCGGTTGCTATTTCAACAAACTTGCTGTACGCAACATGATTAAAGAAGATCGACATGTGACTTACAGTGAGATAGAGATATTTTTAGGCATATCGAAGACTGCAATACATTGCATTTTGCATGAGCATCTAGCTCTGAACAACATCTGTTCCCGACGGATTCCGCAAAATTTGACCAAAGCTTGAAGAGAGGTTCTTGTTAATTGGAAATGCTCGAAAAAATTGACCGAGGCGCTGCAAAATCCATATTCAACATCGCACGATGTGGCAAAACTTGGATGTATTCAACAACAATCTTTTGTTTGGGTGTTCAAAGGTGAACTGAATCTCACAAAATTTGTTAGTTCAGGAACTACTTCCAAAAATAAAATGATCCCTTGTTTCTTCGGTTGTCGCAACTATTCATTGAGAATTTAGAGAATTGAAAAACAGTTAATGTTGAATGGTATACAACAATTTATTGCCAGAAATCATCGACGACATTAGAAAATCATCATCTGCATCACCAACTCTCGCACAGTACGTCAAACAATTGATTATTTGAAGGAGCGATGGACAGCGTGGACAGCGATTTTCACCACCTTAAAAAGTTGTCGAAGCCTTCAAGAACCATGTTTTTGAGGTACCAACTTCAAATTAGAAAAGATGTTGCGAGAATTGGCATGTAGAGGTGTATAAAACTTAAAGCCAAATATTTTGAAGAAATAATTCATATTTGTACTGCAAATAAATGTTTAGTTGATTAAGTTGTTCTAATCTAATTTGATTTAAATAATTAATTGATGCAGGAATCACTTCTAGCCACTCCATAACGAGTAACTTATAATTTTAAATATTTTGAAACTTACAAAGTCTTTTTGATTTATTATAAGTTATTTGATTTATTTATCAAGTCAAATATATGTGTACCGTCGGGTGTTGAATCATACGTATACATATGCTTCCACAAATATCACACTCGTTGAGATCGTTACTTCACTTGTTCATTTGTGGTGTTTCCGTATCTTCCTTCTCCATTAAATTATTGTGGCAATCTTCTTAATCGTGGTCGTAGTACTTACTGTCCTTTCCTGGTATCGTTGTCTCGTAGATTTCCTTTGCCGGTCCCTCAATTTTTTATTTTGTGAATATGGCCCATAATCGTGTCCCTTCTTGTGATCCCCTCTATTTTCCTTAGAAATCCCATTTCACTGACTATGATTTTGCTTCGATTGCTTTTTCTTAACGTACAGGATTTGCGTTCGTATACTTATCAGCAAGATCTGTTGATCTAATTCCACTCGATTTCTTTTTGTGGCGTTATCTCAAGTCTAAAGTGTATCTAAACTGACCTAATAATTTTCAAGATTAAAATAATTGAAGAAATTTAATAACTCCCTAGGTATTAAATAGTGTCATGGATGTCGGGAATTTGAATATCGCCTTGCTGGTTGTCAACAGGTAAATGGTATACAGTTTGAATAATTTTAAGTTTGTAACTTATGACTTTTTAGTTAAACTTTGATCGTTAAATGGAATAATACACAAAATAGTTTTTTTTTTTTTTTAAATCTTGTTATGTATCCTATCTCAGGAATCGTCCTTCTGTATGCAAAAAACTTTCTCCTCCAAACGGTGCTATCAAAAATTGGCGTCACAATTTAAAAGAAAAGGAGGTGACATCATATCTACAACAATAATGACGTCACAAAATAATTACTTATAAAAATTTGCGCATTTAAAAATGAAGGTAGACGTGTCTGACCGTTCTTTCTTTCTTTTGTCTATTTAGAGGTTTTATTGATTTTGTTCCAACCTATACGTCCAGACTGTATATATTTATGCGCGGCACACTCAACAGCGTTGCTGACGCTAACGTAAATGGGAAATATTTTGTCGGATCTCTGATGAAAACATATCTTTGTATTTGAAAGTGTAAGCAGCAGATATTTTGTTTGGTTTTTCCTGTAAAAATATCGTAGTATTAAAATAAAATTTTGTAAACAATAGGATTCTTGCAAATACGGTAAATTAGTTTATTGGTAATAGCTACTCGTATCATACATTTTTCAATAGAACGGGAGTCCTAGTGAATCTATTTCAATCTATTTCTTATACAGCCAAGTAAAGAGAAGTTACATTTCAGTATACATATAAATGCAGTTTTAATTCTAGTAATAACTAACCGTTCTAGTTGCACGATGAATCCTTTTATTCTTTTAATGTTTGTTTAAAATTTTATCTTTACGACTGAGTCAGTTTAGAATCTATATTCCTCCATTTCTTCTACAGTTGCAAGTAGTTATTGGACCTACCGACATAATACAGAATTTCGTATAAACAACCACGACAGAATGGTAACACGTGATTAAAGATTATCTCGTTGCCAGTGAAACGCGTATGCCAGATTAATTGATATATTGTATGGGGCAAGATATTTAAAATTAGCAGCAAATCCTTTTTGTTTCCTTGTTATACACACAAATTGGAAGTGAAGGTGGATTAAATTTGACGTGTATAACGAGTTTGTATTGAAGCACTGTTTTTCTGATTTGATATCTAAGTCCATGCTGTATACGTTTTGAAATTCACTTTTGGTGATCACATTACGTGAGCACATAATAAGCAGTAACTATTTATTAACAATAACCGTTGCATATTTGAAAATGTTGCTTTGTCAGAAGCATCAATAATTTCACAAACTTTGAATTTATGTGAATAGATTGAAATTGATTTTCAATAAGTTTGGGTAAATAGAATGGCTTTGACCTTAACTGTCAATATTCACTCCGATACGACAGCCCCCATTGTTATCATTCACATTGGGAGCTGTATGTCCCTACATATGTATTTACTTTCCACGTTCTCTGCTTTTATTTTCTGCGATGTAGGAACACACGAAATCTGTTTTTGTCATCAAAAATGTGTACACATTTCAACGCTATAAAGGTGTTTAATGTTTCTATCATAGAGAGAGATGGGGAACTAATGCTAATTAAATCTCGAAATTTTGTGAACTGCAATTATTTTAAACGTCGTTTCCAATTAAAATATTGATGTTGAACGAATACTCGTGCTTTATATTGGGCAATGATACTACTCTCATCTCACCCAATATTCTTTTATTGAAATTGAATTGACTTAGAGTTTGTCCTGTATATGTCTTTTCAAACAAATATTGCTCATAGTTTATAAAATACTTAGATCAGTGGAAGTAATGACTTGAAATCATAAGAAACTTGCAGGTGATTTATTGCATATTTCAGTATTGCGAATTTTCATGTATGTACTTGGCTGAATTTATTTTCATACCGGCATTGACCATGCGCACACTGAAATAAAGCAGCCCCTGATTATTAAGAGGAAATACAAATTGAATTCAGTGAGTGACGGTATGAATGAGTGTAACAGAAAGAGGGGTAGTAACACCCATTACTAGTATTACAGCGATTTATAATTTTATTTCTTAATTCTACCTTTCATTTTTTCATTGTTTTGAATAAATATAATCTAAAGGTCTTCCAAATTTTGGCGTGGCACGTTTCCTTTCATAATAGTACGCACGGATTTGGAACGATAAACTATAAAGTGGATGTAGAGTAAAACACCACGTGGTGGAGTTCAATCTAATTGATACCAAAATTAACATATTAACATAAGCATAAAAGTTAAATTCGTTAGTGTCAGCCTTATCAACGTACGTGTACCCACAGAAGATAAAACTGAAGAAAATAAAAAGTTCAAGAGTTCAGTGTCGACAGTGTTTTGGTGTGTTTTGCACGTTCATTGTGTGATGTTCATTGTGCATGTTTTGACGGTACAGTGTTCGTCTTGGGCATTAGCCGGATTCGCTGGTGATACTGAATTCTCCAGTTTTCCACTGAGGATGGCAACTTAGTTGCTGAAATACGTATCTGGATTTTTCAGAAAGGTGTGATAAGGGTAATTTTATATTTTTCGAGAGTTTTTATCTAGAATGTTCAGATAGCGTCAGCTGTGCATTTGCGCTATAGAACTTTCTGGAACAAGCCAGAAGGAAACTTATGTACGTACGTACGCCGCAAGGACAATAAAGCGCTTGGGCAGCGGCACAAGACGCGGCGGACGTGGGAGACGAGTGCGGCCGATCACATCTGAGATAGACCGAATCGATCGTCGTGATGCGTGCGTGTGTGCGCGCGACTTGTTGCAGCACGAGCGTTTTCAAATACGGTTTTTAACACGCTCGCGGGCCGTATTATATGGCTGTTTTCAAAATTGATTCGGGCAGCAGGAAAATGCTCAGTGGGCCGCATGTTTGACATGCTTGAGGTAGAAATATTAACTAAGTATCAGAATTAGTTGGAAAACGGACTAAACTTAATTCAGGATAATATACCAATGGCGATCATATAGGAAATGCAGCAGGGATTGACTTGGAAACACACCATATGCAAAACCGAATCTGTTGGTTTGATGAATGATATTAAAAAGAATTGCGCATCTAGAATCAAATGTATATATATATATATATTTCGTGACCTTTTATACTTATCTTATATGATAGAGATCTACCACTAATAGGTCAATAAAACAAGGCTGGTTTGAGCGATAGTTATATTTTCAGAACGTTTACAAACGTTTTTGTAAACGTTCTGAAAATATAACTATCGCTCAAACCAGCCTTGTTTTATTGACCTATTAGTGGTAGATCTCTATCATATAGCATCTAGAATCGTATAACAACGAATAACGCGTGTTGAAATAGATAAATATCATAGCTTATATAGGGCGTGAAGAACACACAAAAGGACAAAAAAGGAACAAGATGATTCTATAAATTAGTAAGGAAAATAAACAAGAAAGTTGTTTAAGCTGAGAGAAATATGTGTCAAGATAAGCGGGGAAACGTTCTTAATACCAAAAATCAGATATTTCAAAGATTTCAAAGAAGAATGTATTATGTAGTGAGAGAAGAATTAACGACTGATGATTTGGAATTGACAAAGTCAGGATCCCGTTAGACCGCCCAACTTACAAGAAGTCCAAGAAGCAATAAAACTGCTCAGGAACCATAAATATTTATAGAGCATGTGTCTATACAAAGTAATAACTAAAGTTCGACAAACGCGTGTCTTGTTCCCTACATTCTTTCAGCGAACAAGACGCGCATTTGTCGAATCTTATTAATAACTAGATTGTGGATGGAAGAAAAAATTGCTGACGGATGGCATGTTGGTATTACAAGTATCTGGCCATTACATAGCACCGATCTGTTACGCAGTAATAACCGCAGGGGTATTACATTACTCTATGTATCAACGACTAAGTCTCTACATTCAGATATCTCTTGGAATACCAGAGTGCTTTCAGGCGAGGCGTTCGACAGTATATTAAACGTTTGTACTGCAGTAAATCTTGCAAAAGACTTCATAGTTGCCGGTGGTAGTATCTTAACGCCCAAATTTTATGACACCACGAACGACCTGCGTATACCGGAGAAATTAGAAACTTTGCTTAAAACAGCTATGCAAAGTAAGAATACAAAGCATATTCTCAAATAATATCACTACCAACAAAGCGCTAAGGGAAGGAGACGCGCTAGCATGCTTCTGTAATAGAGCCTTAGACAAAGCATATGCTGACGACTTGGATCAACGTACAGTTTGAGGAAAGCTGAAGAAGTGTTTCAGTCGTTTGTGTATGTAAGGGACACATGGGCGTTAGAATTAATCGAGAAAAAAACGAAATTTATGCCATCACCACCAGGACGCACACGTCAAAATAATAAAATAAATAAACTGCTCCTATAACCACATCTTTGAAATAATACAGGAATGTGTATAGTTACAAATTGTGATTGTAATTGAAGATATAACAGCGAAGAAATCAAAATGAAGAACAGCCTCAGGGAGCAAGTGCTACTTCGGCCTTAGTAAACACTTCAAGAACAGCCATAGAAATCTAAAATAACGCTAATTTTCCCGGTACTGGTGTATGAAAGACGAGAAATCACTCCTTATATTTAGTGCAGTCGAGAACAATGGACTACGGCGTCGAAGATACAACTTCAAACGCAAAATATGACCAACCAGCAAAAGGCAGGGACATCCTAAGTATTAGTAAGATAGGATGACTTAGATAAGCGGGACATATTCGAGTGTCAAAGACGTAGCTACCTAAAAGACTATAGTATCAAGTTTTGTGGATGATCGACGAAGAGGCAGAAGAAGGTTGCGCTGAAATACGGGATGCAGGAATGAATGATGAAAGAAGCTGAAGGAAGTAGAGCTTAGCTGTAGAACTATATATAATGATGATGACGAACTAGCATATCTTCAAATTATCGGATTAACAGCAAATTCTGCAGGACGAGTACAAAACTAAAGAGCATATTCTATGCAGCTGGGTAGTGTTAGAAGATTTCAGGCCCTACCAATTAAGATACCTTTAACTTGACCCTCGTGAGTTTGCAAAAGCTGTGTGACCGTGAAGAAGGAACTGCAATGAGGGAGAGCGCTCTTTAGCATCAGAACGAATTTAACAAAACAGTAAATGAAATATACATTTAATAAGATCGGCTCAAAGTAGAACTACTTCGCTAAATTAGGAAGTAATAATTTTCAATTATCTACTTCCTCGCAATACAATAAAATTTCACGTAATTAAACGATTAGGAAGGCACACACGGGACACGTAAACATTGTACTAAAGCTATATAATTTAGCACTCAAATACTCAAACTTAAGTTTTTATTCCCAATCGTTTCATGATCCATAATCTTATAATAATCTTTACGAAGTTACATATGTTACAATAAATAGTTACGTTACGTAGTCCCACTTCTGCTGTTCGTATTAGTACCTATAGAACTAATCTACAAAAGTAAAGCTCGATAAGCTAATGGTTAATAGCATTAGAGTACATTGTAGTAGTATTTTGTGATACTACATTAATAATAATAGTAACTATATTGCGAAATAAAGCAGAATCGGAAGTATTAATATCCATTTGAATACAGACGGATAAGAGACTAATCACAGAAATCAACGTAATTTTAATAGGAAGAAAAGGTATGACAGTGAACAACAAAAATAATTTACATCCGTCGGGTGGTAAACAATTATTGGTACGAAACTACCACAAACGATGAATTTTAATAATCGCCTCAAATTTCTTAAATTTTAATACAAACAGAAACAGAACGCCACTCTCCTTCCGAAAGTAATCTGACACGGTACTTGCATTTCGAGTAAAATTGAATTTAGTATTGTTGCCAAACGAAATGAGGTACATTTTCCCAGGAGTAATATCGCATTGAAAACTATCCTGTTACAGTAATCTGAAAACTCGACCGCAGAAAATGGGCAAAATTAATTGAAACTAAAACGAATAAGGAATCGACTTGTATTTGCTCCTTGGAGAATAGGAACAGAAACCAGAAGCCGGTTAGAGCAATTTACGTCGAATTTTATATTTCTAGAATTACTCACTCGTATATTATTTTCCATAATTCATGTTTTGGATAAATGGAAGGATTGGAAAAAAATTAAGAAGAAAAAGCATTTACCTGGTTTTCTGTATACTTAAGGAGAGCTTATTATCACAAAACCATTGGAACAGGGTGTCCAAAACGTTATTTGCAATATTTTGGGAATAGGAATATTAAGACAAATGTCATTAATATATAAGCTAAACAATACGACAGCTAAGACAGAACCCCGAGGAACGCCCATGCTAATTGGAAGTAAGTGAGATCTAATGTTTCTTACTTCACCATCAGTACTCCGATTTCGATTACTAACAAACTGGAAAGGAAATGAAATTTGTATATGAAAGATATTACATGAAACAAAATTTGTCGTTAAGCACATATCAGGAGAACTTATTATATATACTTGTTGCGTATACACATTTATCTAGAGTTGCAGATATGTCTTCCGAGGAAGATGACGTGCTTTTATTTACCCCAGACGCCGAAATAGAGTCATTAGGGAACACAGACAATTTTGGATACACCGTAGTAATGAAAGAACCCTTCAACATAGTGCTACTGTTATTGGAGAGGAACTCAAACAACATCCTGATAAATTTAAGCAGTTTTACAGAATGTACCAGGAACATTTTTATCGCCTACCAGATCTGGTTGGGTATTTCGCCTTACTGCATTAGCCAACTATCACTCAGCCAATGAGAAAAGTTACAACAAACAGAGCGCGTTGCGCGTTTCACGAAACTTGCTTACGAAATCATTTCTGCTCGCCTGCTTCAGAAACGCCAATGTGTTCCACCTCATTTGAATGTATGGGTTGTGCGAGAATGAAACAAATTTCACGTTTCATGAAATGAGTTTCATGAAATTAGTTTCTCTGGCGTGTCACAGAAAATGGTAATGAATTTTTCCGTTGCATATTAGTCAAGGATTATCGATACTAATTTGGAAAATTCCTTACGCGTAATAACAACATTATTTTCACCTAATATTGAACTCCTTGCAAGAGAAAAGCAATGCCAAGTTTTTCACTAATTAGAGTTGTAGCACTATATGGTTATAAAAAGTTATTTGTTTAATAAAGTTTCTTCATTTGTTTAATTATTTTATTGTAAAACCAATGCTATTTACTTACATATCTGTACGCTTTTTTAAATAAATACTATTATTATCAATTGTTTTTGTTTTGGCACGTGGTCCATCCTAATTTTCTCTATTTGCCCCCTACGAAAAAAGGTTGCCCATGCCTGTTGTAGAATTTGATTATAGAAATTAACAAGAGCGATTGATGTTGATTTTCCCTTACGAAAACTATGCTGATATAACGTTAAAATATCAAATTTGGTTAATCATTTAATCTAGTTAACGTAGAGTATTCCAAAACTTTAGAGATAATAGATAATCAAGCAATCGGTTTATAGTTTGACATGTCTGCAGAATATCCTGTCTTGAAGATCGGAGTAACAACCGAACAACAATAACATCCGGAAATATAACCGCGTAGGAAGAGACATTAATCAAAACAATAAGTATATATTTTTGCAAGATATTCTTTAAATTCTGTAATAATGATCGCTGGAAGCTCATCAATACCCCGCAGAATATTTTTTTTTTTACTTGTTAATAATGCTAGACATCTCAAGAGGGGAGAAACATCGAATTCGAATTGGGGGTAATTCTAGACGGTTGTGTACAGAAAAAAGCTGCGACGTTTCAACCCTGAAAGAAGAGATAACAGAAGGATCGTCTGTGATACCTACCCCGTCATCGATTTGCAAGTTATTTCGATACTTGTAAGCTTTAGTCGATGGATTGATAATTTGCCATATGGCAGCACTTTTATTGTATATTGTTATTATAGTTGTTGATATACGTAATTCATATTATACTTAATTTTGGTTCTATTAACTAATACTTCTTTGTGACTGTTTTCGTTTTGAATATATGTATATTATATTATTGCAGATACTTTTTCTGGAAACGCTTTGCAAGCATTAAAATTTCACTAAATAACACCTTCCTTGAATCCAGAGAGTGGGGTTGTACGCATATAGAATAAAATTAGAGATTTAAGGTATAAGTATATAATGAGCGGTATTAATATGTAAAATTTTACAATCTGACTTTTGTATCTCAGCAAACATCTTGTGAATGTAAAAACAAAAACACATTTACGTAAGTCCCTATTTGGTTCAGATTATCATCTTTTTGATTCTGTTTGTATTTACAGCCCTTGTAGCAACAAAGCCGATTTGCGCCCAATACAAACAATCCAAAAAGTTTGGATTAGAATTTACTGTGTTCGTAAAAGAACATGTATTATATACATAATTTACGAGAGCTTGAATGGATAATTATGTTAATAGAGTTGCTCAATTTGGGCCAACAGCCAGTGGCGGGCGCATCAAAATTTACAGAAAATAAATGGTCAGAAATAAATTATAATACGTGCTGGTCTTAAGAATGATTCGTGAAATCACAAAGTTAATAACATTTGTAAAACATCTGTAACTTTAGATATCTTTCCACAGTTGTTTCAACGAACCGAGTGCGGCGTGAGGAAAAAATGTGTTTATACATTGAGACAACGGTTCTATTGACGCATCTTCACAAATTTGTGTTAATGTGTCAAAATCGGAGTCTATCTCTAAAATACTTTCAAAACTTTTTAGAACACACATATTTTTTGCATGTTGCACTATTTGCAGAGATTCCACCAACGACACCGAAGGATTTTGTAATTTTTCTATTGCCTCCATTAGTCCAAAGTAGTTGTTATTAGTTTTTAGATCGGTTTTAACTTGACTATCTTGAAATTTCAACTGGCTTTCCTTAATGGCCGCAGCTTCCTTGGGATTGAATTTTAAAACTACGTTCTTAATATTCTCAAAATATTTATGATAGTAAAACGCGGGCTGTAACCATGTTCACTAACGTGGAAGAATCGGTTCTGGTGGCTTAGGCAGGATTGAAAGCATGAATCTTACATTTAACATGTAACAAGTTAGCACAATGTTATTTAAGAGATTGACCTACAAAAAGTATGTTTGGGGTACCATTAATCATAAATAAGGTTTGATAAAAGAGTAGATGATGTGTTATCATTAAGTAATGTAAACTGGTCTTTGTTTCCACTTACGTGCAAGGCACGACATTAACATTCGGAGAAGTAAGGGCGTCAGTGTGATTTACACTGCTTAATGATAACACGTCATCCACTATTTTATTAAACCTTACTCGTAAACATTAACAGTTGGTTTGTTGAAAGTTCGAACTTTTTCAATGTATTTAACAATAACTTTGAAATTACTTCGCCAATACATTGTTGTACTCGTCTGGAAGCAAATAGAGTTTCAGGTGATAATTGATGTGATTCCATTGTACGATTGTACGTACCATTACTCTAAGCACAAAATGTTTTTTACGATCTGTTGTTTCGTCCACAGATAACCACAGTTTTTCATCTTTCAACTCCGATTTAATTCGTTTTTCCACATGTTCACGAAAAGATAGCACAAACATTTGTAACGATGCCCGGCTTGGTAATTTCCGGTCCGAATATTTATTCCAAAAGAAGACCTATGCTTCGTTGTCTAGTAAATTAATTTATTATATAAAATAAAGGTTTCGCGACGTGGGCAACATTTTTAAAACAAACGTAGAACTACACAATAGTATTTACGGTAGCGTACAGGTATGCACATCCTCTCTCATTGAAACCCGCAAATTATACTGAAGGTTGTATTAAACCTCCGCTACTGTTGGTTGGCGCCAGTGAGCAACTTTAAGTAATTATGTATATATATATATATATATAATAAACTACGTCGGCGTCGGTTGCTACATCTAACTTATTTTGATCACCAAATGTTAGCATTTCGACCCTCCATAGTCGCATTTAGAACCAATTTGCATAACATCAATATTAGGCGTAAAGATATTATCGATGAAAATTTTAAGGTCCCGTTTAACTATAACGTAGAAAATCTACAGTACCGTGGAATTGAGTTAGAACTGAAACACATGCAAACATGCACTATGTATTATACACGCGTTTTGCAGTTAGTTTACCGACTAAATGTGTTTTTAATCGTTTATTCGTCAATTCTTGTACGACAGGCATAATACTCTTCTCCTCCATTCATAAAACGTCCCTTTGTAGTAGATATCCGTATTTTTGACAAATATTAAACGGTCCCTTTGTCTGCGTTCGATCAGTTATTCGTAAATCGTTGAATGTCTTAAATGTTAGTGTTTTCTGTTTACCTATTTTCAAACTATTCTGTAAAAGCATTTGAAAACTTTGTTGAAAAAAACGTTTTTAAACCTTTAAAATTTTACACAATGGGGAAAACTAAAAATATGTCAAGCGAAACAGTTCTATTAGAATCTGGACTATTTCCATTGACAGTTTTACAGGATTTATACGAATGACATGTTTCTTTTGACACAACTGCACACACAGTGATTTCTTTTACATCGTGATCTTAAGCAATGTTGACTTCCTACCAAAGATAAAATCCAGTTTGCATGTTCTTCACTATTTGTAGGTTTATTCCTCTTTGGCTAGTTTTGAACAGAACCCATCTCTGGAAATTCATATAACACTTCTTTTACGAACAATACATTGTACATCTTATTGAAAATCACAAACTCCGATAAACGAATTTGACCATCACCTTGCTCATTGTCAACGAGTAGATGGTATGCAGTTTGAACATTTAATTGGAATAAGTTTAAATGTATTCGTATCTTTGGACTTTTTAATTAGACTTTGATTGCTAAATTGAATAATACACGTTTTCCTCGGAAGGTCGATTCTGAGTCAAAAATTGGGGCCCCCATTTAAAGAAAAGGAGGTGACGTCATATCTACGACAATAATAACGTCACAAAATACGTTTTTGCGCATTTAAAAATTAAGTTTGACGTGTCTGATTGTTTTCTTTTCACTATTTACAGATTTTATTGAGTTTGTTCCAACTTATACGTCCACCCTGTAGAATAGAACTAATGTATCTTAAATAGTTCTAAGAAAATACATTTTCTGTTGAATGTTCCGCCGAAATTTTAATTTGAACCACGTGCGTTGAATTGCCATCGTTATACCAGTTAAGTATATGTCGTAATACTCCCAACTCACTACCTCGAGAATTCTAAACGCTTGATGTTCCCCGCTATGTACAGGTCGGCGTTTTCCGAGTATCAATATATGTAAAATTAACTTAGAAGACACGCAATACTTTTTATTCAAGCAAATTTATGTATGTAAGTGGTAGAGGCTATTCGAAAGATAAAAAAATAGGAAGGCAAATAATATTATACCTGGAAGATATTAAAACAGGTAACTAACAAAGATATTTGAAAAGCAAGGGTTTGAAATATAAAAATAGGTTTATTTAATAACTAGAGTTTATTAAAAATGTGGCACCGGCAGTGGCACACCGGATGAAATTAGGTACGTAATATACAATATTAGTGAAAAATGATATTGTTATCTTTTACTGTCGTCTTGATGTCCACTGTGGCAGTAGGCAAGCGCCCTGGTAAGCTGCGTAGAATTGCAACATCAGCAACGCTTCCATAGTCGATTCATTCAGCCGTCGACGGTGAAATAAGATAAGATTCCTTTTCCTCATCTGTGCACTCTCGATTTTCAGTTATAGACGGAACCTTTTGTGAATCGGGAGTTTTCGTTAAAATTGCACAAAATTGTTGAGCAGCATCGACTCCTATAGAGTTCGTCAAGTTTTCTAAAGCGGCTTGTAAATTGTTTATGCAATTTAATGCGTCCCGTGTAGATTAGTGACTGTTTTCTAATTGCTCAATAGCGTGTGCAACTTCAGAATAGTTCATCGATATTTCATCTATCAGTTGTTGAACGTGCGAATTGGGAAAAAGTTGTTGACTCTCACGAACTGCTGCAGAATCATTTGAATCAATTTTCAAAATGATATTTTACAGTTGTGAAAAATATTTCTGATAGTGCCTGTAGCCATGTTCCCCTTCGCATTATTACAGGTTCAAGTGGTGCTAGCAATTTCGGCCACACTTTTGGTAGATGCTATTATTCACTATCGGATACTTCATTCGAATGGGTTCTGCAACGAGGTGACAAGCGTGTATGAGGCATGTTATGTGAAGAAAAGTCGGAAAGCATATTTTCAACATCCTACCAACTTTCAGCATTGTTACGGCACCGTCAGTAACGAACAGTGTGACTAGGGTTGCTATGATAGAAAATTCTCTTAACGAATCTTTTATGTTGACAATGGTTTTTGCATAATTTTTCTGAATCCTTTTAACTGGATAACAAAAATGAAGCTAGTGGACTATCACGTTTTAAAGGACGCGCTGCAACATGAATGAGCTGTATCTGAAGTATTAGTTGTTTCATCCATGCATAGGCGGATTTTCTTACTTCTCAACTCGTCTTTTATACATTCCTTTACTGTATCTTGAACACGCGGCAAATTGTATCGTAATTACAAATATGTTGGCAACTTCCATGAGGGAATGTACTTAGCCCAAAATAGACGAAAGTGTTCATTAGATACTAGATGATATGGGATGTTGCTCATACTTAACATAAAAATAAAATGATATATAAATTGCCAGTATGGTTACTTAACTTCAATACATGACGTTTACTTTTACAATGTTTTTACATTCAAACCAATCGCGACTTAGCAATCCGCTATTGCATTTTGTGCAATAAATATGCGGACTTCTATATTTTAATCCAGGGAAATGTCTGAGATATTTATTCAGATTCTAAGGGAACGTTACACCCTTTGGTCGTCCCATCTCGGCGTACTTATTTAGCGTACAGCGTGCAACGTACTGTCACTTTGAACTCTCTCATGGTACTGTCGACTTCGAGTTACAAATTACCCCTACCCACGCCCCATCGCTGCGCTACTGTCATCCAGTACCCCCTTGTTAATAAACTCTATTAATAACCGAGTGAGTGGTGGGCGATTGGATGACCAACGTTGTTAATATATGTATACTTATACATATAACCACGTACGTCATCAATGGAATAGCAAACAATAACTGTATAATAAAAGGACATTTTTAGCGAAATTAGGAATTCAACATTGCAATTACTTCATTGTTATTAGAAGTAATAAATATAATAGTATAATATATATGTCGGCAGGTAAGTTGTAATGCTTAATGTAGAACAAACAAATTCGATGTTGCATATAAATAAGCTTTAGTTAGTGTAACGGGTATAAACCATAATTATATATTTCAGAGACCATATTGACTACTAAATACTGTTCTTAACGACACCATTAACAGCAGTTGCATATTATGAGTAACAATTTATCTTAGATAATGGTGCACGATCCCCAACTTTAGCAAGAAATTTACAGCATTCTTTAATTAAAAATGATGGTAAATCACTGATATATAGTAGCTACTTTATGGATTCAAGTGGCTCTGCGAGCAGTGTCACCTTCATGCATCACAATAAAATACACTTTGTTAGTTATAAATTAAGTAGCACGATACTTTTGGCATCGAGAAAAGAAATGACTATTCAAGAAAAATTAATTTTTAATTCAATTATATTTGTATTATTTATATGGCCTTTTTATAAGGGAAACTGGTATGCCTTTTTTAGATGCAAGAGCGGGTTTATCACTTTCTTTTCTAAACTAAAAATATCGACATATAAATGTGCAGAATGTGTTTCCCTTAGGAAAGAATCAGAATAGGCTAATAATCAAATAAAATGACGTTCCTACTAATGCTATGTGCAACCTTCTTTTTTGATGACCATGTAGTAAAAAAATAAATACAAATGTTTTACAATTTATTGTTTTATAGACAAGTACAGTAAAAGCAGTAAATTTATTATGGAATATGTTCTATTGCGGTCGTAACTTTATGCGAATATGCAGTAAAATAACATTGTGCTTTTTTCCTAATTTCTCTTCATAATCTTTTACAGCGGCGCCCACATAAAGAATATGATTTTCATCTTTAATGTAATTGTTGCATTACGGCTTCATAAATCACAAGATCCCTTACTGTATATTATATTTCTAGAATCCGTTACCTATTTTTCTCGCCGTTTACTCAGGTACTTCCCCTTAAAACATTATATCGTGGAAGGAAGTATTTGCTCCGATCAGATCTCAGTTACCAAAATTATATCGTACCAAAATTCACAAACGTTGGTATATAAAACGATATGTAATACTTAAACCACGGATATTCTGATAGTAGACATTTAGAATAATCGGACGACTGTCGGGTGTACTTAGTTCTCCAACTGGATTACAGTTGCAATACCATTTCTGTATTTTATTATTAAGCTGGATTCGCCTCCAAAGACGACTCCAATCTAAATGAATGCGGGGTTTGCGTGATTAACTAATTCAGGCTGAATTACGGCTCGGCATTAGTTTTTCAAGCAAATTCCTTGAAGTTGTCGATGATAATATTAGATTTTCTACGCTCACGGTCGGAAACTTCCTGTACAATTTTTTCAATGTTAACTAAAGTCTACTGAGATCGATAGTTGTTGAATAGTAGATTTACCAGTTTCTATATTATCTTGTCGACTAATAATCTCCAAGTTATAAACAAACACGAGATATTCAAGATGAACGTGATGTGCTAGAGTGACTCTTACGAGCTTTGGCATTGGAAATATCAATACATGCTGTCACTTTTCCCGCAAATATTACAAATCACAAGCTTATGCGTCTGATCGACTTTGCCGCAAAAAGAGTATTTCCTGAGTATATTTTGAATTAAACAATAAAATAATAGAAGGAATCAATAGCGGTGCATGCTTCATTATGCATTGTCTGTCACAGGGACGTAAGATAAGGCAAATTGAGGAAACAAGACAACGAAAAAGGATCAGCTGTAGAAATAATACGTAGAAGTAAAGGCTATATATATATAATACAGTAGCCTTAAAGCACAAAATAACTAAACGAGAATAACACCGCCGGTAAGATGAATTAAAATAAATAATAAATAATATTGATCATTTTTTTATTCGAGGATTTGAAAATTTTACAAAGGCTTTTCATTAGAACTAGCTTCCATATATCTGAAGGTTGAATTTGTCGGTCGGATTGTTATTTCTAAAATAAAATTAGGTTGCCATCATTAAATTGAACTTATACTTGGAATATGTTCAGGGGTTCTGAAAATCATGGGTGGAAATTGTATTTCTTTCACTCTGCAAATATATGTACAAATTGTGAACCTATTTACGAGAGCCAACATATTAATTCGAAGAAGAATCTACATACCTCTATACAAAACATCCTCATAAGATGGATTATTTGACAGCTCGCAAAATAGCTGTGCAATGGCTTACTAAGCAAGCATAAGTTGCATATACCAACAATTATCATGGAGAAAATTATGCTTTATTAATCGTGAACCGCAATCGTAAGCTATATACTTTGCGAGCCGCTAAATAAAGCTCCTAAAAGATCATTTTGTAGAAAATTATCCAGATTCCTCTCCGAATTCACATTTTGGCTTTCGTAAATAGCTTTTTATTTATTTTTTATTAAAAATACCACAAAGGAAATTATTCAAGAACTACAGTTTGGGTTTCGGGACAATCACCGGACTATACAACAAGGTAATAGAACTGTTCACAAAATCATGGAGACCTCTGAAGGAGAAAAGGTATGTGTAGCTCCTTTCTTCGACATCCAAAAAGTCTTTGACAAGGTATGGAATGAAAGATTACTGTATAAGCTAAAAGAAAAGCTAACAGACCAGCTATCTCCAATAATTAAGTCATACTTCCCTGAAAGATCCTTTCAGGTCAAAGTAAACGACAATACCTCTACATACCAAACTATACAGTCAGGAGTACTACAGGATAGCATGCGTCGACCACTTTTATATATGTATATTGTATACAGCAAGCGTACCAGAAACAAACGTAACTCAGATATCAACGGTTACTGACGATACTGCTACCGTAGCAATGAACGAAAACCACATAATCGTCTCTAACAATTTACAGAATCATATAAACCACTTGTGGTGTTAGATGAACAAGTGGTGTATCAATATTAGTAGCAGCAAATCAACTCAAATTATATTTACCACAAGACGGACCCTATGCCTACAAATAACAATAAATAATGCAGCAATTGCAGTTAAATCTGTTGTTAAATACCTGAGAATGCACATTGACCCGAGATTGCATGGCAGGTACGTGTAAAGGGGAAGAGGAAGCAACTAACACTGAGAGCTAGACAAATGAATTGGGTAACAGGTGTACAAGATCCCAGCTAATCATTGGAAATAAACTTCTACTTTACAAGATAATTTTGGTACCACTATGGACATACGGCACGGTACTTACACATTATTTACTTATATCTTGGTTTCACTCAAAGATCTTTTCAAAAATTTGGAACCTATTTCACAAATAATGTATCTATCATTCGATTAAAATTTTTTTGTTTAATTTTATAAGGACCTTTAAATTTAGGTATAAGTTTTTATTTATGCCACTAAAGACATCAATGTCTTTTACCACAACATTATCATCAACATTATATTGTGCAGCTTTGTGCCGTTTATCATAATAAACCTTATTTGAAAGTTGGGTTTGAACTACTTTATCTCTTATGTCCTGTAAGTTCATAGTGCACACCTTAACCTTTTGTTTTAAATTACGAAATTTTTAAATTTCATCATAACAGGCTCTAATTACATTAGACTGCATTGATTCTGATTTACATAATTATTAACAAACAAATTGTACGTTTCTGACTATTGGATGACATCTATATAATTGTTTATGTTAACTTCAGAGAGGTCATTATCATCAAGATAATTTATACTTACAATCTCATTTGAAAATAATTTATTATCGGATTCATTGCTAATTAGACGACTTGTAGATTTAATTACTGTTTTACCGTTAACAAAGGAGCTGCGCAAGTGATAATCGTTAATAAAGTCGCGGCCTAACAAGCAGTTGTATGGCATCGTACTCTCAGAAACGACAAAATACTTTCATCCGAAACGATTAAATTAACGTTAATTACACCTAAAACATTTAATTTTGATCCATTAATATCTTGATAATTGCTAAATTCTACAGGTTTAACATCGGCGTTGTTAACTAAATTTTGACAAAATTAAATTTTATACAACAATGGCTGCTGCACATAGATGAAATTGACTTGCTTTCTAAATAAATAGGTAACATATATCCTTCTGGCTGACGTCCATCTTGTACTATGAACAATGTGTAGCCTCCATTCTTATCTTGCTCTAGTCCTGGGTTTCTTTCTGGACATCTACTTTGGTGGTCTTGGTTTCCGCATATGTAACAAGATCCCCGTATTCGAGTTGAGTTTGGGCATTCACTAAAAATATGTCCAAATTTTTGACAATTAAAATACTTTACAGACTTGACTCTGTTCTCGGGCTATTGCTCCTTCCCTATTATTCGAGACGTAAACTTGTCACCCCTTCCTTTTTAATCTTCGGTTGAATTTGTTCATTCACTGCAGTTCTTCTACAACACTAAATCCTTGTAAAGCTCATCTACATCTGTATTTGGTCTTCCCATAAGGCAATGTCTTAAATGTATTGACCATATACTTATTATGACTTATTCCTTTATTACATAAAAAGACAGCTCTAGTTTTTACATAGTGACCCCTTTTCATCAAAATAAGTACCTATATTTTCTCGTTGTTGTATTTGTGCCCTTACTTTAGTTCCGTATTCCCCCGCTAGGAATATGTTGCTAAGACCTTCCTGTGTCGATCTGCTAACTAGCATTGGCGACTCGGGTTATGTTGCTGTGTAGAATTTTTTAGATCATAATATTTTGACAGTTATCGATTTTAATGATGATTGATTTAAAGGAACAACTTTCGGCTGTAACAGGAGGAAAAAGCGAAAGAAAAACCATGAAGCCATCACGCTTGCTAAGTGCCAGAATTGTTTGGGAAACAGGAAAAAACGTCTAGATGCATGCATATCTTCAAATGGTGACTACTTTCAAAGAGAGAAATTTGTAAATGTATAAAAATAAATAAAACTATTTTTATATGGAAGTTATATGTTATTTTTGAGATTCCCTCCGTATATTGTAAACTCATTGGTTTGGAGTTTAGTACCTACTGATAGAAATATTTTTCCTTTTTTTTTTGTGTAATATTGATCTACGACAAACCAAAGGATTTTAATTTTCAATATTTGCGTTATTGCGCCGGTGCCTGTTACATAAAGATACCTCCAAGATAGTTTCCACAGGTTTATGAACAAGTCACGGAGACACTAACTATAAAATACAAAATATTTTTTCTTTTGCTCATCAAAAATGGCTGCTAATAATAGAGCTATCAATTCTGAGTACCTAATTTGGATTAGATTGTGCAGTAGCCGAAGCATCCGCCTTAGGCCTTATCTTAAAAACACAGTTGCGACAAACTTCCGTGTTCATTATAAATACTATAATGCTATAAGTGAGTTAAGTAGAAATAAAAATTCTATTTTTATACGTATAACCGCACTTATAGTTTCGTTCATGTTCTGTGTTCGTATAAGCGATATAAATATTTGTTCTTATGATATTCCAAGCACATACAGTCAGTAAAATTAATCTTCGGGCACAGCTATTTGTAAACGTTTTTACAAAAATATATCGTTATTTTTATGACATTTAAAAAATACTTCGACAGGATATTTCTTCACAGTTTGAACATGTAATGCATTATATTAATAAAAATTCTGAATACACGAAGGGTTTGTAGACTAGTATTTACCGCAACACGTGCAAAAAGTACCAATCAAATATCCGGGCAAGCGAGACGTAGCGTCTGCAGATAGATAAAAACCTACTTTATCGCTTAATTTTATAAAAACTGTTAATATCCTTCAGATCTCGTTCAACAGTAACCGTTAGTTGTGTTTCTCAAATTATAAGAAAATCGAAAAAAGCATAATAGTTTGGTATGGTTATTTTTCATACACAAAAAAAAGAAGAAAACTCAACGATATATAGCTGAAACATTAAATATAGCTACAAGTCCGATCCAAGACATTATTAAAAAATATAAAATATAAGGTGTTCTAAGGGAAATACCGTTAAGAAATGAACAAAACAGGTAAAGCCGATTAGAATTCGCTTCAGAGCATTCAAATAAAGATCCCATTTATTGTAATGATGTAATTTTTGGCAACAAGTCGAAATTTAATGTATTCGGTTCAGATAGACGTAAAAGTATGGAGTAGAAAGAATGAAGTACTCCGTAAAAAAAAACTAAGCCCACCTGTTAAATACGGAGAAGATTCGGTGTGTATATGTGTGTGGTTTTCATTATGGACCCTACAATATATTTAGATCTACTAAAAGAAAATTTGCCAAACAGTGCTGGTAAAATGAATGTTTTGGAAACACAAGTTCTATCAAGACAAACGACCTTGAGCATTTTGCGTTAAATGAACGATTATGGTTGCTATATAATTGTCCGAAAGTTAACAAAACCCCAGCTCAATCACCGGATCTCAATCCCATTGATCCTGTTTGCTGTCAATTGTGTATGTACACCTCAGAAAATACACAATTTCTAATAAATCGCAATTAAACGAACGCTTAAAAGAGAAATGGGAAGCTGTAGACCCAAATTTCATTAAAAACTTAATTACTTCGATTCGCCGTCGTCTGAGAGCAGTTGTTAAACATAAAGGATATCCCACCAATATAGTTAGCAATTACATTGTACAATAGCTTTGATTGTGCCTGACCGAATGTTTTTTGAGTAACATCTTTTTAGTAGTTTTTAGGGAGATTTTGTTTTTAATTTTGTTTCGATATAATTTATATGATGTCAATACTGTAATCTATTTTCTAAAGTATATTTAAGTTAGTTCTTAAAACCTGACTTTCCTTGTCAAAAACGTATCTTGAACTGTTTTGCCCGGAAATTAATTTGACTGACTGTATGAAGCCCTAAATAATAAAATATTTTATGTATTTAAAAGTATAGAATGAACAATATGGTGAATATAATTTCACCTAAAGCAGTATTATTGTTTTGAGAGGACAACTGTGAATCAGCATTACAATCACAGTCATAATTTGCATACTCTATTTGTAAATGCATTAAACAATACATACATATGTAGGTTAGTAGGGTAGTAGTGCGAAGTAATAATTCAGTAGGATAGCCTTGGTAAATACTCATTATTTCTGAATGTTACTCGTTTAGTATTAATGTCAGGTAAAGAATGTATAAAGGAAACTATTTCGACTAGTGGTGACTTGTTAAGAAAAGAGGCACCACACAAATTTGTACAACTTCTTGATGCATACGGAAAGGAAATAACCACTTGAATTTCCATACTGCTTACGTAAGGAAAACAGTTTTACAATAAGGTAAGTCCTCTTTAATTAATCATCTTTTTATTATTACAAACATTTCGTATACTCGCTTCAAACATCCCTATTTGCGCTTTTCTAGGGAACAGCATTGCAGGGTTATAACTTCAGTCCCGTTCTATTTTGATGGGGAGCGATAACATTATCACGTACATATACACATAACGGAAATACGTAGATGCTTACATACATATGGATGGAGATATGTAAGTTATAAAAGGTTCTTTTCTTGAGGAATCGAGCAGAAATAATATTTTATAAAATTTGATTCTTCATTTCTTGAGGCCAATATTTCGATTTGATGCTCCTTTAGGATATAACGACAATCGAGAACTGTAAATGTAATTAGTCCAGTCATCCTGTTAAAAAATAAGGTGAAGAAAAGAAAACGAACCGGGAAAGCCAAATCTTTATATGTTGTGGGGGCTGCTTAGAAAAGCTTAACTTGAGATTTGACACCAATATTTCCTGTGTCGTCGAGATACAGAATTGTTGTTGTTCCCCTTTCGACGATCTATAATCTAGGTCCTATAAACTTTTCACCTATTATTATTAGTTGTTGAGATATCCAACAAAATAGACAAAAATCGAAGATTCGATCTGGTTTTTCGGGCTTTTCTCTTTTTCTTTAATAATTATCGAAAACATGTCTATTATAACATTAAATTTATTAAGTCACATATGCAAGCAGTAAGGAAAGCATTTTTGTATTCATCTTGGATATAGACACTACAAAGCCAAAAAAACTTATCTTCACCGAAACATAGACTGACAGCTATTTGCCATTTTAGAAAATGATAAATGACATCAATGAATTTAGAGTAACCAATATTAAAAATATATTGAACATTAGATCGACACTAAGAATCCACAAAATAAATATTTCTTCCATCATAAATTTAAAATTAACTGACGTCCGATCTATCGAACGTTGTGCTGTAATGCTGTAATGTGTTGAGCTTTTCAAATTTAAACAAAAAATTCTGGGCCTTCTAGGTGGTGCAATATCTGTGTCAACTGATAATATTTTACACGTAGATGCAAACGGAACTTTTCGTTAAGGATTGTTCCAGCAAGTTTCACAAAGAAGGAAAAAATGTATTTGCAGTTTGCATATGCAGTTCATTATGCGAATAAAAATATTTAAGCATACTGCATAGATTCGGTGCTCCAAGTGTTATTGTTAGCCTTCTTCAGTTATCTCAAACTATCATTCTATTACACCCAAAACTATTAAATCAGCACTGTTCATAATATGTGTGTATGTTATGATGAAAGAAGTGTTTATTTTCTCTTTACAATTCCTGGTGTTTATATTTACCATAGAAATTGCAATATACATATACTGAAGAGTAGATACTGCAATTTCTAATATTTACGTTCCTATTACATCTGTATGTGGTGCAGTCGACTAACCATCATTAATGAATTCGTGGTAGTGTTCAATGTACCTAAACTGTGTGAAAATCATTTTATTGCTGTTTCTGTGAATATGAATTATTTTGAAATGCCTGTATATATCTGCATATTGTACTGAGAATTTAGTTAAATTATTTAAAGGAAATTGCATCGGTCTAGCTGGTAAATAATGATATAAAAAGCATGAAGTATAACAAATTATATTTATAAATTTTGGGAAATATTGAACATAAAATCAAAATATTTAACGAGTGTGTGTGTGTGTGTGTGTGTGTGTGTGTGTGTAAGTGTAATTTCTTTTCCGTTGACGGTTCTTCCTATATCTCCTCTCTTCAGTTTTTTTCTCGAAGCACCTTTATGGATTCTTCCCTTTTATAAGCTTTTTCCTCTTCTGTATGGTGAGGTTCTTTTCTCACTGGTACTTCTTCCTAAAATCCTTTTATTCGAAATATATTTATAGACTTATTTATTGATTTATCTATATTGTCAATTCATACGTCGTTAACCAAACAAACTTTTTATTTATTTTTGAAACCAGGACTACCCTGCTTTATATAAGTTGTCCAAGAAACGAAAACTTTAATTCACCTTGACTCCAGTTCATCGAGGTATATCGCTGTTATAGAAACCTGCATTGAACGTCGATGTATCCTTGGTTATTTCCAGTAAATTTATATAAATTCTTGTAATGTAAAATGTTGTATGTATGCATGTATCTGTAGGTTAACAATGTCTTTATATATCCATTATGTTTTTTTAATATTTAACAATTTTATTTCTGGTGACATTTAACATACTACAATATGTAGTATTGTGATATATAGGAGAATGATTAAAAGACATTATTTAAGATTTTTCTCCTAGTACTTTGTACGATATAAAAGGTGGAGGAAGTTTCGCATAAATCTTGCACGGATGTCATATTTTGAATTGTTCTAAGTCCCTTATACAAGATATCTCCCTAAGATAACACCTCTTTAGAGTTGTAGCTTAGATTTCGATGTTTAGCTTGAAAAGTCCTTCAGAATTGGCTTTATAGCTTCAAAACGAGATTTGCGTCCAATTCTTCTAATATGACGCTGACTCATGTAAGAAGAAATAGGAGGCATTCCGGGTCTGCACCAATAGTATTGCTGCGTCTAGTAAAACAAGTGGAATCTGTGACCAAATTTTGTAACCGCTAGACCGATTTTGACAAGCTCCTTGACAATTATTAAATTTGATTAAATTTCGGCCAGTTTTATCAGTCAATTTTTGTACCACACTAATTATAAACTTACTATTTGTCGTAGAATAAGTATCTGCAGTCCATACTTAGTATGTAATCTTAAATAAGAACTATTGTGATTGTTTATACCATTCAAGAACTATATCACGCAGAGTGCGTTCCTCCAGGTAACCCGTAAGATCTTTATCCTGTAATAGAGGTAAGGTATTTATTATCCGATATACTTTCGGAAACAACTTAGCCGGAAAACTGTTTTATTTGAATTGATTTCTTTTGTTATATTCTTTAAGGATTCTATCTTATTATTAGTTTAGTTAATTGAAAGTTAATTAATGCTGGTTATATTCATGTAAGTTGTATAGTGGCTCATAGAGATCGTTTAGTTGTCTATACCACGTTACGTAATTACGTAATATCGTTGCTCATAAGATTTCCTGTGTAAATTTTAGTTTAACAAAATAAAGAAATATATTAGTCTTAAGTGTTTACATTTTTCACGTCGTTCAGAATAATTAGGACCTAAAATAGTCCACTTAAATATGACAACTAACTAAGAAGCTTAATTTGGAAGACCAATAGAAATTTAACCACGCGAGTAATAAATATGAATATAACATGTAGAGAAGTAAACATAGTGCTAAGACTGTTTAGAACTTCTACTGCTTAATTTTAATATATTCTCCTGTCAGGCATGCATCGATGCGTAAACATCGGAAGCTTGTTTGTATGCTTTTAGTCTAAGATGGTGCAGAACGATGCACCATTAATAAGATGTGTGAAGTTTAATAAAAATTGTAATTTTCTAACAGTGATTTTATTTTATGTATTAAAGCAAGCTTTTTCATCTTCGTTATATTTATGTATTGTGACTGTAGATACATATAATTAATGATACATAAAAAATATAATAAGATATCAATATTATTTTAATATAATTTTACATCTTTGAAAAATAGGGGAAATGAGATTCTATATTTAAAAAATTAGTTACTGATTTGCAAATATTATTCCATGTTTTAAACATGAGAAATGATGTACGTATATAATAACATATTTCGAATAGCTGCCCAAATATATATATCAATTTTTTTATAGCTAGGGAAATCATTTTAATGGGGATGTTACCCATTTGCGTGCTGATGGGATTCTAAATGTAATTAAGGACTATATATACAAATTTGAAAACAGACAGATATTTACAATCTTTAACAAAGAGATAATTCTTGTTAAAACAATATTGAAGATAAAATTGCATGAAAAAGACGTATTTGGAATACCAAATTGATTTCTCATTGTATTTGTAAGTTTCCAAAACTAAATTTATCCACAACAGTTTGTGTGTTTCAATGTTGGAAGAATAAATTGGAAAAGTATTCAATGATCGCTGATGTTAATTGTGAATTAACAAGAAAGAAATACAGATAACATCAATTAGTACAATAATATGTAAATTTGATTTATGTAACATTCAAAAACAAAATACACACATTTTTCAAATGGCACACCAAACTAAGTTTTGTATTAAATATCTTAAGTTATGTATACTATATAGGAAGGGGAGAATCGGATGACGGAAAAAGCTCAAATCAATAGTTAGCTTAAAGCTTGATATACGTAATTTTGTCATTAATTCACGTCAGTTGTATAGTTGCTCATACAGGTTTAAATATCTACGGTTCGTAGAGAAACATTCTTGTTTAAAAATTAAACACATTTTATACTCATTTTGGTTTTATAAAAGTAATATATTAGAAAAACATGTAAGTAAAATAAGTTTATATTTGAGATATTTAATTGTTTATGCAATAGGTTTAGAAACTAATTACCTCAGCTTTATTTCAAAAGAAAATACAAGGAAGAAATTTAACACTAAACTTAAAATCCAAAAACTTGACATAACAAATAAGAATCTAAAGATCTAAGATAAAAATAAGTAGTTGTATTTTTAAATTTAAAAAGTTTCAAAAGAGTCTCAATTTATTTTAAATACAATAAGTATATGAGGAAAATCACCACAATATATGTATGGATGTATGTATGCAGTACACCTTCTCTTTGGAAGAATTGGGAACATTTTGACTTCTAAAAAGTGTGAAGGTAGGTAACAAAGCACATGCACATATCTACATATTTGTTTAATTCGCAATTTATGCGTTGTTTAAATGCTGATTAATTAGACATATTTATGTACCACATATTTGGTTATTGCATGAGAAGTCGAGTAAATAAATAATTTCTGCCACAAATTACGAACAAAACTATTTTTTTATTTTCATTTTGATTTAAAGCAGCACATTTTGAGTGAAATAGAACAATGTTGTGTAATGACGCATGAATTGTAATGATAATAGTACTAAATAGTAATTGATTGGAATCTTAGTTTTTTAATTTTCTTTTTACATTTTGGAATCGGTGCTAATTTGATATTCTTCATCAAAATCAAAATACGTTTTTGAACGTTTTGAGGAGAGAATTTTTTATAATTTTTCTCCTTTTGTAAAACGCATATCAAAAGCGTTTCTCCTCTATGTAACTTCATCCATGAACATGCCTGTATATTGTAATATACTGATTTTCATAAAAATCGCAACACATAGAAGTTGCATATTATGATGAAAAAAGAAATGATTAAAATTTCAATATAGATCATCTATCGATTGTTAGTTTTTTTCTTGTTTGCTTTTTTCACTTTTATGAAATAAAACAATTGGTGGTGTGATAACTGTCAATTTTGCGATTTGTTTGTCAACTAGTGCCTTCTGAATATTCAATAATGCCAATAATTCGCCAACGTGCAAATTGTCGATAATTAAATGATTTTGAACGTGGGCGTATTATTGGCAAAGAGAGGCCGAACTTTCCGCCGCTGGTCACCCTGGATCTGCACATCCCAGGGAGAGTACAGATCGTGAAGAACGTCGTTTTAAGACTTTTGCCCACGGGAGACAGATTTACCACAACTCGGTTAATTGCAATACACTATATGTCTAATGTCGTTTGTTTATCGCCAAATAAAATCTTATGGACTGCATTCGTATCGTTTATTTTTTGTATTTCCCACTTACCCCACTTTGCCGTGGCCGCAGACTAGAATGGAGCAAAGAAAGAACGAACTGAGCACAAGAATAGCATCAAATTGTGTTCAGTGACGAGTCTTGATTTTGTTTGTGGCCCCCGCGACTGTCGTAGGAGGGTCAGGCGATTGCGTGGTGAATGCAAAAATCCAGTTTTTTTGTGGAAGGAAAACACCATTTATTCAGCTGGGATCAGTCTTTTTGGGACGCAAAAGGAATCTTGCTGGTTGGTTATCTCTTGGCCAATATTACACAACGCAAATTGAAAGCAGTACTTGAGGAACAACGCCCGGGGATGGTTACGAAAAGTGTTGTTCCACCGCGACAGTGTGCCCACTCATTTAAGTACAATCTTGCAGAAAAAATTAACACAATTGAAGTTCGAAACGCTTTATCATCCGCCGTATTTGCATGGGGTCTACAGGGTCCCAAACATCCATATAAATTTAGTATTCATTGTACTTAAATGAAAGAAGTTTCTATTATAAATGTTGAAGTACTTTGTTACAATCCACTTTGTAAAACAAAGACTCTTCTTACCAAATAAATAGGTACAAAAAAGTTAGACTCATGTAACTAATAATTTTTGGGTAAGCGGAGATCAACGTAAAAGAAATAACCAATCGTATCCATTAGAATATTCTCCTTTTGCATATCCGATGTAATGTATGGGATGTATTATTGGCAAATAAATTTGCCATATTTACTGCATTTAGTTGACATTTCGTTATCATCCTTCTTAGGACATCGTGATCAGTGTCCACGTTTAACAGTCGATTGATATCCCGCTTTCTGTTCAAGTAGGAATAGCACGCAGATGAGTGCAACGTTTTTCTGCTCCCCAGTAAGTTCTATCGTTAATTTTTTCAAAAATACGCGCCTTAAATGTGCATTGCTCTTATAGGTCCGTAGTATAGTAATGCGTGAATACCATAATTAGTGCAAAGTTGATCATTGTATTCAATACCTTCTTTGGTAGCCTTGTAAAAAAGTATTGGTTTCTGGTTTCTGAGTGCTGCCAGTTGTTGTGTCTATGGCAGCATCATTGTGCATGATCGACAGTAAAACAGCGATTTTCTTTGGTTTACGGTTATATGGGACCAGTACAATTTTATTATGAAATCGAAACAGTAAATTGTGTTGCTTTCTAGTTTTGTTTGACAAGAATCCAAGAGGGATATCAGGCTTTCATTTATTCAACCAACTATTGTACCAACAAAAGTCAGTTTGTATTCAGACGTCAGCCGGTATATTGTCTGGAAAATTAGGTAGTTGATATCCTCCATCTGATTGTTTACCAGAATACATTTCAAACGCACAAGTAATATGCGCTTGCGTCAACCATTGCTCGAACTTTTATAGCGTATTTGTTCGGCTTATTAGTCATAAAGTACGCCAAAATCCAATCAACTAGTCACCGTTAGTCAAATTTTCACCAGGACAATATGCGGATGAAAACTTCTCAACTTCACAAAGACTTCTTATACTTGCTAAATTATCAGTATTTTGTCTTTCCTGGCGATCTAATGTAATGTCAAATCGCAGACATCTCAACAAGAAAAGAAAACATTTATAGGACATTGTCAGCCGAAAAAGCTCTACCTCCGATTTATCTTATGCCTATAGATCAATGGAATTTAAGTGAGATGCTGTGAGGACTCCAGCCATAAGCAATAAACCCAAAAATGCATTTATTTCTACATCAGTAGGAAGTGCATTTCTATTTCGTTAGAATTTTTCTGTATTGGTTACGAGCAACTGAATAAGTATAAGTAGTATAAGTACTTGACTCAAATTTTCAGATTATATTGCTTAAAATTTTTTGTTTGTGCTGTGTATATAATTACGATTAAATACACAAGCGTACCACCGTGTAAATAGAAGTAACCTGCTCTCATTTTACTAAATGGTATTCTACATAATATTTGCCCGGCGATGCAAATATTTGAAGATACAGTATCGGCATGTAGAACAGGGCTATAAAATTATACAGATTCAAGACTACCATTTCAAATATCTAAAATATTTTGTAGTATACACTCCGCAGAACATGAAAGCTACTAGTATCTTTTCTTTCTTTCTAATCGACTGTGAGACTGGAAATATATTAATTCATGAAATTTTATAGATTACAAAACGCGGACTGCGTGCAGCAAGGCAAATCTAAGGTTGTTTTTTAAGGAAGAATGCGTAAGGGTACGATACTGTAATAACTGTAATTTATATAGAACTCAGTTTACTTTCTCACTTTACTTGTTCGGTTTTTTCACGCGCCCCTAACGACCCTGACATACAAACTTATGCTTGCCAAATAAAGTAATATAAGTAGGTATAGAAAAAGTGTAATTGAATTAGTAAAGAAAAACGTACTGACTGAACAGGATCGATGAACCGTTGAAAACAACTAAAACTTTTTACCCATATTGTATACTAAACTCACTTCATTTATTAATAATGCACTATAGACAATTAACTTATTAGTAGATTTCAAAACTTATACCTGTAGTGAAGCATTCAACGTTAGCAGTACTGCGATTGTCCAGTGCAACAGTGGAAACATATCCAGTAATTCAAAGATACGTGGCAACTATTATCCTTTATGTTTCGGCTTCTTTCACGACCAAACTTTGATGGAGTCCAGTTATTCTCAAAGACTCAAACTGCTGATTATTGCTTAGATTAGCTTAGCTTGCAGCAATATACCCTGTTACTGGCTTCTAAAACTATTGGTAAAATTGATAATACTAAGAGAAAAAGTTGGAAACATGATCGATACGGAAGTTAATTGTTACCATTTGATTAACCCACTTAGTTGGTGATAAAGATGGAGATTTATTAGTAACAGGGCGCCACACTCCAATTATAAACTGGATCGCATCTAAGTTCTTGGAGTCAGAGAGACCCTGCAGCTTCTTTAGTAAGTGAATCGGCGTTATCCGAATCGTCTACGTTACCGATTCTTTCATTCGGTCGTAAAGCGACCAGCAAAATTACTCGAAAACTCTATTTAAAAATAACATAATAGAAATAACAATAAATTGAGGCGAGAGAAAGATGTTGAACAACACTCTATTTGTCACTTGGGATGTAACGGGTCTCATAAATATTCAAGTAAGCTAGATTCTTAAATAAGGCTTATAACACTCTCGGTAGCCGTTGGAATTTTAGTGGCCTCACAACCACCTTACAGGTTTAGCAGAACGTAATTAGAAAGATATGTGCAAATGACAAGTAGATGTGCCCCCTCTAAAATAGTAAGGGTATTGAATGTTACGTACACCAAATATCTTAGTAAATTAGCAAAAGTAAGAAAACCCCTCTTTTTTACTCGAAAGCAAATCCCCCACTTACTAAATCTAAATTAACTAAATAATTCCAGGAATTTTTTCCCAAAACTCAACAAGACAAAAATAAAATAAAATAAAGGCGGCAGAGTATTTTCGGTTGTCAACTTTCGTACGGCGTGGTGATCGGTATCGGGACGGAAGCTGTCAAAGATTTTCTCGTATTGGGTGTAAAAATCGCTGGAAAGCAGCCGAATACAGCAAACTGAAGCCGTTCCAACTTCTACGATAATTCTTAGATGTTATTAAAATTCTCCGTTGTTCTCAAATAATCTCTAGCCTTCTAGTAGTTTCTAGTAGTTACTAGTTCCCTACAACAACGTGAAAGAGAAATTAACGGCATCGTAAATAACCAAAAGAACGACTCACCTTCAATAGAAGGAAAAGCAAGTGCTCAACGTGGCCGATTAGTTCGAACAGCAAAATTCACCCAATGATAATATCCCAGAGTCGTGTGTATATTCTCGACAAACGAGATTTTAAAGCAAACACGGAATAAGCTATTCACGGAAAATTACCTGTTGGGCCGAATGCCATAAGCAGAATGTCTTGTCGAGTATTGTTGTATCAAATACTACGGAAGCGAGGCGCCATCTACACGTCAGAAGTGAAGCGAAAGGCCAAAACTGACAATCCCGGAACGCTGTGACAAATTGGCCGTAACAACTCATCTGTCATCAGTGATGTAATATAATGTAAAGTACTCACGCTAGATGAGACGATCCCCTGTCAAACTGATCTGCACCATTTCACACGATCTTCTTTTTAAACTGCGTACTAATTGAGGAGAATTCAACGGAAAGTAAGCTTACGCACCTTCCAAATGCTTGTGTAAAACTGTGTTAATTCCTTCCACATAAATCTTTGAAGATGCTTGTATACTGCTTATAGAAACGTTCGGCTCCTCTCCAATCATGTTCCGAATAAGAGTAATATATTTTTAATAATTGCCGTTTTTGGGAAAACGGTCATTTAAGAAAAGTGGACCACATTGAAATTTATTGTAGCATTACTTTATGATAACTAATGAACACCAGTTACCACCAAACACTCGCTTGATATCCTCAAAACATTGCTTTCCATTTAAAGCACGTTTGACAAGGTAAAAGATCGCAGCTTGATAATGTTCTTTGTTTAATTCCATGATTTGTAATGCAAAAAATTAGTATCGACTTATGTATTTTAAAAATATTTAAGTATATTTGTCAACTGTAACAGTCATTAAACATGATAAAAATGTTGAAAAATATCATGGCCTACTAAAGAGGATCAACGGAACATCCCTCGTATTTCTTTAATTAATCTTTAATCAAGATGATGCATATATCCAATGCTTGTGCCAACCGAAACGAACGAATAGAAAAATCATATTTCATAAAAATGATTGACACAAATATCACATCGGTAAACTCCACACCACACAAGCTAGCGAAACATGTGTCACCGATTTTATTATAAACAATTGTGTGGTGAGGAGTTTACAGATGTGATATTTGTGTCAGTAAATTACACGACAGTCCTTGCAATCACCCTTCTTCATAAAAATGATAATAAATATAAATATAATGCATTTAATTTGAATAAATTTAAAAACCATAGAGCTGAACTAAAAACTAAAATTCGTAATGTTTAGAAAGATCACTGCAATTATATCGAAACTGCTATCCACAGCAATGCTATTATATTTTTGTTATTTGTTAGAAGCAAAAGATGTAATTTGTCGTGTACCAGAAATTTTATGTACAACGCTGTTCAATGGTGTACTAATAATAAAATTTCTAGTGCTTCCTCTTCATACTTTGCTAGCATCTATTATGAAAATTCGACGTATAATACGGACTTTTTAGACGACGTATTGGGGGATACAATTTATGTAAAAGTAATCACGGAAGAAGATGTTCGATTTGTTAGAAAGCAACTGAAGCCAAATAAATCGATTGGTATAATATGAACGATATTCCTACGTTTAATTATAAAGGCTGCTGTGTATTGTGCACATATATAATTTATCTTAAGAACGGGTAAACCTGATGATTGGAGGTTGGCTAGGGTTGAACCGATATTTAAATCAGGTGATCCAAGTCTGGTGTTAAATTACAGACCGATTTCATAGTGACAAAAATGTTTGACCAAATCCTATGCAAGAAACTTGACATTCAAGTCATGGTTCATTTAGTGGACGTTGTATAGAAACAAACTATTTTCTGAAAACGTTTCGGGGGCACTTGTCCAAGGCTCTCAGGTTGATGTTGCTTACAGAGACTTAAGGACAAAGTTAATCACAACATCCTTCTAGCAAAACTATACGCATATGGATTTTCATGTAGAGTAGATGATTTCTTTGCATGTCGTATACGTAACAAAACGCAAGTCGTCTGGGTCGCAAAGGTGCCTGCCTCAATAGTTTTTACGTAGGGTCTGCTGTTCCACAGGGCAGTAATGTAGAACCTTTATTTTACTTAATATTAATCAATGACTTGGTCAGTTACTGAAAGTATTAGTATTTGCGTCAAATTTGATATTTGGAATTGTCGAAAGAGTGATAGCTTAGAAATTGAGGGAGTAGTTTGCTTATACTAAATGTTTAACAAAAACAATTTTGTGAAAGAACGAGAATTTCACGTAAAGGTTTTCGTTAGATGATTTCTTACGATTTTAGTAAACTTAACAACAATCCATAGAATCGCATCCTGAAACTTTTGGTAACAACGCACCATCAGAGAGGACTGTTCACAATTGGTTCGTTGAATATCGACGTAGTCGTGCGTCCGTCAATGATGGATGAAAAGCATTGACGCTGTACGCAGCATGATTGAAGAAGTTTGACATGGTATCTCACAGTGAGATAGAACCATTCTTAAGCATATTGAAGGCTGCAATAAATTCAGATTGCATGAGCATTTATCTGTGACCTGTTTCCGCTGTGTAAGGTTCTGTTCCCGCTGGATTCCGCATAATTTGATCGAAGCTCAAAGAAAGGCTCGTGTTAATTGTTGTAGAAAAATGCTCAATAATTCGACCGAGGAACTACAAAATCCGTATACAACATCGTAACAGGAGACGAAACTTGGATATATTCGTATGAACCGGAAACTAAGCAATAATCTACTGTTTGGGTGCTCCAAAATAAACTGAATTCCACAAAAGTTATTCGTTCACGAAGTATTTCCAAGAAAATGATAGCTTGTCATGTCGCTATTAAATTATTAGAATGTAGCAAATTGGTAGGTATAAATTTACTAAATGTTGAGATTTCCAGAAATGCTAATACAAAAAGGGATGGAAACAAATAATTTATGAAATAATACAGAGTTATGGTCCGGTATTTTAAAAGACGCCAATGATTAAAAGAAGAAATACTGACTGCAGGTTTATAGAATTAATAGGTCCGAACAACAGCCATGTGTAGTTTAGTAGGGGAAAGCAGAAAATGGCAACCGCCTACTCTGTATATCTATATATATATATATATATATATATATATATATATAGGAATCCGTATGTTTTATATCAGGGATTTCAGACCGAAGGTATTTCAGATATCAGACCGAAATCCCTGATATAAAACATACGGATTCCTAACTATTTATCGGTCGATAAATACCCTCCATTCCTATATATATATATATATATATATATATATATGTATATGATTTCTTTGTAATAGTGTCACAATAATATTATAAAACCCTATTGTTTTCTGCAAAAAATACACAAATAAATAATTTTATCCGAAACACAATTTTTGTGAAGATAACCGGTGGACATTGTCTACTATGGGCTAGTTTCCTCGTTCTACATATAGAATAACTACGGTTCGACAAACGTGCGTCTTGTTCGCTAATAGGACAGTCTATATACAGCGGACGAAGCAAAAATGTATATCAAACTTGTATAGGTCTATCGCCTTCTTTCAACAAACGCGTGTCTTTGCTGTATATAGACAGTTCTTTCTTAGTTATTACCTTATGTTGATGACTTATTTTGCCTGTACGGATTGTACAAAAATTATGCTACTTGGAGTATCCTTAATATTTTTAACAAAAATTAGTTATAACCATTTCTTCTAGCCGACAAGGAAGAAAACTAGAGTGCGAACTAAAGTTAACATTTGCTATCTGAACTATTTGAATTTAGTTATCCTTCTAGTTTGTATATAATTGCGGAAAGAAGACACATTTTATAATTACTTAGTTCTAGTTGAAATTCATTTAATTTTAATTGATATTGAATCACTAAGTCTGTACCGGGAAATGTGCTCAAATACCACGATGTTAGAGCACCATAATTGCAACTTCCTTCCTCGTTGCAATATCGTTATTGCACATATCGGAACCGGAAAGAGACATAAGAAATATACAAAGTTTTAACGTAAAAAGTATTGAATCATAACTAAAGCCTTAAAAAGAAAAAGAAAAGTTGGGTATTGAGGATTTCTATCGAATGCGCTAGGAAGTAAAACATTTAATATGTAATTAACTAAAACATACTTGTCGTATATGTACATATAGTCTAAAGAATAAAAACGTATTTACATAATACTATATTATAAATTTACAAGATGGAAGTTTTGTTCGATGAAATGCATTTAATCTTGAAATGACTAAAATTCTACTGTGACGAATGTACATAATACACCTATGTATGTAGTACCTACATACACGTATGCACGTACACACATACATATGCTTTATAACTGACACTACTTGTATCGTATCTACTGATAACTCCGCACTACATACATATATATTTGTTAATAATCAGTTTCGGAAATTGACGAGAGGCAATGATTTCATGCAAATAGCAAAATGAAGGCGCATAATTACCTTCGATTTAAATACGTGTATATGAATTTGAACAGCCTTCGCAATATTCAATTCTCACAGCAAATTTTAAGCAAAAAAAGGAATATTGTAATACTCCCAGATTAAACGTAGTTTAACTGAACGTCATTGTTTTAAAAGCTAACAATTCATTTACTTACCGAATTAGATTAATATATCCCTGCTTTAGATCTTAATTCGCCCAAACATGTACACAGGAATGACAAGAGTAAGATGTACCAAATGAAATTATTGTTAAATCCATTTTACTTAAAGCACTAATTAAGACACATATCCAAGAATAACAAAAAGTTACATTTTAAACTAAGCAAGGTAACTGCTTGTACTATTCATACGCAAATGTTGTTCAAGCTATGGCATGCGCAATATTAATAGCGCAAGTAAAATATTTGCGTTCATACGTACTATTTAATGCTAATATTTACTATGCTTTTGTTTTTATAAAAATATTGGTGGAGGACCCGTTTGTTCAAACAAAATGAACTTACTGCTGCATGCAACTGTTTCGGTTCTTTGTGAAGAAAGCAATAAAGCGAATTGCCAAGGCGTATGTCATTCATACATCGATGTACTTTTATTGTTGGTTTGGAAATTTGAACGAATACATCGAAATGTCAACGATTTTCAAAGTTTGAACCGTGTATCGTATCGACAGAAATGAGAACGGATTTTTGCAGCAGCAGCTTTCAACTCCTGTTCCTAGAATAAACATTTAAGACCAGCAAACATCGAAATCAATATGTTTGTATTTAAACAGCCAGTTTTTGCAATCTATATTAATTAATTTTAGTACGTTTTCGGAATTTAGGGTATATATTTAAAAAAACACATTGACAATTAGACGACTACAAAGAGGAAATCAAAACCGAATTGTATTTTAGATTTTCAGATGATACCTAAATTTAGATATCGTCAAGACACTGAAGTATTACAATATCTTGATCTACGTACATTTGTACCACATATTTTTATTTTTGGAATTAGAAAATATGATCATATTTCTCACACACTTACTTTTTATAATTGGCTCAATATGCATAATCACTTCGCCTAGAAGTTGGTGTGCTTGTATCACAGCTTTATAAGTTCTAAGACTTCGGCTGATCTATACAATAAAATCACTTTCTGTACAGATGTCTACAATATTAATATAAGATTGAAGGGTCTTATTACGCCGTCTATTCATAGATCGGCATTATTTGAGAAGTCCTTTTCGTATAATATTTGCAAAGTCTACAAAGGGTTGAGAGAGATGCCACCGGCTAAATATAAAAGACTTTTCAGTGGCACACCTTTCAGTGGCAGAGATATGCTAATCCCGGCACGTACTTGCATTTTACTTCAGTTCTTATTAGCTTAGGCAGTTCTTGAATTTCCACATTTGGCCCTACCATAAGCAATATACTTTAATTATTCCATTGTCACTTTTTTTCTATTTCTTTTCTTTTTGCTTGCATTGTTGGAATACCTTCGTAGCAGAATTTAATTTTAGTTTAGTTTAAGTAGTTTAGGCACTTGTAAATCTGTATTCATTTATTTTAATCATTCAAGCTTAAGTGGAGGAATGGCTGGTAGCTTACAACTCTGTAAACTTCGCCTTGTGGTTTCCAGCTTAATTTGTTTTGCTTTCTAACTTTGTACAGTCCGCTCTGGTAATAGGGCCTCTATAAATAGGACCGCTTCCCATCATTCTCGCGCGAGTGCTACTCTCACCACTGGCTCACCTCGGGTTTCATATTCGTCTCCACTGCACGCTAGCTCAATGAAATAGCGAATATTGTGATGCTTCAAATTCAATTTAGCGTGAAATGAATTTTGACGGGGTAAGCGCGCGTCAGTAGTGGGGAGGGGGCTATCACCAGAACGGATTGAACTTGAGTTATCATCACTTACAAGGTTAGGAAATTAAGTTTATTATCATTATTATTTATCTTCTCGTAAAATTGAGATTTAAATAAGTAATAGTAGTAAAAGTCACCTTAAAACGTGTAAATGCAACTAACAAAGAAGTCCAAAAGCATGTATGAACATTGAAGATAGAGATTCAAAAAATGTTATTTGAAATTTATATATATAGAAAATATAGAAAAGGGAAACAAACGAACGATAATATCCACATAATTAAAAACATCATAGAACGTAAAATTGAGACAGGGGAGGAAATCTACTTCAATTTCATAGACTTGCGAGTAGCCTTCGATACAGTAGATAGAGGGAGTATAGATATCTGTCTAGAGAAACTAGAGGTTCCAAGAAAAATGCGCCAAATAATCAATAGTCTATATTGTCAGGTTAGGGGGATAGTACAAGTGAATGGAAAAAGATCAGCAGATTTTGAAATGCAAGTGGGAATAAAACAAGGAGACAGCTTAAGTCCATTAATATTTATTATAGTAATGGACAGAATCCTGCAAAATACGAGGAAACGCACCGAAACTGTGAAGACACTGTTAGGATATAACAGACTGGAACCTGTAGCTGTGGATGCATTAATGTACGCCGATGATCTGGCACTAATAGCTGACAGTTATGTGAAAATGGAAAAATTAACAAAAATTTGGACAGAAGAAATAGAAAAGATGAAGATGGAAATAAACGTAGAAAAAAGCAAACTAATGGTGATAAATAATAAAGAGCCAACCAGTAATCTAATAATTAAAATATACGATAAACAAGAAGAAATTGTCGACGTATACGAATATTTAGGTACTATTATATCGAAGGATGGAAAAATTGATCTAGACATAGCAAAAAGAGGACGGAAAGCCACAAACATATACTACGCTCTGAATCAAATCATCTTTGGAAAAAAAGGAAATAGAACCCAAGATCAAACAGATAGTATACAATGCAGTAGTAGCCCCCACAGTAATGTACGCAAGTGATCCTGGACAATACAGCAAAAACACGAAAGCAAAATAACAGCTATGGAAATGAAATTTTTGAGAAAGATCGTGGGGAAAACAAAAATGGACAGAATAGAAAACGAATAGATAAGGAATATGATAAATCAAGAAGATATACTAAAAAGAATTGAAAAATGTCAACTGAATTGGTACGGCCACATAATTAGAATGGAACAAAAGAGTTTAACAAAGAAAATAATAGAAGCCAAAAATAACGGGAGAAGAAAAAAGGGAAGACCAAGGAAAAAATGGATTGACAGAGTCAACGAATTGGGACGAAAGCGAGGGAAGACCATAGCAGAAATGAGAAGAATGAGTACAGACCGGACACGATGGAAAGAATGGATTAAATCGTCGTAAGATCCAAAAATAATCCGACGCCGAAAGGCATAAGGATTGACGAGAAGAAGAAGAAGAAGAAATTTTTTGTCTTCGACATAACGAAGAAATAACAAGTGTTACGAAGTGAACCATTTTCAATTTAAACACTCAATTTAAGTTAGTTAATTTTATTTAGTGTTACTTCATTCTCACTAATGTTTATATCTTATTGACTGTGTTGAAAATATTGAACTACATATTGACAATAAATATATCACATGAGGTTTGCTGAAATCATTTGCCGATCAACAACACGTACAGATATGCGGTATGTTGTATTTAAAAGAAAGTACTTAATGTTGTCTCCGGGAAAACTGGAAGTGATATCAAATTGATATAAAAAAATGGGAACTAAAAATCTCTGTTGACCCATACGAACATTCCTTCAAATATTTAATAATTGCTTGATCTCAGCAACGTCAATTCAGTGTATATAAAGGTGCAACACTCACATAAAGAAGTTTCAATATTATCTATTTTAAAACGTCCCTGTTGGAGACACTGGGTTCGTTCCAACACAATACAAAACCAGTTTATGAATTACCGGCTACATGCGCAAAGCACATTTTTAGCGTTTTAGTTTACTACAGTGGTGTAGCGTAGCGGGGGCGGCAGAGTTTCACACTAAATAATAATAATATCTTGTAAAAATTTGAACCATTTCATTCTATATTTTTATCGCACCTACGATTCGGACCGATTGAAATGAACACGGAGTTTTTCATTACTTATTCTGTGACGAAATAATTCTTCTTGCCGAAAAGTTCTTTAGAATTACTGTATACTCGTATTTTAGTTTTTAAATTGAAATACCTAAATAAGGGGGCGGCGAAATTTTCCTCCGCCGCGGGCGGCTGACTCCCACGCCACTGGTTTACTTTTTAAATTAAAAAAGCTTGAATCATCATGAATGGTGACAAGTCATGGATCTACTTCCATAAATCTAAGAATAAACGTCAATCCGCTTGTAGGATGTTTTTAAGGTGAAAGGAATCTAACAAAAGTTATACGTTCCGGCGATGTATCCAAGGTTTTTTTGTACATCAGTGAAGTTATTATTTCAAGAATGGTTTAATTTACTACAGGTATGTGTTTTGTTATTTTCATAAATTTACACCATTTTAAATTCTACTCCGTAGACTCCACCTTTTTAAAATTAAACATGTAAGAAAATTTATGTAATTCTTGATATTAAGCTTCTTCTGCGTATTTGTGCGTAATATTAAAAATACTCAATAACCAGAGGCAACACAGAATCACAAGAATGGAATATTATGATGTGTGACGAGTTTACGATAATGAAATGTAAAAATAAAAAGTGTTTAAACACATAACATGCAGCTACAGTTCAAGAGACCTTACAGATGGTAGTGTGACGAAAGTAAAAGTTACTATCATTATTACTATTATTTTCGTCTAAAATTAGTGGCCATTGAGAAATGGACCAAACAAAGATGGTGATTTTCCTAAAAAAAAAAAGAATGGCTCTTTGATGATAACATAATATTTGCTATATAGTTTACTGATAATCAGCGAACGCCATCGACGTCATCATTAGCTACTGCGCTTGGTAAACCTATGAAAGATTTCGACGAAGCATGTTCTAAAACAAATAGAAGAAGAGTACATAATTTATTAGATTCGAGAACTGAGAGTAAACTTGTGTATGTTGCTGAAGTAGCTGTACGTTTATCTGGCAAAAGTAACGTAGCTAATCTAATGCGGGAGATAAATTCCTCAACCGAAGATATCACCGCTTTAAAGAATTTACGTAAACTTTTTGACAAATATTAAGGGTATACAATAGGGGAAGCGTCCGCACTGTTTATGGATTATAAGGATACCAAGTATTCGCACAAACTAAGACGAAAATATGCAATTGATGTAGAACCTTATACATATCCATCATATTCTTAGTATTAAAAAAGCTAAAAGTTCTTGCAGTCTACAAAATGATATCATTTTAGATCTCACTGTAAAAATTCTTGTAAAAATGAAGTTTTCTCGCGTCTTGCAGAAAGTAATGTTAATAATTTTAATTTAATTGGTGAATAGGGGTATGGTGGAAGTTTAGAACACAGTAGATTTAAGCAAAAATTTTCTAACGTCGAGAATGATGATAATTATTTGTTCATCAGCAAATAGTTTGTGCCTGGCAAAATTCCCGTCCATCACCAACGAGATATTGTTATACGTTATTATTGATAATGGTTGATGCCAAAGTTTAGAATGCCTTAACTGAAAATTCTGCGAGCCAGATTTGTTTTATATACCTGAATTTGGTAACACAAATTTCGATGTTAGTCCATGGATTACCGGCTTTTATGAGAACTTAATACAATATTATGTTATACTACAAATTTTGTTATCAGGATATGAAATAGACTTACCAAATTTTGAATTGAATGTAAAGGAAACAAAACTTATATTTAAATCTGTATGCGCGCTATTATATCCCCAGTAGAGTTCAAAAAATACTTGTGTTAATATTGCACCTCTTAAACGACGCCGCACGAGAAAAAAATGCTTGTATTAATACCAATACAAATTTAATTACAATGAATTTACATTCAATCACTTTCGATTCATTGTTAAATATTTACTGGATATTACCCTGTAAATCAAAAAGGTGATTACCCAAAGAATGCTTACTAATTTCTGCCCAATTACGAGTAATTCCTGGTTGTAATTTAGACAATATTAGTAGTAATGACATGTACACAGTGAGGAATCCTCTGAATACGAATCTGAATCTGACTCTGATTCTAGCCAGTAATTTTTTATATGTCGAGGGTAGTTTTAAGTTATTATTTTAATTTTTGTGTGTGTTTGTTTTAATAGGTTGAATTTTATTGATAAACTATATACACTCGTAGTGTATAGCATACGATAAAATATTTGTTCCAATGTACTTATTTTACTTAACAGCGCTATAAAAAGTTTATTATTTCCCATATAAAAGTCTTAAAAGTTTGGTCTACCTGACTTGTACAAGACGGTCTCTTGTGCATCGGTTATTTGCTAGAAGTAATCGAAAGACAATAGGAGTTTATATATTGCGTGAAACACGGCTGTGTTTTCGGAACAGCAAAACTTTCGATTCGTCGTCCGTGCAGTTCCAGCTACTGTTTTACCATTTAGTATGACTGCTTTACCGTTTGTTTCGAACAATAGCAAAAATGTGTTCTATTGTTTGCTTTCCATGGCAATATGCAACATTAAAAGACAACCTTCGTAGAATTAACATACTTACAAAATTATGCGTGTATCATTTCATACTGTTCATGGCAAAGCAAATAATAATAGTAATAAACGTAGAAGCTGCAGACAGATACGATATGTTTCGTAGTTTCTCTGAAATGAAACTGCTAAATAAGTGATAATCAGAGACCGGATTATATCTTTCTTGCATATCGATAACTATCAACGGTTTAAGATCTACACGAATTAGGATAAATAAAAATAAAATTTAATTTTATATATTTAGAATATTTTGGCTTTTTCCACATATTTCGAACAGTTTCCACATATTTTAAATGATTCGACATATTTTTCCGTTTAAAAATGGCGTTATTTTTATAAAATATATAGTAGACGCTTTTCTGGGTAATTTACATTCTACGATTACCGATATTTCGTTAAATATAATAAAATAAATATTACTTCAATCGGGATTCATGCTTTCTCCAGGAAATTTATGTTTCTAATTTTTCTAAGAAATTGTCAATTACTTTTAAACTTCCAAACGAAATATCATGTTCAATACTGAAGACCAAACTTGCTTTGGATTGCTGAATAAAATTATTTTCATTAATGAAAATATTTTCCTTTAATTTCAAAATCATTTTCTTATCTTACCAAACTAAAAAGGGTGTATACATTTTCTACTATGATTTTCTTCTTTTATAGATTCCATGTGAGAAAAATCCCAAATTACTCAACCTCTCTCGACTGACCTTCATAAACGAGTGTTAGAAGAAATATTTTCAACATATTTTGCTCATATTTAAGACATATAATCCGATCTCTAGTGATAATAAAGAAAGCATTGCGTTTCTTTTGTGTCGGCCAATAAATCCAGTGAAAATGCTCGTGTTAAACTTATCGTAACTGTATAGCGTTCGTGTTTTCGAGAGCCAAAATTTAATAAAATATAATACAATACAATATAATATAATATAATATATTAAATGTAGAAGACTCTCTATAAACGACTTAATAATAAAAAATTAGGTTCGTTAATGGGCAGTTAACAAGTAACCGTGCAAAAGCCTACCAAGTAAGCACAATTTGCATATGCCAATAATCCTGTAGGAAATGTTGACTATGTCAATCGCAAAACGCAACTGCAGACTAATTAGTTTCGTCCTCATTAGGACTCGTCAGTACAGTATATCGTTCTGCGAGTGATACAGTGAACATTTCCAGGTGATACGTCGAAATCTCGGCGAGATGGATACGGTCAAAATAATGACCCCATCTTCCGAGCAGGAGACGTATCACCTGGAAATGTTCACTGTATCACTCGCAGAACGATATACTGTACTGACGAGTCCTAATGAGGACGAAACTAATTAGTCTGCAGTTGCGTTTTGCGATTGACATAGTCAACATTTCCTACAGGATTATTGGCATATGCAAATTGTGCTTACTGGTAGGCTTTTGCACGGTTACTTGTTAACTGCCCATTAACGAACCTAATTTTTATTATTAGGTCGTTTATAGAGAGTCTTCTACATTTAATATATTATATTATATTATATTGTATTGTATTATATTTTATTATCGTAACTGTACCGTAATACCGTGGATTTTCATTGTCTTGTTTGTTTCATGAAAGGAGAAACTAGTCTAAGATTTACTCCTATTAGAGACTTTTTTCGCCAACTTTACTTTCTTTACCAACACATCAAATTCTTTCAGAATTCCTAAAAATATATAGGATATTCCATAAGAAAACACAAAAGTTTGATCTGTGACGATAATATGGATTATTCTGTATATTTTTAGCTGATGGTCCTTACGTATACCTACAAGTTTTATTAACAAGTTTCTTGTCTATCTCTAATAATAACTCGTTTATGTTCCGTCCACGGAATCTTAGGCCACTCGATATACTTTTACAAATTCAACGTTGTTACTTAATTCTTCTTTCTGACCACGTAGTCTGGATCTTAATTAAAAAGTTAATTACTTCTCTAAGCATGATTAATTTTAAATGATCTTTAATAATTAGCCTACGTTGGTACTACAAGATTATCGCCATCATCTGAAAATGACGGAGCAACTGAAATTAGTACTAATTGTAAGCATAATAACAACATCTCTGTAGGAAATTGTATTAAGCATTTACCTTTTCGTTCTCGCATTTTATATATATTTATTTAGTTAATTCTGGCCAGTTCTCCTAACGGTATACATATCCATTTAATAAGTAAATTAAATAACCAGAGATTTGGGTTTACAGTATGCTACGTTCTAATTTCTCTGTATCCGATTTTAGAATTATGTAATAGAATTCGAATTAGAATATTATTCTATTTAAACAAAAAAACTTCTATTAACAGCTCGACGGCTAAGAACGTAATTACTAAAAGTAAAGATTTCTGAATATGTAGAATTTATGATAAATTTATATATCGTTCGTTTTTATTTATATGGGTAGCATCAAACTATAAATATTAAATTAGTGTATCGCTGCATTAAAAAATGTCTGTTGGAACCTTTACAGCGATTCTTTCTTATGAAAGATATACATTATTTCAACAAATTACTAAAAATCTTTTTATATATACATACACATCCGTACCGTTTTAAAAGTATCTGAGGCCCTGAGTCAGACCTCATCCAGGAGTTCTTGGATTATCTTTTCAATATCATCCTGATTTTTTTGTTTAATAATAACGATTGGCGAATATGTTGCAAAAAGAAGTAAAGAAGTAAAGAAAATACCACTGAGCGGACCAGGGGCGGTACGGTATACGGCTCGGTGGCTTCGAACAATAGCTGAACCTTTAAAGCAGGCATGGGCAACCTTTTTTGTAGAAGTTTTATGCTGTGAGTAATGTTGAAAAATATACATTTTTGTAGTATCCTTATGATTCATTATGAATTAAGTTTAGACGGGCCGTGCTAATATGCAACGAAAGAATTCAGTAGCGGGCCGGACAAACCTTACTCGAGGGCCGTATGTGGCCCGCGGGCCGGAGGTTTCCCATACCTGCTTTAAAGCATCTTGTGCTGTTACATATACTACGTATTGTAATTGCTACGGGAATATGATTAACTTTTTAAAATTCATCTTGCGCAATATGGATAAAAGAGGAAAGATTGCACATTATATTTGCCAGTTGATATTTGCAACACATTTACTTTGCCTATCGCAAGGAAAAATTCAAATCAAATAATTGATTAAATTCATAAGCCCAAATATTTTTTGCTAAACGTTGATTCAATTCCAGATTTTAGTCCTATGGATTAACTTGCGTTTTGTGTCGGACACGTAAAAGAAGATCGTATTGAACGATTTTGGATTTCATTCCAATCGAAGAACACACATCAAAGCATTTTACAGCTACTGTTGTCAACTTTTTGGATGTTAAGGATGTCATTATAATGCATCACCGCGATCAATGAAATGATAATGCAAAAATATGTTCGGTGTCTACAGCGGTTTGCAGACAAAAAGCATCGAGTTTAGGAATTAGTAATATTTGTTCCATAGGCTGCACATTTACTAAAATTGGTTTGCAAAAATGCCATTGATGATGATGAAGGAAATGAACTCTTCGATCTCATGGAATGTCTGTATGGCTTGCCAACCTCATCTACAAACTTTGCCAATTGAAACATATATTGATCTTTAAAATTTGCAAGATAATTCTTGGTCAATTCAACAGAGTCAACCGGAAATTAAAAAGCAAAGACTTGGCTCTTTCTCTAACGGCTAATTTATATAAAATTCTTCTGCGAATTTATTTCTCATTGTTTTACACGAATACTAAAGATAAGAGGAAAGTTTTCGAAGTTAAAATATATTATATATTATTATAAATTATATAAGAAGTTCGATAGGACACCTACGACAAAGGATTATTGTTTTAGCATTTTGCCAGGAAACGTAAAATGCAAAAATCAGCCGAAAACTTTAAGACGCCTAAAAGAGGCTTAAACGTCTCCGCAGAGCGCTGGAATCCCTATAAGTTCGTAATTCGACCCGTAGAAGACGATGGCGCTAACGAAATTCACCTCCGACAAAGGATTATTGTTTTAGCATTTTGCCAGGAAACGTAAAATGCAAAAAATCAGCCGAAAACTTTAAGACGCCTAAAAAGGCTTAAACGTCTCCGGAGAGCGCTGGAATCCCTATAAGTTCGTAATTCGACCCGTAGAAGACGATGGCGCTAACGAAATTCACCTCCGACAAAGGATTATTGTTTTAGCATTTTGCCAGGAAACGCAAAATGCAAAAAATCAGCCGAAAACTTTAAGACGCCTAAAAAGGCTTAAACGTCTCCGGAGAGCGCTGGAATCCCTATAAGTTCGTAATTCGACCCGTAGAAGACGATGGCGCTAACGAAATTCACCTCCGACAAAGGATTATTGTTTTAGCATTTTGCCAGGAAACGCAAAATGCAAAAAATCAGCCGAAAACTTTAAGACGCCTAAAAGGCTTAAACGTCTCCGGAGAGCGCTGGAATCCCTATAAGTTCGTAATTCGACCCGTAGAAGACGATGGCGCTAACGAAATTCACCTCCGACAAAGGATTATTGTTTTAGCATTTTGCCAGGAAACGCAAAATGCAAAAAATCAGCCGAAAACTTTAAGACGCCTAAAAAGGCTTAAACGTCTCCGGAGAGCGCTGGAATCCCTATAAGTTCGTAATTCGACCCGTAGAAGACGATGGCGCTAACGAAATTCACCTCCGACAAAGGATTATTGTTTTAGCATTTTGCCAGGAAACGTAAAATGCAAAAAATCAGCCGAAAACTTTAAGACGCCTAAAAAGGCTTAAACGTCTCCGGAGAGCGCTGGAATCCCTATAAGTTCGTAATTCGACCCGTAGAAGACGATGGCGCTAACGAAATTCACCTCCGACAAAGGATTATTGTTTTAGCATTTTGCCAGGAAACGTAAAATGCAAAAAATCAGCCGAAAACTTTAAGACGCCTAAAAAAGGCTTAAACGTCTCCGGAGAGCGCTGGAATCCCTATAAGTTCGTAATTCGACCCGTAGAAGACGATGGCGCTAACGAAATTCACCTCCGACAAAGGATTATTGTTTTAGCATTTTGCCAGGAAACGCAAAATGCAAAAAATCAGCCGAAAACTTTAAGACGCCTAAAAAGGCTTAAACGTCTCCGGAGAGCGCTGGAATCCCTATAAGTTCGTAATTCGACCCGTAGAAGACGATGGCGCTAACGAAATTCACCTCCGACAAAGGATTATTGTTTTAGCATTTTGCCAGGAAACGCAAAATGCAAAAAATCAGCCGAAAACTTTAAGACGCCTAAAAAGGCTTAAACGTCTCCGGAGAGCGCTGGAATCCCTATAAGTTCGTAATTCGACCCGTAGAAGACGATGGCGCTAACGAAATTCACCTCCGACAAAGGATTATTGTTTTAGCATTTTGCCAGGAAACGCAAAATGCAAAAAATCAGCCGAAAACTTTAAGACGCCTAAAAAGGCTTAAACGTCTCCGGAGAGCGCTGGAATCCCTATAAGTTCGTAATTCGACCCGTAGAAGACGATGGCGCTAACGAAATTCACCTCCGACAAAGGATTATTGTTTTAGCATTTTGCCAGGAAACGTAAAATGCAAAAATCAGCCGAAAACTTTAAGACGCCTAAAAAGGCTTAAACGTCTCCGGAGAGCGCTGGAATCCCTATAAGTTCGTAATTCGACCCGTAGAAGACGATGGCGCTAACGAAATTCACCTCCGACAAAGGATTATTGTTTTAGCATTTTGCCAGGAAACGCAAAATGCAAAAAATCGGCCGAAAACTTTAAGACGCCTAAAAAGGCTTAAACGTCTCCGGAGAGCGCTGGAATCCCTATAAGTTCGTAATTCGACCCGTAGAAGACGATGGCGCTAACGAAATTCACCTCCGACAAAGGATTATTGTTTTAGCATTTTGCCAGGAAACGCAAAATGCAAAAAATCAGCCGAAAACTTTAAGACGCCTAAAAAGGCTTAAACGTCTCCGGAGAGCGCTGGAATCCCTATAAGTTCGTAATTCGACCCGTAGAAGACGATGGCGCTAACGAAATTCACCTCCGACAAAGGATTATTGTTTTAGCATTTTGCCAGGAAACGCAAAATGCAAAAAATCGGCCGAAAACTTTAAGACGCCTAAAAGGCTTAAACGTCTCCGGAGAGCGCTGGAATCCCTATAAGTTCGTAATTCGACCCGTAGAAGACGATGGCGCTAACGAAATTCACCTCCGACAAAGGATTATTGTTTTAGCATTTTGCCAGGAAACGTAAAATGCAAAAATCAGCCGAAAACTTTAAGACGCCTAAAAAGGCTTAAACGTCTCCGGAGAGCGCTGGAATCCCTATAAGTTCGTAATTCGACCCGTAGAAGACGATGGCGCTAACGAAATTCACCTCCGACAAAGGATTATTGTTTTAGCATTTTGCCAGGAAACGCAAAATGCAAAAATCAGCCGAAAACTTTAAGACGCCTAAAAGGCTTAAACGTCTCCGGAGAGCGCTGGAATCCCTATAAGTTCGTAATTCGACCCGTAGAAGACGATGGCGCTAACGAAATTCACCTCCGACAAAGGATTATTGTTTTAGCATTTTGCCAGGAAACGCAAAATGCAAAAATCAGCCGAAAACTTTAAGACGCCTAAAAAGGCTTAAACGTCTCCGGAGAGCGCTGGAATCCCTATAAGTTCGTAATTCGACCCGTAGAAGACGATGGCGCTAACGAAATTCACCTCCGACAAAGGATTATTGTTTTAGCATTTTGCCAGGAAACGCAAAATGCAAAAAATCAGCCGAAAACTTTAAGACGCCTAAAAAGGCTTAAACGTCTCCGGAGAGCGCTGGAATCCCTATAAGTTCGTAATTCGACCCGTAGAAGACGATGGCGCTAACGAAATTCACCTCCGACAAAGGATTATTGTTTTAGCATTTTGCCAGGAAACGCAAAATGCAAAAAATCAGCCGAAAACTTTAAGACGCCTAAAAAGGCTTAAACGTCTCCGGAGAGCGCTGGAATCCCTATAAGTTCGTAATTCGACCCGTAGAAGACGATGGCGCTAACGAAATTCACCTCCGACAAAGGATTATTGTTTTAGCATTTTGCCAGGAAACGCAAAATGCAAAAATCAGCCGAAAACTTTAAGACGCCTAAAAAGGCTTAAACGTCTCCGGAGAGCGCTGGAATCCCTATAAGTTCGTAATTCGACCCGTAGAAGACGATGGCGCTAACGAAATTCACCTCCGACAAAGGATTATTGTTTTAGCATTTTGCCAGGAAACGCAAAATGCAAAAAATCAGCCGAAAACTTTAAGACGCCTAAAAAAGGCTTAAACGTCTCCGGAGAGCGCTGGAATCCCTATAAGTTCGTAATTCGACCCGTAGAAGACGATGGCGCTAACGAAATTCACCTCCGACAAAGGATTATTGTTTTAGCATTTTGCCAGGAAACGCAAAATGCAAAAAATCAGCCGAAAACTTTAAGACGCCTAAAAAGGCTTAAACGTCTCCGGAGAGCGCTGGAATCCCTATAAGTTCGTAATTCGACCCGTAGAAGACGATGGCGCTAACGAAATTCACCTCCGACAAAGGATTATTGTTTTAGCATTTTGCCAGGAAACGCAAAATGCAAAAAATCAGCCGAAAACTTTAAGACGCCTAAAAGGCTTAAACGTCTCCGGAGAGCGCTGGAATCCCTATAAGTTCGTAATTCGACCCGTAGAAGACGATGGCGCTAACGAAATTCACCTCCGACAAAGGATTATTGTTTTAGCATTTTGCCAGGAAACGCAAAATGCAAAAAATCAGCCGAAAACTTTAAGACGCCTAAAAGGCTTAAACGTCTCCGGAGAGCGCTGGAATCCCTATAAGTTCGTAATTCGACCCGTAGAAGACGATGGCGCTAACGAAATTCACCTCCGACAAAGGATTATTGTTTTAGCATTTTGCCAGGAAACGCAAAATGCAAAAAATCAGCCGAAAACTTTAAGACGCCTAAAAGGCTTAAACGTCTCCGGAGAGCGCTGGAATCCCTATAAGTTCGTAATTCGACCCGTAGAAGACGATGGCGCTAACGAAATTCACCTCCGACAAAGGATTATTGTTTTAGCATTTTGCCAGGAAACGCAAAATGCAAAAAATCGGCCGAAAACTTTAAGACGCCTAAAAAGGCTTAAACGTCTCCGGAGAGCGCTGGAATCCCTATAAGTTCGTAATTCGACCCGTAGAAGACGATGGCGCTAACGAAATTCACCTCCGACAAAGGATTATTGTTTTAGCATTTTGCCAGGAAACGCAAAATGCAAAAAATCAGCCGAAAACTTTAAGACGCCTAAAAAGGCTTAAACGTCTCCGGAGAGCGCTGGAATCCCTATAAGTTCGTAATTCGACCCGTAGAAGACGATGGCGCTAACGAAATTCACCTCCGACAAAGGATTATTGTTTTAGCATTTTGCCAGGAAACGCAAAATGCAAAAATCAGCCGAAAACTTTAAGACGCCTAAAAAGGCTTAAACGTCTCCGGAGAGCGCTGGAATCCCTATAAGTTCGTAATTCGACCCGTAGAAGACGATGGCGCTAACGAAATTCACCTCCGACAAAGGATTATTGTTTTAGCATTTTGCCAGGAAACGCAAAATGCAAAAAATCAGCCGAAAACTTTAAGACGCCTAAAAAGGCTTAAACGTCTCCGGAGAGCGCTGGAATCCCTATAAGTTCGTAATTCGACCCGTAGAAGACGATGGCGCTAACGAAATTCACCTCCGACAAAGGATTATTGTTTTAGCATTTTGCCAGGAAACGCAAAATGCAAAAAATCAGCCGAAAACTTTAAGACGCCTAAAAAGGCTTAAACGTCTCCGGAGAGCGCTGGAATCCCTATAAGTTCGTAATTCGACCCGTAGAAGACGATGGCGCTAACGAAATTCACCTCCGACAAAGGATTATTGTTTTAGCATTTTGCCAGGAAACGCAAAATGCAAAAAATCAGCCGAAAACTTTAAGACGCCTAAAAAGGCTTAAACGTCTCCGGAGAGCGCTGGAATCCCTATAAGTTCGTAATTCGACCCGTAGAAGACGATGGCGCTAACGAAATTCACCTCCGACAAAGGATTATTGTTTTAGCATTTTGCCAGGAAACGCAAAATGCAAAAAATCAGCCGAAAACTTTAAGACGCCTAAAAAGGCTTAAACGTCTCCGGAGAGCGCTGGAATCCCTATAAGTTCGTAATTCGACCCGTAGAAGACGATGGCGCTAACGAAATTCACCTCCGACAAAGGATTATTGTTTTAGCATTTTGCCAGGAAACGCAAAATGCAAAAAATCAGCCGAAAACTTTAAGACGCCTAAAAAGGCTTAAACGTCTCCGGAGAGCGCTGGAATCCCTATAAGTTCGTAATTCGACCCGTAGAAGACGATGGCGCTAACGAAATTCACCTCCGACAAAGGATTATTGTTTTAGCATTTTGCCAGGAAACGCAAAATGCAAAAAATCAGCCGAAAACTTTAAGACGCCTAAAAAGGCTTAAACGTCTCCGGAGAGCGCTGGAATCCCTATAAGTTCGTAATTCGACCCGTAGAAGACGATGGCGCTAACGAAATTCACCTCCGACAAAGGATTATTGTTTTAGCATTTTGCCAGGAAACGCAAAATGCAAAAAATCAGCCGAAAACTTTAAGACGCCTAAAAAGGCTTAAACGTCTCCGGAGAGCGCTGGAATCCCTATAAGTTCGTAATTCGACCCGTAGAAGACGATGGCGCTAACGAAATTCACCTCCGACAAAGGATTATTGTTTTAGCATTTTGCCAGGAAACGCAAAATGCAAAAAATCAGCCGAAAACTTTAAGACGCCTAAAAAGGCTTAAACGTCTCCGGAGAGCGCTGGAATCCCTATAAGTTCGTAATTCGACCCGTAGAAGACGATGGCGCTAACGAAATTCACCTCCGACAAAGGATTATTGTTTTAGCATTTTGCCAGGAAACGCAAAATGCAAAAAATCAGCCGAAAACTTTAAGACGCCTAAAAAGGCTTAAACGTCTCCGGAGAGCGCTGGAATCCCTATAAGTTCGTAATTCGACCCGTAGAAGACGATGGCGCTAACGAAATTCACCTCCGACAAAGGATTATTGTTTTAGCATTTTGCCAGGAAACGCAAAATGCAAAAAATCAGCCGAAAACTTTAAGACGCCTAAAAAGGCTTAAACGTCTCCGGAGAGCGCTGGAATCCCTATAAGTTCGTAATTCGACCCGTAGAAGACGATGGCGCTAACGAAATTCACCTCCGACAAAGGATTATTGTTTTAGCATTTTGCCAGGAAACGCAAAATGCAAAAAATCAGCCGAAAACTTTAAGACGCCTAAAAAGGCTTAAACGTCTCCGGAGAGCGCTGGAATCCCTATAAGTTCGTAATTCGACCCGTAGAAGACGATGGCGCTAACGAAATTCACCTCCGACAAAGGATTATTGTTTTAGCATTTTGCCAGGAAACGCAAAATGCAAAAAATCAGCCGAAAACTTTAAGACGCCTAAAAAGGCTTAAACGTCTCCGGAGAGCGCTGGAATCCCTATAAGTTCGTAATTCGACCCGTAGAAGACGATGGCGCTAACGAAATTCACCTCCGACAAAGGATTATTGTTTTAGCATTTTGCCAGGAAACGCAAAATGCAAAAAATCGGCCGAAAACTTTAAGACGCCTAAAAAGGCTTAAACGTCTCCGGAGAGCGCTGGAATCCCTATAAGTTCGTAATTCGACCCGTAGAAGACGATGGCGCTAACGAAATTCACCTCCGACAAAGGATTATTGTTTTAGCATTTTGCCAGGAAACGCAAAATGCAAAAATCAGCCGAAAACTTTAAGACGCCTAAAAAGGCTTAAACGTCTCCGGAGAGCGCTGGAATCCCTATAAGTTCGTAATTCGACCCGTAGAAGACGATGGCGCTAACGAAATTCACCTCCGACAAAGGATTATTGTTTTAGCATTTTGCCAGGAAACGCAAAATGCAAAAAATCAGCCGAAAACTTTAAGACGCCTAAAAGGCTTAAACGTCTCCGGAGAGCGCTGGAATCCCTATAAGTTCGTAATTCGACCCGTAGAAGACGATGGCGCTAACGAAATTCACCTCCGACAAAGGATTATTGTTTTAGCATTTTGCCAGGAAACGCAAAATGCAAAAAATCAGCCGAAAACTTTAAGACGCCTAAAAAGGCTTAAACGTCTCCGGAGAGCGCTGGAATCCCTATAAGTTCGTAATTCGACCCGTAGAAGACGATGGCGCTAACGAAATTCACCTCCGACAAAGGATTATTGTTTTAGCATTTTGCCAGGAAACGCAAAATGCAAAAAATCAGCCGAAAACTTTAAGACGCCTAAAAAGGCTTAAACGTCTCCGGAGAGCGCTGGAATCCCTATAAGTTCGTAATTCGACCCGTAGAAGACGATGGCGCTAACGAAATTCACCTCCGACAAAGGATTATTGTTTTAGCATTTTGCCAGGAAACGCAAAATGCAAAAAATCAGCCGAAAACTTTAAGACGCCTAAAAAGGCTTAAACGTCTCCGGAGAGCGCTGGAATCCCTATAAGTTCGTAATTCGACCCGTAGAAGACGATGGCGCTAACGAAATTCACCTCCGACAAAGGATTATTGTTTTAGCATTTTGCCAGGAAACGCAAAATGCAAAAAATCAGCCGAAAACTTTAAGACGCCTAAAAAGGCTTAAACGTCTCCGGAGAGCGCTGGAATCCCTATAAGTTCGTAATTCGACCCGTAGAAGACGATGGCGCTAACGAAATTCACCTCCGACAAAGGATTATTGTTTTAGCATTTTGCCAGGAAACGCAAAATGCAAAAAATCGGCCGAAAACTTTAAGACGCCTAAAAAGGCTTAAACGTCTCCGGAGAGCGCTGGAATCCCTATAAGTTCGTAATTCGACCCGTAGAAGACGATGGCGCTAACGAAATTCACCTCCGACAAAGGATTATTGTTTTAGCATTTTGCCAGGAAACGCAAAATGCAAAAAATCAGCCGAAAACTTTAAGACGCCTAAAAAGGCTTAAACGTCTCCGGAGAGCGCTGGAATCCCTATAAGTTCGTAATTCGACCCGTAGAAGACGATGGCGCTAACGAAATTCACCTCCGACAAAGGATTATTGTTTTAGCATTTTGCCAGGAAACGCAAAATGCAAAAAATCAGCCGAAAACTTTAAGACGCCTAAAAAGGCTTAAACGTCTCCGGAGAGCGCTGGAATCCCTATAAGTTCGTAATTCGACCCGTAGAAGACGATGGCGCTAACGAAATTCACCTCCGACAAAGGATTATTGTTTTAGCATTTTGCCAGGAAACGCAAAATGCAAAAAATCAGCCGAAAACTTTAAGACGCCTAAAAAGGCTTAAACGTCTCCGGAGAGCGCTGGAATCCCTATAAGTTCGTAATTCGACCCGTAGAAGACGATGGCGCTAACGAAATTCACCTCCGACAAAGGATTATTGTTTTAGCATTTTGCCAGGAAACGCAAAATGCAAAAAATCAGCCGAAAACTTTAAGACGCCTAAAAAGGCTTAAACGTCTCCGGAGAGCGCTGGAATCCCTATAAGTTCGTAATTCGACCCGTAGAAGACGATGGCGCTAACGAAATTCACCTCCGACAAAGGATTATTGTTTTAGCATTTTGCCAGGAAACGCAAAATGCAAAAAATCAGCCGAAAACTTTAAGACGCCTAAAAGGCTTAAACGTCTCCGGAGAGCGCTGGAATCCCTATAAGTTCGTAATTCGACCCGTAGAAGACGATGGCGCTAACGAAATTCACCTCCGACAAAGGATTATTGTTTTAGCATTTTGCCAGGAAACGCAAAATGCAAAAAATCAGCCGAAAACTTTAAGACGCCTAAAAAGGCTTAAACGTCTCCGGAGAGCGCTGGAATCCCTATAAGTTCGTAATTCGACCCGTAGAAGACGATGGCGCTAACGAAATTCACCTCCGACAAAGGATTATTGTTTTAGCATTTTGCCAGGAAACGCAAAATGCAAAAAATCAGCCGAAAACTTTAAGACGCCTAAAAAGGCTTAAACGTCTCCGGAGAGCGCTGGAATCCCTATAAGTTCGTAATTCGACCCGTAGAAGACGATGGCGCTAACGAAATTCACCTCCGACAAAGGATTATTGTTTTAGCATTTTGCCAGGAAACGCAAAATGCAAAAAATCAGCCGAAAACTTTAAGACGCCTAAAAAGGCTTAAACGTCTCCGGAGAGCGCTGGAATCCCTATAAGTTCGTAATTCGACCCGTAGAAGACGATGGCGCTAACGAAATTCACCTCCGACAAAGGATTATTGTTTTAGCATTTTGCCAGGAAACGCAAAATGCAAAAAATCAGCCGAAAACTTTAAGACGCCTAAAAAGGCTTAAACGTCTCCGGAGAGCGCTGGAATCCCTATAAGTTCGTAATTCGACCCGTAGAAGACGATGGCGCTAACGAAATTCACCTCCGACAAAGGATTATTGTTTTAGCATTTTGCCAGGAAACGCAAAATGCAAAAAATCGGCCGAAAACTTTAAGACGCCTAAAAAGGCTTAAACGTCTCCGGAGAGCGCTGGAATCCCTATAAGTTCGTAATTCGACCCGTAGAAGACGATGGCGCTAACGAAATTCACCTCCGACAAAGGATTATTGTTTTAGCATTTTGCCAGGAAACGCAAAATGCAAAAATCAGCCGAAAACTTTAAGACGCCTAAAAAGGCTTAAACGTCTCCGGAGAGCGCTGGAATCCCTATAAGTTCGTAATTCGACCCGTAGAAGACGATGGCGCTAACGAAATTCACCTCCGACAAAGGATTATTGTTTTAGCATTTTGCCAGGAAACGCAAAATGCAAAAAATCGGCCGAAAACTTTAAGACGCCTAAAAAGGCTTAAACGTCTCCGGAGAGCGCTGGAATCCCTATAAGTTCGTAATTCGACCCGTAGAAGACGATGGCGCTAACGAAATTCACCTCCGACAAAGGATTATTGTTTTAGCATTTTGCCAGGAAACGCAAAATGCAAAAAATCAGCCGAAAACTTTAAGACGCCTAAAAAGGCTTAAACGTCTCCGGAGAGCGCTGGAATCCCTATAAGTTCGTAATTCGACCCGTAGAAGACGATGGCGCTAACGAAATTCACCTCCGACAAAGGATTATTGTTTTAGCATTTTGCCAGGAAACGCAAAATGCAAAAAATCGGCCGAAAACTTTAAGACGCCTAAAAAGGCTTAAACGTCTCCGGAGAGCGCTGGAATCCCTATAAGTTCGTAATTCGACCCGTAGAAGACGATGGCGCTAACGAAATTCACCTCCGACAAAGGATTATTGTTTTAGCATTTTGCCAGGAAACGCAAAATGCAAAAAATCAGCCGAAAACTTTAAGACGCCTAAAAAGGCTTAAACGTCTCCGGAGAGCGCTGGAATCCCTATAAGTTCGTAATTCGACCCGTAGAAGACGATGGCGCTAACGAAATTCACCTCCGACAAAGGATTATTGTTTTAGCATTTTGCCAGGAAACGCAAAATGCAAAAATCAGCCGAAAACTTTAAGACGCCTAAAAAGGCTTAAACGTCTCCGGAGAGCGCTGGAATCCCTATAAGTTCGTAATTCGACCCGTAGAAGACGATGGCGCTAACGAAATTCACCTCCGACAAAGGATTATTGTTTTAGCATTTTGCCAGGAAACGCAAAATGCAAAAAATCGGCCGAAAACTTTAAGACGCCTAAAAAGGCTTAAACGTCTCCGGAGAGCGCTGGAATCCCTATAAGTTCGTAATTCGACCCGTAGAAGACGATGGCGCTAACGAAATTCACCTCCGACAAAGGATTATTGTTTTAGCATTTTGCCAGGAAACGCAAAATGCAAAAAATCAGCCGAAAACTTTAAGACGCCTAAAAAGGCTTAAACGTCTCCGGAGAGCGCTGGAATCCCTATAAGTTCGTAATTCGACCCGTAGAAGACGATGGCGCTAACGAAATTCACCTCCGACAAAGGATTATTGTTTTAGCATTTTGCCAGGAAACGCAAAATGCAAAAAATCGGCCGAAAACTTTAAGACGCCTAAAAAGGCTTAAACGTCTCCGGAGAGCGCTGGAATCCCTATAAGTTCGTAATTCGACCCGTAGAAGACGATGGCGCTAACGAAATTCACCTCCGACAAAGGATTATTGTTTTAGCATTTTGCCAGGAAACGCAAAATGCAAAAAATCAGCCGAAAACTTTAAGACGCCTAAAAAGGCTTAAACGTCTCCGGAGAGCGCTGGAATCCCTATAAGTTCGTAATTCGACCCGTAGAAGACGATGGCGCTAACGAAATTCACCTCCGACAAAGGATTATTGTTTTAGCATTTTGCCAGGAAACGCAAAATGCAAAAATCAGCCGAAAACTTTAAGACGCCTAAAAAGGCTTAAACGTCTCCGGAGAGCGCTGGAATCCCTATAAGTTCGTAATTCGACCCGTAGAAGACGATGGCGCTAACGAAATTCACCTCCGACAAAGGATTATTGTTTTAGCATTTTGCCAGGAAACGCAAAATGCAAAAAATCGGCCGAAAACTTTAAGACGCCTAAAAAGGCTTAAACGTCTCCGGAGAGCGCTGGAATCCCTATAAGTTCGTAATTCGACCCGTAGAAGACGATGGCGCTAACGAAATTCACCTCCGACAAAGGATTATTGTTTTAGCATTTTGCCAGGAAACGCAAAATGCAAAAAATCAGCCGAAAACTTTAAGACGCCTAAAAAGGCTTAAACGTCTCCGGAGAGCGCTGGAATCCCTATAAGTTCGTAATTCGACCCGTAGAAGACGATGGCGCTAACGAAATTCACCTCCGACAAAGGATTATTGTTTTAGCATTTTGCCAGGAAACGCAAAATGCAAAAAATCAGCCGAAAACTTTAAGACGCCTAAAAAGGCTTAAACGTCTCCGGAGAGCGCTGGAATCCCTATAAGTTCGTAATTCGACCCGTAGAAGACGATGGCGCTAACGAAATTCACCTCCGACAAAGGATTATTGTTTTAGCATTTTGCCAGGAAACGCAAAATGCAAAAAATCAGCCGAAAACTTTAAGACGCCTAAAAAGGCTTAAACGTCTCCGGAGAGCGCTGGAATCCCTATAAGTTCGTAATTCGACCCGTAGAAGACGATGGCGCTAACGAAATTCACCTCCGACAAAGGATTATTGTTTTAGCATTTTGCCAGGAAACGCAAAATGCAAAAAATCAGCCGAAAACTTTAAGACGCCTAAAAAGGCTTAAACGTCTCCGGAGAGCGCTGGAATCCCTATAAGTTCGTAATTCGACCCGTAGAAGACGATGGCGCTAACGAAATTCACCTCCGACAAAGGATTATTGTTTTAGCATTTTGCCAGGAAACGTAAAATGCAAAAATCAGCCGAAAACTTTAAGACGCCTAAAAGGCTTAAACGTCTCCGGAGAGCGCTGGAATCCCTATAAGTTCGTAATTCGACCCGTAGAAGACGATGGCGCTAACGAAATTCACCTCCGACAAAGGATTATTGTTTTAGCATTTTGCCAGGAAACGCAAAATGCAAAAAATCAGCCGAAAACTTTAAGACGCCTAAAAAGGCTTAAACGTCTCCGGAGAGCGCTGGAATCCCTATAAGTTCGTAATTCGACCCGTAGAAGACGATGGCGCTAACGAAATTCACCTCCGACAAAGGATTATTGTTTTAGCATTTTGCCAGGAAACGCAAAATGCAAAAAATCAGCCGAAAACTTTAAGACGCCTAAAAAGGCTTAAACGTCTCCGGAGAGCGCTGGAATCCCTATAAGTTCGTAATTCGACCCGTAGAAGACGATGGCGCTAACGAAATTCACCTCCGACAAAGGATTATTGTTTTAGCATTTTGCCAGGAAACGCAAAATGCAAAAAATCAGCCGAAAACTTTAAGACGCCTAAAAAGGCTTAAACGTCTCCGGAGAGCGCTGGAATCCCTATAAGTTCGTAATTCGACCCGTAGAAGACGATGGCGCTAACGAAATTCACCTCCGACAAAGGATTATTGTTTTAGCATTTTGCCAGGAAACGCAAAATGCAAAAAATCGGCCGAAAACTTTAAGACGCCTAAAAAGGCTTAAACGTCTCCGGAGAGCGCTGGAATCCCTATAAGTTCGTAATTCGACCCGTAGAAGACGATGGCGCTAACGAAATTCACCTCCGACAAAGGATTATTGTTTTAGCATTTTGCCAGGAAACGCAAAATGCAAAAAATCAGCCGAAAACTTTAAGACGCCTAAAAAGGCTTAAACGTCTCCGGAGAGCGCTGGAATCCCTATAAGTTCGTAATTCGACCCGTAGAAGACGATGGCGCTAACGAAATTCACCTCCGACAAAGGATTATTGTTTTAGCATTTTGCCAGGAAACGCAAAATGCAAAAAATCGGCCGAAAACTTTAAGACGCCTAAAAGGCTTAAACGTCTCCGGAGAGCGCTGGAATCCCTATAAGTTCGTAATTCGACCCGTAGAAGACGATGGCGCTAACGAAATTCACCTCCGACAAAGGATTATTGTTTTAGCATTTTGCCAGGAAACGCAAAATGCAAAAAATCAGCCGAAAACTTTAAGACGCCTAAAAAGGCTTAAACGTCTCCGGAGAGCGCTGGAATCCCTATAAGTTCGTAATTCGACCCGTAGAAGACGATGGCGCTAACGAAATTCACCTCCGACAAAGGATTATTGTTTTAGCATTTTGCCAGGAAACGCAAAATGCAAAAATCAGCCGAAAACTTTAAGACGCCTAAAAAGGCTTAAACGTCTCCGGAGAGCGCTGGAATCCCTATAAGTTCGTAATTCGACCCGTAGAAGACGATGGCGCTAACGAAATTCACCTCCGACAAAGGATTATTGTTTTAGCATTTTGCCAGGAAACGCAAAATGCAAAAAATCGGCCGAAAACTTTAAGACGCCTAAAAAGGCTTAAACGTCTCCGGAGAGCGCTGGAATCCCTATAAGTTCGTAATTCGACCCGTAGAAGACGATGGCGCTAACGAAATTCACCTCCGACAAAGGATTATTGTTTTAGCATTTTGCCAGGAAACGCAAAATGCAAAAAATCAGCCGAAAACTTTAAGACGCCTAAAAAGGCTTAAACGTCTCCGGAGAGCGCTGGAATCCCTATAAGTTCGTAATTCGACCCGTAGAAGACGATGGCGCTAACGAAATTCACCTCCGACAAAGGATTATTGTTTTAGCATTTTGCCAGGAAACGCAAAATGCAAAAAATCAGCCGAAAACTTTAAGACGCCTAAAAAGGCTTAAACGTCTCCGGAGAGCGCTGGAATCCCTATAAGTTCGTAATTCGACCCGTAGAAGACGATGGCGCTAACGAAATTCACCTCCGACAAAGGATTATTGTTTTAGCATTTTGCCAGGAAACGCAAAATGCAAAAAATCAGCCGAAAACTTTAAGACGCCTAAAAAGGCTTAAACGTCTCCGGAGAGCGCTGGAATCCCTATAAGTTCGTAATTCGACCCGTAGAAGACGATGGCGCTAACGAAATTCACCTCCGACAAAGGATTATTGTTTTAGCATTTTGCCAGGAAACGCAAAATGCAAAAAATCAGCCGAAAACTTTAAGACGCCTAAAAAGGCTTAAACGTCTCCGGAGAGCGCTGGAATCCCTATAAGTTCGTAATTCGACCCGTAGAAGACGATGGCGCTAACGAAATTCACCTCCGACAAAGGATTATTGTTTTAGCATTTTGCCAGGAAACGCAAAATGCAAAAAATCAGCCGAAAACTTTAAGACGCCTAAAAAGGCTTAAACGTCTCCGGAGAGCGCTGGAATCCCTATAAGTTCGTAATTCGACCCGTAGAAGACGATGGCGCTAACGAAATTCACCTCCGACAAAGGATTATTGTTTTAGCATTTTGCCAGGAAACGCAAAATGCAAAAAATCGGCCGAAAACTTTAAGACGCCTAAAAAGGCTTAAACGTCTCCGGAGAGCGCTGGAATCCCTATAAGTTCGTAATTCGACCCGTAGAAGACGATGGCGCTAACGAAATTCACCTCCGACAAAGGATTATTGTTTTAGCATTTTGCCAGGAAACGCAAAATGCAAAAAATCAGCCGAAAACTTTAAGACGCCTAAAAAGGCTTAAACGTCTCCGGAGAGCGCTGGAATCCCTATAAGTTCGTAATTCGACCCGTAGAAGACGATGGCGCTAACGAAATTCACCTCCGACAAAGGATTATTGTTTTAGCATTTTGCCAGGAAACGCAAAATGCAAAAATCAGCCGAAAACTTTAAGACGCCTAAAAAGGCTTAAACGTCTCCGGAGAGCGCTGGAATCCCTATAAGTTCGTAATTCGACCCGTAGAAGACGATGGCGCTAACGAAATTCACCTCCGACAAAGGATTATTGTTTTAGCATTTTGCCAGGAAACGCAAAATGCAAAAAATCGGCCGAAAACTTTAAGACGCCTAAAAAGGCTTAAACGTCTCCGGAGAGCGCTGGAATCCCTATAAGTTCGTAATTCGACCCGTAGAAGACGATGGCGCTAACGAAATTCACCTCCGACAAAGGATTATTGTTTTAGCATTTTGCCAGGAAACGCAAAATGCAAAAAATCAGCCGAAAACTTTAAGACGCCTAAAAAGGCTTAAACGTCTCCGGAGAGCGCTGGAATCCCTATAAGTTCGTAATTCGACCCGTAGAAGACGATGGCGCTAACGAAATTCACCTCCGACAAAGGATTATTGTTTTAGCATTTTGCCAGGAAACGCAAAATGCAAAAAATCAGCCGAAAACTTTAAGACGCCTAAAAAGGCTTAAACGTCTCCGGAGAGCGCTGGAATCCCTATAAGTTCGTAATTCGACCCGTAGAAGACGATGGCGCTAACGAAATTCACCTCCGACAAAGGATTATTGTTTTAGCATTTTGCCAGGAAACGCAAAATGCAAAAAATCGGCCGAAAACTTTAAGACGCCTAAAAAGGCTTAAACGTCTCCGGAGAGCGCTGGAATCCCTATAAGTTCGTAATTCGACCCGTAGAAGACGATGGCGCTAACGAAATTCACCTCCGACAAAGGATTATTGTTTTAGCATTTTGCCAGGAAACGCAAAATGCAAAAAATCAGCCGAAAACTTTAAGACGCCTAAAAAGGCTTAAACGTCTCCGGAGAGCGCTGGAATCCCTATAAGTTCGTAATTCGACCCGTAGAAGACGATGGCGCTAACGAAATTCACCTCCGACAAAGGATTATTGTTTTAGCATTTTGCCAGGAAACGCAAAATGCAAAAAATCGGCCGAAAACTTTAAGACGCCTAAAAAGGCTTAAACGTCTCCGGAGAGCGCTGGAATCCCTATAAGTTCGTAATTCGACCCGTAGAAGACGATGGCGCTAACGAAATTCACCTCCGACAAAGGATTATTGTTTTAGCATTTTGCCAGGAAACGCAAAATGCAAAAAATCAGCCGAAAACTTTAAGACGCCTAAAAAGGCTTAAACGTCTCCGGAGAGCGCTGGAATCCCTATAAGTTCGTAATTCGACCCGTAGAAGACGATGGCGCTAACGAAATTCACCTCCGACAAAGGATTATTGTTTTAGCATTTTGCCAGGAAACGCAAAATGCAAAAATCAGCCGAAAACTTTAAGACGCCTAAAAAGGCTTAAACGTCTCCGGAGAGCGCTGGAATCCCTATAAGTTCGTAATTCGACCCGTAGAAGACGATGGCGCTAACGAAATTCACCTCCGACAAAGGATTATTGTTTTAGCATTTTGCCAGGAAACGCAAAATGCAAAAAATCGGCCGAAAACTTTAAGACGCCTAAAAAGGCTTAAACGTCTCCGGAGAGCGCTGGAATCCCTATAAGTTCGTAATTCGACCCGTAGAAGACGATGGCGCTAACGAAATTCACCTCCGACAAAGGATTATTGTTTTAGCATTTTGCCAGGAAACGCAAAATGCAAAAAATCAGCCGAAAACTTTAAGACGCCTAAAAAGGCTTAAACGTCTCCGGAGAGCGCTGGAATCCCTATAAGTTCGTAATTCGACCCGTAGAAGACGATGGCGCTAACGAAATTCACCTCCGACAAAGGATTATTGTTTTAGCATTTTGCCAGGAAACGCAAAATGCAAAAAATCGGCCGAAAACTTTAAGACGCCTAAAAAGGCTTAAACGTCTCCGGAGAGCGCTGGAATCCCTATAAGTTCGTAATTCGACCCGTAGAAGACGATGGCGCTAACGAAATTCACCTCCGACAAAGGATTATTGTTTTAGCATTTTGCCAGGAAACGCAAAATGCAAAAAATCAGCCGAAAACTTTAAGACGCCTAAAAAGGCTTAAACGTCTCCGGAGAGCGCTGGAATCCCTATAAGTTCGTAATTCGACCCGTAGAAGACGATGGCGCTAACGAAATTCACCTCCGACAAAGGATTATTGTTTTAGCATTTTGCCAGGAAACGCAAAATGCAAAAAATCGGCCGAAAACTTTAAGACGCCTAAAAGGCTTAAACGTCTCCGGAGAGCGCTGGAATCCCTATAAGTTCGTAATTCGACCCGTAGAAGACGATGGCGCTAACGAAATTCACCTCCGACAAAGGATTATTGTTTTAGCATTTTGCCAGGAAACGCAAAATGCAAAAAATCGGCCGAAAACTTTAAGACGCCTAAAAAGGCTTAAACGTCTCCGGAGAGCGCTGGAATCCCTATAAGTTCGTAATTCGACCCGTAGAAGACGATGGCGCTAACGAAATTCACCTCCGACAAAGGATTATTGTTTTAGCATTTTGCCAGGAAACGCAAAATGCAAAAAATCAGCCGAAAACTTTAAGACGCCTAAAAAGGCTTAAACGTCTCCGGAGAGCGCTGGAATCCCTATAAGTTCGTAATTCGACCCGTAGAAGACGATGGCGCTAACGAAATTCACCTCCGACAAAGGATTATTGTTTTAGCATTTTGCCAGGAAACGTAAAACGCAAAAATCAGCCGAAAACTTTAAGACGCCTAAACATGGCTTAAACGTCTCCGAAGAGCGCTGAAATCCCTATAAGTTCGTAATTCGACCCGTAGAAGACGATGGACGATGTTATTCATATGCAAGTATGTAGAAATAAACATAATAAATGTACGAGGGGTGCCTTTTATGTTTTTGCAAACCATCAATGAAATGTTTTATTATTTATTTTCATAAAATTTAACACTTGTGAAAACCGTAGCAGGTTATAAATTGACCAAGTAGATTGTTTACAGTGGACGTTTAAAGAAGTAATCTGATATTTCACATGAAGATTTTCGTTGGATGATTTTTCGCGATTAGATTTAACTCAACAACAATACAAAGAACCTCTTCGGTCAACTTTGGTAATGAAGCACCATCAAAAAAGACTGTTTATAATTGTAATCGTGAATCCGTCAGTGATTAATTGTGTGAAGCTCGGTCAAAATCGGTTGTTACTCCAAAAGACATCGATGCTGTGCGCAACATGATTGCAAAAGATCGGCATGTGTCTTATAGTGAAATAGATGCATTATTAGAGGTATAGATTTCAAATGCTCAAAATCCTACCGAGCACCTACAAAATCCGTAGACAACATCCTAACAGGTTACTAAATTTAGGTATTGAATATGTATTCGGACTGGTTTTTGAATAAATGCATGCTGGTTACTTCTTATTTAATAACGAATGACATTTATAAACCTTAGAAAGGTGACTGCCCTTTTGTCATTTTTTAAACCACGATCACCTTATTTTTTCCCGCGCAATTGCTCTAAAAATACTGTCTATATGAAAAAATCACAGGGGTTGCCAAATACTTAAACAGATATATTCGTATGAACAGGAAACTAAGCAACAATTGCCTGTTGGGTGTTCCAAGATGAACTGAATCTCACAAAAGTTGTTTGTCCACGAAGCACTTCCAAGAAAATGATCGCTTGTTTCTTCGGTTGTAGTCGACATTTTGCAACAATTCCTTTAGAAGATGGAAGAGAGAGACTAATGCTGAATAACCACAAGAAGATGTCGGGGCCCTCAAGAACCATTTTTCTGCGATACCAACTTCAGAGTGGAGCAAATGTGTCGAAAATTGGTTTAAAGGCGTTCAAAAGTGTCAAAATTTTAAAGGCAAATATTTTGAACATCAATATAACCGTTTGTTTCAAAAAAGGTTGCTGTTCTTGTCTTTGTAACTACTTGAAAAGCGCCCCTCGTATAAACTTATTATAAATCCTGTATGTTAAGTAATCTTTGTTTTCAGTTATTATTTTCTTGAAGAACTTGTTTTCAATTGACCTGTAGTGGTGGAGCACATTAAAAGATACGCAATATATAGATATATACATATTATATACATGTGTACATACATACATATATTAGATAATGAGAAAACAATTAAATTTAGTTGTTACTCAAAAACAACGGGCAACAAATCTCGTTCCTCTTAAATATGCGAATGCTTAATTGAAGAAGGTTTGTTTGAACCACGTTAAAGTATAGATGTGTTTGTAAATTGTTAGAATAATCAAGTTCCCTCTTTCCCGTTCGTAAACAAAACTATTCTCATCGTATAAACGTATCGCTAAAAATTCTAGACACGTCCTTTCGAAGGAATCGAAATTATTTTTCAAAGTATTTAAAAGGGACAGGCACGCCCTCGCGAACCCTCCCAATAATTACAATACTAAAGAAATGCAGCAAATTAGCAAGGGATGATGTGGGCCTATAGATCTACCCTTAATTTAAAGGAAACTACGAAATAGAATGTACTTTAGAACAATGTAAGCATTAGAGATGAAATTGTAATCAGCTTATAAGACAATTAGCTTAATAATACTCTTTTAATGAATATCGAAATTGAAGGACGGCTAAGCGGTTGATCAATTTTAGACAAAGTTTTTACTGATAAAAATCAACAAAACGAAATGATTACAGATATCTGATATAGGTTTGTTTTGCAAAGAATTTCGTTATATATGTATGTAAGTATATATGTATATACATACATGTGTATATCACAATGAATCACTTTGCTGTAGATGCCACGACTAACAAGGGTAGTTATCGATCAGGCACATTAAAAAAATTTAGACAACATAAACGTAAATACTACAGCCAATGGTAGAAAACCATTTTATTTTGGTTCACGTTGAAGGGGGAGAAGCACTCCTTCGAAGTTACACAGTTCTATTTCGATAGTCTTCCCAAATGGTTTTAGTGGCCCTTTCATAAGAGCCAAAAGCAAAATTGGGCCAGCTCACCAGATAGGCCCAAAATTTTTACGAAACTTACGCTCATGACTTTTCCGTCAATTGCTTCGTTACCAACATATTTCGGAGCAAACTTTTGAAATGTATTATCCTACATAACTGAAGAAGTACTTCTACCCTTTAAAGTGAAATTCAGCACTAAAATAGAATTGTTTTCTACTATTTGGATAGTTGTCTACGTCCTAACATTTCAGAATTTTTTGAATTTGTGCGATCGATAGTTTCCTTTGTCAGTAGAAAGCAGGTTAACGACTATTAAACTTTGCGAAATAATCTCAAACTCTCACAGTAACGAAAGTGTCTAGTTATAATGGTACATTACGGAAATAAACGCCACAACCTTCTGTTCGTAATCCAGTGCCAACAGAGGTATTATACATGTCGACATACTATACTCAAAAAACAAAGCAAGTTGCCGTAGGTGATGTATAATTTAAGAAGTAGTATTCGGTAAATAATAAACTAACATTTGTTTTAATTGCATTCTGTATGAAACATTTAAATTAGTATTTATTTCCCTTTCCCTTTTTGGACATTATACTATGTACGTTAGGATATTCTCTATTTATACGTGTTATTTTCGCTTCTGTAATTTATTTGATTTCACCCAGATATTAGTGAAGATAATTTTCATTCGTTCCATGCATTCAATTTCAAGGAATTTACAAAAAAGCTCGCCAGTGGGTACAAGAAAATCTGGTTGCTATGACTATAATTTTCGCTATTATAACGTGATTACTAGTCACGTGTCTCATATTTTGGAATTCCGGTTTCAGTAACTAATGGACGTAGTTAAAAATGTCGTTAACTTGATGGGTTGTACTGCCAAACGATGGATATATATAGTATGATTGATTTATTAACGTGTCACTGATGATAAAAACTTGTTTGTTTACTTTAATTTCTATGTAAATAAAGAACAAATAAAGATCTAGTGTTTTTAATTTGAAATACAAGTTTACACTTTTAAATGGAACGTATACAACGTTATTAGATATTCTCAATTTTTATGAAAATTCCTTCACAATGATATGAGACACGGCGTGACTTTTTAGCTATGTGTGAACTGTAGGTGCAACTGATTATTAAGGCTGTAAGCTACTTACTTCCAATATCGCTTAAAGTTAATTTTTTTGGTCGGTTCGAAACCTATTTTGGAAACTGTATATTTTAGCTCTAAAATATGTATGTAAAACGATAAAATACTAATTGTTTACAATTTTAAGAGCTAGGGCAGGTCTAATTTTTTTCAATAATAAGTGAAGAACCAGCAGGTACGCAGTCCTGAAATTTTGAATACCACATATTCGATACGGTAGTTAAGAGCATTTTTGTAAATTCCTTTGTTATCATTGCTTTCTTGAAGTCCAAAAATGACGGTAAACCCATGGTCATCTTTCTATTCCTTAATTGAGGTTAAATGCAACAACGAACAAGGAATTAGCAAAAAAGCTCGCCAATAAGACGTAGGTATCGTAACGAATACTCGTTATGCAAAATTTTGATACCGTAAATTTACTGGTTCTTCACTTATTATTGAAAAAAAATTAAAGCTGTAGAAGCTCTTAAGATTGTAAAAAACTACTATTTCATCCTGACACACGCTACTTTTAAAGGTCGGATATACAACAACAACGTGCTGTCAAAAATTGGCTACCCGAAACGTGCTTTCAGGGAGCAGAGAAGGAAATTCATCAAACACGCAGTGCTTAAACACCCATCAATACCAACCGCAGATTGAGTGTTGGATCACACAACGTAAAACAGGTTCGTTGCAACTAAAACGTAACGAAAGATTCAAATCGCTTTGATTTAAAAATTACGGCTATCTTAAGATAAAATTAACGACAATTTTCAGTTGAAAATGTTTCCCTTATTCCCATTTATTTTTGTAATAATAATCCTTATAGTTGTAGAAAGGGTATTAATTTTATTCTAGAACAAGAAACGATTCTTTTGTCAATAACTGGTAGTGTTATAAAAACTTTTAATAAACAGAATTGAACATTTTTATACATGGTAAATACCCACTTCTATTTTCTTATTTTGACAAAGTCCATAAGCAATAAAGCAATGGATTGTGAGAGTTCTTTTGTGTTGTCCTATTTTATTGGATATTCTGGTACTTAATTATAATCTCAAAGATGAAATACACGGATATTAGAATATCGGTTAATATAAAATAATATTGCCATATGAACACGATATTCTCCATGGGAGGCAGTGAATACGTGTGTTGCTATTGATCATTTGTGTACGTATGTACTTAATAAAATAAAACTAGTAGATACAAGCAAATCAGCAAAAAATTGAAATATTCATATTGGAGTGCTTAAATTCCTTATCTTCATACCGAAAATACACACTGTAACTAAAAATCAAATATGCAAAAGGAATGTGTCTCAATATTTACAGTGTTAACAAAATCGCTGAAATTATTACTACAATATTTTTCTTAATTCTATATGATTATAGCAAACATGTGGGAGCAAAATATTTACTATTGTTTGCTTTGAATTGCACGCCACTATTAACTATTAGCAGACAATTCCTTGAAAACATTTCAACATACGTATGTACATATTTTTCAACATTAATGTAAATGTAATAATCATGATTCATTTATTTTGTGCATTTATATTTCATTGATATTACGGCTTGTGTTTTTAGTCAATACTAAAAGGGGTACGTTATGCCACAATAAAAGATGAATGGCTTTCATATGAGAGGACACGTTCCCAAAGTATCGGCGAAAGAAGAATTCAGAAAAAACCTTATTGTTAAAGATCTTGTTTTAGGTATTACTGTATATTGATTGTCTTATCTTGCTTGTCCGTTGTTACTCAGCACTCATCATTCACTACCAATAATACTCTACCATCGAATTGATATTTCTTGTTATTATTATTGTTTAGCATTGTAGTAATTGTACAACAAGACACTAGACTAGACAAAATTTCATGTTCCTTGAAATGATATATCTTCTGATATCTGATATCTTCTGACAATCTATTTCTCTACTGAATCTTATATTTTTCTTTTATCAAAATTTAACGCCTCATCGTTATCAGAAATATCGTATTATATATACAGTAGAGCGTCGATTATTCAAACTAATATTCAGGGATGCTTCGGATAATCAAAAATTCGAATAATCAAAATTCACTAAAAAATGAAAGAAAAGAAAAGGAAGGTGTAAAATTATCAACTACGTTTTTACAAAAAAAAGGTCTTTATTTATACATTTATACATATTGGAAAAAAAAATTAGAGACACAAAAACCATAGAAGTTGTATACCTGAGATGAATTTGACACAAAATAGTTGTAATACTGGTCTACTTCAATGATGACTTCGTCTTTGTGGCAGCTAGGTTTTTAGTTCTTTTGAGCTGCAATAACTGGCTGAGATCAAATTCTTCTTGCCGTTCCAACCACCGGAATGCCAAATCCAGTGCGTGAAAGACCCCATCATTAGATGGTTCCGAGTAACCTTCATCTGGATCATCATTTGTATTACCATCCTCTGTGTGATCGTGGTTGACCACTGTCCACAAGTAACCACTAATTCATATTCTATCCATCACAATCAGTGAAGACACCTACGTTGCTCAACGCCTCCAACATTTTAGCGGATTCGTTGTTAGGTTGGTCGATTTGCATTTCATCGTTAGATGGCTTCAATAGCTTATTCCTCGATTTATACAAGGTGCCGTTTCTTAATCCATTCCATGCTTCGATCAACGTGTAACTCTCTTAAATCAATTTTTTTTTAGAAATAATTTTCTTTTTCTTTTCTTCGTCATTTTTATCCCCCAAAAGCAGATGCCTCATGAACTATTTTCGGTGTAGTGTTTTTAATGTTTCGATGACGCTCTGGTCCATAGGTTGAATTAGAGAAGTTAGATTAGGAGGAAAAAACTTTATCTCGAACATATCATTGACCTTCATTCAAAAATTCAGGTGATGGTTATGACGGAGGATTGTCCACTAGGAGTAGCACCTTGCCTTCTCTTTGTGAATACTGCTGAAATTCTTTTACTTTAGGAATTAAATTTTATTGAAACCATTTTGTGAACAAATCGCTGTTCATTGTCGGGTTTGTTTGGCTCATGTATATTAACGGAACCTTCAGATTTTTTAAACAACGTGGGTTTTTCGAATTCCCTATCAACAGCTGTGAGGCTTTGTGTGTTCCCGTTATATTGACACACACTATGACTGTGACACACTCCTTACTGATCTTGTAGCCTGGAGCTATGGATTCTCTTCGAGATATCCACGACTTAGATGGTAAAGCTTTCCAATAGAGGTCTCTTTCATCTCCATTGTAGACAAAATTCATATCATATTCATTCTGTGTAAAAATCTCTTTAAATTCTCGGAAATAGAAATTGCTGCTGGACTGTCAGCTATAAATTTTTCACCATGAATCTCGATTTACCGAATTCCATGTCGTAATTTGAAAATTTTCAGCCACCTAGATCTTGCGACCAATGACAAATCACTACCAAGGTTTGTATTTAATTCCACTGCTTCTTCATACAAAATGGGGCCAGATATGGGCTAAGGTTTTCTTTTATAGTTTTACAATATAAACTGCCTTCCTCATTGTCAAGATTAAATGCATACCTAGTGATTGCATTAGAATTATTTTTTATTATCGTTATCGTTGATTTAGCAACACCAAAGTTTGTACCTAGAGCCCGACCCGTTTCATCTTTCTTCACCGGCGGAATCATGTGTGAATCATGTGGAACATTTTACAAATTTTAGTTAAAATATGTGCCCACAAGTTCAATATACACCTCACATTATATGATTTGAAACTGAGAGCTTTGATTGCTAACCAACCGTATGAATGGAAAGGGATTCAGTGAGAAAACTAATAAATAAATTACATAGACATAATTCTTGGTAAAGAAACACACACACAGCTTAGAAGCACAGAATTAATTAAGTTTTTTTATACGTGAATCATCTCAGCACTTCGCTATCATACTTTCTTCATAAATAAAATTCCGAAAACTGTGGCAACCAATGACCGAACCCGTCTTCCCGGAATACCGCTGCCAAGAAATACTCGGTAAAAGCATTGAGTGCTAACGATGCTCGACCAGAACCGATATTTCCTGATTTGATGCTTCTCCACGAAGCCAGTTCGAATAATTGAACGTTCGGCTATACAATTTGCTGCTAAACTTGAACAATTTTGTGTACGGAAGGTTGAGTGAAATTCTCCATTTTCGTGCAATTTGATTGTGAAAAGAATCATAGAAGTTAAAAATGTACAATTTTGTTATTTCATTTTTAATAAAATCTGCCATATGTAGAGTAGAGAAATCTCAATTCTTAGCCCGGATTCAGAAACAGCGCAGCCAAAAACGCTCGGAAACATTACTTGCATTCATTTATTTCTTTATTATATACATTGAAAACAAGTTAACAAAATCAACGACCTTCGGCCTTAATTGGTTAATAAGTTTGTCGCCCTTTATGACTCTAGTATCTATAAAAGGGACTATAGCCTCCTTCTCCGTTAAATTAAATTTTGCGGATATATTATCACCTAAGAGTACATACATACATAGTGTATTTTAAGTCTAGCGATCAACATTTCTGCGTCTTGTGTTTGTTTATATGAGTAGCTCCCTAACAGGTAATAGCTGGGTAATAGGAAGAAGGTTTTTGGTTTAGCAATGAATTTAGAAGTTAATTTGAGTGATAATATTTAATAATAAGACCTTAATTCTTTCAGATAAATACATTATAGTCTTTATTTTGACTTAAGTCAAACATATTTGTTCAAGTAAACAGAGGATATTTCTACCATTTTATGGATCCAAACGTTAATTATTAAAAAAAAAAAAACTGGATGATTCTCTGTATAACGACCTAATTAAACTTGGTGCGCTAATGCACAGCTATCAAGTAGTTGACAAAAGCTTAAAGAGTAAGTACAACTTAGATATGCCAACAGTCCGTGAAGTGAATTAAACTCTGTTGATAGCAGACTGCAACTGCAGACTAATTAGCTTTGCCCTTGTTAATACTCGTCAGTACAGTATATTGGTCTGCGATTGACAAACGATAATTCTTCAGGTGATACGTCGTCGGTAACTCGCAGAGATGGATATGGTAACAGTTGTGACTCCTTATCATGAGCAGGAGAAGTATTGAGATACCCGGACGAAACTAATTAATCTACAGTTTCGGTCTGTGATTGACAAAGCTCAATTCTCCTAACCGATTATTGGCATATGCAAATTGTGCTTACTTTGAAAGGTTACTTTTGTACAGTTACTTGATAGTTGCCGCACCTAATTCATTAGGTCGTTATACAGTGAGTCTTCCAGACTTTGTTTTATTAAGATTTTGCCTCTCAAGAATAGTTCCAAATATTCCAAATGTTAGTATTTCTATTTACACCCGTAGCTACACCAATTTTATGAAAATGTCATACGCATAAGGTAATTTGGTTGCCTAAAATCGTGGTTATAATCCCATATACAAATGTGAAACCTGGGAAGTTTTAATTTTGTGCGTATTTGAGCAGAGCGTCATCATTAGAATGGGCACACAGCGGTAACAGCGTACAATTACAAAAAAGTTACGACAGTATACTACATAGTATATATACAGTAACTTATTCCGTAATTACCGCTGATTGCCCATACTAATCATCATAATAGATGTGAGCGCACCAACAATTGATTCGTTTGCGTGTGCTGTGTATGTGGGTAATGTGGAGAACGAAGCATTTCAGAGTTTTACCGCACACTTCATTCGACTGTTCATACATACCTCGTATGATTGTGCTGATATAATCGATCTTTTCTGGATATAGGGCCAGCAACAGATCGTTGACATATACATATATAAACGGGAATTGGAAGTTAATATTTTCGGTAACAAAAGGAGGGAGTTCACAGTAATTTCTGTAATGGATGGGCTGGTGGATTCTGAAGAAAAAATTGATTTTTACATTGTATTAGTTTCTTTGTAGAATGTGCACACATATTTATGTCTCTGCTTTGTCCTTTGAGTATATAGTTTTTTAACAATAGAATTTTCTATCAAGAGATTATGTCTCCATCACGCAAAAGCTACAAACCCAAACATAATGAGAGTTATATTTTCTTTGTACTCATCCCAGTCTTGTCAATAATATGTTTATAGGGTATAGTCATTATGACTAGAGACCGGATTATATGTTCGACTAAAATATGTACATATATATGTCTTAAATATGAGCAAAATATGTTGAAAATATTCCTGATATGTCTAGAATATGTAAAATATGTTTAAAAAATATTATCAGAACGTCGAATATATTTTGAAGTAACAAGGAAAAGAAACAAACGCTAAGAAAATTTAAACAGGTTTTATTGAACAGATACCTATCACTTACGTTTCTACCCTAAACCTTACATTCCTTACTTTAAAAACAATTCACAATCAAATGTTTACGTTGAAAATCTTCGTTCGACGTCAACTGATGTGATTGCTGCATATTTTGCTCTTGGGTATTGAACGTGATATTTCGTTTGGAAATTTAAAAGCAATTAACAATTTCTCAGAAAAATGTAGAAACACAAATATCTTGGAAAAAGCATTAATCCCTATTTAAGTAATATTTATTTTATTATATTTAACTTATATGATAGATCTCTACCACTAATAGGTCAATAAAACAAGGCTGGTTTGAACGATAGTTATATTTTCAGAACGTTTACAATATATATATATTTATATAGCAATTTGTTAAAATGACATTTGCATTTCTTAAGAAGGAAACCTTTGGCTAGGTTTTTAAATTTGGGTTTTCCCTAGTCCTTGAACAGAATTGTTAAGGTTTCGACAAAGATTTTTTGATATAGGGTTTTACTTAATTTGCATGTATGTTTACACATTAATTTAGTTTTTATAATTTATATATATATATATAAAACTTTGTTACACATCCTCTATATCAAGAAATCCTAGTCATTAGTCATTTTGTTGATAGTTCCCAAATAAAAAACAAATGTTTGTTTATATATTTATCTAGTTATATTTTCACTGAAGAAGGTATTCCGAAAACGTTTGTAAACGTTCTGAAAATATAACTATCGTTCAAACCAGCCTTGTTTTATTGACCTATTACTGGTAGAGATCTATCATATAAGATAAGTATAAAAAGGTCACGAAATATATATATATATACATTTATTATATTTAACGAAACATCGGTAATCGTACAATGTAAATATTCCAGAAAATCGCCTGCTATACATTTTATAAAAATAACACCATCTTCAAGCGGAAAAATATATCGAATAATTTCAAATATCTTAAAATATTCGAAGTATGTGGAAAAAGCCGAAATATTCTAAATATGTAAAATTAAATTAGTGCTAAACGTTTCTATTTGTCCTAATTCGTGTACATCCTAAAGCGTTCAATTGTACCGTTGATAGTTATCGATATATAGAAAACATATAATCCGGTCTCTGGTTATAACTTGTCTACAGCAGTGTTTGTAATTTGTTGAAATTTTAGCATTAGTTTTCTGTACCTGAGTCCTGCAATTGTTTCTTTAAAGAGGATCTTCATACCCTAATGCCCAGGTTAAAGTCGGCTTACTGTTGTTGACCCCCTACTTAAAGACTTGCCTACTATTGCTTTTATTTACGCAATCGACATCCGCTGTGTCAGCTCGCAGGAATTCCAAGGGATTCTAAGTGAATAATAGTGCGACTTATTGTGAATTTTGAGTGTGTAGTTAGTATTCCAATACTATGTGTTCAATAGTATGGTGTTTTCAGCAGTAGTGAGAATTATTTTTAAAAAATTACGACTCGGTCAGACTGACGTTTCAATATTTAACTTATCAATTCATAGGGACTATAAAACACTTTGTGTGAGAATGTGTATGTATAACATGGGTTTTCACAAGATGAAGGAAATATGAAGAATATTTACCAGAATCGACTAGCTTGGTTAATAAACGGATAGTGGGGTATCGAGTGCCACACAAGGGTAAAACGGACAATCACTAGTAATTTACTAGTACAAAATACCATGCTTTTGTAACGATTCAAAGAACATCCAAGCTCAATACTTCGATAAGCTCGCCAAAACTCCGCCGTTTAAAAAACATAGATATCGATATGAATAAAACCTCATCCAAATGAAGCCCCTAAAATACGTATCAAAAAACGCCAGGAGTGAATGGGACGGCAACATTTACTGCGGAATTGAAATAAAATAGCAGTAGAAGACATATCAGAGTGATGACATAACATGGAATTAGTCCTTTGATCGATGAAATGGTTTGGATTTCTGAATACTGAAATTCTAACTTGTACGTAACATGTAGCTTAACAAACATTACACGACGTCAATGTACTTATTATGCATATGTACGTGTAAATGATTATAAATTTATACCATTATAAGACTGTTGGAAGATTAATTTGCTATAATGTGTATATCGAGAACGTTAAATATCTTGCAACCCTCTTAAGTCACACTATGTTACTTACAAAGGGCTTAATACGTAACAATGGGCTAAATGCTACGCAAAGATAAGAGAAGGGATAGAAAGCAAACGTTTACAAACCCCTTAGGCTTCATCAAACCGAATAATTGCAAGAAATAACTAGAAAATTATAACGTTTATATAGAATTATAGAAATTAGATATACAAATAAAACATTTTCCTCTCGTTCTGATATTAACCGAGAAAATCTTTAAAATCTTTCGCACTTTTTATAACAAAATCCTTTTTTAATGGTGATTTACAGATCTCAGCTGGTTACCAAAATGAACAAGGCGAACAGACAAAAGTACCTCATTCAAAGTTCTGTAATCAGAGACTAGTTCTGTTCTTTTTGGTATAAGATACGGTATTTCATTTGGCTGTATTCATTTGTAGCCAATCATATTAACAGTCTCTTGTAGAAACTGTGCATCTAGAATGTTATTAATGTTGGCATAGGTCTTAAGGTCGTTGGCGTCTGCTAGTGCTGAACAAGCGATTTCATTAAGAAGGTACGTGATAAAAACTAAAAATAATAGTGTTCCAAGATTGGAATTATGCAAGGACCAGTTGAAGTAATATAACAGTAGAGCTACTTCAAGCCCCGATATGTCGAAGTTCCGTGTAATTCGAGTTAGTCGTGTGAAAACAAAATTCGGTCTTTCAGATTGCGGGCGCTACTTTCTCAGTCAATAAATGCCAAATTTGAAATTTAATGCTTATATTTCATAAGTTCTGAAAATATAACTATCGTTCAAACCAGCCTTGTTTTATTGACCTATTAGTGGTAGAGATCTATCATATAAGATAAGTATAAAAGGTCACGAAATATATATATATATATACATTTATATTTCATAACGGTAATTTATACCGTAAAGGCTTCACACGTCAAAAGAATTAGATGTAAATTTTAAATTTGGTATTTATTGATCTAAGAAGTGGTAGAGGTAATCCGGAAGCAGCATAAGTCACAGACTATACATACAGTATGTCGAACAATTTTTAAAGGAATCAAACCAAGAAACTTAAAATAAATAAAATTTTGGGAAACTTTGATACTTCGTCATGATATTTAGAACTTCTAGTTCTAGTATACTCGACAGGTCCGTCAATTTGAATAGACAAGTCTTTGACAGTTCCGTCTTCATACAGATAAATATAACTGTGATAATCGACTTGTCATTATTACTGCTATTTTAACCGATTTGATAATTCTGGTACTATTCAATTATTCAACAATTTTGTTGCACAAAAGTGTGCACATCAGTTTTTCATGGCCTTTTTTAACTGTTACTGATATTGTAATATTAAATTGTGTATTGCGAAGATAATCGACAGCGACATCCCTGACGCACACCATTACATCTCTCTTAAAATAATTGGTTCGTCATAAATATATTGAAAAATGTTGCACACACTCAATATAAAAATTTCAGGTATGAAATAGGACGCTTAGTATAGCAAAGCATCGATTACCCGAACTAATGTTGTCAGGGGTGACTCGGATAATCAAAGTTCACTAAAAAGTAAAAGAAAACAGAAAGGTATAAAATAATCAACCACGTTTTTACAGACAAAACGTTCTTATTTAACTACAGTACATAGTGGAAAAAACTAACCGATATAAAAAACATATAAGTTGTATACCTAACTTCTTAAAATTTGGCAGAAAAAACCATCGCACTGCCAAATCCACTACCTGAAAAGCCTCAGCATAGGATTGTCCCAAGTCAACTCCATCTGGCTCGTCATTTGTATCACTATCCTCTGTGCGACCGTTGTCATGTAATAATTTGTTAACAATTTCGTCGCCTGTAAGCATCTGATACCCTGGATCACCACTATCCACAAGTAACCACTTATTCACATTCTCTCTGTCACAATCAGTGAAAACACATTAACCTTGCTCAAAGCCTCCAACATTTTGGCGGGTTCATTGTCTGGTTTGTATATAATATTTCATTGGTATTTATATATACAGTAAATATAGTGACCTCAAAAGGTCTGGAATATTTTCATTACATTCACAATAAGCATACTATTTGCAAAAATTCTGGATCTTTATTGCTTTGTTTTGGCATTAACATATAACATTGTATCTGACACACGAGGGAGCGGGCCAATTTCAATGGAAGCGAGACAGACTCAAATTATATTTCTTAAAAGTTCTGTCCAACTTCCATTATCTCTTAATAAAGAAAACTTAGATTAATTTTTTGTATCAGATGAAGAGACAAAGCCAAACAAACATTTTCCTTGAATCAAAATTTACTTTAATAGCATAGAGCATGAGTAGACTCTTAGGAAACGATATTTTATTTCTCTTTGCTATTGAATACAGAATGAAGAGACCTTACAGAAAATATATGACTTAATTCCCATTTCTACATTTTACATACAAAATTGCAAAAGCACATTTTAAAATAAAAATCGATGTATGAGAGGATTTTTGCATAACACTGAGAAATCATTGTAAATTAAATTGCTCGCAAACTTTATTTTCGAATTAAAAATAATTCTAATACCCGCAGTGTCTATTGTTTAAGCAAACATATTCCATTTTGCTATGTAATTACTTTTTTCCATGTAAGGGATCCAAATATACATTTAACATTAACTCCTGTGTGCACTATATGCAAACAATATTTTGATCTTTAGATTCTACCGCGCATTCATACCACATACCTACTATGTTTTCGTTCATACCAACCAAAATTATACTTCAAGATACATATTACATATTGGTAAATGTTTCTAATCAAAAATCCGGCAGTTAAAGTATTAGAACGTTGTTGAACCTGCAGGAACTAAATGTATCTCCTTTCTTTCATTTCTCGCTGAAAAATCTTTCGTTATCATAAAAATACAAGTTTTCAACTGCCAAAAGTTATTTCTAAAACATCTGTTTCATTTCCCAACTTCTTCGTTAGATAAGTTCAATTTCACGAAGTTTTCTTAGTTAATATGTTTAATAACGCGCTTTAAACTTAAACAAAATTTTATGCCATTCCCAGAATGCATCTTCAGAAAATTTTATTGAAGTTAAAAACTAGATGGTATTGAATTACACTAATAACATAATTTTTTAGAAATGTTCCAGACAAAAACAACAACAAATGCATGCTAATATTAATAACATATAATAGTTATAATAGTTTATAACTCACTTTTTGTTTCTTTTCAGATGAACGTAAATATCCAGTAAAAAAATGGAAACACCAGTTTTACCCCGACCTTTGAAATTAAAGTATCGTCTCTAAGCGGAGCAACAGGTGTAAATACGTCGCACGCCAAAACAGGAATGTCACTTCAACATTTAGTCTGCAGAATCACTAACTTTCAGCGCAACTTCAGTTTCAGAGTTAGCGTGGAAATCTCAACTAGCGCATGTCAGTAATCGTCCCCAATTATGAATGTCTAATAAAGATAAGAATAATTTTAAGTTGAGACGAAATGACGATGTAGGTACTTGTAGTTATTAAACTTAGTTTACACAACTACATAACTCCATACAAAACACGAAATTTAAACAACATATATGGCAGTGCTCCAAGGTTACAATGTTATTTCTTTTCCGCGAAAAATATTTTAATTTTAAATATCTTAAGCTTGAGGAGTTAATTCAATTGCAAGCAGAGATTATAATTTCTTACGTGTTACATTAATTGCTGTTTAACAACTTTGTTTGATGAAAACTTGATGGTAAAAGATTTTAAAATTTACAACTTTCGTCATTATTTACTTCTAACTTTACTTTCGTGCATGGGGTCATTCTATAGTTCTAATTAAATACCAAAACAGAGGGTTAGCAACAATATTTATTGTTGATAGCTCTAATTTTATTAATTTTATTTTAACTATCACTTCGCTATTATTTATGTATATCTGGCATACAAGCTATTTATAACAGCCATTTCAGGCGGCATTTTACTTTTAAAGACGCAATTAATTGTCTGCAACTGGAAATATAAATTTTCATGCACACTGAATTGTGAGTATTTGGTCCATAGCAAATTCGGTATATATTTTCAGTCGCAAGAAATGAACAAAATTAATATTTTTATGCATTAAAATATGTAAACAAGTTAATTTATCAATTCTTGAAAGTATGCTAATAGTACTATTTCATTCAGTTGAAAAATTTCGTATTGCGTCTCCAAATATTTGTCAAAACAATTCTCCAACCAACCAACCAATTCTCGAAACATCTTTTCCACTCTGAAGTTAGTATCGAAAAACCATGGGTTCTGAAGACTTCGACATCTTCTTGAGATACTGAAAATGGTTGCTCGCGCCTTTTCTGTTTAATGTTCTAGAACAGAAAGAAATCGTTAGACGAGAAATCCAGTGAATACGGAGAATGAGACGTTAATTCGATGTTTTTCTCCTCCTAATAATCCATTGTTTAAGGTGCTGCGTTAAGGCCGCCATTGTCATGATGTTGAACGATGCAACATTTTCGAACCGTGCTGTATGAGAGATAGCATTGTCATGATGTAGAATGATGCGACGACTTCTAGTAAACAAATTGTTGTATGCCATTCAGCATTAACTGTTCTTCGATCCTTTAAAGGAATGGTTGCGACATGTCAAGTACAACCGTAAAAACAAGAATAATTTTCTTGGTAGTGTTTCCTAAACGAACAACTCAGTTCACCTTGGAACACCCAAAGAGTGAATTGTTGCCTAGTCTTCTGCTATGATTTTGTATACGGATTTTGAAACTTTTTTCTCAAATTTTTCGAGCATTCCTTACACCAATTAACACAAGCCTTTGTTTTATCTTTGGTCAAATTATACAGAATCTAGCGGGAACAAGTCTATTTCACAGCTAAATGCTCATGCAAAATCGAATGCATTGCAGTTTTGGATTTGCTTGAGAATGCCACCATCTCACTGTAAGTCACATGCCGATCTTCTTAAATCATGTTGCACAGCATCGATGATTTTGGGATAACAATCGATTTTAAGTCGATGTTCAGACAATTGATCCCTGACGGACGCATGACGACTACCAAATTCTGCAAACTAATTGTAAACGGTATTTTTTAAGATGCTTCATTACTGAAAGTTGAACGAAGCGATTCTATGCGTTGTTACCGAATTAAGCCTTTTCTAAAATCGTAAAAATGACCCAACAAAACCTTCACGTGAAATTTACAGTTTTTCACAAAATTTCTTTTTTGAACGTTTAATGTAAACAAACTACTTAGTCATTTTTTAGCTGCCACTGTTTTCACAATAGCAATTGTCAAATTTTACAAATATTTTAATGTCACATCCAAAATAGCTCTAAATAGTAGTAGTTTGTAAAAACATAAAAGGCGCCCCTCGTATGTCATTGCAATAAGTTACTATACGTATTACTCAACTTTTGAATATCGGTTCTGAAATTAACCGCGTTACTTTCTTTTGGCAAATGTATAATTTCGTATGTTAGTCTTTTTGCCATTATTTTCTTTTTCTTACCATAGTCGTGATTTCAAAATCAAAGCAATGCCCTAAATCCCTGGAATATTTGGTTACATCGGTCATTGCATCAATATCATGATTTAAAGAATTCTTATGATTATACGACGTTTTTTTAGATATGTTTTGGTCTGGCTGATTTGACAATTTGTTTTATAAATTACCTTAAATAAATGTGGTTACCGACTTATCGTTAGTTGAAAGTTAGAGAAACTTATCCAAAAAATCGTATGGCAACAAACGTATAAACCGAAGTCACTTCACTTCGGTTTATACGGTTATTGAAAATGCTTGCCTCGAGCTAGCGAAACACGTGTCACCGATTTTATTATAAACAATTGTGTGGTGAGGAGTTTGCCGATGTGATATTGTGTCAGTAAAACGGTTTAATTACTGCCATTCAATATATGAAATTATGAAAGGTAAGTTCCATTTAATATGAGCTCTTATGAAAGTTCACCTTTCAACACTACTCTTACATTCAAAGTTACGGCGAAGTCAAACAGTTCGTAGCAATCCTTGTACGTATAGCAGTAAAAAGCTACCTCTCTTATACATTTCTACTGACAACTAAATCTTTTCGAGTTCTCAAAATGAAGAAAGTTACTAGTGAAAACTGAAGTTAATGTTGATTTACTTCTGACCATTTCCACCATTCTGGGACAAATTGCAATAAGTTAACTTAATTACATTCCACTTGATTCTACGCATTCTTGAAAAGCAGGTGAAATGAGGAAACACAAAAGGCGCACGCAGGCAATACGTTTGTGCCTTCCGCTTTCTTGAATATTAAATTTGTAAGTTGAAATTGGATAAAAGTAACATATAAGAATGTATTTTAGACCGGAACCAAATAAACTTTTCGTAGAAAATACGTGCAGATTGAAAGTTTTTTTTCCTTTACGTAGGCTTGTATAAATCCTTCTTAACACACTAACAGATGTTTGAACGTTCACTTCGTCTACTTATAGTTGTCGTCATCACCTCTGAATTTACCTCGAGTTGAGAAGTAAATTCTACTTATCGACAAAAGTAAAGACTCTTTAAAAGAAGTACAGTAAAACTGTATACCTTTGACCTGATATATTAGTTTGGCCGAAAGAAAAGCAAATATTTCCTTTTCTAAGTAACCCTGCACCTATGCAACTTTTGCTATGTATTTTGTGGGCAATCTTGTATTTGAAAGGCATATCCTTGACCGTCTCTTCATAATTCATGAATTCATGTTTAAAAGTCTTGTTGCAGTCTATAGTCAGTTACACAATCTGCAGTACAACATTGGCCACACGAATAATTCCTCCCTATCGAGAGGATTTCATCAATATACTCCATTTCATGTTAGATTTTTAGCGAGTCCCCTGGACTACACTACAATAACATTTCTTATGTCAACAACATTTAATTAATCTGCACAGAAAACTTTAATGTAGTGAAAGTTGTATAGTTTTACGGTATTCAATAAAATAGAGCACTAGTAAAATGATTACCGTCGTACCGCAATTTCAATTCTAAACTGTTTAGTTTCAAACCCTATGAATTAAAACCCGCTTCCATTTAAAATCAATCAATGTCACCCATGTTCAGAGATATCAGTGAAACGATTGATCGAATGAAGGAAAAGACAAATTGGCAATGTATATATATATTTGTTCCACTGTAAGTTTATTATTACAAATTTTAAATACAGGCGGCGGTCGCTATTCGGGAGGTTTACGTTCCTAAAATATGCCGCGAATACTGAAGGGGAATATATATCCCCGGAATTAACCTCACTATATGTATAATTGATAAAAAAATTATAATCTTGTTTTAATGTTTTGGGATGCCGCCCTTATAAGTCTGAAAAAAAAAAATCAGGCACATTTTTGCCGTTTAAAAATTAATGTGTTCATGATAATTGAGAAAAGAAAAACATTTTCTGTTGAAGTATCATTTCATTCAATAATACGGTAAAATGTTATCGAGAAAAGTTGTTCAGAATATCCCTTTCCGACCTATAGCCGATCCAAGTGATAGATTTATCTAAATTTTTGAATTCTGTTATTTCTGTGTACATAGAATATTTTAAGGTATTAAGTTTTGTCAGTGAGACCCTTTATCCTTTTTTTTTTCAGGATACGCACAATTGTAGTACTTCAAACAAATTTGACGTTAAAATATATAAAATTACAAAGTAATCACGAAGTTACACCTTACATACAATAGTTAATATGTTTTCTTATTGAAAACACTTGTTTGAAAAGATATACCACAATTTAAATAATTTTAATTTATATGCAAACTTACCCTTTCGACTCATTTTCACAACTACGCAAAGTACACAACTGAAACTATGAAATTAATATGAAAAAACAGAAAGTGATAACGGTTCTTCACAATGATCAACAAAGACAGAGCATACACAATTGTGTTTTGCCGCATAACTGTATATATATATATATATCATCATATATTAAAGTAATTATAGAGACTTAAACTTACCCGCACAATTGTGCGTAGTACACGGTCGGAAAGGGATATGGGATTTTGGCCCTATTCAAAATTTGACAAATATAGGATTTTTAACATAATTTTTCCTTCGTCAGATACATACTTAAATATTTCTGCACTTAAACTATCCGAGTCTGTACTTTTATTATTTTTCAGTTTTCTTATTATTTCCTCAATCTCCATCTTGCTAAGAATAATAAAATATTTAATTGTTGGCTGCTCTTCCTATTTCTTTCCTGATCGTCATTTTCATTGTCCATCCCATTATCTCCATTTAACAAATCATCAAAGTATTCCCTCCATCTGTTCAGGGTTTTCACCTCCCCTGCTATTGTTTCTCCATTCTTGTCCTTGTAAATAGCTGTTCTGGCCTGAAAACTTAAATAATGTACCTAACATTTATTAAATACTTGAACCGATGTTTTCTTGTAAAATTGTTATTAAATAAATTTAAAAGAAATCAAAAACGCTATTGTAAACAGAAAAATCTCTATCGAATGGTAGAGTAAAGTTAACAAGTTCTCATCTAAAAAATTATACGGACAGGCGTAACTGAAAAACAATTAAAGAAAAAAAAATTAAACATTCTAAAGTGTAGATAAAAATTTCATAAAAAACTTTTGTATTGAACATAATTTCCAAGAATCAATATTAACGACAATAAATCGCCGTCTCCGTACTTTTAGCTAACTACAAACTAGCTACTAAATAATTTTCCTTCCAATTATCAAATGCTACTGTACCCTAGAGTATCACATATCACGATGGTAATATTTACGATACTCCGGTAAACCTACTCCGACCACAATAGCTAATCTCTGATACTACACGGACATTTAACACAATCACAGGCCTTATCTGCATGAACAGATCTAATACGACTAATTTACTACCTAAAGTTGGGCCAACCTTACAGTATTTCTTTCAGAAGAAGGCTACCATATTTGAAGACCAAAATAATTCTCCCATGATTCAATGTATCTATGTATGCATGTATCGGATGTATATATGCTGACATGCGCTAACAATATCGTCAGGTATTTTGGCGGACCGGAAAGAAAATTACCGGAGGTTTCGCGGGTCAGAAAAAATAACTAACAATAAATAAAAAGGCATGTTTACTTGATTGATTTGGTTTACCATGATGTAATTATAGGCATTACATTTTTTAACATGCATAGTTTTCCTGATTTAATAATTCATTAAACTATTTTATGAAATAAAATATTCCCGCTTTTAATACTAAAATAGAAGAAACTTGCAAAAAATGCTCGATGTTAAACGACCTATCACTGGCATAAAATTGCTTCACGGGCCATATCCGGACCGCGGGTCGTAATTTGCCCATCCCTGTACTAGGGAGTAAATATCGTTTCAGAATGAAAGAGATGTAATTAAAGTAATGACCTTGATTAATTTTGTTCTTTCACGTAATATTCCATCGTAACTTTTAATTGATAACATTCCACAGTCCTTTTTTAACGTAAACATAGTCACATTTTTTTATTTCATTAAATTCGGCTGAATACTTTGTAGTCGCTTGTTTAAAAATGTCTCTAAGCATTTAATATCGGCAGGGATGATCACTTCACAAAACTTGACCCCGTAATTTAATTTTATGAAATTCAGAAGAAAAATTCTAGATTCATATGTATCTTCGATATCAGTCGGGTTAAGGGAGTCCATGGTTCCCCCTTTACTATCAAAATAGCAACACTTGTCTCGTTAAATTTTACACAAAGGAACTGTCAATCGAACTACGTACATTAAAGCCATAATTGCCGAACATCTTATAAATACACGACATTTATTTTGATTACACTGTCCACGGCATTGCACAATAGATCAATAGAATATCTAGAAAAAAATAGTTCGTAGGTATATAAAGAAAAGCACTATTCACACAATTGTTAGTCACCATGAGGCTTAGTTTAAGAAATACAGTAATTTCCACTTCGATTATAAGAATAGTTTGCTCTACATTACTGATAAATAACGACAACAGTAATATTGATGTTTGTACAAAAGTACTACCTTTTGGGAGATGTTTTCAAGATTAACTTTCAAAATGAGTAAGTGTGATTAACCTAAAGTAATGCAATACATGTGCCAGATGAATTTTCCATTGATTTCTAACGTTTTCTTTGTTTACAGATTTATCTGGAGTTCGCATTAATATAATGGACACCCAAGACCATGCCATCCATGAATATATAGATAGACTACTAGAACAAATATTTAAGAAAGTGGATAAACCAATAGTTATAAATAAGTTTGACTTCAAAAGAACCATCAAACACCAAGAAGTATCAAACGCATTGACAACTGACTGCTATATATTCCTAGTTTGGGGAGAGAAAGATTTCCGACGACTCTTTCAAACGAATTTTTATCTAATAAAAGAAAACTGAAGATAATATTTTATTTAAACGACTCAAAGAAACAATGTCGTATTCTAAAACAGGAAATAGAAAGGAATTTAATACTATCGTGGTTGGGCAATAGAACGCACAATCTTCTAGTTAATACTCCATGCAATTGCTACAGAGAAGAGTTTTATTTCTATGACAGTTTTCATTTCGAGGGAATTTGGGGTAAAGTCAAACTATTGCCAGTCCATTTCTTGGAAACAAATGGATTGAAACTATTCTCGGATTTACAAGATTTTAAAGGATACAAGATAAGAACATCTATATTTCCTAGAGTGCCCACATCAATTAAATATGAGTCTACTCCTTGGTATGTAAAAGAAAATTTATCCTTAACCAACTACTACGGCGGTTTAGATGGTCTGATGTTAGCAAATATGGCGCACTATCTAAACTTTACGCCTGTCATAACGGAAATTTCAAACGGTTATGGTTGGAAAGCAGAAAATGGAACGTTCGTTGGATCCCTCGCCGAAATCATTTACAATAGAGTAGATTTATCGGCTAATAGCAGATTTTACGAAAAATTCGAATCTGCTAAAATCGAGGTTACAGATTCCATAACCGCCGTGTATCTTTGCTTTATAGCTCCGAAATCAAAAAGAATTCCACAATGGATGGAAATCTTTACCTGCTTCTCCTATAGTACTTGGATACTGATCCTGGTTACTGTGTTAATTTTGTCAGTAGCATGGTTTCTTACACAGAAGATCGAATTTAACTTAAATATACTTCGTCAGAGAGATCCTAACTTGTGTTTATCGTTGTATTCAGTAGTATTTCTGATGCAAGCCAATTTTCCCTCTTCATTTCCAGGAAGAATTCTTCTATCGGCTGGAATGTGTCTAAACATAATATTAATAGCGATTTTTCAGGGGAATTTAGCAACTTCCTTTAGTATAATATCGTTTTATCCTGACATAAATAGTCTGGATACATTATTAAATTCCAACTTGTTAATATCTACAAATTTAAACGTTTTAAATAACGAAACGTCACCAACACTAAAAGCTTTAGCCAAAAAGAAAACACGCACAATCTATAGCAGCTCGTTAGATCGCGCGGCCTATTATAGAGATGTATGCGCTATTGAGCGCAAAATCGACGCCGAACTTTATTAAAAACGAAGTACCTTGGCAATGACGGCTTTCCTCTTTTACACATTGTTTCTGGTTGTCCAATTTATATACCGTTAGTGTATATTGTTCCCAAAGGATCTCCTTCTTACCCGCATTTAATACTATTTTAGGAAGATTTAAAGAAGCAGGTTTAACTGAAAAGTGGTATAAGGATTTTATTAATATTTATTTACTGAAAAATACTTATAAATATGAGCAAAACTTGACTGAAGCGAGTTCTACTTACGCACCTGTTGGCCTGTCTGACATTTTAGCTGCCTTTTATTTCTTTATAGTGGGTATAATTATTTCGCTCTTTACATTCTTGGGAGAAATCATAATCTATCGCGCACGAGGTGGTCAAAGCGTTTACAGAAACCATTTCGATCTGAAATTATTGAACTAACACAAAAATTTATCGTTGCAGCTGTTTACAAATTAAGCATTGAAATTTGAAATAATTGTTGGAAATAAAGTTTAATTCACTTCTAATGATTTCAACTTTTGTCTTTCATTCGCGTTTAATGACTTCTTAGAAACTCTAGGGAAGTGGTGCCCAAAGTGTATGTCGTGCCTCTTTGGGAGGTGATCACCTTAAGAAAACTGAGGAGTACCCGACAAGATTTATAATCAATGAAACGTCATCGAACAATAATAATACTATAACACTTAACTTGCTTAACACCTTTCCACCTCGTAAAACAAAAGCATTTTTAAAGACAAAAGAATATATCTGTGCGTGTTCTTCACAAACTAATGTCTCTGATATGGGTTCTCTGTTTGATACACACACAAAGATATAATTTTCAAGTTCGTTCTAATTCCACGCTTTTGTTTTGCTGATAGTCATAAACGAGAAATTCAACCCACATAAATATGTTATTGCAAATGGAACCGAACACTGTTCAGTTCAGAACAGTTACACTCGTGAGCTTGCGGTATTCCTACATCGTTTTGGTCCAAAACTGATCTAGGTTCTGAGGCAAAAATTTGGCATGATGGCATTTGATATTACATCTTGTAATTTGACAATGAGATCAGATTGTATTTATGAATGCTTTGCAGTAAAAGGTTAAATAGATACATATTTTCCAGTCATATTGCCTTTTAATGCAGTACAAAATAAAATATCGTATCTTCTGTACTATCTTTCCTCGTATTGTATTTTACGAATGATATAAATTGGGCACAGCTATATAAATATCTGTGGATTCATTCATCTGTAGGGAGTAGTACATGCGCTTTTTATATTCTCAAAAATGTATGTTCGAATATCTTGGGTTATATCATTTATTATTCTTTGAATGGTATTATTAGACATGGGTGCTGTTGTTTGACTTGGTCTTCGTGCAAGGAGTTTAGCTTTCTTTCAAAAACTTCACAGACTATGTTTTTAATAATATACATATATGAATATTGGCTGTTTAAATTTCTAAAGAGATTTGATGCCTTCAAACTTTCATTTCACAAGACATTTTCACAAGAAACCCACTTGCAATCTCTTGAATATGGTGGAAACTTACCCTTAAATGCAAAGAACGAATGCAGAGCGTTTTACTATAATAATTGCAATAAATACAATAAGAAGCGAGAGAAGGGCATTGACAACCAAATTCTTATTAGAACGGGGGCTTTTGAGAAAATTTGTGAGTCACTTCTCTAGCGGATAATTATAAATTATCCCGTACATGAATTACAGTGTACACATACGCATATGTTATTATAAAAAACGTTTTTCTAAAAGGAGAAATCAATAAGGCGAAGTTGCAAGCGAAATAATTAAAGAGGGAATGGATGGTACAAGTACAGTAAAGGTCACCGAAAGTGTGTGGTATAATATTCATGATTATTGTAACGGCGTCAGTCTGATAAATTCCCAAAATTTAATCTAGAATAATAAAAGTAATGATAATGACAATAATAATAATAATAATACATTAATCAGTTAACCAAGCAGTTCAGGATTATATCTATTGAAAGTTATTTTCTTACATACTTCATCATTGTAAGTCTACAAAAAGCAAGAACAAACATAATTTCTTTAAGTCTTCCAAACGATGCCTCTACTATTCTCGATCGATTTTGTTCGCATCGTAAATGAGATTCTACATAAGTGGAACCTACTCTAGCATCAGTCTAATAAATAAATATGCAAGACGTAAAATCAGTGGCTGCATAAACACCTTCGTGTTCCAATGTACACAACTCACTCTTCTGGAAGTTGCAGATATGAATGTGCATTAACTCTGAATAGAAAAGGACAACCAAATCTTTTGCGTTACGGAGAAGAGATTCATCGCTTTAGTACAGATAAGAAGATCATTTTGAAATAAATTCTGAAATATTGTTAAGATTCAATTGCCAGCTTCTGAAATTATTAATACAATGAATGGACATCGTGTTAAAAGGTGTTAAACACGTTGCACGTATACTATCTTATTCGTTGGTACAAGTTCCAAGTTGTACACTAGCTGATAGTGTATATGAAGTACGTCAATTGATCACGTAGTTAAATATCTGATCAGTTTATTGTTAAATAAACTATGAATGTTTTATTCACATGTGTCTTCGTATGGGATCAATGAAATGCATTTTTCAAGAGTTTCCAATGATGTGTGGCAGGTGGGGGAAGGAGGAGGGGGTACCATTTAAGCTATCAAACAGCACCATATTTGTGGGGTCCCTTTGGTTCCCCCAGCATACTATCGAAACGGTTTTAAGCATTTTCTGGTATCTCGCAGTAGAAGAAAGCTACAACCCATTGCAACTTTTCAAAATGTCCCTTTATATAAGATATATTCCTTATTTCTATTATATTAGCTATTTAACGTGACGAAAGGCATATTCCCTATTCACTACTAAATTTAATCTGTATACATATATAAAAATGGATCGTGGTTTGTCCGGATGCTTAAAACTTGAAAACGACTGGACCAAATTGGATGCTTTCTTTTGCGGGTTTGTTCGTAATTGCTACCCGAAGGTTTAGGAAAAAGAAAAGTCGAAACAATTTTTGGGTAAAAAAGTTTTCCGGGTTACCTGGTAGGCAATAAATAAGGCATAATTTTATATCTTATCTTGTGACGCATTCTTGTGTTTTCCTTGTTATGTTAAATCTGCAATCTGCCTAGGGATACATCGTTCATACTTGGGCGGCTACGGCTTCTATTTAAATTAGGAAGAACTCATTTGGTTCATCTTTGTTTATAAGTATTGTATAAACAGATTAGCTCTACAACATTTCCAAGTCATAAACTATCTTCGGGTTATGTTATTTCTTCAATATATGGTAACGAAGTTTATCTGTTGTTTAGTTCCATTGACTTCGCAATGTTCTAGTACTTATATGCATGGTTGCTATTGGAAACTAATGTGATGCAAACTGAGTTTAGTTCCAGTTGCAACTAATGCTACTTTACATACTTCATTGGAAATAAAATACGCTGCACATCTGATTGATAAAGCACAAAGATAAAGAACTTCATACATATAACTGGTTGAAACATAACGTAGGTTTAGTATTTATATTATTATCTATGAAGAAGAATAAATAAAGTTCTGTAAGGTGTAAGAGTTTATAATCAATAAAGTTATCAGAAGTTCCTTTAGTTTAATTAATTTAGAATACTAGCGGAGATTTCTAACGCTATATTCGGAATTATAACTACAAAATCAATCTGGTGAATTGATTACTTTCTATCAACTTAAGTTAACTCAATATACATCCAACGCAGAATAACAGAAACGGAACAAGAATTAAGGAATAAATAGACAGTCATAATAAAGCTAAAATTGGGAAAAGCTTTAGACAAGCGATCAGTAAAACAAAAAGGGCGCACAGTATGGAATCAAGACCCAAAGTAGTAAGGAAAATCTTATATTCAGTATACAAGTCATTGAAAATTTATAGAGACAAATAAAAATATGTATATACAGACCTGGTCAAAACATTATAGACAAAGCTAGTTCTGCACATCTCCGCCTACCAAATAAGGTAGCATTGTTGAAGTGTCATACCTGTTTTACGTTCGAATTCAATTTTTCACCAGAGTTTATAACCAGGACTACAGAAAGAGGTAGGGCGTATCAGGTAAATTCATTGAAATTACTTGAATTTGGTTCACTGTTTGTCGACATGAAAAAGTACTAACCACATTCACATGAAGAATGCCAGTTACTATAACTTTCTTTGTGTTGCGTGCCTACACACTTTCTTCTCCTATTGCTACATTATCAACAAGAATTTAATTTTAGTCCATATTTTAATCTTAAATTTTCTTTTAATATTGCGAAAAAACTTCACTGCTGATACTTATCTCAGAAACAAAACTACATATATCAAAAATAGTTTTTAAGTAAGCAATTGCCGCGAAGTGGATAAGTAAGTCATTTATATAAACGTCTAACACGTAAACAACTTTAATTTTTAATATTTATTAAACAATAATTTTAATCTGTCTTGTTGATATGTGCTAAATATGAAGAATAATAATTATGAATATAAATACCAATATGTATTAAATATGTAGATAAAATTATATGTAAGGAAATTAAATATATTTTAATTACTTGGTCAGTACCTACTGATTTGGCTCACAAGTAAATATATAATTCGCGTTTCAATTATCTTTATACCACATCACAAATTAAAGAGAAATTAAATTAATTGGTTACCTGGTGCATAACCAGATGCACTGAATGCAATATACATGAAATCCATTTAACGAGGTGGATTAACACTTTGTTTCCTTTTTCGAGTCGTCTGTGAGTTCTGGCTGCCTGTGATATTTTCCTCCATTCTTTCCTGTTCTTTGCGTTCAGTCTCCAATCCCCTATCTACATCATCTTCATACCATCTTTCACAGTATCCCTCTCCCCATCCTTTCCCTGGATCTTCCCTACTTCTGGGCCACATTAGAATAGATTGGGTTATCTTCCTTATCATATCCGTCGTTTTTATAGCCCACCCACTATAGTCGTTATGTCTTGATACATCTTCGAGCTGGTCTCCTATTTTTTGTTTCTTTTCAGCATTATTTCTCCCTGCCTTTTCTTTCCACTAGCCTTAGATCTTGTTGCCCTTTTTCTTGGTTTTGGTTGTTTCCATCGCGCACATTATGATCGACCTTATTAAGGTGTTACATTATTATTTTGGTCCTCCGCCTCAGCATTTTCCTTTTCCTTTAAATGCTTGAATTCCCTTCGCAATTCTTTCTTTCACTCCCTCTCCTTCATTCTTCTCTATTGTGACTCTAAGATAATTGAACGAACAAGCTTCCTCAAATTTATGGTTTTGTGCTCTCAGTGAGCTCAGGCGTTTGTCCCATCTCTTCCCATACTTATGTATTTTGTCTTGGCATCATTTATTTCCAAACCATGTTTTTGTTTCTCATTCTCCAACCGTTTCAGGGCTCGTGTAATTCCTTCTTTTGTGTTCCCAACTATTGCCACATCATTCACGTAACCTATAAACTGTAGTCCATCAACTATTATATTCTTCTTGTCTAATTTTCCTCGTCTTATAGCGCTTTCTGAAATCACATTGAATAGTGTTGGGAATAACGGGTCTTATTATTTTACTCAATTGATAACTATATCCTTCTAATATGAAACTAAATTGAAAGTTAATTAAAATTTAAATTATGATTCCCTCTATGTGATTGATTAGAACCGAAGCAAAACCACTTACCTAGAAGCGACGTACATATACGAAATGGCACAACAAGAGAACTAGTTAAACTGTATATACTTAACAGAGCAAAAAACAGAAATCATAAACAAAATTACATAACTTTAACAGTGACTCTTTAAATGACAATATGATCAAAATTTCATTTATCCTCACTCACAGGTAATTAGATAAACGGTCCCATTCCTGAAGGGAGTAGATACTGGGAGTGGAAGAAACGACTAAAGACAGAATTATTACTAATTAAAGACAATACCAAACGAAATAAGTATCTGAAATAACAAAAGACGGGATAATGACAAAATCTTTGCTTCCACACGCACAAAAATCACCATCAGGATTACTTTCTCCAATCTAAAACAAAAATAATTTAGGAGTTAAGTATTTATTAAACAAAAACCTCAAAACTAGCCTAAAGAAGGTAACATTATAATTTTAAATTTTTAGAGTCTAGAGTGAAATCACATACGGTGATGCACAAAAATATAAACTTAACGAAAGGAAAGTCAAAATCGGGAAAAAAAGGTAAATGTCACAATTGATAATAAACTAAAGACGCAACATAAAACGTAACATTACATAAAATATGATTACCAGCATGGTGAGAAATCTACTGTGAATAGCTCTACATACAAATAGATCTGGAACATTTATTCAGCGGTCATATTGAAAATAAACATGTTAGAATTTTTTATTGGGCCAAGTGAAATCCCACACAAAGCTTTTTAGTTCATCCATTATAGATGACTTCTATACATAAAAGTAATGACCCCATTTCTCACACAATTGCAATTAGCAGCTATTTTAATAATTTCATGAAAAATACCTCGCATTAAGAGCTACATGGAAATGAAATCTTCCGAAAAATATCAATGTAAATTATAGAATGATTTGCATTCACCTACAACACATACTTCCATATGTACGTACAAGATAAATACAAGCTGAGAGGTCTATGTCAGCTTAAATTATTTGTTTACATTGTATAGTATAAAAGAGGAAGTTTTCGTCAGATTTTAGTAGAGTGTCATATTATGTTGCTGTCTCCGTTCCTCTATAATTGATGAAAGACGATAGCAGATATGGCGATAATGAAAATAATTATTGCAATTTGTATTATAAAACAATCGCTAGCTCTAATGTGTGACAAAAAGCCTCAAAGTGAATGTATTTATACTGAAAATGGAATATGGAATATACTATCGGAATATTTTTCAAAAACAACTACAATTGCAATTAATGTAATACAAGCTCCAAATACTTTAAACTTCCCTGACGATTTTTTCATAAACTTTCACAACGTTAATATTCAAAGTGCTATACAACTTCATATTTATGGAAATGGAAGGAATGAAGGTATAAAATTACATGAAGCAAGTATTGGTTATATAGTTCTGGTAACAAATCGCATAAATTTTACAAATATCTTTGAAAACAAACTGATTTTTACTAGTAGAACGCCATTTTTTATTTTTTATTTGACTGAAAATCAACGGTGCACTGATATAGAAATTGATATAAATCAAGTACTGACAAATTCGTGGAATAAGCACATTTTAAATTTATTGATAAATACCCCCTGTTCATGTAACAAGAATGAAATTTATTCTTTTGATCCTTTCCATAACAATGGAACGTGGGGAACTACCAAACGTCTAGGAATAAAACATCTATTGGAATATCCTGGAGAAATATGGAAAGATTTAACAGATTTCAGAAAATACCCAATTCGTGTCAGTATGTTTCAAAGAATACCAACAGCAATAAAATATAAGAGCGTACTAAATCATGGCAAAGAAGATTTAAATAGGCCCGGAGGTTACAAAGGTATAGATGGTTTAGTGCTACAACATATGGCGACTTATCTGAATTTTACGCCCGTTCTATTTGCACCTAATCTGCATGATTTTGGTGAAAAGTTGGAAAATGGCACTTACAGCGGATCTCTAGGAGATATTATTTATGGAAGAGCTGATCTTTCTGCAAATGCAAGGTTTGTCAAAGACTATAAGACGGACAAAATAGAATTCACCAAAATTGTAGGTAATGATTTGCTCTGTCTTGTAGTACCTAAATCACAGAAAATGCCTCAATGGACAATAATATTCCACAGTTTTTCTATAGGTACATGGCTACTCATTAGCCTTAGTTTTATTTTTGTTCTAAGTATTTGGCATTTACTCAATCAACTAGAATCACATTATATTACAAAATATTCACAAAAGAACACTAGTAGCTCCTTGTTATTAATACTTTCAAGTATGTTCCTCGTTCCACAGCGTGTACGCACCAACTCCTCTTCTAAGAAAATACTTCTGGCTGCTTGCATGTTACTAAATATCATTTTAATTGGAATATTCCAAGGATCGTTAGCAACGTCCTTCAGTGTTATTCCTTATTACAAAGAGGTAAACACTTTAGAGCAATTTTTAAACACCAAAATGCATCTCTCCACAAATTTAGATGCATTTAACAACAATGATTCTAAAATCGAAACTATGCTACGCTCTAGACTAACGGCTCCACATATACCTCACAGTTCGTTAGATAGAGCTGCTTACCAAAGAGACGTTGCCGCTGTTGAACGCAGAACCGACGCAGATCTGCTCGTCCAAACCAAATATTTAAATTCGGATGGATGTTCTCTTTTGCATGTGGTACAGGAATGCCCGAAGTCATATCTCTTGAGCTATATAGTACCAAAAGGCTTTCCTTTTCTAGAAAAGTTTAATATGGTCATTCAAAAATTTTCTCAAGCCGGTTTATTAAGTAAATGGCACAAGGAATTCATCAACAATGTTATAATGAAGACACAATACGAGCTAAATATAAGTACTACTACATATCCTTCTGCTTTAAATTTAGATGATCTACAAACTGCGTTTTATTTGTTAATTATTGGTATTGGAATATCAACTTCACTATTCGTTTGTGAATTCGTATTGTATAAACTAAAAGGAAGTAACCTTCAAACGGCACTAATTGGGAACATGAAACTCGTATGACTTTACTGGTTGATTTTATGTGCTTTCCTTTTTTGGTAATAATAAATAAATAAATTCGTGCTATTGATATATTTACTACTACTATCAATATACTAACAATAAGTTACGCAGAACATTAACCACCTGCTGTTTATGATTTGATTTCAAGGAATTTTGCTTTAGTATTATCTTTACTATTGTACGTGTAAGACATGAAACTGGTTTCAAAGATATCAACACGATCTTTTGTGCAGAACTGATTTTTCAGCGCTATCCTAGTTTTAGCGCACTAGTTGATATATCGTTAGGTCATCATCAAAAGCTAACATAATGTAATACGGTTGTCAATGAAAACAACAAAGAGGAGTGGAGGAAAGTTGAACCCTTGTCAGATGTAGGCAAGTAAATGTTGCACCTAAATCCTTTCTAGGGTCTCTGACAATAGCGATGTAAAAACATCAAAATAGCTTAATTGCTGTAGCGCAATATGAGTTAAATGTTCGCGAGAAGTTCGTATATAAAACATTCATTTGATCTCAATGGTTCAATCTGTTTGCGATTTTTACTGCTCTGGTGCGATGAAACGTTTTATTTTATGTGAGAAAGTAGCCTACTTGGTTTCCAAAGCCTTTTGAGCATTGTTATTGATCTGTAGTTCTGAATAGTCGAGGCATCTCCTTTCTCAGAAACGGAACAAATCGTTTTCAAGTGCGTGGGAAATTTCGACAACTTTAAACACAATTCAGGCAGAAGTAACGAGTACAACGTAACTTGCAAACTTCAGGAGTAACAACGTATTGGACTGTCGGGAAGGTCAAGGTGAAAAGACTTAAATTTTGCTAATATTTTTATTGCAGCTACAGAATTTTCGCCCTCAGATTAAGGGTATCCTCTTCAATACACTGAGTATGCCCTTAATCTGAGGGCGAAAATTTTGTAGCTGCAATAAAAAGATATTAAAAAAGATATTAAAAATTTAGGTCTTTTCACCTTGACCTCCCCGAGAATCTAATACGTTGTTACCCCTGAAGTTTAAACACAATTAAAATACAAATCTATGTAACCCGCAATCGATTTCTTTCAAATTGTAACCTTTTACATCAACTCTCATCTAGTGTATATCTGTGTGAAAAATATTAATATACATATCTATACTTATATGCAACAACGAGTATTTGATCATCTTTTATCTTGTGTAATATTACCATTGTGTTTTTTATATCCCTTTTCATTGGCGATTTTGTTACATGTATAATAACTAGAATAAAAATTGTATGTCAGAAAAAACATTGTTTTGAATCACATGAAACCTCCACGTACATACATGTATACAGCGATGGTCGAGAACAAGACAAATTTATTGTCCAACCCCATCCTGCTAGACTCACAGGGAAACATTCCGAACACGCAAATTAAAAAATGAAACTGTGTGAACAAGTAGTTCACACTCAAGGATGTTTCAAAGTATTTCCCCTATCGACCCAACCTCATTTTAAGATGGTGGAACTACCGCTGACAATTAGAGTTTCAGTTCAATGGCTGGAACAAATACATCACAATTGTATATCAAAATAATAGTTTCATCGAGCTTTATCACCAATATGAAAAAATAACACCCTAGTTCCATTTGAAAATTGTATGGTGCCCTCCCTCTCCCCTTCCTTAAGGAACATATTCAAATCTCATAAAAGCGTTGTCGATGCTATATCCAAACACCGGTATATAATTTCTTAATAAACTTCAACCGTCTGTCTAACCTGCTTTTTGCTGACGAAAAGTTCATTGTTCAAATAAAAAATTAATGAATGACGATTTTTGGGTACGATTTCAATACTTTGAAACTACAACTCTCTACTAATCGCTATTAAAGTATTAAATAACCTAAATTATCAATATAAATCTGACTTACTTACCTTTAAGTGCCCATTCTAGAGTAGCCTCCAATCCTCCGATTTATCTCTAATGCAAAAATTCATAAATTCTAAACAATGTCGTAAGACATAAGTACAAATGAAAGGGGGATTAGGAGAATCCACTAAAGAAAGAAACAAAGGAAAATCTGCCAGGTATTTGACATAAATTGGCTACTAGTAGGTACGGCTACCTATATTTCCAATCAAATACACTTTGGTTTAAGAATTTTCTGCTAATATGCATAGAATATTACTTGCCGATAACATTTGACCAACAAAATTTTATTTTAGTGAATCAGTCAAACTAATAATAAGTCTACCATAATAATCGGATAGAAACGACTGGGTTCACTCGGTTTCAATCAAATAAAACGCTGACTCATTTATATCGTAGATCACTGTTAGGTCAGGCAGAAGTACGTTTCGACACTCCCAACTATAACTGTTGCTATAAATAAATCTATGCACACAAAACAAAATTTTTTATTTACTCATTTTTTGTTTACAGTCACTGGCATACTTTTACCTCACATGTATAATCTTTGACGCATAAATTGTAAAAAACCTGTATGTAACATCTACTACAGTAGGGTGGGATGAACAACGATCTGTTCACGACATGGTTTGAACACAACTTCATTCCTGAAGTAAAAAAATCGGCAGCATTGCGACAAAGAAGGCAAGGTTCTACTCCTATTGGACAATGCTCCATCACATCCATCACCTGAATCTTTGAAAAAAGTCAATGGTATGTTTGAGGTTTTTCGCCCAAATGTAACTTCTTTAATTTATAAATAAAAAACGATTTAAAAGGGTGCTGTTATATATTGGCCCAAGCATGGAATGGAGTAAAACACAGCACCTTGCATAAATCGTGAAATTAACATTCTGAAACCATATAAAGATGAAATACAGTTCGACGAACCTGACAATGAACCCGAAAATGTTGAAGGTGTTGGGCAACGTTGGTGTTTTCATTGATTGTGATAGATAGAACATGAATGAGTGGCTATTTGTGGATAGTGGTGATCCAGGGTATCAGATGCTGACAGACGACGAAATTGTTCACGAATTATTACGTCAACAATCACACAGAAGATGGTGACGCAAATTACGATCCAGGTGGAGCTGACTTGAGATCATCGCATGCTGAGGTCTTTTAGGCATCGGATTTGGCATTCCGGTGGTTCGAACGGCAAAAAGAATCCGATCGCATCCCGTTATTGCAGCTCAAAAGAATTAGAGGCGTAGCTGCCATAAAGAGGAAGTCATCATTGAAGCGTACTAGTATTACGACTTTTTGTGCCAAATTCATGTACATCATCTTATATGTCTTTTGTGTCGTTTATTTTTTTCACTATGTACTATAGTTAAATAAAGATTTTTGTTGTAAAAACGTGGTTGATTATTTTACACCTTCCTTTGTTTTTCATATTTCAGGTAATTTTGATTATCCGAACCACCTCTGTCATTAGTTTTGATAATCGATGCTCTACTGTATTAGCATAGTGTTAATTACCGGGGGTGTGGTTGGGTGATTTGATAAGAGAGGGGAGGGGGATATTGCTGTAAATAAAAATGATTGAGTGAGTAATTAATTGATTGAGCGGCTGGTTTGACACCCCCTTACGTAATAACATTAATAAGAGAACGTGGTGCAGAAGGGTTAAAATAAGCTAAAATGAAACAGGTATTTACTTGCTTGGTAAATAAAACGAGCACTGTCCTTTGAGAACGTATATTAATTATTTTAATTAAATCGTTAAATAATTAAAGCAAAAACAAAACAATCAAATGCAATTTAAGTTTGGAAAATGCGTGGTCGTACGTTTGTGTGTGAATGTGTGGTGTGGAGTAATAAAACGAAAGTTAATTCAGGTAAATTAGTAGGTGGGGTATCAGCAAGTGACTAAAGTAAAATTCGCGCGATTTGTATTTAAATGTCGCTGAAGGGTGCGAGGGGTTACTAAAGGCCCGTGAAATTAGAAAGTTGGGATGATCAGTTTACGAAACATACGCAGGCCCGTTTTACCTACTAGGGGACCGACGGTCGGAAAAAGGTCACAAACGCATACCCGCAAACAGAAAATTGCAAAAATAATTTTAAATAACTTTCTTTCAACTGAATGTAACACACAGATGTTGGCTAAGATATTAAGAAAAAATAATTTAATCGCGTATTTAAAATGACGAGGGAATTATTTTAGTTAACGAAGTGTAACAATAGGTAGAAGAAAAAAAGCAATTATGTATATATATATTATATTATATAGATAGTGTATTTACATTATTTTACAAATATATACAATGGTAATATAAAAATACTAGATTTCCCAAGATTGTTAATAACAATAAAATGACGACATCAGTAATAATTTTTCTTTAAATAAAATGCTCTTCTTACATTATAAATACATTGAGTAATGCAAATGAAGTAAATATAAAATATGAAGGTGACAACTAAGACAAGCACTAGTGTATACTAAAAGATGTTATAGGAAAAGCGTCCACACTTCTTTACAATAGTAATAGATTTTATTGAAAAAATTAATATTGTAAGTTCTCACACGTGCTCCTGTAGGATACATGACAAAATTCATTCCAATAACATCAATTTTACTCATGATTTCGACATACTAAAACGAAGGTGCAAAATTCTAAATTCACATTTGAAAAAGGTACTAAAAAATATGTTGCAGATTGTACAAAACAAATGAAAATAATTCATTGCATGAATTAATACCAAAAGAAACTAATATAACAATAAAGGCATATAATATAATAAACTACTTTTAAATAGAGCCTACGAAAATATATCTAAAAGGAATATAACAAATTTTGTTATTAAGTACAAGTAGCAATATTTATGACTCCTTTATAATATATATAAGTAAAACGAAATGAATAGTAAATCAGGAAATAATTTTTAAACCTAATGAAGGAATCTTCGTTTATAGTACTTTCCTCCTAAAGTACTTACTAACACATTCAAATACCATACAGCATTTTATTATAACGCATTGTTGCTATGTAAAAATAAGAAATTTTGTATAAAAACATTTTTAAGTTTGCACAATAAAGTATTTTCATTAAATTGATTTATTTATCTGATATAAATTCCAGGAATTAAAATTTGTATTCTAAACCCAACACAACTGGTCTCGGTTATATAAATACTGCTCTCAAATAAGACGAAAAATGTAATTTAGGTCACATTAGATTCCAGTAGAAAAATTTTGTACATCATATATACGACAAACACTTTGATAAATCCCATGTTTATTCACATATAAATATCCTAGGGCATGCTCATAGCAGTTAATGTGTACACTTCTTACTCCAAAACTTATTGGATTGATTCATAAATAACTTCCGATGCAGATACCAGATACTGGAAATTTTCTCGTTGTCAAAATCCCTAATCACTAACCCCGATTAATGACATCCAGCATTGGGCTCGACCATACTCCCTCAGTCGAAAAACAGTCGTTATCCCAATAACATTGTTGTTAAGATCATATATAAAAATTATTTGTTCTATGAATGATATCGAATTTCGATTTTGAAAATAAAATATATCGAACTACCGGTATTATCAGTCCTAGCTCAAAGTGGTATTATTTACACTAAACCACGAAACCGCAAGCACACAGTAGCAGCAAGGCTTTTTGTTGGTCAAGCCAATAGGATGCAGCAAAATCTGCGGGAGAAACGTCCTGTTCTCGCTAATCGAAGTAACGCGATGTTGCAGCATGAAAATCAATGGCCGCATGCGGCAAAGATGTTTGAGCCCCCGTGGGTCGAGTTCCCATACATTCTCCGGATCTTGCTTTCACATATGACCAATGCTCAAAATTTCTATAATGATAACCAAGTTCGGGAATTTGTCGTTAGGCTTTTTAAGTCAAACCAAGACTTATGCAAGGGACATTGAGATTCTTATCCCAGATGGTATTCTTAGTGAGGAAATCAAAAGTTATTTATGAATCAATGCAAATACAAATTATTCATTGCGGTACGCAACCGAATTTGAAACACACCCATATTTAATAAATAAATATCTACACCTACAATACTTCTATTCAATTTGTCATTTGCTCGGTATTACATAAATAAGTTTTAAATAAGGTTTCAATCTTTCACTTGATCGTGAATATCAACTATCAGTACCCATCGAATAGGAGGGATGTTCAACTCATTCTTTTATATTCATTAATTAAAGCTCATGTAATTGTTTTCTATCACAATAATTAGATCTACAATCTTGTTTTAGTACATTCTGCAAATTAATAAAGCGCTGAACAAAGTATTTGATATTAGGTTGGTATTTACGATAATAAATAATATTTATTGAACTGTCCCAATGGCCATCAACCGAAGTCTTCCCGCCAATTGGCATATATATTAGAATAATAATTTATATATATGTGGGAGAATTTTTAAGGGGGAACCGCACGCGTCGCATGTTTTATTACTTTTGGCATTTACAAGGGTGCACTGTGAACATTCTGAACCGCCAATTTCCATTTCTTGATTGACGCCCGTCCTGCTTTTGCTGCAAATATCGCAGATTTTCTTGGAATTATCATTTAAATATGTACAACTAGCACACTGCCACGTATTTGAGGTGGCCCTACTTACATTTTCTTTCAATGTTTCTCCAGCTTTAGAACTCTGTTTTGGCTCTTTGCCTTTAATATGATTACTCTTTAATTTCCTCAAGTCGAGAGTTTTACTAATTTGTCGTGTTTGTAGTTCAGACTCTTCAGGTTTTAATATTAAAGAATTCGATTTGGTCTTAGAATTAGTTGTGACCTTTTTACCAATTCTTGTGTGGGTAAATTATCGTACGAACTGCTTAAAGTATCACTAGAGGCTTTTCTCTCCGCGTTATCTACTTTCTTAATCTTGTCATGAATCTTCATTTTCTCCAAGGCTTCATTAATTTTCATAGGTCTATCACTTACCTTTACCTCCGGTTCTTTCAGTTTACTTTCCCTACGACTCACGCCCAATACATCACCCCTTTCTCCTAAATCTTTTGAATATCCTTGGCTCTCCAAATTTCTATACACATAATCCCAACTTTCGAAGGTACCCGTCACTTCATCTTTATCATATGTTTTCGGTGGGCTGTTGTTTTTCACGTCTATTGCATCCTTGCTATAAATTTCGTCTGAACTATAATTTTTCTGAGGTTTACTTATGCCATCAATTAGATCATAATTTGGACGTGGAGGAGGTTCAATCTCAATTAGTTGAGCTGTTGGCACAGGCACGACGCAAGATTGTGGAACATAGCCATTGCAATAATAACCGTTATATGGTTGCTTCAATGCATGTCCATAAACGGTAGGATTAGGATAGTTACAAACAGGAGGAACGACTCCATAAGTAGCATAATTGTTAGAAAAATATCCATTATTATACATGCATTGAGGTGGCGATACCAAAGCCGGCGGTATCGTTATAGGTAAATGTGCGTGAGTTGTTAAAGGCGGAAACGAATGATTCGTAGGTAAAGTAGGAGATGTAACGTGTTGATGAAGATGAGTAGAATATCTACAATTATTGGCAATGTAATCAGTGTTGGTTTGGGCGTAGGATCTTTGTTGATCTTGAAACTGGCGCTGCTGTATTTGATACTTTAAAGCATCAATGGATTTCTTGGGACTGCAAAGATGAGTTTGTCGAAATTCTAAAACATCCAACCAACTGATTTTATACGAAGCAGATACTTCTTCCCAAATTTCTTTCAAAATCTATAAATTTAAAAATATTTTAAGAAAATCCATCTTATTAAAGTAAAAAGCGTAAATCATATTATCACATACATTTTGAATATACAGATGTAGGATATGTCTCTGATACTTAACCACCAATCAAGGTTAAAAGGGTATATCACATTGACCTCTAGCAATTATATACAATACGGTAAAAAGCAATACATCATTATTTATTGCACTTCTATAGGGGAATGATATATTGCATCGGTATGTTGGTACCGGGAGTGCTTTGTCGGGATGTTCATAAAATGTACTTAAGCTCTCCACCCAGTTGGCTAGTGAAATTTTAACGCATGCAATGATTCAGACGCGGAGTTGCAAAACGCCAATTACAGTAAATTGTTTGAACGCTTGAATATTGTTCTATGTACGACTGCATTATAAACAAGTTCAAAGCTTTGAAAATTATCACTGCATTACTACAATAAACGTTTCTGTTTTTTTTTTTTGGCTCTAGTTTTAATAAACCGGCGGTAAGCAATAATAAAATAAATAAATCTCGGCGTATTTATTTAGCGTGCAACACACTGTCGCTTTTAACTCTCTAGTGGTACTGTCGACATCGAACACGAGTTGAAAATTATCCCTACCCAAGGCCCTATCGCTACGCTACTGCCATCCGGTACCTCTTTTTAACAAACTCTAAAAATAATACATTACAATATTTTATAATTAATTAATAATGATAATAAACAATAGTTAGATGTATAATCTTCGTAATGGCTGCGTTATTTGCACATAAAAACTAAGAACTTTGACGTTTCTTCGGTGTATTGTATTGTCCACCGTCGTCATGTGAAAGCTTGTAAATGTCGAAAACATATACGAGTTCGAACCGGCCAGGGCGGCGTAAGTCCGCCGCCACTTACTTCCCTTTTTTACTAGAAATAAGTCAAAAAACTAGAAAGTAATTGTTTTATTTTTTAGACCAAAGAAGCACCTTGGAATTTACAAGAAAAAATCAATTTTGTTATTGGGTTAATAATTTTAATAACTTGGGTTAAAATATATTTGGGAATGGGAGAGGTAAGAATATTTTATTTCTAACGAATTCTAGGAATCTCTAATGTGTTGCTTGTAAACAATAATCAAATATTTTTGTAATTTTGGTAGGACGATCTATCTCTACATCTCCAGTGATATTTTAGTCCCATCGTAACGATCAAGGTGATTATTATGAAACAATTGTGTGGTGAGTTTACCGATGTGATATAATGTCAGTCCAATCGTAACATCATAATGCATAAAACTTCTAGAAAAATATAATACAGTCTGCAATTTAGTTTTACTTTATAAGACATACTGAAGATTCTTGAAACAACCTGAAGCAGATCTTTGCCAATGCAATTAATATTTATGTCTAAAATTAATGCCTCCAGAGACCTCTTGTAATGATAGGATTCTTGTTTTAATTAAAATAAGCTGCCAAGACATACTGAATTTATAGTGAATCCTCACCTGACATTCAACATATGCAACTAGAGAATCTTGTGAGACATATTTCACTGTATCTGGACAAACAGGACCTTCCAATACCAAAATACCATTTCCGACATGTTTATAGCCCATTGCTTCGAACATAATTTCAGCACCGACTAAATTAGCTTCTATTTGGTGTTTATAAAACCCTGAATACGTCTAAAAATTATGCATGACTAACAATTACAATCTCAATTTGAAATAGTTACTTTAATTTCCTGATATTCTTTCCGCCAGGGTTGTGATATTAAATTTCCAGCATACATCCCTATGGCATTCCATCCTAATGCTGCTCTGTACCCACTAAAATCTTTTTTATTACTTGCAGACCTGTGCAATACTTCAGCAGTCTCTTTAAAACAAAATTTCTGATTATGTGGCGCAATGCACAAGAATTTTTTATACAGTCATCGAGCTTGTTCTTATGTTCTAGTTTTTGTGGACTTTCTTCCATTTCCAGGTAAGTCAGGTGTAAGGAGTTGATTTTTGCCCATAGTTCAGGCTTCTGATCGTGGAAGTAGTAACCATCCATTACCATATTAAAAGTGTAGAAAATTATATCTAACAAATCATCAGTGCCATTTTTACATCTACAAAAGAACGTATTATACTTAACAGCACAATAAAAGAGATGTACCCTAAATAATTGACTTAACCTAGATAACCCATTTGACTAGTCTAATTTGTACTGCGTTATTTATAGAATTAGCATATCTAATTATAATAGTTTCGCAAAGAAACCGTGTCTATTAAACCGAAAAAGTTACAGACAATAAAGAACAAGGGTACCCAGTTAATTATCTCTAAGTTCTAGGTAAAAATCAGACCCACCTTCATATCAACGTTTGAACATGTATCTCGAAAATATTCACATTTTTAGATACACAATAATTTACGATGCATATGCAGGAAATTATTAGTCATATTTGTTTTGAACCGTGTATTTATTCCAACTAAGTAAACGCAGAAAAATTTGGGTATTTGTGGATGTTATCCCGCGAATTATGAAAATGTCATCGAATTGTATGTGGAATGTAGACGTTGGCAGACGCTATGCAGATGTTGTTTTGACAATGTCACTTCACTACAATCATCAAAATTGATAGTACAAATTTCAAATGATTTCAAGATATTTCTAAATTTTTAGTGATCGAAACGTTTCTGGAGATAAAGAACGATGGGGGACATAAAATTATCGGATATGAAAGCGACCTATTTCCCTCCTTCTTTACAGCCCACATTTATGGGTGCCAGTCCCCCAGTTAAAAATGGTTATGGATCATTGTATGAGTCGGGAAATGTAACACACTTTCAGAATTATCGAAATGAGAACTTATCCAAATTTACGGTAATATTTCTGATTTTAAAACCATACAGTATTGGCCACGGCCGATCTTGGGAGATATACGGTTGCCAGAACGTTTTACTATAGGTTCGTTCCAACACAACACAAAACCAGTTTGTGAATCGTCGGGTACATGCGCAGAGAAAATTTGCTTTGCGCATAAACCCAACGAATCACAAACTGATTTTGTGGTGTGTTGGAACGAACCTTATAAGAATGAGATGAACCGCGTGATATACCGCACGCAATAAAATCCTACGCCATTGTTGCCGTCAAAATTGAGCGAAGCTTGAAACTTGAATAGATAAGGTCAGGGACGACACTAGAGGCAGGCAAGCAGGGCCCCTGCCTGGAGCGCTAACCTTATGAGGCGGCAAATGGGCTGTAAACATTAGTTTATGGAGAAAATGATTAACATTTTATTATAAAGGGGCGATATTTTTGCCCGAGGCGGGTAAACTAATGAAAGGGGTTGATGAATATCTTGACAAAACATGTAACATTTGCCGATCCTCTTTCTCGCTCGGACAATCGTTCTAGACCCAAGCTTTGCTCTGGCCAATACTGTACATGTAAATCTAATACTGAATGATAATGCTTATTAGTAATATACAGTAGTAGTAATCCGTAGTGACGTCTTTTTAATAACAAAAATCTATTGCAATTTTGATTCTAATAAATTTGATTCTAAATTAAATTACATATATTTGAAACATGGTTTGGGTTTATGTCTATAAAAAAATATCTGGTCATTGAGATAGGCACAAGTAACTTAATGTAATTAAATAGATAAAAGTAAAATAACGTTTAAAAAGGTGAATCCCCTGTTTTGGATGAATTTCTCTATTCTATTAGGTATTGAATTAGTTTGCGACAAGTTTCGATTGGCATTCCCATATCAAGTTTTTTGTATTTTTTGCCATAATTCGGCCTTACTGTGATAGGTATCCTTTCCAATTCCTGTCTTAAGGTTTCTCCAAAGATATTCAATTAGGTTAAGATCAGATGATTGACTTAGCCATTCCATCACTTTAATTCCAAAGTTCCGAAACCAATCACTTACCAGCTCTAAAGAGTATTTGGCATCGGTATCGTATTGGAAAATTCTCCAAAGTGGCATATTGTTTTCTGCATAGGGAAACATTACATCCTGTAGTATACTTTTGTAAATCTCTTTAGTCATAGTTATTAATCAAATGGATTGGTATAACTCCATTCCAGGAGAAGAAACCCCATACCATTATTTCCGCCACCATGTCCCCAAACCTCCACCTTGGCAAATTATACATTGATCATGTTGCCATTGCACGGAAACACAATGAACGATGCAGAATACAAAAGTCTTGAGAAGTGATAATCTTGACTCAGTCCGTCTGACAGAGAAATTAGAACTTAAAGGAAGGAATATTTTGCCTTCTACGGGCACTATTTCTCCACAATTAATATTAGACTTCATCCAAAAAACATCAGGAGTCTGGACGAAAAAAATGTAGACTTGATACGAATAAACTAAAGTCTACCTCAGACTTTATTGGGAAACTGGAGTTCCTGACAGAAAAACCATGATCGAAATGGATTAGTACCTAGTTTATTTTTATCCTTTTCTGAGATCTATAAGGATATATACAGAATTTTCCACAACTTGGGTGTCAAAGATATTTATAAGATTACATGAGGTACAACTATATTAATGTGTGTGAACAAAAAATCTATAAAGAAAATTGGGCAAATAAAAGTTAGAAGGCACTGACTATCTTATCATAACAGATGTTGTTGCGCAAGTTATTCCCGGCGGTGTCGATTCATACTTGTGCCTAACGTAACATGATTCACCACAGACACGACTCAGTGTTCGATCGGATTTACATCAGGCGAACGCGGTCTAGCCTAATATGCACTTAACCTTGCTTACCACATGGACCGAATTTACTTATGTTTATATTTCTTCGTCTAAATAATAAACGTTCACCTTTACTTCTTACTGTCTCCAGTTTCCAATTGATTCGTTCCAAAACTTCAAAAATTTATTTCGGCCTCCTGTGATGGGAATTAATGTTCTTGTAAAAATTGTATTTTACTTCTTATTTTCTTACGCACCCTCTTATTATATATTATTGTATAATTAGATGTTCTCATCCGAAGGGCAATAAGAAAATATGAAAGGGTTACTATTATTAAAATTTACCTGTATAAATGAACAATTACAGGAATAGAAAAATTTGTTATGTTACAGATGCCCCCATACGAATGGGGTTTCATGAACACTCCATACACTCCGCGTCCAGATATATCCATAAGTGGAAAGCTAACTAATTGGAACAAAATGCTGCAGATGCCCAGACCTGAGTTCTCAATGTTGGACGCTGGAAGACAACAGGAAGTGGATGATTTTTACAAAGTAAACCTAAACTATTAGATTTTTCTTGAACAATTTATAATTTCAAAAGACCTCCAAATGCATATATAACTAAGTAAAATTGAGAACTTTTGAAATTATCATTACGACTGCGTTTCTTGAATAAGACAGTAATGTTGATAAAATCCTAAAAATTGGTAAACGTCAATCTTTAGGCAGCCCAAATGCACCGAGACCAATATAAAGATCATACTGGACAACGACACCCATTGAATTACTTCAAGAATGGCGAATATAAATTCCAATGTTCTCCGGATCCAACGAGGTGTTTATTAATCTTTTATCAACTTATGAGAATTGATTAACAACTATCGATCTTTTCTAGTACATATCTCAAGTTCCCACAATATTATGTTAAATACAGGACTCCTCCAGTTTTACCATTAACACTGCGTAGAACAAATCGCATGCCTTCATTGCCAGAAAGGGCACTTACTGGACGGTTTTCACCTTATAGTGATATTTCTTATAAGAGATAAAGATAATATATGTATGTAGATGTTTGTATCGTCGGTTATTCGCATGTATGTGATACCTGTGGTAATTGTCAAAATAAGTCTATGTTTTGTTGATTAGATGAATGTATTGTTTCTGTACACTATTTGTAAATAAATATATTTGGTTTTTGTTTATTTATTTAAGGGGGATTACAAAAACTGATTGCACGATCTAAATATTTAAATTATTTGCAGTCAGTAGAAATACAGATAATAAATAATAATGCACATGTGGATTCGGCCAGTGCTTAACTTGGGTGTGGAGTAACGGGGTGCAAGCGACTAAAAAGCATTACCAAGGCGGTAAGTTCGAATAAGATAAGAGTGTGAGGCGTATAGACAGGCGTGTCTACCTTATTTCATATCGTCACAATGATGATCTTTATTCCTTCTCCCTCGCATTCCCGTGACTCTAGACCCGAGTTAGGCCCTGGCCAAACCCGTATATAGTCATGTTGCTACAGCACCAACATTCTATTACAATGGTATTTTCATACTCATACGGTCAGGGTTAACGCAGTGCCAAAGTCGTCCATTTTTCCAACAGCATGACTAAATTCCAGTTGACCAATGTTTCCATTATTTTCAATGTCCATAGACGACAGCAACTGAAAGAAAAATAAATAGATTTTAAACACTAAAACTAACTAACACTATAAAATTAATAAAAAATGTTTCAAAGTAGACACAACCTGCAACTTCCAAGCTATCTAGAATTGCTGGGATAACACAAGATTCAAAAGTAATGCATTTGAATAGGTATTTAACCCCTTAACAGTTTGGTCCGAACACCTCGGGTGCTGCGAAGGGTTACTTTTCGGATTTGCGAAAGATTTGAATGCCGAACATGCGTACACTGATTTTAATATCAGGTTTTATTGCTTCTCGTTTACTCGGGAGAAGGAGTAAATTTTGGTAATGAGTCCTATGCAGTTACTATTCAATAAACGATATTGCCTAACAACAGATAATTTTTACACATCCTCCTTAGTAAACAAACAGATAATTGCAGTCAAGGAAACTCAAAATAGGCGAAATCTGTGCTTATCAAAAGAGGAAAAATATGCTTCATCAAATGGATGCATAAGAAAGTTGTAACTCTGTTATCTACTATACACAATTCCTAAATGATTGAGGTGTCGTCTCACAGCGATGAATTCAAAAAGAAACCAAAGGTAGTAATGCAGTACAATAATGTTGTGGGAGGTGTTCTCTCCAATTATCAGGAAACAAATATTGCACCAGAAACTTGGAAGAAAATATTAATTTCGATGAAGCTGTACAGACTGAAAGAGTACCTTGCTATAAGAACAGCGCAATTTTTTTAGTGGCGGAATCTCCCGATTTTGGGATACAACGACTATTTGACTATGCCTAACTGCAGTTGCCTTTTGCGATTGACATAGTCAAAATTTCCTACAGGATTATTGGCATATGCATATTGTGCTTACTTTCTGAGCACGGTTACTTGTTAACTGCCCATTAACGAACCTAATTTATTAGGTCGTTTATTGAGAGTCCTCTACATTTTATTTTACCTGAAGAAGGAAGCAGTGTTATTGACCTGGATTACAAAACTAAAGCTGTAGAATACTGGGAAAGTGGTAAACAAAACGACGTTTTGTCGAAAGTGTAAAAATAATTTCAAGAAAGTGAAATCGCTACCCCAGTTATATAGATGGGAAGAAAATATTACAGAGGTAGCACCCATACGGATAAACTATGGTTTATTACAGAATACGTTCATACAAAAGTTCGAAATAGCATTGACCATTGAAAAATAATTCATGATATGGATCTTCGAAGCTGGGGTTTAGAAGCTAAACAAGGAATTGGACACGACGCGTTGAAAGCAGAACATTGGTGGATATAGCATTTTAAGGAAGTACATAATATTGTTGTGTGCCGATGTTAGTTGATTGCCTGATCGAAAGACATGGAACAAGGAATGAGAAAAAGGACGAGCAGGAATTTTGCTGAATCCCGTACGATTGACTGGAAGACACAAACGAAAAGAAACTGAGACTAACGGGACAGTGCTTTGTGTTTTTGCTCAAAATGGAACGATATGGGAAAGCAGATGAGAAAAAAACAGATATTTTTGTCCCGATCGGGATATAGTTTATCTCCATGTTTTAAAATTTATAACACAAAAGCTCAGGTTCCAAGTTACATAAAAAGGTAAGGGTGATTGCAAGGACTGTGGTGTAAAAAGTAAAAATGACAATTTTTCACTTTAGTTAGAGATTATCATGCAATTCAATATTTGTAACAATTTTGACTGCTGATTTGAATTCATACAATCGATTTAAATACAAAATTGTTTATCAAAAATATGTTCATTTTCTGACACAATATGGCAGAAAAGAAACTGTTAAAGGGTTAAATACTCGCATAACACGCTATTTCATTATTCATATCAAAGCAGAAGGAAATCAGACAACGTATTCCTTTTAATTTGCATTTTCAAAAAAAAAAAATTACACAAGAACTGTATTGAATTAAATTGATAACAAAATACTGAAAAAGGAAATGAAAGAATGTTCGCTTACTGTAAACAACATTCTATAGTTTATTCCACATGAGGCGTACCTATCGATTATGTATAATATTACTTACTACATCAATAATATAGTTCTTTTCTTCTTCAGAGAAATCACCCACTTTCTCACCTGCTACTAATCTATTAATTATTTCCAGAAGATCGTCTCTGTCTATAGAAGAATCACAATTAAAATCTGAAAAAGTATGTATTGATTATATATTTTAACACCACTTACAATAGTTGAAAATACAGAAAATGTATTAGTTCTAGCTTAGAAATAAATCTAAACAAGATAGAAATATGTATAATTAATTAATAATAATAATTCCAGCCGGCATGCAAGCTCACACACAAACGTTCATTCCTAATAAGTCAAAGGGAATTATCACAATTATTTCTATTACAGACAACAAATTCGAATAACTACTAATTTTCTTTATTCACTACACAAAGAAAGAAAAAGAAATATTAATGGCTGGAAGGACTTCAGAGCTAGTCCATACGATATGGTCATTCTACGAATTCGATAATTTAACCGTCTGGAAACAAATCCATGCTTGTATCAATCTGCTGTTGAACAATCGGTCTATAGTTACAAGTCATCTAATTGCATTAATTAATTGTTTATGCATAAATCCAACGATTCAGAGATAATTTCAAACATATTATTTACCCATACAAACAGCAGAAGCTGTGGTGGATAATGTGACATCACCTCATAATTAAATATGCTTTTAAACATAGTCACTGATATTCCTTTTAAAGATATTTCTACAGAAAATTCTAACTACAGTACAGTATAAGTCTTCTCGCGTATATAGTATCCTTTGAAACCCTGTAGCCTTTGCTAAAATTTGAGACTTTAAGGCAAGATGTGCTTTAACATTATAAAGCATGAAGGGCGAATGCGCATTTCGAGCTTACGTCCAAACCATCGAGCATAGAGACTGAGGAACCTAGCTAGTTCCAGAAAACAGTGATAATGTGGGCACTGTCCCTTCCAGAAGTTTTTTAGCCTTTGCTCCAATATTTTTAAACATGAAGGTCGCACCTACGCGTCGAGCGTATATCTAAATCTCAATGATAAGGTTCATGAGATGGCCGGAGGGACTTATGACCTTTAGGTTTAAGAATTCTGAATTAACCACATAAGTAACCATAAGTAATTGAGAGACACACGCTACCGAGGAACCCATTTTCATTTATAATCAACATTTTTTGGCATGATTTAATATTTTGTTCCTGAAATTGACAATATACACGGTTTAATAGAACCAAAATTCTTGAAAAACATATATTTCCCAATTATGTTTAGTTTGGTAATGAATATGTATTTCCTTTTACCAGACGCTTTTAAAGCAATCCAATAATTATTTTGAACAATGTGGAAACTCGACAGATGCAGTATCCATAATCAAGTAATTCGTATAGAAAGCTATTGAATATGTTACCCCACTACATTTGCTTTGTCGGTTTAATACAATGTGTCTGATTCCTGTATAAACTGAACCAAAACACTGTGAAACGTTTATGTTAACGTATTATGTTATCCTGTAGTAAGTAAACAACGACGGTTTGCAGAAACTACTGAATACGTTAAACATCTCAGCCAAACAATGGAAGCTTCAACATCGAAAACAAAATAGTATGATAGTCTCCAAGAACCCAATGAGATTTAAATTAGAGATTGAAGAAAGGATGGTTAGTGGTTAGATACAATGAGATTAACTTTTCTGGGCGCAGAGTTAACAAGTAATAGAAGCTTGAGAAATGAAGTTCACAAGCAAACGGAAGAATAAATAGAGAAAACAGAGTAAAGATCAACAAGGCAGTAGTATCAACCAATCTTAACATACGCCTGAGAGACAAGAAATTAGAAGCAAGTAGCGAACAAAAAGATGCGAATGTAAATTACCTAGTCGGACATCAATACGAAATTTAGTGCCATTTGCTCGTGAACATATTGAAAAAGAACGAAATCGGAATTGAAAGATAAAAAACTGTGGTTGTGTGTAGACGAAATAACAGATTGTGGTTAACGCAATAGTACGCAGAATGGAACCACATCAACTGGAATCCTCCATCTTACTTGCTTCCAAAAAAGTTGTAAACTGTACTGCCGATAAGATATTAAAGATGGTGTTGAACTAATTGAGTTTCAACTAAGCAATTTTTAATGTTAATGACTGATGGTGCCGCAAACATGCTTTCTATGGGTCGATCGCTTAAAGAACACAGTGGTAACTTCTTGCATGCAACGTGCAAAATCCATGCTCTAAATGTTTCTAAAGTCCCCGAAACGTACCCGACTATTTCACAAACTGTGTCCCAATATACCTACACCACCACAGCCGATTGTTACACATTGGGGAACATAATTGCAGGCTGAAAACAGGAGCGACAGAGAGTAGAATTTTTCAGTGAAATCTTACGAATTGACTTGCAAATCTCCACCGAATTACACTATTTTTCTGTAGTCTAAAATGTTCCAATTGCCACTTTTATAAATACGCTATTTTATCTTTAAATTTAAAATGGTTATACATATTTACATATATTTAAGTTGCAAAAGATTCTTGGGAAATCCAGCACTAATAATATTTTATAAAATTTGATTCTTTATTTCTTGAAGCGAATATTTCGTATACCATTTTGATGCTTTTTCAGGGCATTAGAATATGAATCATGTTGATAGGAAATATGGCAAGAGTTTATCGAATATTATTTGTCTTGGATGCCCAAAACCTTTTACAATCTAAGTGTGTTCCAAAGAGAGCAATTCCTGGTTGTTGACCTATGTACATAAAGTAAGAAATAATGTCGTCTTTTATTTCTATCGCTTACCGAATATTCTGAATGCCCACATAGCTTTCACATGATTTGGACATTTCTCTGACATTACAGAGAAAAAGTCAAGTATATCTTCGAAGGAGAAGCAATCATCCTTTAGAGAAGAAAACACGTCACAAATTCTATCACAGAATGGGTTATGCTACGACAAGTAAAAATAATTATACAAGCAAATATATTACTGTCTAAATTTACCTTGATTTGAGGAAACACCTCTATTACTACCTCCACAGGAATTCTATGATGGATATTAGACTCAACATTATCCGGTTCTATTTCGGAAAATCTTTTATATAAACTGAAATAAAATTTGTCATTAACTATATGTATACATCTATATCCGCTTCTTAATATTTTTTACAATTTCTATGTCCTTTAATCTTTAAAAAAGATACGAAATAAATGTAACATAGGTACATACGACGTTTGTAAATAAAATAATGAGACTGGTGACGAGGGAAGCAGGTGAACATGTGATACGCCATCAGTATTGCTTATGCGTTCTGACAATGGGTGACACGAATTTCGAGCAACGATGTGCGATCTCCTTTTGCTTCAGACTTGAACACAATGCAAAGGAATCTTTTGCCAAACGCCGGGAAGGCTACGGAGACGGTGTTTTATCTAGGACCCAAATGTTTCGGTGATTTAAGGCATTTTCAGAAGGAAGAGAGTCGATTGAAGATGAACCTCGCAGCGGAAGGCCTTGTGTTTCAAGAACCGAAGCAAATGACGACAGAGTTAGTGATCTTGTGTGTTCATATCATCGGTTGACAGTCAAAATAATCGGGGCAGAGTTGAATTTGAATCGCACCACCGTTCATCAGATTTTAACCAAGGAATTGAGGATGAGTAAAATCTGCTCTGGAATGGTTTCGAGAAACGTTATGCAGGACTAAAAAGACATGAGGAGGTACAGATGCGTTGACCTGTTGGAATCGATTGAAGGTGATCCTCATTTTCTGAAACGTTTTATTACCGGTGACGAGACCGGAAACCAAGCGCCAGAGCATGGAATTGCACACTCCAACATTTCTAAAACCAAGAAAAGCAAGAATGAGCAACCACAATATTCAAAAGTATGCTGATTTGCTTTTCTGATAGCCAGGGAATCATTCCCAAAGAGCTTGTGCCTCCAGGCCAGGGAGTTAATCGACACTTTTACCGAAAGGTTCTTGAGAAACTTCGAAAAAGCGTCATGCGTGTGAGACTATACATCAAAAAGAACTAGGTTAGGCATCACGGAAATGCACCTTGTCACAGAGTAATTTCAGTAAACTGCTTTTGGGCCAGTAAAAACATTCCTGTGGCTCATAAGCTTCCTTATTCGCGCGACTTGAGTCCTTGTGACTCTTTCCTCCTCCCGAGATTGAAATAACACCTCTAAACACGTCGTTCTGGGGCACCGGACAACATTCGAGCGGCTATAACCGATCAGCTGAAGACAATTTTAGTATCCTAGTTCCAACACTGCTATGAACAGTAGAAGAACCGTCTCCAGCGCTGTGTGGATAGCCAGGGCAGTTACTTTGAAGGGTACAATGTTGAATTGTAATGTTATTGTAATAAAGCAAGTGAAAAAGAATCGATCGCATTACTGCAATTATGAAAGTGATGATGATAGACAAAATCAACGTGTCTACACCCGAAAAACTAATTTAAACTATTGAATAGTTACAAATAAGAATAAGGAGACAATGGCTAAAATAATATATAAAATAAATAAAATTACCCTTACCGCACCTTTCTGAAAAAATCCATTGGGGTCCATTATTTATTTTATATATTGAATAGTTCTGGGCGAGTCCCCAACTCTTCACTCAAGAAGAGCTTAATGACCTTGTTAGAGGTCTGAACCTCTCAAAGGAGTCGGCCGAATTGCTTGGTTCCAGATTAAAGGAAAAGAACTTACTGTGTCCAAGTAGTACTAATGTTATATTTTATCGTACTCCGTACCGTAATTCTCTAAAGAAAACAACTTAGTGTTTTGTAATGACATAAGAGGTCTCTTGAAAAAAATGGGGTTAACTGCATACATGCCAAGTGAATGGCGTCTTTTTGTAGACGGTTCATCTCGAAGTTTAAAATGTGTATTTTAACACAATGGTTCACATGGTTCTATACCTATTAAACATTTCACCACTATGAAAGAGGAATACGAGACAATATCATTAATCCTGAAACATATCAAGTATGAAGAGCATCAGTGGGTGATTTGTGTCGATCTAAACATGGTAAACTTTCTCCTCGGGCAACAAAGTGGTTATGCAAAATATCCTTGCTTTTTATGCCTTTGAGACAGCAGAGCTAAGGCCCAGCACTGAATTACCAAAAACTGGCCTTTAAGAAACGTTTTAGGTCAAGGAGAGCACAACGTTCTTAACGAACCGTTAGTTGACAGAAACAAAATCATCTTTCCACTACTGCACATCAAGTTAGGACTTATGAAGCAATTTGTTAAGGCCTTACCTCGAGATGGACCGTGTTTTCAGTATTTGAAACAAACATTTTCAACATTTTTTTCTAGTCCTCAGATAAGACAACTTTTAAATAACTCGCAGTTCACCGAATCAATGAACGAGCGTGAGTTTAATGCCTGGTGCTCTTTTGTTGAAGTGGTTAAAAATTTTCTTGGAAATCATAAAGCAGCAAATTACGACAAATTAGTAGAACAGATGCTTTCTAACTTTCACACGCTGGGATGTAACATGAGCATGAAGATTCATTACCTTCACAGCCACTTACATCGTTTTCCAGAAAACTTAGATGATGTTAGTGAGGAACAGGGGGAAAGATTTCACCGAGACATCAGCGTTATGGAAGAAAGGTACTAAAGAAGATGGGATAGCTACATAATGGCCGATTACTGCTGGAATCTTCCGCGAGACTGCTCCGGTAAACATCACGCAAAGAGATAATAAATTTTTAACTGATGATTGAAAGTTGCATATGTATTTTTTCCTGTTATATCAATGCCCCATACCCATTTATATTTTGTGTTTCAGTTAACAGTTATCAAATAGTAATATTTTAAAAGTTACATGCATAATAAAACATCACATGTAATTTTGGCGAATTTTTCCTAAATAGAAGAAGAAAGAGTGAATATTGAAAACTAGATCTGATAGAACAAATCTGACGGCACTTTTGGATTAGTCACCCCAAAATGCCTTAATTACGCTTAAAAATCCGAGACACCAAAATGTGTTTTGGCCAGTGTTATCTTTGTATTTGGATATTACCAGATTGGTACCCATTTCGGCAACTAAGTAATCCCCCTCCTTTGAGGAGAGCTGTGTCACCAATGTTTATGAGTGACACTTTCTTCTGTACTTTTTAAGCTGAGGGTGACAACTTGGTTGTCGAAATACCATAACAAAATCGGTCTAATAAAGGTGAAAAAGATGATTTATATTTATGCCATTCTTTCAGACATTGAATTAATTTTCAAATTTTAAACGAAGGATATACATCCACTATTCATATGTTCTAGCCATTCTCTAAATTTATTAATAGATTTTTCTTTTTCGATGATAAAGTTATAACTAGTTAAATACTTTAATTGAATTTGTGAATACACAGGTTTTATTTTTACAGATTCACCTTCATAAATATACATACAATAAACATTTTCAAAATACATTTAGAATTTTGTAGATATAGAATATAGCAGTGTTTATTGTATAGTCATAAGATTATTAAACACAAAGCAACGTATTCATCAAAACTAAATAGATATTACCTTAAAATCTCCGTTTTCGTTAAAAAGTTAATTGGAGATATTCTTCTAATCTTTCTTCACTTATCTGGCTATTACTGTTTCCCATTTCCACCGTTTAAATCACACTAGTTTATGTTAGGAATTCTGTAAATTGCGAAGGAAGAAATTCTTGATCAATATTTATCAAAGTTCGGTTTCCAGATAATCTTATCGCTAGATAAATATGCTCTAACAGTCAATGAAGGTATAATTAATGACAAGTACCTAGCACGAAATAATGAACAATACGATGATTAATTGCTTTCAAATAATACAGAGTTGTGGACCACGGTTTGTATATATGTATATATATATATACATGTTGTATATTATTTTTAGTGTAGGTATTACTCACGCATTTGCCTTAAATACTTCCTGTCTGTATCAAGATACTTGCAAAAATAAATGAGAAATTTATGTACACATGTTTAAACAGACAAATGTTACCTTTATGTTACATATGAGGCTTATGATGATGATGTCTTATGTAAACACATACTTTTATATACACATAGGGGAACCCTGAAATCAAATGAATTACGTTAAATTCTACACAATTTCATTGAAATTTTAAGTGTCTTGTGTTAAATCGAGTAAGGATATGATTAAAAAAATTAATCATGGTGCATCAAATATAGTTCATAACATGGTTACAGATCATAAAACTTGGATGTATTTGTGTAATACTGAAACGAAGCAACAATCAAGTATTTGGATATTCTAAAATGCATGAAATTCAAAGAAAATTGTCTATTTACGAAGTATTTAAAAGCAAATAATGATCGTTTGTCAGGTGTTAGCAATCATGTTCCTACTATCGTCTTAGAGAATCGTTGAACGGTCGATACTGCTAGGTACACAACCATTTCTTTGCTTGAAATCTTTAGCAAAATCAAGGAAATATTGGAAAACGTCGGCTCATTCTTTGCCGTGACAATGCATCATCTCATACGGCACCACAAAGTATCCATTAATTAAAACGGCAAAACGTCGTTTCAACAACTCATTATCCATATAGTAATAATAATTTTATTAAGTGTAATGTAGAACCCAAAAAGGAAGAGATACAATACAGCGAATATATAAACAACTTGAATAAATATAAATCACGATCGAAATTGGTACTCAAAAACTCATCGATTGCGTGGAATACTTTTTTCTTTGGCAGTCTTCATATCAGTGGGCATTTGCTTATAGATAAGCACACCCATCTTCTCAGAGTATGATATACTTAAACTGCAGTAAAGTGTTCCTAATATGCGAAATGCGCTGGTATGATAGTTATGCTTGTCTAAGTTGTTTGATCTCAATAGTCTTGTATATATAGCTAAAAGTTAGTGTCATTATTTTATACTCCTTGAATAGTAGCTTACAAGAGGTGGTTTGTGAATGGCCACTGGCAGCACGAACAGCTTTTCTTGGACCATCGAAGCTCTGTGGACATGTTCAGATAATACCCATACTTTTATTGCATACAATGCAATACTATGGAACTGGGCAAAATGGATTTGTATTGCGGCTGTACCATTTAGTAGCAGGCCTGTTTTTATGATCGCAAATATTGCCGCAGCATGTTTGGAACATAAAAAGTTAACCAGCCAAGTTATTATGGCGTTTAACGTGATTTTGCAATAATTTTCTCGTACTACATGGAGTTGACAGTGTCTCCTATTTGTCAAAAAGTACAGTAAATTAGTTTTTTTGCTATTTACTAAAATTTCATCAAATGTAAATCAACTTGCGCGTCCGTCTGGATTGTGGTTATATTGTCTTTGACGGCCCCGGGGTTATGCCCATTGTAGTTAAAGCTGTGTCATCTGCGTAGATTGTAACACTACAACCTATGTTAAGAGATAAATCATTCATTTAAATAATGAATAAGAGTGGAACCTTGAGATATGCCTCAAGCGACTGTTGCCCAATGACTTGTGTTCTTATTAACTAGTACTAATTGTTTGGGATGCTACCTACTGCTGTGAATTCCTGACACATCGTGAAAGCCACTCAAGTTATTGCCTTCGAATATAATTATCCTCCATGACAATGCACGGTATCATCTTGCGAAGGTGGCGGTGGGAGGTACTGGAACATCCGCCATACTCACCGGATATGAGTCCATGTGTCTATGATCTTTTCGCCAAAATGAAGGAACTACCAGGAGGGATCAATTTCAACGGTAGGGAAGAGGTTATTCGTGCTATAAGGTGATTATTGTGGGACATCAACAGAAGTGAACGTGCGTGCTGATGGTGTACGATGCCTTCCCGTCATTTGGCAGAAGGTAGTAGATATGAGAGATAATTATATTGAGGGATTGTTAGTTTGTACCTATGATAATAAAGCCCTCTCAGATCTATCAATATGTCACTACTTTGTATCCAACCCTCGTATTTTATTAGATTGAATAGTGGTTCATTGTACATATTCAGTTTGTCAAAACTTCCAAGACTTCCAGTTTGGGTTCAGAAATAACCATTCAACAATCGACCAACTACATCGAGCGGCAACAGTAACTGAACGGGCGTTTCTAGGAAGGAAATACTATCCTGCGGTATTGTTGGACATCTCCCAAGCATTCGATCGGGTTTGGCATCAAGGTCTTCCTTGCAAAATGAGCAAATTGCTGCCCAAAACTACTCTGAACTGCTTGTATCATATCCTGATCGCAAGTTCAAAGTTTCACATAAAGAAGCCTACTCCAACTTTCACCCAATTCAAGCAGGACGACCGCAGAGTAGTGTCCTAGACCCCCTACTATACCTCCTATTTACTGCCGACATGCCAACAACAAAGATACCTTCATCGGCGCCTTTGCCGATGACACCACTATTATGACGGTAGACACCCCTAAAGCCAAAGCAATCGAAAACTTCAGCACGCCCTATACGAGGTTAGTCATTGGACATCGAATGCTGATGCATCCATATCGTTTCGGTTCTGCAAAACAAGAAATTTATTGCAATAGAGACGAGGATTGTTATGAAGATAGCAAAAAAATAGACTGGATAGAAATTAGTAAGAGAAAGTTTGAAGCAAAACTTAATTATCCAAAAACGAAGAGAACTTGGTTTTACGACTATGTAACCAGAAATAGTTAAACAGATTAGTAGCATACTAGAGGCAATTTAAGTAAAACAAGAAGTACACCAAGGATTAAAGAAATAGGAGGAGAGTGAGGTAAACCATAGTAATAATGAAAAGTAAGTGTAAGTGCACGCAAAAGATTCTAAAATGGATAGAAGAATCCTTCAAACTAGCACAGAATTCAATGTTCTGAAGAGAGAACACGGATTAGTAAGGTTTTTTTTTAATATTATTCGAGGTGTAACCTATGCATTCCGATTTGAAACATTTCAAGAGAGCTGAAACTATTGTTTTTATGCATATAAAAGACAGCCACGAATACTCCAACATTTTGACATCTGATAGTATTTTGCCTGTAATTATGTAAAGCTCATTGTGATATAAACTGCATACCAATTATACTTCATGTAATATTTGTAGTAATACGCTATTAATAATTAAAAATATTTATTTACAAAGTTTCTATACAGAAAAAATCATGTAATATAATAAAATATATTTCAGAAAACCTCATTGAAAATTGAGCATTGGCAATATTATAAATACCTAACTATTTCAATAACATCGCCATGATTACCTACGTTTGAACGGGTGGCACATAAAAAAGTCACATAATGTCATCTAATATCACTTTTGCTTTCCTCGTCAAATTTTATAACGCGACGTGCGCGATCTATTCGATTTTCGAATTTTGGTAAAGTAGTTTTAACGAGTTCATCTCGGTTAATTCCATTCTTTTGTTTTTCGATAGCTAAAGTATTTAAACGATCCCGGAACACAGTTTCTTTGCTTCTAGCAGTAGATATATCGTTTGTAGTTGTCTCCGGGCCAATATAACCGCTCGGTTTTACATTTCTAATGCGACTAATTTCAAATTCATGTATAATTTCATCCACGGCTTTTCCTTTTAGAACGGCATGTGTATGCTGTCTTGCTATACGTAACATTCTTTCACTAGTTCCTCCTTCCGGTCTAGGAACATTGGCTGCCAAATTTGGTAAAAATCTTCTTGTGACTCGTGCTAATACCGAAGCAAACTGCTTAAACTGCGGGTGATTGATTCCTACATTTTGCGCTCTCAGTGCTTCATAAACAGCCCATTGTAATTTCTGTATGATACGAAATCAATTAGCTAATATGTAAAACAAATAGAAAAGGAAAGTTACCTTTTTGTGGTGAGCACTCAACTCCCCGAAGCGTTGTGATGTTGATAAATTAGTTTCACTTCTAACCTTCAATATTTCTCTTTCAGAGACATTAGCCTTGCCAGTTACAGGTTCTTGCAAAGATATACTTCGAAACAGTTTGGATGGATGAAGATCGTCTGAATCACTTCGCTTCCGCTTATTATCAGTTTTACAATTGAAACTTTTCGAAGGTGACGTAAATAAGGCACATTTCGGTGTCATTCTTTTCTTAAAAGGCGATATACTTGATGTTCCAGACGTACCTAAAATTAAAATTGATGTTACTAACATGAACCAAATCTGATAAGATATGTAAGCAAAAGTGACAGACTTTCCATAATACATTAAACACAACGTTAACTACGTACTTCTACTACAGGCATGGCTAACATATGGCTCGCGATTAATCTTTTGATATCAGGTATTTAACTTCAAATAATTGGTCGAATGGATTGGCGATACTTCTTTTTTTTTTAATTCCATTGTAGAGACCCAACTTTAGTACCCATCTATGTAATAGTGCCAGAATAAAAAAATCGAAAAGTCATCGAATAATGGAAAATACGGAAATTTAACAAAATTTGCCAAGAAATATTTAGTAATCTTCAGCTCAACTTATATTTGTGAACAAACAAATCTAAATAAAAGTACAACAAAATCAAGATTGAATCACTTACATTTGGAGGCTGTATTAGCACGTCACATTAGTTTCTTTTTTCTTAATTTGTTGTACTAAATTGCTTATATTTATTCATATGAAAAATTTTTTTACTCCAATTCGGCCCGAAGCCAAAAATGTTGGCTACGCCTGTACAAATATATGTTATATATATTCATTACTTACTTGGAAATAAAGGCTTCGATAAGCTACTAGTAATGGACTTTTCCGGACTCTGAAATAGGGCCCGCTTTGTTGCACTCGCCCTCGAAGATGACGCGATCAACGTGTTCTGTTGCGATATGGTTAGTAGCTGCAGAGATAATCTCTTCTTAGCTGAACTAGAAGGTGTGCGTATTTTCTTTCTTGGACTCTTTCTAGGTGTCTTTTTCGGCGATTTTCTAGGGCTTTTCTTAAGGGGACTCCGCCTTCTGGATAACAATTGAAAACGTCTGGAAAAGAAATAGAAGAGTAGAAGTAGTCATTCATTCTCTCATTAATTTTTTAAGAATGGTCATCAATAGATCAGGCACTTGAGCATTACGCTCTTTGTACCGATCTCCAATAACACCCCGTGTCCGTCTTCTTGTCAATTTTGACAAGGTGTTTGCTCCAATTCAGTTTTGCATCAAGCACTATCCCAAAATACTTTACAGCATTGGTCCAATCTAGGTTCCGGCCAAACATGTTACCCAGGTCTTCTAGTTCCACCCTGTTGGTAAAAGCTACCATCTTTGTTTTTGTGGATTGTCCACTACTAGACTCCACAGCAGTGGTAATACTCTCCCTTGAATACACCCTCTTATTGTCCTCATGGTGCTATTTTGCACTTGCCCCCTGATGCCCCTCCCCTGGTTTCCCCATCTGGCATGCCAATTGCAAAGGAGGTAGAAGAGAACTAGCAAGTACTATAAATGGTACTTATATATTACTAAATAGTTGTAGTTTAATTAAAAAGAAAAGAATTTTCCTAAATTTAAAGTAAACAAAAGGTAGTACTCACTTTGAATCAACAGCAATTTGCCGAGTGTGGGCATTTAATCCACAAGCACTTCCTGAGGCTTGGAGATTGGCGCTGGAGAACGTTATTCTTCTTCGTGCCAAGTGACTGAGACGCTTTCCTGGAGACTTGACAATCCATCTAAGCCTGTTCGCTTTCCGTTTTAATGGACTAGGCAACAGAGTTTGTTGAAAAACAGTGCAAGTTGAGTGCGTTTCATAACCAATGTATCTGTCTGCATATTTCATGCACAGCATTTCGAATTCTTCTGATATTCTACTACGATTGTAACTAAAAAAAAAAAAAGAATTTTTGTTCAAATATAGAAAAGTTTATCTACTTTAGTAAGTTGAGAATATAGGAATTGTGAAAACATAATACAGTGATGAAACATGGATATCTGACTTCAATCCCGAGACCAAAAATCAGATGAAATAATGGCGCAAATCAAAGGAAGACCGACTAAAAGCATGTGCAGTTCCGTCGGGTGGAAAAACAATGCATACTGTATTCTGATGGGAATTGTTTTTATGGATTATCTACCAAAAAGTACTACAGTTAATACAGAATACCATTCTAATCTATTATTTAACCCATACCGGCAAACGCTATGCAAGAAATGACCTGGGAAGTTGCATTAGCGTTCACGAAGAACGAAGGATGTTTCACACCAATTCCGCTGGAAATTGCTTTCACATCCATACTATTCGCCAGATCTGGATTCTAGTGATATTCATCTATTCCCAAATTTGAAAGAATCACTACGGGGTGTTCGATTTGAGACCTTAAATGAGGTTAAATTTGCAGAGATTGCGAAAAAGTTCTTTGAAAACGGTTAAAAAAATAGTTTCACGTGTATTCAATTAAATTGAGATTACAAATTGAACAACTGCACTGTAATTTTGATGAAAATTGACGAAATAAAAAAATTATAGGCAAATTCCTATAACTTAGGAAACATCTCTCTAGGGCAGGGGTCCCCAAACTACTAGCTAACTAACTACTAACTACTAGCTTATTGTTGTTGTGATAAATTGGATAAAAAAACACAGAATGATAATAACTCAGATTTATTTACTTGAAAATTAAAACGGTGTTGGCCCCTGGAACTCACTGAAGTAATCAGTATGGCCCCAAGGCTGAAAAGTTTGGAGACCCCTGCTCTAGGGAGTTATGGAACCAGATACAAGAAAGTATGAACACAGCAAAAGTTTCTTGAGCATAAACTAAATGAGATCACATCAAGAATACAGAAATTATAAATCAGTTAAACCAGTAACTGATGAAATTAAAAAGCAAAAATTGGAAAGGTATAGCCATGTATTAGAATTGAGAAAACTAAATTGCTGAAAAGAATATTTGTAGCGCAAGCAATTAAGAAACGTAAAAGAAGAAGACCAAGATAGATGTGCCTAAGCTATGATGAGATTATATGGCTTGAAGAAAACAGTTGAAGCAATAAAAATACAAGGAGATGTATAAGAACTGGATGACAGAGGTCACGTAAAGATCAGACATCTTAAGGAGTATAAGAATTTCTGAAAAGCATCATAACAATGGCTAAATTGCTTTCATTCCACTCTAACAAATCGAACAAATTTATTCACAAACTTATTAATAAAAGAGGTTCAGAAATTGAAAGTGTAGAAAATTGAAAACCAAAATTGTTGCACAAACTTCTTTTATTTGGAACGTAACAAGTTCATTGCCAAAATAGATAGTTGGTAGTATCCAAATTACTATCATTCCAGACCACAAATATCCTCATTTTTTAAGAGAAAACTGTTATGCACAAATATTATAAATTACAAATCACTGCTATACAATAGTATTAAACGCATGAGTAGTTTCTTTAAAAATTTCAAAATTAAAATTGAATAGACTGGTATACCTATAATTTATAAAATGTATAAAGTAATACTCACTGTAATCCATGGTATCTGTCTTCCATATCTTCTGGCCATGGTTTCTTTGTACATTCTTGGTCCTTTGTAGTAAGTAATAATGATCCTTTGTAATTGGCAGACTTATTTAATTCACTACAATTTGCACTATTCAATTTCTGGAGATCAGTGGGCGATGACGCAACATTTTTTGACCAAAACAGATTTATATTTCGTTCATATCTTTCAACAATCTCTTCAGCAGAGAAGTTAGCAACAGTCAAACTAGGTGGAGGCAATACACCAGACAAAGCAGCTTGGACATTTTTAATTAACTGCCGATCTTGTTTACATACATATTTTTCTGAATGTGTAATTCTTTTATTACATGTTTTTGTATATTTATTGTCATTTATAGTTTCCTCATCAGAAAATAAATCTGGACTTAAGGGTGATGAAATAATGTCTTTGAGTAATGTATCACAGGTGTCATCTTTTATATTCTCCTTATCACTATCCAAATTTTCCAAGGAATAATTATAATTAGATGACTCAGAAATATTTAAAATGTTTGGAACATCAGTATTTTCAACTTTTGATTGGTTAGTTATATCACAGCTTCCTTCAGGATTTAAATCACTTTTAGCAATTGTTATTGGCTCTATTGTAGAAATAACGATGCTCGCTTCCGATTCATTTGATATTACAGACTCATTTGAATCATTCAGTACACTAAAATGTTCGCTCACTGTATTTACAGATTTTTCAATTTCTTCATTGGATTGTATTGTTTCTTGTAGTAAATGTATTGCTTGTGAGCTAACTTCTGGTTTCTCTAAGAGAGCATCTTCACTTAAATATACTGACTTTACATCAGATAAAGTAGTTTGTCCAGTAAAACCTTCTACTAATGACTCGGAGTTTGATTCTTGATTTTGTGATATATAACCACTATCATTATCTACTTGTGGAATCTGATGTTGGTAGTGTTTACTGAATGATACGTCCATAACTGATTCTAATTTCACTCTAAAGTTTGGAGTGCTTGTCCGTATATATATTGTATCTTCTAATCGTTTTAAAACCAACAGTAACTTACTTACTTGCCTATCACCTAACTCAATATCGACACAACTAAATCCAAAATGTGGCGGGTCTTTGACCTTTCGTGTGTTCATTATTTACAGAATTAAAAAAGAGCTAACATAATTACATCAATAACAATTTTAATCACATATCACCTCATTAATTAGGTTTATATGAAATATTTCCTGTAATTTAAGTTTATAAACTTTATACTGACAAACAGATGATCACCCACATTACTAAACGCCAACTTCACTTCTAACCGCAATAAATTCTTCAAACATCAACACCACTGCCAACCGTATTTATTACCAACCAATATTTAAGTATGTTAATATGGAGGGGATAAGACATGTGCACAAGACATCTGACTTGGGATTGGTGCGATTACACAAATTACCGCATTTCTAATACTTTTACCTACTAGAAAGTGGGGTACAGGGTCTTTCAGAATATCACATGACCAACATGATTATGCAACTATTATTGCTTTCTTATCTCCTTTTGGATTATCTCCACCACTTTTATATTTATAAACTGTTAAATTAAATTTTATCTTTCATTAACAAAGTGGTGGAGTTGATCTAAAAAGTAAGTGTCTAGGTAACGATTTATATACAACATGACGTAGAAATTGCAACACCAAGGGGTGCCAATTTTTTAAATCAAATTTGGGAGAAATCTTTACCTATTCAAAGGTGATAATCAAATTTTGTTGCGATGGGTCAAGTGGTTATGGGATACCTGACACCTCATGCGGTTTTTTAGCATTAATGGCAGTTGTATTTCTTTTGATTTTTTATTCAATTTTCACCATTTTTTGTTTTAATTTTGTTTAACTTGTTTTAGAAGTTTGATTATGCCTAGAGTGCGGCAACGTGAAAATTACCGCCAGTTGAGCGAATTCGACAGAGAATTGCTGTTTTGCATGAAGGCGACTTTTCGTTCAGGGAAATTGCAAATCGCCACGATCATGTGTTACTATCAGTCATGGAGTAGGGAGGGTCAGGAACGTCGCCGAAGAGCAGCCGGGAGCCGAAAAGCTAATAAGGTGCAGGACCGCCACCTTCGTGTAATAACACAATTACGGATCAATGATTAGACAACATGAATGCTCAGCATTACGTTGATGAGGTGGTGGAACCCCATCTTCTTCCATATCTTCAGCAGCTCGAAGACACACTTTTCAGCAAGATAATACAGAAAAATACGGAGACCAAAGCAACAAAATCAAAAACACTTCGTTTAAATGACAAAGCAGTATTATTGTACGGAGCACAAACTTGCACAAACGATTGCATTTCATTTTGATTTGATGTGTTAATATCATTAACGCTTGACTGCTATGGCGTATTCTCGTAACACTTCAAATATTGGTATTTTTCCTTTTTTTTTTTTCAAAAAGGAATACATTCCAAAAAAGATCTATAACAAATACTGACAAGAAAGTTGTACTTTATTAACACCTTTATAATGTTCCTAATTAAAAATAGCAAACAATTATAAAAATCGTTAATGTGAAAATTCGTATAATGTATGTATATAAGACATACACCAAGAGTATGGCAAATAGGGTCAACTAAAGACTTTCTCCGCCCTGACTAAACAGAAAATGACCATCTCTGTATAACATATATTCTAAATTAAGGCTCAAATAATGTTAATCGTTAATGTGAAAACATGATTTATAATTGTCATAGTAATTGCAAATAATACGACCGTTTACTTAGGACAACCAATTAAGTTAATGTATTTCCTATTCCAATTAGAAATTCCATAGTTGCAGATTGTAGATTTAAAATAGATTGTTGGGTAACGGTTACCTCTCGACCTCGTCGACCTCTCACAGATATTTAACTTAATGGTTGATGATGGAAAGACGCTGCCAACTTTTTCAGTTTTTTAAGCTGCTTCCTCGCTGTACTGCCTTGCTCCCCGAGGATTTGAGGCACTTGAGGCCTCGTTAATGACTAATTTTATTAAGCCCCAAAGACAAGCTTTGAGAAAGGCTGCAAGTTTTTGGAGAGACCATTGTTCACATTGCCATTATTTATAGCAAACTCCTACTCCCTCTGGCTACGCTCCTTAGCATTTCTCATTATGGGTTTAGAGGTTAAATCCTACGACCGACCTCGATGCTTGGCAATGTCAGGGCACATCTCTCATGAATTCACAAACCGCTACCAGTTTTGAAGGACGCTGTCTACATTGTCAGTTTCTCTCTCTAGCTAGGCTTCTCAGCCTCTGTGCTCGAAGACTTGGACGCAAGCTCGAGACCTACGTTCGACCTTTATGCTTAACTATGTTATGACACATCTTCCCTTACAGTCCCAAAGTCCCAAACCACTAATAAAAGCTGTAGGTAATGGAGCACTGTCCACATTGTCACTCCTTTTTTGGAACCTGTTCCTCCCTCTATGCTCGAGGATTTGGGGGCACGCTCAAGACCTACATTCGATTTTTATGCTTAACAATATCAAGGTATATTTGCCCTTAAAATCCGGAGTTCTCAACCTTTAGTAAAGGATGTAGGTCATCGGGGCGACATACTGTTCACATTGTCACTGCAATTAGATAGTTAGAAGTCTAATTAAATCTAATTGAAACTTAATGGACATGAGGTCATCTAATCAGACTAGTGCATTATTATCAAATAATGCGAATGCTAGTTCGTATGAGTTATCCAAAGTTATTTGTCAATATAATTTTGCTGTAGACAATGATTGAATAGGGTCAGCTTTATAGGGGTCCAAATTTAAGTCTATTAATACCCGAATTAACACTAAATATATTTTATTACTCATTTTGGTCATTAACTTGAATGTGTGTTTTACCATATTTTTAATTAAAACAACTTCTCAAAGAAAGTTTATGGAGCATTGGTGTAATAACCCATATATTAACGAATATATTTATTTATTATAACCTAACGGATGTATAATACATTGCAGTGCCTAATTACTACACAAAGCTTATATCATCTAATTGCTAAATATACGGTTTCTATTCTATATTAAAGTAATTCTGGTACTACATACATGTAGTTATTAACCAGTTGTATCAATTATACTTATGTATATGTATATGTATTTACAATCAACGAGTTATCCTCTTCAACTGTATTTTTCTGAATAAATGAAAAGTAATTTTTCTAAGACTGTGAAAAGTGAAAGTAAGGTTTTGTTGGAGGAAATTAACACATACTTAGGATAGAAAACTGATTTTTAATGAATAGCCGTATTTCTTCTAGAACAAATATCAGAACAAGTCACCTTAGAATTGGCGTTATAATGGCGTCTTGCTTTTATTAAAGTGATCATTTTATTTTTCCTCTTCCCGATCTTCCGCAGAAATATTTGCAACTCTACGAATTCGAAAGTTTTAGTACAATTGAAATTAGAACAGAAAAATGAAATAATATAGCCAAATACCAAGGGAACTGTTTAAAATAATAAAGGTTTATGAACGAAAATGTAATGTTTTTGAAACTATCCTTTACAATCAATGGCAGTGTTTGAAGACACTACCAGCCCAATCTTTTGTAAAAAAAAACGCCAAAACTATTGAAGCATCTTACTTGTGTTTTGTCATAATCACAAAAAATGTATTAATTTATTATTTAAACTTAAATTATCTAAATTTCATTTTTTCCTATTAGAATGCAATTGCACCCACATATGTACAATGGGACAAAAGTAAACTTGGACGACGGGCAAGCGACAAAGTAGTGTCGGCAGACAGACTGCAAGCGATAGTGAAGCTTACGCACATTTGTCCATATGGGCAAAATATTTCTAAACAAGCCTTCAATTCGTAGTTTGCCACGTATCGTCCAAGTTTAGTTTTATCCCATTGTACGTTTGTAATTAGTACCCTAGGTAAGAGAGACAGATAAGTGTTCATCATAGTGATAAACCTATTCAACGAACTTTAACAGAAAATAAAATGAAATCCAATTGGATTTTGTAAACTTCCACCATGTTTTCATTCCATCTCTGGAACATGTAAATAACTTTTTACTGGTGGCATACCACCTACGCAACCTCTCGCTCATTATTTATCTCAACCATAAAAATACCAGGGTTATCGTAAATTTATCCGATTCAGGAATAAACCTTGTATTCCTAAAGTAAATATAATTAAAGAGAAAATTAGCAGTAATGACTGTACAATATATTTGCCAATATCCAACCAACTACATAGAAGCAAGCACTTAAGTTACTATATTATATGTTAATCATTCTAATTAGAAAACTTTCACTTTTCGAGTCTAAACATAAAGCTGAACGCAGTCTCATTAAGCAACTCTTTCTAGAAAGTGGAATATTTTTATAATTCAATTGGAGGTGAAACGAAATTCAGATATGTTACAAGACAATATTTTAAAACGTTATGAAAATATTTCCGTATATATGTTCCATAATTTGGATACTCAAAGTTACTGCAAAGAAGAAATAGAGAAGCAAGGATGTATCGAAGTAATTTAAGAAAAAAGAAAATAAGGGAAATTCCTATCCGGAACTTTGTGAAGGTGCTGGGGTAAGATCACGGGAACTTCTAAAATTTTACACAGTTAAGCATAAACACTTTTGGGTATATTTTAAATTTGATCAGATAGATATCTTCGTGTAAATAGTTCACATAATATAGTACATCAATTCATATACAACTAAATAAACACAAATAATCATAAATTTGAAACTTGTTGCTCGAGTTTTTTGTTTAGTGGCGTGCTAGAAACGCTTTAGGCTTTTAACATATTACAAAATCCAATTAAAATCTATTTAAAATTTTTGCGAATATTTTCGTAACCGAAATATTTTGTTAGAAATGATTTTGTTTGGCAACTAGGGCCGGTTAAAATTGGAAATTTTAATGGCGAGGCCCACGAATGTGACGGTCCAATTGGATTTAATTTCCTTGAATTAGCGGTTTCATTAGTAGCCCAGACTTTTTTATTTTGTACGTCATTACGCATACTCTGCTCAAGTTTTCTAACATGCGGAAACCTGCCATCTCACTTGTTCTTTCGTCGATAACGATTGTTCAATATTATTTTCTCTAGCATAAACGGGAATGTTTGATAAAATTTATATTTTTAAATAATAAATTAATTTGAAAACTTTTTTTTAATAAAACCACTATTTTCTTTAGTGATACCTCACTTATGAACGGTAGTGTACATTAATTCGGGACGCCTATATTGACCTCTTGGTACAGCACCAAAATTCCCGATTTTAACCGACTCTATTAGTGACTGTGTGTCCAGTCTCAATAAAATAAACTTAACTTATTGAAACAAGAATATTGATTTTTGTATATTTATTACATAACTGAATATTCATTTATATACATTTTCTTATACTATACCATAATTTCTAAAATATGAACAAAGCCATAAACAGTTCAGTTACAATAGTATCAGTTAACTGGATCAATTTTGCATGTTAGGACAGGTTTTTACCCTTGCATAACAATTATAAAGCCGTTGTATAATATTATTTACATACACCTAATGCATGGAATTCGGTATGAAAGGAAAGCGATTAGCACGATAATTTCAAAATTAAAAGCTGAAACCCCAGATTTATATAAGTATGTATAGTAGTGGTGGCCAGTGATGACGTTTTGAAGGAGCGATTACAATGTTGGTTCTTATTTGTTAATACCATGTGAGCCAAAATTATTGTCGCCAGTTTGAATTTCGCGCTGATAACAACGTAAGTTGGCGATACTGAATGAAATTTGAAAAATCGGCGTAGGTTGAAATTTAGCTTAAATAAAAGTTAACTATTAAAATTTTAATTATTTCAATGTCAGTAGATTTAAAATAAATTATAGAAGAAACCAATAGGAAATAAATTCTCATACCAATTTGTAAGATAAATATTTCATTCCTGGTATTTTGCTGAAATTGAATACAAATGTCAATTTGAAAAAAAAAAAAATAGGAGTGAAATATTTATTAATCGTAGGAAAAATATAAATTTATAATTGTCATAAATCACGGCAATAGTAACGAACATAGTTTATTGAACATTGAATCCAGCACAAAATTTGGAAGGAAAGTAAATGAAGTGCCTAACATCTTTTGCAATACACACTTATATTCTACGTTTCATATTTTCAAATACTCTCTTTAGTGCATCTAGATGATTTTAAGAATAGAGTTTTTTAAATATGGAAAGAGATAATAAAACTTGTGGTACAAGGTCTGCAAAAGAAAACAAAAAAGCCAAAGCCCAATAACATAAATCAAAACACTAATAAAAACCACGTGGCAACAAGTTGTTCTGAACAGTTTTAAATTGGAAATAAGATAATTCTTTACAACAACCAATTCTCCATATTTCTGTATGTGTTCAACATAAGTTTATATTAAAGGTATGTAAGTTGGATATTACAGTTTATGGTAGCATTTCCAAATTCGTACAACATTGTACATGTCTCTTCAATATCTGCGGTGTGGAACATGCGAATGAACATTTCGGACACAAATACAACTGAAAGAAATATATCTATATCAGTATCAAATAGTGAGAAACTTTAATAATCACTAAAACATAGCAAAAAAACAATTAGCGAACTAATAATAACAACTATTTCATAGCATTGGTTTTATAACAATATTTTAACTCGAAAGCTCCAATACCAAATACGCTACACATTCATTAATTCAGATAGACTTTTGGACTGCAGTAAATTTCTATTAATCCTTACAAAATACTTAAAGCAAGACGAAAATGCATCGTATTGCTACTCGATGTTCTATGAATTATTATTATTATTACCAAGGACTGGTAAATGGATGGATAAACGTAGTCATACGTCGGTGAACCCTGGAGAAAGCCCGCTTCCATAGACCAATCCCATGCATCGATATAACAACAAGTTATACCTAGTCCAAATCTCCTACTATTAAAAAACAAACAAGGCATATTAGAAATAGAACCTGAACTTCATTCGCTCCCAAAAACACACTCTAATTGAAAGTACTAACAAACTTCTTTTCGTATATCAATTAAGGACACCAATGAATCTTCATTTGAATGAACTGAACTAAGCCTTTGGATAAAAATGTCATCTATAGTCTATTACGCAAAAGGTGTAAGCCAAAATTATAATCAGAACTGTGGCTTCTAAAGATATGTTTATGGTAAAAATAAGGTTTAAGAATAATCCGGTTTCATATCAATTTATTAAACCATTACCCAAACCAAATCCAACTAGCCAACAATCAATTTCTCCTTACGAGATCATAAAGTAAAATGAGGATAAGTCTATAATTAGTTGCACTCATTTGTGCATGATCACAGCACAATTTGTGATGAAAATAAGATAAGTTATAGTTATGTATAATACAATTTATGACACAATTCGGAAATTTCTGTATTACACGATGACAAATCTTACGTAAAATTGTGTCCGTCTTTATATGTAACATATACACCGTTTTCCGCAACCGATGAAACAAATTAAAACAAAATTTGCAAGAGAAAATATTTTCCCATTATCACAAGAAAGTCGTAATTATTTTTTTTAATATCAAAATTTCGCATGGAAGATTTTGAGACCTGCTGTTTAACTGTTTATTTTCGAGACATATAAACATAAACGCCAGTAAAATTTGTACCATATATTTAACAACCGCAAATGGGCCGTGTTTGATTTATTTGTTTCACCTACTTTGAATCCGATTGAACGAGTCGTATCTAGTATGATACATTATTTCGTGGTTTTAAAACAATACTTTTATTTGTCTTTTTTGTTTTACACTGATTGATTTGCTTTTATTAAAAATCCATAAAATTGAAATCTTATGCTACCCGAATATACGAAGTTTGGTTGAATAGTTTCTTCGACATCGTCACTTCTTTTCCTTCTGTAATTACTTTATTTTAACTTCTACGAAGCCTAAGCCTATTTTTTTGTGTGTATACTACTGTGTCGAGCACATTACTTAACCACTTTTGCTCTGTATTAACTGTAAATATATTTTATCCAATATAAACTTTAAGGAAAAGTTCCCATTCTCTTTTCTAACGTTTTTGTTCCTTGGAATTAACTGGAAAGTTTCGGGAATCGCTGCTACGTGATTGCTATTTTTCCAAATGCTTTATGTCGTTGTGTTGGCAACTCTTTCATTTCAATTGACAGCAAATGTTAAACCGATCTGTCAAATAGTCTGGTTTTGACTAGCATTTAAGTCAACTACCCTTTTGTGTTTTCAATTATGGATAAAAACAAAGTTCGAGTGGTCATCAAATTTTTCTATTTGGAAGGGAAAACCGCAACGGAAATCAAATCAAGGTTAGATGCCGTTTTTGAGGATTCATCGTCATTTTCCACCGTGAGTTTTTGGGTTTCGGAATAAGCGTGGCTATACGCATACAAATGATGAATCACGTTCAGGATATCCGAAAACGGCTACCACGCCGGAAATTGGGGAAAAATCTGACATACTTTTGGTAGATCGTCGAATAAAAGTACGTGAAATTGAGGAAGCCGTGGGCATCTGTTATGAACGAGTAGTGCGTATTTTAGATAATGCATTGGGTTTTAAAAAATGTTCTGAAAGATGGGTGCCGCATTTGCTCAATTCGAAGCAAAAACTCACTCGAACTCGAACCTCCGCCAATCGTTTGGAAGTATTTACGAGTAATCTAACGGATTTCAAAAGACTATTCGTAATCATGGATGAGACCTGGATTCATCACTACATACCAGAAACAAAAATGCAATCACGGTGGATTGCACGTGGTGAATCGGTTCCGAAGGAGGCAAATACAATTTACTCGGCTTGAAAGGTGATGGCATCGGTTTCTTTGGGACGCAAAACGAATTTTGCTCATTAGTTAACTTGAGAAAGTCAAATACACAACACTTTTGGACAAATTGAAAGCAGAAATTCAGGAAAAACGCTCAAGAATGGTTAAGAAAAAAATGTTATTTCACCACGACAATGTGTCCGCTCATTCAAGTGCAATCGTTCAGCAAAAATTGACAGAATTGAAGTATCCGTATCCACTGTATTCGCCTGATTTGCTCCGTCAGACTTCCACCTGTTCCCGCAACCCAAAACTTTTCTGAGTGAAAAGAGATTTTGGTCGAATGAAGGCTGTAGACGATTATTTTAGGAACCTCGAAGAAAGTCACGGGAGGAAATTGAGAAAGAAGAAAATCGTTAGACCAAGTGTGTCGAGTTTCGAGGGGATTATATTGAAAAATACAATATAACTTGAATCCGTAATATGTTGTTTTCATTGTCATTCGGGAAACTTTTCAATCCCTCATTCCCTGGAGTACTGAATATGGTTTATTTTATTGAAAATTTGTTAGGTAAGTGAAATATAATCAAGTAGAAATGTATATGTTATTTATTCTCAAACAACATACGCATATAATAAATTGCTAATAATACGACAATAATACACGGTTGCGGTTTATATATTACGTCAAGCATAAGAAATAACAATGGTAGGTATTATCCAAATATGCATAATAAACATCAGTAAAACTTTCCTCACTAAACGGCGGAGAACCTATGATATTTGGTTATAAAATTACTTTTACAGAATTTTAATATTTGAACTAAACGTTTGTCCATAATTTAAAAACAAACTGGTAATGTTTATTTATTTACAGCTCACAATTGTATCAAGCTGAACTATTGACAAAACAATACTATAAAGACTGCGTGTTAGTGATAAGTTATAATTGTTTTATTAAATTATACAATTAAATCATAAAGGAAAAAGTTTAACCTAATAGTCCATTCATTCATACCTCTTTGTGCAAAAATGATAATTAGTAATATTATTTTACAATACATTTATTACAATATTTCAAACACACAAGTCATTTCACATATTTTTAAAACCTGCCCTACCACTTTAGTTCCCCGTGTTTGCTAAACAATATCCTACGTGATCTTCTAGTAGGCGAACCGATGTGAACTTTGAGGTACATATCGGACAAATATGTTTGGGAGGTGGAGGTGACTGTAAATTAACAAAACATATTTATACAAATGAAATTAGCAGATATTGTCACATACTCAAGAAAATAATAATACAATTATTATCCAAAAAAAAAAATGACTAAATTTCAGTCACTTTTTCGGAAACATGTGTATCTGTCTATGACCATTTTTCTTCAACACGCAAATTTTATTGAATATTTTCTATTAATACAGTACGGTTTGTGACCAAAAAAGGTAAGAGTAATGGTAAATGGTGATATTAGCACTTCACCTGCTGTTTGTTCTGAAATATCACCTAAATGATAGAAGTTCAAAGTAAATTCAAGTTATGAGGTATTATCAAAATGGATTTATTAAAAGAAAAATACAACACTTATAGATATATTATTTAGTGTCCTTGGAAGTAGTCGCCTTCCGAAGCAATTTTTTAAGTTATTTTCGGAAATAGCGAACATCTGCCTCGTCCCGTTCTGTTATATCACCTGAACGTCCCAAAATCTTCGCCCTTTCAAGTGGTACTTAATTTTTGACAAGATAACAAACTCGCATGGTGCGAGATCTAGAGAATATGGTTGCTTTCGGACCTGCGGCATGTGATGTTTAACAATAAGCTGCTATACAAGCTAAGATAAATGCGCAGGCGCGTTGTCATGATGTATTTTCCACTCGCCAGTCCCATGCAATGCCAGTGTTTGGGACGTACTGCGTCCCTCAGATGGCGCAAGAATTGGCAATAGTACTCCTTATTTATTGTTGGACCTGGTGTAGCGTATTCGTGGTGCACAATTCCCCTATAATCGGAAAACCTAGTCAGCATCGTCTTGACATTGCCGCGGCTCTGTCGTATTCTTTTAGATCTGGATGAGTTTGGGGTTTTCCAGTGTAAAGACTGGGCCGAAGTTTCTGGGTCATTCACCTAAACCTACGAATCATAACCAGTAATCGTAGTTTTTAAAACGAGCAGCCGAAATAGGAGTTTTTGTCTGGTCATTGGGAAGCAATTTTGCAACAAAATTGGCTGAAATGCGACTCTTGCCCAAATGGTCCGTAAGAATCGACTGCACTAAACCGAAACTAAGACTAAAGTCTTCAGATAACTCACGAATAGCGATTCTGCGATTTGCTAACACAGCTACGCGCACCATTTTCACATTGTGTTCACTTTTGCTGGTTACAGGTCAGTGCCAAAAGTCAAACCATCTTCCGTATAGCAATACAACTTATCGACTACGTAACGCATTGAATAATAGCCAGTGATGTTGCCGTTGAGACGATGTATTCGTATGTTAGGCCATGGCTATCAAAAACGATAGCAGTTAGATGCAAATCTTGTAGAAGTTTGAATGCTGGTGCCCCTGCGATGTGCTACGTGTACTTGACACAAATATGATAGCTATGACTCGTGGTGGAAAACTTGTATTTCACGAGGAGCCCCGACTATCATTTTTGATAGACGGACACAAATTCATCCCTACCATTCAAAATTTAGTCAGATAAAAAAATTCTTACTTAAATTTAATGTTGAAAAGTACGTATTACAAAAAAATACTATGATGGCCTCCCGGTGAACATTAGCAAAATTGGCTGGGCAGTGTGTTAAAACGGTAAAACGTCAAATCAATAACTTACTGTTCCAGATTTATTAAAAATAAAATGTATGGAACCCCTTTTTTCAATACCCGTAGAGGGTACGGAAAAAAAGTCATCTAAGTCTTCTAAATGGAAAAAGTGTTTTGATCTGACTATATACAGACGAATACGTTCAAAAACAAATGCGGTTTTATGATTTCCTCTATAATGTTCCCGAAATTTTTGCAGCGGTTCTAGTAACCGTACCTTACATGCAAATGTAAAAAAAAAACATATAAGTACGAGAGAAGATCAAGAAGTCCTTACTAAAAACATATTACTTCTAGTTGTTTCATTTCTATTTTTCAACATAGTCTCCTTCTAAGTCGATACATTTCACCCAGCGATTTTCCAGCTTTTCCAAACCGTCCAAAAGTTAGATTTCGGAAGGTCCTCGAAATAGGCATCTGTTTAAGTGGTGACTTCCTCGTTCAACACGAATATCTTTTCGGCGTGTCATTTCTTTGTTTGGAAAGAGGAAAAAATCGCAGGGAGATATATTTGGTGAATACGGCAACAATTCGAAATTTAATTCAAGCATCTTCGCCATCGAAACAACACAGGAGTGCATGATCTTGTAAGAACACTTTTTCTTGCCCAAATGTGTTTTCGGTTGATTTCTGCGCTCAACCGACCTAATAATAACGCATAATACTCTCCATTTATTGTTCGTCTTTTTTCCAAGTAGTCAATGTGGATGATTCGGCGCGTACCTCAAAAAGACGGTGTTCACCACCTTGCCAGCTGATTTCACCGTTTTCGTTTTCTTCGGGACTGGTTCGCCTGGTGACAACTATTGTTATGACTGTTTCTTTGTCTCTGGTGCGCGGCACCCATCTTATCGATAGTTTTTTCATATCCAATTCTTCGTGCAAAATTTAAACCACCGAGTCATACGGCCTGTGGCCTCAAGAAGTTCATGTACTTTAACTCGTCCATTACTCAAAACCAAATCGTAGACTTTGTTAATGATTTGTGGCGTGGCTATTTCAGCTGGGCGTCCCGATCGGGGTTCATTAATTGCAGTAGTGCCTATCTGTCATAAACTTCATCCACCTCAGGTTTGACTTCTTTAACACAGTGACTGCTATGGCTATCATATTTAATAGCCAGTGATGTTTTCGTTGAGAATTTGGCTTAGATGAAAATCCTATACAAGTTTGACTGCTGGCCTGTGAGGTGCTCAAATATAATAGCCATGATTCATGCTGAAAAACTAAGTTTCACGGGGAAACGCGGCTATTTCTTTCTTTTTTTTTTTTTGATAGACAAAAATTCATCCATACCATTCAAAATATAGTCAGATTAAAAAAAAACTTTTAATTAAATTTAACGTTGGAAACTACGTATTACGACAAAAAATATTATCAACATTAACAAAATTAGTTGGGCAGGCAATGTGTTAAATGTTTTCCCTTAATCACTGTACGAAACCTGACCTTTTCCACTTTTCGAAAATATCAAAAGTTGTTTGCTGCAATTGATTGTAAATAAGAAACATCGCGATTGTCTTGGCTCAACATTTAACCAGTAGTCTATTTGAGTCTATTAGGATACTGCGATATGGCGCTTGTTAGTAACTTCACTTATACTAGGAGTGTCAACTGTAGGACTTTGTAAGAACTTCTTGATCTTGTCTCGTATAAAATTACTTACATTAGATGGAGCAGCTCGAGCTTCGTCTTTATTGACATATATAAAATCAAATTTCAATTGGTCAATCTCTTCAAGTAGTTGATTATTACGTCTTTGTAATTGTTGCAAATCATTGGCAATTTTACTTTTCTCGTCAAATAATTCCTTCCTTTGCGCCCTTTCCATTTCAAAATCACTTTTGTATAAATCAAGCTAAAATAAATATTTTTATTCTTAAATGCTAAAAATGGTTTAAAGAAATATATGAGATCGAGGAACACATCTACTAATTTCTTTTTTCGCAAATATTATTTATTAAGGATAATACAAGATTCAACTAATCCTTACTTGGGCCCGAAGAGCAGCATTTTCATCAGTCTCGATTTTGAAGTCTTTAATCTGAGATAATAAAGACTCAATCTTCTTATCGCTCTCAGAGGACGTCCTTACATGGAACTCCTTTAATTCTGTAATATGCATCTGAGATACCATTAATTGTTGTTTTGTTTTGGACAAATCTTGTTCACAAATAAGAAGCCGATTATGAGCATCACCAAATTGTTGTTCTTTTTCCACTATATCTGCTTTTAATGCCTCATTTTGGTTACTTAGCTTTGAAATTTGATCATGAAACTAAAAGTATACAAGTCAAAATTGCAACTAATAAAATCTATTATAGAAACAAAATATTACATTATTATGATCGTCCCGTAATGCAATAATTTCTTCCTTAAGCATAGCCACTTCATTGGCGTTAGCATTTTGCTTTTTTCTTTCTGTTTAGATAAATCTAGTTTATACAATAACTATAAAAATAAAAAAGTTTTGCATATAAATTATACTATTAGAAAATTAAACAGAAACTTACCAAATCCTTATCTGCAGTCAAATCGCTTAACTCCTGCTCTTTCTCGACCATCCTTTTGCCAAGCTCCTCTTTTTCCAAACTTAGTATATCTAATGCTTTTTCCAGTTCTTTCACTTTCTTCTGAGCAGCTTCCAACTCAAATTGTTTAATGTTATCTGGTTGCTTGGTCTTCTTTGTACCTTCTTCAACCGAAGTTGCAGAACTTTCTAACATTGCGTTTTTCAATTCGTCATTTTCAGTTTTTAACTAATAAATATAAAGAAATTACTCAAAATAAACAAAAAATTAATCAACGAAAAATAAAACGTCTACATACTATAGTAATGTATTTTTTCATATCATTAAACTTCTCTTTATGCGACTCTTGCACTCGTTGTACTTCTTTCTGCCATTCTGTTATTGTATCCACTTGCTTCTTCATTGCCAGATTATTTTGCGCTAATATATCTGTAATACAAAAGCTAATTTATATTTGTGTTTGCAGTACTCTACAATGAATATAAGGATAAAGCTTACAATCTGCAAGTACAGATAATATGGTAACCAAAAAATTTCGTATAAAATGTGATAAATAGTTGTGGTACGAAATCAGTTGAGGTTTGTGCAAAATTTTAGTTCTCACGATATCTTTTGGTTTCTGTTGGAATAATTATCTCCAAGTTTGATTTTTTAAAGAATTGAATCAGAGTAAGTAAATTAATGTAACCACACGTAATATTAAAAGTAACACCAAGAGGCCATTAGAAACCGATAAAAATCAGGATAATGAAGATATTTTGGACGGCAAACAAGCTTAATATAATATGTAATAACAAATAATAGCATATGAAAATCAAGAAGAAGCTGAGATGAGTAAAAATTTTAAATAACGACGAAATTCACCAGGAAAACGAAGAAGAAAATGAACCTACCATGGAGAAAGAACAGGATGATGGAGGTAAAATGAGCCACGCGGAAGGAAAAGCAGCACTGCAACTGGTTGTTACGTACGTCGAATAACAGATCGAAGCGACAGCAGCGGATGTTAAGTAGTGAGCAGTTTTATTAAGGATGCTAAAAGTAATGGAAAACATTCCAAACGACGTACATACAAAATTGGTCAAGTAGCCTAAAATGTATGTTAGGAACTACGACATTTGTGCTAAATGTACAAAAGCTACATTAAAATACCGGGAGATTCAAGAAATGGTATATATATTATATAATTTAGTGTGGAATGGCTGAGCACACTGAGCCATAGGGATAATTGTTGCTCATCAAAATGCTGACCTGAACACTAGTCTTGTACGCTCCAGTACAACTACCCTTAAAATTGAACCAATTGTAAAAAAATTGATATAATTTTGACCACTTTAAGAAGTTGTACAAATCAATGCCATCACATCTTTTAGAGCTGACAAGGAAAAGTATAATAATACTCTTCCCTTCATACTTTTTAGTGTTACAGTTAGTCAGTCTCAAAACCTTATGTCCTATTTTAAATGCCACATTCAAAATATGTACTTGTCCCTATATTCCTACTGCACAAGAGTATATTAAATATTTCCTGTTTAGCCATTTTATTAATAACTGTCAAAATAATTCTATTTATGTTATAGAACAGATGTACTTTACTGAAGAGTTAACAAACACTTTCTTATACAACATTGTGAAATATGTTCTGTTAAACAAATAGAGTTTGAATCAATCTGAAAATGATTCAACAAGCTTCTAGAATAAGGGATAATAATAGGTAAAGAGAATCATTATACTTATTCAATTTATCTATGCTAAAATAAAGATTAACAAATATTTAGTTGAATGACTCATACAAAATATAATGAGCTCAGGTATCAGTAGTGTGACTTGATAAATAGATATAGTAACTGATGAAAAGCATAAGGTGACAAACTATTAATTAAATATATAGTACAATATACAATTAAGGTATACAGTATTATGTATGAAATTTGTATTTTTACAATATTGTTGATGAATTAGAATAAACATATTTTCAGCAAAAATATCTACATTGATTACCACCTCTTTTATTAGGTATTAATCTACAGTATTTAGCTACTTCGACCTACCTTTCAATTTTATATTTTCTTCTATTAAATTATCTATCTTCTTCTGTATTTCAGTACTAATTTCTGTCGAAGAATGACTGATGCTTGAAGATTCCATTACATTTTGCTGTAAGATTTCTGCAATACTGTCCAAAGAAGCCTGTATGGTTTGAGTTGAAATGGGTTCTGCATTTAAAATAATCCTGTCTGTATATGTGTCGGGGCCCAGCGAATTATTCAGTACGACGAAAGAGTCTTCATCATCGGATTCAGATGGAGGATAACAGTTTGATGGTAACTGGTGAATCCCAGAGTTTGCATTTTCAAGTGTTGAAGCCATAGTTCTAAAAATAATCTTAATTTAGATATTATTTTACACACACTGTACGTTTTCTTGCTAATAATAATAACGATATGATGTATTGTGCATATTTTGCGTATAATAAAGCAACATACCATCAAGATTTACAACAGAACTAAAACGTACAGCAAAATGATAAAAATAAATGAAAGGAGACGTAAATTTACGTTTAGGCGCATGCGTTTAAATGGTTTCCATATACATACCTAAAAATTATTTAGATTCATAGAACTGCATAGAACACAAAATATTGGATTAACCAAGATTTTCTCTTTACAAAAGTGACGTATACTGTAGATATTAACAAATAATTATGACATTGCTAATTGTAACACCAATGTTTGAATTCACATACTAAAAGTCAGACATTTCTGAAGATAATAATTAGGGAAGTCCCTAATCGCGGGACAGAATATGGTCATTTTAGCAGGTTTCGGTAACCCCTTATTGGATACAACGATAAAGGTAGATTGTAAACAACTGTTACAGAAGTATAACCTCAAAGAGGATGATCAGAGAGAAATAGATGAAGCTACAATGAAACTGTTATTGGAAGATATCAAAAAGTATTTTTAATGTGTTGTTAAAGCAGATTACATTGTATATTCAATACTTTCAGTTTTCCTATGGAATATACGCCAGGTGGGTGTGCTCAAAACACTTTCCGAGTGTTCCAATGGTTGTGTGGAAAAACAAACACCACATATATGATGGGTGGAATTGGTGATGATGAAAATGGTATGATCTTGAAAACATTAGTAGAAAGTGCAGGAGTTACGACAATGTAAGCAAATACATTTCAGGTAGCATTAAAATACATGAGCACATTTTTCCTTTAATTCTTTATCTCATAATCAGATATTTGTTTAATTTGATTTGCTACTATATTTTAATGCTATTTATACTGCAGGTACCATAACACCTATAATCATTAACTATGTGCATCTAATTTCAGGTATCAGAAAAATGATAAAATGCTAACAGGATTAACTGTTGCTATCATTAATGGAGAAAACCGATCATTGGTAGCATCAATAGGTGCAGCAAGAGAATTTAGTCTTGAATCTTTTAACAAAATTAGTGATAATTTACTAAATAATGTTGATTTAATTTATTTAGAAGGATATTTTATTCCTAATAGAGAAATATGTGCTGAACATGTTATGGAATTTTCCAAAGCTAAAAATAAATTATTTGCTTTCAACATCAGTGCACCATACATTTGTGAAGAAAATTCTAATCTTGTTAAGCGTTTTGTTGAAAATTGTGATATTTTATTTGGTAATATGGAAGAGTATGAATCTTTATCCCAAATAATGAAGTTTTCAGGAAATACTTTAGACTTTGCATTGCGTATAAGTAATATTAACATAAACCAAAATTGGAAATTTGAAAAGATGATTATCATAACTAATGGATCGAAAGATGTTGTATGCATTCATAATAAAGACAAAATAGTTAAGGTGGAGGTGCCGAAATTGTCACATAATGAATTACAAGACACAACAGGTGCAGGTGATTCATTTGTGGCTGGATTTTATGGTTTATTTAAGCATTGTACACCCTGCATGTGTTTACAATATGGATGTTGGGCAGCACAACAAATTATAAGGCAAGTAGGATGTAAAGTTCCAGATTACTTACCTGAAATAGACAAAATTTTAATTTAAGGATAAATTTCTATCTTTATGGTTTAAATTTTTTTTTATCTTTGTATTATCAATAAATGTTATCAGAGTTCCTAATTGTGTGATTAATATAAATCCGTGCCTGCACATACAAATTAGGGGACTTATAAATGAGGCATTAGTTAATCACTTACCTAATTATTTGAAAACTAGGCGAGAAAATTGGGTGACAGCTCACACACAGTGTTCATTCATGTATATTTTACCTAAATTTTAGAAGTGTTTTCACTAAATGGCATTTTATGTCATCACAATCAAGAAATTACCAACAGGAAACATAAAATAATCAAATATAACTAGAAGCACTAAAGCAATAAATTCCGAACGAATTGCAATAATATACAAATAGGCAATTAATTGTAGTGTCTTTTATGTATTTTGAAGTGAACTAATATTTGATTTAAGACTTTTTAAATTGCATATAGAATTAACCTATTTCGTTATGTAGGAAAGTAAACATACAGTCTACAGTCATTTGCAAAATTGAGAAGAGCAGTAGTGGCGTTGGTAGTGTGGTATTGTGTGGTTGGAGCACTGACTGAATTGACAATTTAAATTACATTTAAAATGTTGGAAATATATATTTTGTATAGATTGTTGTTATGTGCATTACATTTGCCCAGAAATCGGATAACACAAGTTTCATTTAATTTGAGGTTTGAATGTTCCTAATGTCACAGAATAGACAAAAACGACAAAGTTAGAAAATGTGGTAAATTTTGTATGCGCATGTCCGGCAGCCATGTTTTAAATATGACAACAGTGGCTATATTTGGGTAGCTTCATTAGTGTTATTATTCTGGGATGGTGTGTGCGTATTAAAATGAAAATATACGATTATTATTGTGTTTCATTAATTTAACTTTATAGCAAATACTATTCTTTTAACACATCCAAAACATATTTTCCGATTAATACGAATAAATGTGCACTTTTCGTATTTTCAAAATGCCGTTAGCTAAGTTCTGAGCTATTTCGAGGTCATTTAAAACGACCACATGGACATCGAAGCTGGCGACATACCTTGTCGCTTTGTCGATTGTGTGCTTACATGTACTACGGGGATCTGATACTAATTGAGGGTCGTTACATATACAAGTCTTTTCTGCACTACTTTAGAATGTTATCACTGTTATCAGTAACCGATTAGAAACAATTGAGTTGCGGTTATATATAAGGATTTCAGAAATGAGCTGAATGACTAAAACAAAAAATATCTAAATTTTCAAAAGAATGGCTGAACAAAAGTAGTTCCTGGACACAATGAAAATAAGAAAACTACAGTATCTGATTTTTGTGTTTCGATGCATGTATGCGCAGTTGCAAATTGTAATATACGGAAAGAAGGATAGGAAAAAGACGCATTGCTTGGATGAACGGTTTGAGAGAATGGTATAAATGTGGTTTCTTTGTTATTTAGTCCTAGAAAGTCAAACCTTCAAATATCCGTAATGATAGCGGTGAAACCAGAGGAAAAGTGTTGGATGAAATGTGAGAATTGGCTAGAAATAGAGAAGAGTGAAAAGGGAGACGAGGGAGCTAGCGAATACTTAGACCGACACTTAATAGGAAAGAAGAAGAGGAGGTAATGATAGCCAACCTTCTTAATAATCATGAATTCTATGGCAAAGCATTTGTGATCGATGTTATTTTTATGGTTAAGGGACAACTAACTGTTTGAAGGGCTCCATTGCGCATCATCACACTGTGGGGGGTTAGGACGGTGTATTGTATGCTACCTAACAGCAAAATGTGGCAGACAATGTGACAAAAGTTCTATGCATATGCATATTTACCAGGACAGAAGGAAACAATGGAATCAACATGTGAAAAGAATGAGAGAAGACAGGTTACTAAAAATGGCAAATGATTAGAAACCACAAGGAAGACGAATTAAGGAAAGGACCGTCATAAAGATGAACCAAACAGTCAATTCTTATCAATAGAAACTTCGGGAAGTAGGCAAAGTCTAAAGAGAGAGAAAGCAGATTAAAAGGGAATTAAACATACGTTACATGTTTCTAATTCTTCAGTTCGCAATGCTATAATCTTTAGCGTTTATAATAACATCTAGTTACGTGTTTAAACAGTTGCTTCTCATTCAACTCTTACAACTGTACAAATAATGGTACGCCATTGATGGCGGCAAACAACCGCTCCCTTCTCAGAATATGCATTTAAAGATCTTGTCTGGTTTTGAAAATTCTTCGCTATTAAATTTTGAATTGCCTGTATAATAGAATATTATATAAAAAGGTCTTAAAAATAACAGCTTTAGACATGCTTTTATTTTCCAGGTTGTACACGTTTAATTTTGCATATGACTGTATGTCATTCTGCTATAACTTCATTCATCTTTTGCTTAGCGCAACAAATTTTATTTGACGTTTATCATCTGTTCGAGTCTGAAGGAAATTGATTTTTTGGGAGTTGTTTAATAATTTTTTCGTGTTTATAGTAATTGATTAAATATGGTAAATACTTTAAGTTCGTATAGTTTTCATAGTAAAACATCGGAATTAATAGTCTGTTGCAGAATTTCTGAAAGGTCTACCATCGTATAATGAAAGCAATTTTACCAAATTCCATGTAGATAATAATAATAGATCCCCCTAAAGAGACCATCTGTGTACGTGCCAACTAAGGATTATCCTTCAGAACAAGGTAGGTGCAATACCCCTTTGGTATATGTTATTCCATAGCTTTTTCGTTCTATACTGCAGTGATAGTAACAGAAAAAACTAGCATTTTGCTAAGGTATTTACACCAGCATTGGGAGAAAAAGGTATGGTATGATACTTTGCGTTATAAATTCAGAATATGTAAAATTTAACGTTTTAGAATATACAAAAGAAACGCGAACATACTTCAGTTGACAATGGTGATGACCAATGCCAATCTCGAAAACGGCCCCGGACCGATTATATCTTAGTCCCATAAGCTTACATTTAAATGCTAACTAAACACCTAAGTTTGTCATATGTGTATCTGTTCAGATTTATAGTTATCTTTAAAGTATTTTTCTTGTTAGACATAAATTATTAATAGAATTTATATATTACTATTATATTTATTTTTCATTACCTCATGATTTTCTAGCAAAAATTTCATTGTATTCTTCTTTTCTTGTAATTCAAGAATTTTGAATAAAACATTGCATTTAAGTTATATACCATTTATTAGATATACAGTTTTGATTTTCTACTAAAGGTTTAATCCCCCGTCACTCCTCTCATTGACCACACGATAATACTACTTGGTAGCACACGTATATACTTATGGAATGGTAGTGCCATTGCAGAGATGGAAATTGTGTTTATGTCAAAAATGTTTATGCTTGGAAAGTATTTAGAAATTGTAACACCGTGGAGCGCGCCGATTTAGACCTTACCGAAAAAACGATAAAATGTAAACGCATGCACACTTAAAACAGTCACCGTGAACTAATGCACAAAATGCTTATTTACAAAGGTAGGAACATGAGCTGGATACTATAAGTTCAGTAGTTTAGCAGAATTTTATAATCATTTGGTCGGACACGTATGCGTCCACCGTAAGATTAGAGGACAGCAAGATATTGTGGCTTAAATATAATAAAATAATTCTTATCATAACTTGTTTAGAGAAAAATTCAGGTAAAATCCAGATAACAAAACACGGGAATCGCTGTGAATGAGCAGGAACTAAATTGGGAAAGCCAGTATAGGAATAGTGGAAGATCATATGTGCAGCGCCTGTTGTGAGGAAGAGGAAATTTCCCATGTTCTCTGTGGATACCAGGCGCTGAGCAGTTAAAGCAAGGGAAAATCCGTTGGTAATAAATTCTAAGAAATCAAGAACATGAAGCTGAAAGTGAAAGTTATAAAGTATTTCAGTTTTGTACCATTGCCAGGGGAAAAAAGATGAAAAAGTTTGTGGTAAATAAAAATTCGCTCTTTATCTATTTTAATAGAAATATAAATTAACATACGAAAAGCACAAATTTCAATGCTTTATACAGATTTAAGTGATTGATGGTGTACCAGGTGATCCCACAACATCTATAATTTCAGGGCCTAAATGTTTATTTCCATCCTGATCATTGTTAGATAATAGTTGGGTAGGTATAGTTAGAGTCTAAAAAATAAAATTTATATAAATATATAACATCTCATCTACCTACATTTTAAATATTGTATTACCTTTCCAGGATTTACTGCCTCATACTGATGTCTCAACGATTGTAATTCATACTCACATGTTCCTAATGCCGCTTTCAACTCCATATGTAATACCATATCGCTTCGGAGTTCATTAAAATTTTGACAGATTTCTTCTGTAGGAGTTGGATTTAGTTCTATAATAAAAAGTTCAATTTTTCGATTCAACCATTTAAGGTAGCTTGCAACTTATTATCACAGGAATATAACAGAGAAACTGCATCATACATTACCATTTCTAATGCATAGCTTACCCAATCCCATTTCTTGCAACATTTGCTCGATGCCTTTGGATTTCTTTTGCCCAACATTTGCAGGTAACTTCATTCTTTGTGACCGCAACGATACTCCGCTATTTTTGTAATCGGGGAATTTGATACCTGCAGTCTCAGCAGCCTGTAATATGTACTGGTCAGCACAAAGTAAGATATAAATAAAGGACCACCGAGTTCTAGCACAGAAAATATAAATTATATTATAAGTAATTTAAATTATACAATAACTCAAACACAACCTTCAGTTCTGTACTTCCAGGGTGTTAGTACAATACTTTTTTATAATGTCGGTAGAAACAACATTGCAAATTATCAGGTTTTTATTTATTTTGGGTTAAAACTTACTGGGAATGTTTATGTTTGTGAAACAATGAAATACACAAATATCTACTGGGTTACCTGATTTATACGATGGCAGCACGAATATTGTTTTTTGCTTATTAGTTAGCGAAAAATAGTATAGAAGAATTGATAAACACATTGATCAATTTTATGGAGCTCTAATAAAAGTGAATCTGAAACTAGAATTATCAAACCGGCTGTTGAGGGTGACTTCTGTAGTGTGAGTATTAAAAGGAACCAATGGGACATTCAATCAGAATAATTTTGGAAAACAAATTGAGAATATTCAAGAAATATGTTATCAAAACACGAATACCAAATGGATTATTATCAAAGTACATCCTTTTTGAAAAGCTACAAATCTTGTTTGGAAATAATATTTTAGAAAATATTCAAGTTAACCTTACACAGAAAGGTAAAGAGGGTTCCAATTTACATTGTTTTAGGTAAATGACAAATAGGATTTATAATCAATAGAAATACTAACTTTATAAAATTAACACAATTCTCTAAATGCAATTACAATCGATAGTGACAAACTTACAGTTGTGTCAACTTTTGATGGTCTTGATGGATTTGTGATCTTTTTCTTGGGAATTTTCTTGTCTGTTTTCCTTGGAGTTTCATTCTGGTTGTCAGCTTGGCTAATTAGTTTTTGTAGATCTTGTGTTTTGCGTTCTCTTTCTTTCTTTCTAGCTTCAATTTTTTCAATTCACCTAACAAGAATTGTTCTTCTTCGATCTGGAAGCATATTGGCAATGGTATTTTACAAGGAACTTCAAAATAAGAAAATAACTAGATTGTTATCCTTAGTGGAGTACAAAAAAAATTAGATGTTGCATAGAAGTTATGTAATGTCACTTTGAATATTATCCAGCCACTAAAGTAGTACAGCATTAAATTCTCAGTGAATTGTTTAGTATTAAATACATTTCAATCACTATAACTGAGAGTTTCGTAATATATACCTCTATAGGCCTAGTTAAAAAAATCTGGAAGCATCTTATTATAGCAGACCTTTCTCAGAAAAAGGAACTTGGATCTTTCAATTGTTGTATCTATTTTTTATTAAAAATCAGGATATTTACTTTTACTACTTTCCAGAGGTTCTTTCTCTTTCCAGATAGACCCTTCAGTTTTTATCTCCAAGATACTAGACATCAGCTTCTGAATATTCAGTGATTTGAGTAACTGCTTTTGGAGCTTTCCCCTTGTTTGATGTAAGCTCCCACCTTTACTCACAAGAGACAAGAATGGGAAAATTCTTCAATCCCTTAGGCTATTTTAGCTGTATTTCTTTGAAATAAAGCTCACTTGTAACATATAATTTCTTCTACTCCACTGTGAATGACAATCTATTTGTTAACATTTTGTTTGAAATAAAATATGCTGAGGATTGCTTTATATCTTGAGGCAGTTTTCTAAAATAGTTATTCAGGTCCACAAATATGAAATAAATAAGATAAAATTATCATCACATTATTACCTGCTCAGTTGTCCTCTCATATAGCTTTTTAAGTTGTTCCTTTCTACGTCTTTCATGATCTCCATCATAAGTATAAATTTTCTTTTCACCACTTAACTACAAAGGAAGTATGATTAATTTGACACAATAGTTTGTTTACATTATCTACTTTAGCTAAAATACCACAAATTTTATAATATCTCTCTTTCAGATCTTCAACTGAACGTTTGCTAAATTTTTCTGTGTCATATCTATCTGCCATTATAATAAAACGTATATCGAATCTCCTTGCTAAGTCCATTAAATGATCAGTTTCTTCTTTTGTCCAACCGTCACACTTCAAATGTTGATTATATTCAGTTTCACTGTACGTTGGAATTTCTAATTTCTACAAATAACAGCTACTAATATAAAATAAGTAAGGAATAAGCAATGTAATGTTGCAATAGGATTTGATGTTTGCTTATATACCTTATTGAATTTCGCGAAAGGATATTCTTTAGGTTCATCTGATGGACGCCGCCAATGATAAAATACTGCACTATCAGTTCGTGCTGGATTTGTAAAGACATCCATTCCCACTTTCGTGGGCGACGCATGCCGAGCTTAATTTTGGTTTGTTTATAACCATTGCCCGTATCTGATGGAAATAATGGTGGAGCATCCTTGTTATCGTTGTAAAGTAACGCAAACACTTCCCTATGCATCCCTTCTGGTCGTTTGGGCACCTTTTGTGTAGAAGAAGTACGTTTCTTTTGACCGATAATTGTCTCACGTGAAACTTCTGGAGCCGAAGGCTGCTCCAATTCCATAATATCTCGTACATCAGTCATGGTATTTGTTTATAACGTAAAGCCGTATACAACAATTATTGCACGATAATGATTTGTATATGCAAATTACTGTAACTATATAATTAAACTAGAATCTATTATAGATTTCGCCATACATCTTTACAGGTTTATTCTGGAAATTGTATAAAAACAAAGTAAAACACAGAAATACAGCAAAATTACTTCTTCTTATTGGCTTGGCAGCTATCAATAGAGCTAAACAGAGGTAAATAGAGCTCAACCACAACATACAATAGAGAAAACAGCATTAATAAATTGACAATTATTGACAGGTTAAGTGAAAGTATAGAAAACTGTAATAACTGCAATGTTTCGGCAGTACATTATTCTATCAATAGATTGAACTAAACATTGAATTCAAAATAACAGAGGCGTAGATGTGGGTAATTAATTTATTTTTTCTAAAAATAAAATGTAAATTACCCTTTCTGGAACAGTGGGAAGCACGTGGGAGACGTGAAACCAAAGTTAATAGTTGTGTTATATAATATGGTGGTCATATCTACAATTATTTATGCCTCGTTTGCCTAGTGTCATAAAATAAAATTAAAACAGCAATTAGCAGATGAAGCCGACTACTGAAGTTCGCTTGCCTGAGAATAACTAGAGCATTGTCTACAATACCCATGGCAGCTATGGATGTGCTACTCTGCCATCCGCCCCTGCATTTGGTGATTGAGGTGCAAGACAATATAGCAGCGTACAAAATTAAAATTGCCAAAGGAATATCCGCTTTAGACCGGAAGAGTACATAGAAACTTTGCTAAACAAAGAGGAAAGCCTTTCAGGTGGTTATATCCGATAGGGATCCAAAGCTGGCACTGGGATAGTTATCGAAGGAAAGGGAAAGCGCCTGGCAGATCAATGGATTAGCGTTAACATGAATCTGGGAGTCTATGTGGCTGTATTCCAGGCCGAGATTATTACCACAGTTCCACATATGCGAAAATTCTGACAGAGTAGAACAGGAAGCTCTGTATCGACGAACAGCTAAGCAGCGGCGAAAGCAATACAGAATTTAGCAAGAGTATTAAGGACTGTCTAGTAATACAGGGAAGCATCATTGATGTGCTTGTGTACACGTGAACGTCAAAGTGAACTTATAACGGGTGTCGGGCATATAAGAAAATCTGTTAGAGTACGAAGATTAAGATTACCCAAGATCAATGCTGTTTTCATTCCGTGTGGCTTCAATATTAGGGGTAAAGGTTTATTACTAATTTGCATTTGTAATATATGATAGATTATAGTCGTCATTAAAATTGTTAATAAATAAAACAGTTAAAGAATGAAGCAACAATTCATATATATATACAGAAGCAACACACAACAAATATATATACGAAGGGTGCCTTTTATGTTTCTACAAACGACACTAGCTGGCGCGATTGAGATGTATCTGCTGAAGTGTCTACTGCTTTCGTAAAATTTAGCAATTGACCGAATAGTTTTTGCAGTAATGGTAAAGTCCTAACTCAACAACAATGCATAGAATCGATTGATTCAACTTTTGATAATGAAGCACCATCGGCAAAAAAAAAGCATTTGGTTGTGCGTCCGTGAGTGATGAATTGCGTGAACTTCGACCAAAATCGACTGTTATTCCAAAACACATCGATGCTGCATCCTTAGGTATATCGAAGACTTAAATACATTCGATTTTGTATGAGCATTCAACTGTGAAAGAATCTATTCCTGATGAATCCGCATAATGTGACCGAAGCTCAAAAAGGGCTCGTATTAATTGGTATAAGGAAATGCTCGAAAAATTCGACCAAAGAAGTGTAAAATCCGTATACAACATCGTAACAGGTGATTAGACTCGGTGATAGTCCACTGTTTAGGTGTTCCAAGATTAACTGAACCCTACAAAAGTTGTTCGTTCACTCACCACGGTGCTAAAGAAGTTTTCACTTCAATAAATAAAGCTAAAAAGAAAGAAAATTAACCAAGTGGTATGGTTTAAAATCAAAATCGACTGAAATGACTAAAGAGATTACAGAATGCTTCAGATGAATAATAAATACGAGGATGGTTCCAAAAGTACCCGACCGGACACATACAGGGCGCCTGGATCGAATAAAAAGTTCCAATTTTGAAGAGCGCTAGTTTGTTAGCAGTAAAGAAAGTCATGTTTCATAACGGCAATGCGCTAGCTCGCATGTCACTTATTCCAACGTCCAAAGTCATTAAGTTGACCCCACACGCGCTGTATTCGCACGATTTAGCCCCGTTGGACTATCTAGACAAAGTTCTCTATCTGAACTTCAAGAAGTAGATCGGTGGTCAATGATTTGCCAACAAGGAGCAGGTGGTTGCTATAGTTTTTATCTGTTTAGAGGACTTTGACAAAAAGTAAAGGACATCGAAGATAGTGAGCGTCGCTGGGAAAAATGTATCGAGTTAGGAGACTATGTAGAGAAATAAAGATAGTTTTTTTATAAATAATTTTTTAACTTCATCACTAGGCTCCCTACTTCTGTGACCATCCACGTATTTGTAAAATTTTTATTGTTCACTTCGTACACCTATCGAGGGATCGTTTATCCAGTCTGTATAATTTAATGCACACATAGTTGGTGGTTCGAGCTGAACCCAATCTATGCTGTATCGTATCTCTGTTTATATGTGCTGGTGGTATTGCGACATCATTGAGCGTACTGTAGACACGAGAACATGCAAACACAAGGTAGAGTGATGATTTTTAGGTGTGTATATAGATCCCGACAAGTACTTTAAGAACCTACTCCAGCCAGTGTTCTGATTGCTTCCTTCTATTGTAGGAAAGCACGGCGTCTCTCGCTTGATGGAAGCATATATATAAGTCTTATTGCTAGCCTGGGCAAACAGCGGTAACAGCGTACAATTAGGTATAAGTTACGACAACATCGCCGACTCCCCACTCAAGTCAATACTAAATCGATGTTGTATACGAGTAGTTTTGTGTATATGTAGGCTGTCGTAACTTATTTTGTAATTACCGCTTCCCTTTTCAGTTGGTTGCCCACACCTCTTTCGCGACCACCCATACATTCAGTTCTTGTTTGCGCCCTTGATATGCTTCTGGTCTTCCTCCATTTAAATTCAGACTATTGCTACCAAATCACTCCTTGGTTTTCTTGAGTACATTTTCCATCTACTTTCAAAGAAGATGAGAGGTGTTTTTGTAGCAATAATCTACAATTAAATATCGGACTATCTTGTTAAGAGTACAATTAACATTCTTGTAGGATTTGTGGAAATACTTTTATCTCAACAACATTCGATTATTGCATCCAGATAGCTTCAAAAATATTTAAAATGATTTCTTTACGCATATTTTCCTCTAACCTCGTTCATCGTCGGCGAACAACCATCAGTATGTGATAATGTTTAGGCGGGGTGATTTTCAAGAATAGGATTAGTTGGTATACATAGTGGGAAAACACAGACCGATACATTGTCGGGAACCTAATAGGCATCTAGAATTTTTTGAACAAGTGAAAAGGGAAGTTTTACAAGAGATTGAGTTTGAGTATTGTAAAAATTTTGTATTATTTTGTATTGATTTCAATACTTACGGGGTAATGGCATCATCCTCCTTTTTATTTCCATGTTTATAATAAAGAAACAAATGAATAAAAGTAATGTTTCCGAGTATTGTTCGATGTGCTCTTTCGGAATTTGGGCTCAATTTGAATGATTTTCTTTCACATTGAAATTGATCAAAGACGGTAAATCTCGCCCAACCATCTGTGCATAAAATTGTTGAAGTTTAGCAGAAATTTATTTTCATATTCATGTTAATGACAATTGTATTTCAAACAAAGAAATAGTTATTCGGAATATTGACTAAATATAGTATAGATATCACTATATTTTTGATGACAATAAGTCGTTAAATTTTGATAAAAGATGTTGTATATAAGGTTTAATAGAAAAATATCTGCGGAGCATGCATCGAAGAACATGAAATTTTACTTATTGTTAGTCCAAAGTCCCTCGGTTTTAGGCATAGTAAAACGGTAAACAATAATTTTTAAAATAGAGATGTTAACATCAATATGAAAAATTTTGTGCACCGATGATTGAGTAAAATTTCCTTCAATTTGGGCATTTTCAATGTGTGAAAAATATACAATTTCTTTATCACTTTTTCATCTAAAATTCGCAATAGGTATTTAATTTTATGACACAAAAATTTCAATTCTATATCTGGATTCCGAACAGGTACACCTAAAACATTCGAAACCTTTGACTCATTTATTTCTTTATTATGAACATGGAAATGAAGTTCGAAAACAAGTTAATGTTTCGGCGTTAGTGAGTTGAATTCAATACTTGTGTATGACATTTCTGGAGAGTTACAATTAGGGATGGGATATTCGAATCCTCGAATCCCTCGCATCTTGAAAAAGATTCCAGTTCCAAAAACTCGAATCTTAATGCTTTTCAATGCAAAATCCTTCGAATCCTATAAAGCGGTTAAGCATTTCCCTACTTTGGAAAGATCAGTGTTATTGATGTCTAATAGAAGCGTTCATTAAAAAATCAGCGGTGTGGTAGTTATATTATGAATATTATAATAGTAACTGAAATGTAAACATGTTAAACATAAGATTTAGGTCTATTCAAGGTATCAATAAATATTGTAGCCTTATATATTTATAAAACATAAACTGTAGATTTTGAATAGAAATGGACCTACACTGTGCAATCTAGGGATGAAAAAGATGCTATACCAGCGAACACATGTTCTATACCGAGAAAAGTATACCTGAATTCTTAGGAAGTGACAAAGAGAAGATTCAAGAAACATTCTAGAAGAAGAAATCAATACCTACTTAGCAGAGGCATTGCTTGCACCATCGTCGGATATCTTCAAATTCTGGAAAGACAACAAAAAATATAAACATTTTGAGAAAAAACTCCAGAAAATACCTAATCACACCAGCATCAACAGTAATCTCAGAAAGATTATTCAGTACATCAGGGATCATAGTTGATAAAAAAGAAGTAGCCTGGACCCAAAGCTAATTCGAATGTTAGTTTTTTTTTAATTACATTTAGTGTATAGGGATATCATAGTGTTTATCCCCACTAAAAAAATCTGGAAAAACTGTCACTCTATTTTCTTGTGAAATTATCTAAAGAAAACTTATATATAATTGATAATAATAATAATAATGATGATTATCTTTATTGTCCAACAGACAAAATCCATTTACAGGACAAAACAATATAGACATTACAGTACAGTGCAAAAGTTAATATTATCTAAATTATGAGAACAAGCTATTTATTAATCAGCGTAAATTAAAAAGGAAAAACAAAGAAAACAAATATAGACATTAAATATAATGTACCTATTGTAACATTACAATATAAATATAATGAAAAAGAGCGCATTGGCATTTCTGGTCATATAAGTTATTGGCGCTTTAAATAAAATATTTGTTCTTGGTGTGGCAACTAGGCAAATATCAGTAGAACGCGTAGCATAGGTCGGGACCAAAAAATCTATGGCAGATAGAAGATAGGGTGAATTAATTTGATTATTAATTAGTTTCATTAGGTATCTTGCACTAGCCATCTCCCGCCGTGAAGTTAAGCTTATGAAATTATGCTGATTCAAAAGTGTTAGATAGTCAATTCCACGGGGAGGAAAAACATCACTCATTCTGTAAGACACGTACTTCAGGAATCTTCTATGTACTCTTTCCAGTTCTAGTTGCTGGTAAACGTAGTAAGGATACCATAATATCGATGCGTTTTGGACGAACCAGTGTGTAAAACAGGGTCGTAACGTTGTCAAATTAGAAAAGCTTCTACATCACCTTATTAAAAAGCCCAGTGCGCGTGATGCAGAAAAACAAGTGGTGTGAATTAAAGTTTCAAGATATAATTATATTTTATTTACTAAATTTTATTTGTTCTTAATAAATAAATATAAGTGTATTTGTAAATTTTTATTTTGGGAGTTTCACAACAAACAGGACAATTCATTAAGTATCATTCTTATTGTGAAATTAAAAATAGAAAACTTTTCCCTCTTTTTAACACAATCTGGGTACATATCACATATGAAGGATTCGAGAAATTCGAGAGATTCGAGGACCTTTAAGATTCGGATTCGGATTCGAGAAAATTCAGGATTCATCCCACGTCTAGTTAAAATGTTTCTTAATACAATAATAGAAAATTGATTCATTTATAATTGGAATCCGCGGTTATAAAGTCTATTTACGCCGGACTTCTTTCTAGAAATATTTGCTTCTAGCTTATCTATGGTGAGTTGTAGAAAAAGAGAAGAAAAACGAACGTTTATTCTTAAACACACACTAGTGATTAACAATAAGGATAAGGTAGAAATTAGTTGTTAAAATGCGTGTTTGGAGTTTTCCAAAATTGGTGCGGTAAGGATATGATGAGCTAATTTGCTTTAAGTTCGTTCTAAATCACCGTATTTCCATTTCTATCATTTTCATACATTGGAGGTTGTGATATAGATACATGTGTGTAAAGTAAATGAGCAATACGTGTTAGAAGCAAATGTAAAATATTCTGTTTCCATGAATGATTTAATTGAAAATAATACATAGGTATTACGTTTTTTTTTTAAAAATTTTAATTTTCCAAATTTATACAATTCATATAGCAGATTGCGGTTATTCATGTCTATTTATTTAAAATACCGATGTAGCGATAACTAGCGACTAGGAGATCTTTACCTAAACAGTAGAACAGGTGAAGGCGACTCAAAGAAGTGGTAAAATGAAAGGTCGAGTTTCGCTGTGTCTCAATAGCAACATGGCCACAACATCAGTTCACTATCGGCCGTGCTATAGTATACGCGATTATCGCATCCCGTCGTATTACGTAGCAAAACACGTTCCACAAAAATAAATGTATAAAGGCAAAACGTGATCGATTAGAAGTAGTTGTTATAGTTTTATTTATGTTTATTTTTATTTTCGTTTTTCATTCCATATTTCGTGTGTTGTGAGTATAAAGAGTAGTGTAGTTTCTTCTTTATATTAGAACATTACATATGCACACTTGTGTGCTATATACCGTACATTATTACTTAATAGTGAATAATTGCTGATTTCTACCTATAGGTGCTCTAGAAGTGGTATTTGCGTTTTTAATTTATTGAGGAGGATCTAGGTCTTATGAATATTCATCTTTGTAATATTATTTGCCAGTTCGATGCTTATGCATATTCGTAACATTGTTTTGAAATTTTTTATGGGAAAAATTAACCGTTTTAATGTTACGCTGCAGTTGTTCAACGCAATGAGTCATATTACTTGACCGTAACGTGCGTTTTTGGAATAAATTATTTTGTATAAATATCTAGGATGAAAGATTTATAAACACGGATGCCGTACCATGTGTACAGTTACGAGACTGTGTTAAATATTGCGCTAATTTAAGCTAAGATATACTTTCCTTCTGGCGATTTCAATGCTAGGTAAAGGCAGATACTGAATAATATCTAACCATTTCCACATTATTGAATATTTTAACTTTTAGAGTGTTAGGGAGAAAATTTGAAGTTATTCTGTATTTTTCTTTATCGGTTGTTATTATAATAGTAGTTCGTGCCCCAAAAAGATAAACGCAACAATTAACGTAGCTACACGATACTATCTTTTATATCAAAGATAATTTTCGTTTTGATTTTTGTATGATCAAAAAGACAATTTTGGGAATTAAATATGAAGTAGTATCTAAAATATATAACGAGGAAATGAAAATACGTAGGTAACTCCAATGGTATGCATGCACGACCAACCTTTTTTGCTAAAACTCACCAGAGCCAGAATATAAAAAAGGTTTTCCATTACATTCATTCATGCATTAGATCCTGACGATCAAGATGCAATTTCTAAACAAATTTCTTTGTAACCGTGGATTCTCCAAAATAAATGTAGTCCATAAGTATCCAAAAAGTACCTATATTGTAGCTCACGCTTACATTTAATGAGAGAAGTGAATCGTACACTTTAAAATAGCATAAATATTTTGTAGTGGTCATTACTACTTTCAATTCTCAACCTCTTACTGTTTACCCCATCGTTTAACTTTCTTGGGATTTCGTTTGTTGCTTTTCTGTAGTTTCTCATGCCATTGATGAATTCTTGATTGAATTTACGTTTGCTGACCTAAAATGCGTGGCTATCTCTAACACGTGGATTATAGTAGAGTAAGTTTTTGTAAAGGATTTGTATTTGAGATTGTTGCCTTGATAAAGATGGTCGCATTTAAGCAATTTTTTGTTTATTTTCAAAATATCTCTGTAAGTGCATTTACGTTAGCAAAATAAAAGTTTTGACGGACATATTTCTTAATAACTGAATAGCTCTTTTATTCCACGTTTATTGAATTATAGAATTTGAATGTTTTACCTTTTTTACTTTCATCAATTAATATAACTCGCTTTTAAATGTTATTCGAGATACTTCTTTATTTCTTCACATATTCTAAACGCTACCCTCTGTTCATTTCTGAATTAGAAAGATTGCTTTTACTTATAAACCCATAAACCCATAAATTCGGATTACTGCTCGATTTTGTCGCAAACTCCTATATTTAATTTCGACTTATATTTTTGCTGCAAATTTAGTGGAAAACATCTTTAGGTTCTTTCATTTTTAACATTATGGTTTCCTGATCTAGTCAATATTTTCCCTTGGTCTTTGAATTTGCTAGTTGAGATTAACTTTATTAAAACGTCTTTAATACTTATTCTGTAGCCTCCTTTCCAATTTCTTACGTACTTAGGATTTATTTCTTCTATTATCTTTTTATTATAAGTACCAAGAAAAAAATTATGTTTATTTTATGATATTTATTTGTGGACTACATACACTGTTTCTTTTTGTACGAGCCTCTTTGTACATGTACAAATATCGGAAAAAATCTTTGTACGAGCAATTTTTAGTTTGTACAACATAATAATGGTAACTGAACTACAAAAAAGTCTTTTTGCAATGTACTAAGGCGTTAAAAAAATCTTTGTCTCGTACTATGATTACTACCCGACAGAAATTGCATCACCGACAAGGCGCAGGAACTTTTAACTATTAGAAAATAATGAATGGTTAAAATTTCAAACAATAATAGAAAGATAAAGATAGAAGATAGAATGTTGTAGGGGATAGGTCAGGAGCTCTCGGTGGCCAAGGAACAAAATTGGCGTGACTCTCTTCAAAACAGTTCAACTAAATATAAAAAGTGGATATATATGGGGGATCTTTCCAATGTTGTAGGAATTTGGTCCTCAATTTTCATCAAAATGATAATGTAGTTTTCCAATATAAGCTCCATTTAATTGAATACACTTATCCCAACGTGAAATATAAATTTTTTTAAACTGTCCTCAAAAAATTCGTAATGATCTTGATTTAATTGAATACATGAGAAACTATTTTTTTAACCGTTCTCAAAGAACTCTTTCGGGGTCTCTGCAATCCACTTATTTATAACAAGTTTTACCTCATTAAAGGCGTCAAATCAAACACTTCGTGGTGGATCTTTCAAATTTGGGAACAGATGCACATCACTAGAGATCGCATCTGGCGAATAGGGTGGATGTGAAAGCATTTCCCAGGACAATTCATTTAAAGCATACTTCGTATTGCATTGTTCGGTTGCAATAACGGACGCTTTTGTTACTTCCTAAGTTATTTCTTGTAAAGTTCTGGCGAAATGAGCCTGATAAAAGATTAGAATAATATTCCACGTTAACTGTAGTATCTTTAATACCGCAATCCCAGAATACGGTAAGCATTACTTTTCCAACGGAATCCTATAAGGAATAGAGCCTTATACCATAACTCACACAGTGCGGAGCAAGTTTTTCGACTGAAAATTGATTGTTGCTTCTTGTTCCACGTAAAAATCTTCATACGGCCGTCGTACGTACCCAAGTAGAACTTTGATATTTATTTAATCCTGTGCATATCTACCTTTCGGTGTAAAGCTTTGGTGGAGTTAAGTTTCCTATCTTTTGTATAATTTTCTCCATCCTTTTCTGTTTCTGGTCTGATCTTTTATTCCTTTCCACTTAATTCCTCTTTCTGCCGCTACTTCCTTGATGTCATTCCATTTTCTTCTTGGTCCTCCTTTTTGGTTTTTTCCTGTCAGTCTATCATACTATACTCATACGACACACATAGCCGAACCATCGTAGCTGACCCTCCTCTATTACTTTCCATGTGGGTTTAATTCCTAGGTTTTGCCAGTATTTCTTTCTTATCTTGTCTTTCTTGGTCTTGTTTTCTATTCGTCTTAGGAATCTCATATCCATGGCGTTCACTCGAGATTGGACCTATGACTTCGGCTGAGGTCTCACTGCTATACGTTATTGTTGTTCTTATCCCTTTTTCACTGTATCACTGTTTTCAGAAATGTAGTCCTCATCATATAAAACATTCTTGCACTTTTTTTCATTCTTTCATAAATTTCTTGCTCCATTGTATTATTGTTCCTAAATATTTGAAATTATTAATCTGTTCTATTGTTCTTCCTTCCTTCGATTTTGATGTAATGTTTTTTCTTTTCTCGTGCGATTATCATTGACTTGGTGTTTTCGATGTTTATTTTCATGTTTATCTTCGTGATTTCCTTGCTTAGCATTTCGAGGCTCCTTTGCAGCGCCTCTTCTGACTGGGGTAGAATTGTCATATCGTCCGCAAATATTAATTCATACAAGTTAATCTCATGCATTTTTAGTGGTCTCATTTGTTTTTGGCATTCTTTATGGCTTCATCTAGTACAATCGAAAACAGTAATGGACTAAACACACATCCCTGTTTTACCCCTATCTTTGTTGTAAACTCTTTAGATTATTCGTTGTTGGTTCTTACTGTATTTATACTATTCCTATACATCTCTTTTATTAATGCTATTGTTCTTTCATCTGTAGTTCTTTTTCTTGTTAATTAGTTCTTCACTTGTTTGTCTTATCATAAATATTAAATCTTGTGTGCTAGAGAATAGAACTTTGATGCCACTCAAGCTTCTCTTTACACCAGACTAAACGTTGTTACCGATGTAAAGCTATAAGAGAAAGCAGTAAATGTGGATGATAGGAGCACAAAATAAAATATCGAATTGTGTAATAAGTCATACGAAGATGTACTAAACGGCCTTCACCTTGAAGTCATTCGTCAGTAATAGACCTGGTTGTCTAAATATGGTTTCTATCAGCCAGCAGTTTAAGGCGACGATCTTAGTGTTAGGTTATTCTTCTTTGCGGTTTAGTTCCTCTTTGGTGATATATTTGGTTTTCTTTCATCACTTTCATCATCTTAGCGTGACTTTTATTTAAGCGATTTTCGATTTCTCCGAATGAGAAACCTCCTTTGCGCCAATCAATAATTCGACCTCTTTCGAAATCGCTCACTTGACATTGTGACATTGTAGGAAAGCAAAACACGTAAAATTAAACTATAGAGACGAGAAGATTGAAAAATATTTAATTCATGACGAACGATGAAATTCCACTTAAGAATTGCATATCATAATATAAATAAATATCACTTAGACTACGGCTACTTGATTGAGCGCCTCCAAATTGTACCAACTTATTATTTTTCACTAGCTAAAGGTTTTTACGAAATTTTATCAAAAATTTCCAATGCTTGTAGGTGGTAAAATTTTCATATCAGGTAGTATATGTGCTTTTGTTCTTTTCAGTAACAGTAATTAATTATGTGTGACCACAGTTGATAGTTAATAGAAATGCAAAACCGATTTATTACGAATTTTCAAAGATAGAGGAAGAATTCAATATCTAAACATACAATCCGTATTGTAAACTCTTTTCTGTACAAACTGCCAACTACAGCTTGTGAAAAACTTTAGTACAGTTTAAGTTTTCACAATGATAACAACAAACAAACGAAGCCTAATGACCGATTTCAAAAATTTGCACAAGCATATTGCATGTGATCCGCGCTATCTGTAGAAATCTGTCAACATCTAAATTCTTTTGCACTTTTGGATCTCATACGTTTTGTTGTCATATCTATTTGTTTCCTCAGTCCTTACTAGCACTTCCTTCCCGTTTAATATTTGCCGAATCGTATTTATAGTTCTATTTCTTTACAGTAGATCTTTGTTGGTTTTCCTTTCCTTAGATAATCTACTCCTGTATGAAGTCGCGCAAACTATTCAAAAATTAATAATTATCTCTTAATACCTTCAAAATAATTTAGTGATTTATTACGTACATACGTTTTATTATTATTGATTCTTGTTGAACTTTGTGGGCTTTTATATCATATTTTGCGCCAGTGTTTTCTGTATCTGGATAACATTTTTGCCTCTTTCCATTTAATACTTCTCTCAGTCCTAATTATCACCTTTGATTCGAGTAATATGTCTAAACCGTTTAATATATTGTTGTTGTAAGGTTATTTTTACCGATCCACTTTTAATTTCTTCGTATTTATCTCGTTTCTAATCCGGCTGGTTCTCGTTTTCATTTAGATCCTTCTTAAAAATTCCATTTGCACCCTGCTTACTCTGTTTTAATGGTTCTTATTCATACTCTAATGCCATCTCTACAAGAAAATACATCTGATTTCCCATTCTTGGTTCTTACATAATTCTCTGTTTTTGGATATAAACCTTTTACATACGGTTTTCATTTGCTGTTATGCGTTCAAAATCTCTTCTGTTATTTTACTACCACCTCGATGCTTGATGTTTACATATGCTGTTCTTCTTTTTGATTATTTTTACAAAGAACTTGTTAGTTATTTTCTATAATTATTACCCCACACCCTTTTTATAATATCTTTACATCGCTTGATATTTCCCTGCTTGTACTGTTGATGTATTTGTTTCGACTTGGTTTAGTATTTTGTCTTAATGCTATGTTAATAAAACTATAAATAATTAGTTAATGTGGGTATAAAATAACGATAGACAGTTTCTTAACATAAATATTTACTAAGACGTATTATCGTTGTTTAACAGTTTCGATTTCAAAATTATTGAAATGCACGTATGTATTTCAATTTTTCCAACTTATTCTATTCTAAACAAAAATCCTACTCACTTTCCTATCAACTTTAACAACTAGCAACTTTCCACCAAGTAAAACTTGTAGTTTACTGGATTAAACTTATTCATTATAACTTTCACTCTCTAAAATTCCTGTTTTCCTTTTTTTATGAAATAAATGCGTAAAAAACTGTACAATCTCTGAAAGCAGTGAAGATTAGTGATTGCGGTATTTCAATGCACTTTTTGAGCTGATTATATTTGATAGATTGCTTGTTTTGGAATAATTTCTATTGGTTTAAAAAATTATGTACAGTACAAGAAAATTATGCGAGAAAAATACATAGCGTAGGACAAAAGAGGGCCTTTTTATTCCCCTGTAATCAATTTTTAATTTATGGTCCTTTCAACTTACTCAACGCTTCCGGCCATATTTAATTTTTAACTCCAACATTATTAACTACAAATTCCGGAAGGTGTATTACTGATGCCAAACAAATCCTAGTATTAATTAACATTTAATTGAATAATATAAAAGGAACTATTTACAAATGTACAAGTAGGTAAATTAAAACCAGGGAAATGTCAAGTATTTCGAGCGGTTATGAATAACCGTAATTATTCTAAAAATATATAATTTTACGAAAAAAATGATATACTGCAGTGAACATCTAACTCTACTGGAATGAATATACCGTTACGTATTTGTACGCATAACGAGTATTAATTTTAATTTGAAATTCTTCTTACGAAATTGTCTTTTGGGGTATTTATTAATTTAATTTTGGCTTATTTAAAAATATGGTGTTTATACCCTTTAACTGTGTAACTTGTGTCGACGATATTTAATTAAATACCTTTTTACAACAGATGTTACTCATCTGAATGCCTGCGATTATCCGAATTAAACAGATTTATGGTAAAGTGTGCTAGTCGGACATTATTGTACTGTGTAAAACAACAAATTAGTAATAACAATATTAGAACATAATAACTCTTGAAACCAGGACGATTATACAAAAGAAGAAGCGCTTACCGGAGAAAACGGGCTTGGAAAAATGTTGCAAAATTCATACAAATCGATGTACCGACCCAATTTTTACGAGAGTACGTGCCTTCGGTGCAACGACACCGTTTATCAAGTGGACCGCGTTGGACCGTTAAAAGATTTCACATTCTTTCACAGTGGTTGTTTCAAGTGCGCCACCTGCGGCACCAAGCTTACCCTCAAAACCTATTACAACAATCAACACCGACAGGAAGATAAGGAGGTATATTGTAGCAGCCACGTGCCGAAAATTGGTCCCGGTCACTTGGATGGTTCTTCAGTTGGGATTAGATCCGCATTGAATGTACCTAAATCGTCAAACTTTGTCAACGAACAGATAAGAGGTCCAGGTAGAGGGTCATTTGACGCTGAAGGTATTTATATTATTATACTTAATATTCGTTTTCTTGGTTAAGTGTGCGTTAAAATCGATTTGAAATCATAAATTTATGCTCATAATGAGTTTAACATTGTATGAAAACTGATTCCAAATAGTAGAATTTTGGAAACCAATATCTTCGGTTCGAGATTACGCGATAAGAGATAATATCATTTTGAAAGAGTCGGTAATTCGTATTATCATATAATGTTTATCACTGTATTTCTTTTTGTAGTTAACTGAATTTAATCGGACATTTGCACGCCGTAAATCATTTCTAAATATACTAGTAGGGATGCTTCCTTGAATATTTCAAATGTTGTCAGAGTGGTAATGATAATCAAACGTCATTAAAAAAATGAAAGAAATCGGTAAGATGTAAAATAACCAACCACGTTTTTACAAAAAACAAAACATACTTAACTATAGTATATGGTGGAAAAAAATAAACGATACAAAAAACATATAAGTTGTACACCTATTAAGGTGAACTTGGCACAAAAAGTCGTCATAATGGTCTGCTTCAATGATGACTGACTTCCTCTTTATGGCAGGTAGGTCTCTGATCCTTTTGAGCTGCAATAGCTTGTTGTGACCGGATTCTTCTTGCCGTTCGAACCACCGGAATGCCAAATCCAATGCCTAAAAACCATCGCCATTTGTATCACTATCCTTTGTGTGATCGTTGTCATGTAACAATTCATAAACAATTTCGTCGTCTCCCACCGTCCGATCCCTTGGATCACCACTATCCACAAGTAGCCAGTCATTCACGTTCTCTTCATCACAATCAGGGAGAACACCAACATTGCTCAACGCCTCTAACATTTTCGGGTTCATTGTCATGTTTGTCGACTTGTATTTCATCTTTACATGGTTTCAGTAGCTTATTCCACGATTCATGCAAGGTGCTGCTTTTCACTCCATTTCATGCTTCGACCAAGCACTCTTTTAAATCGATTCTTTTATATGTAGAAATAATTGTTTCTTCGTCATTTTTATTCCCCAAAAGTAGACGACGCATGAACTGTTGTCGGTATTGTTTCTTCAATGTTTCGATGACGCTCTGATCCATAAGTTGAATTAAAGAAGTTACATTAGGGAAAGAAAACTTCACCTCGAACATATCATTGACCTTATTCAAAGATTAGAGTGATGGATGTGACGGGAGCATTGTCCAATAGGAGTAGTGGATTCCCTTTTTACCGCGATGCTGATAATTTTTTTACTTCATGAATGAAACTGTGTTCAAATCATTTCGTGAACGAATCATCCACGCCCTTTTTGGCTTGTGTACATTAACAGAACTTTCACATTTTTAAAATAAATAAACAAAAGCTTTAATTACATCTAGTTTCCTTGAAATAGGCAATAAAGTAAAATATCTTAATAACAGCCATCCACTGGCAATGTAGAAATGACCCCTGCATACAGGGTTTTGTTGAGTATGCAATAGAAACAAAACACGATACTAAAAGGACAAAAGAAACCCGACTCATATTCTGATTTCTTAAAAATCAGTTCATGTTGACCTGGTTTTGTGTTTTAAGTGTATATTTATAAGCATCAGCTTCCCATTTTATTAAAAGTTCTGGAATACTGACTTCGAGCCGTTTCGATGTTACTGGAATATAAAAATATTTTTCCGAATTTAATACCTTTATTCAAAGCGGTTATAGTGGGGAATTAATTCCACCTTCACCATATTGCCATATTTCTTCTATATAGTCCATTGTCAAATCCGTATTTCCTGTTCAAACATTATCTTAGCTTTTCGAGTACATTGTACTGAGAATTTAGATAATTATATTAAGAAGATTGCACCGGCGTAGCTGTTAATTAACGATATCATAGAAACCATGAATTATAACAAATTATATTTACAAGATTTTAGAAATATTTGACATAAATTGAATATAAGTACCTATTGTGCTGTGTGTGTGCCAGTATGTAAGTGGACCTCCTCTTAAATTCTTTCTTCAGTGCAGCTCTATTTTCTATGGATTCTCTCTCTTAAATTCTTTCTTCTTCGGTGTGGTGAAGCTCTTTTATTTAATGTTGCTTCCTTTAAAACCCTTCTGGTTCAAATATAGTTGAAACTTCTTTTACATTATTATACAGAAAGACCCATTAAAACATACATATTTTGGATGAATATTAACCACAGCGTGATAAATAATTTTTGTTGATAACATACATATCTAAACGTACCAATATGTTACCCAAGACGTAGCTACATACTGAGGAATTATCTGAATCTCATTCATATTCTCTATTATTCTTGGTTTTGCTTGTTTGTTTTATTTTTTCTCCACAAATTGTCTAAATTCTGTCTTTGCGCCGTATTACATTTAGTAGGGTCGGAATCAGAATTGTCTAGCTTAGAATTAGCAAAAGAGTTCCTTAACTTATGTGCAACCAAATTAACCGCCTTCTTATAAATTCAGTTACTTCATAGTCTGTATAAAAACTGATGTCATTTAACGAATGAAATTTGCATGGGCGCCGGATATGTGGGTATGATTTTCAACTTCGTTATAACACATTTGTTTACTGGTAGGTGAGCGGTATTACCTACGACCAAAGAAAATAGTCCTTCGTTTTGACCTTGTTGCGGATATTTTACAAATGAACGAAGGTGGTGCGGTACAAAAAGTGAAAAAAATGAATAAAACGTAAACAACAAATCGCAAATATTTCAGCATTATAATTCGTTTTACATACGTGTAAATACAAACTCGCGTTTATATTAGTAGCGTTAGAATGCATTCTTAAACCTTAATTGAAAAACTGGATTAGCTTGTTTATAAAAATTACTTTGCCGTCTGATGTTCAATATACATACTCGTATATGTTTGAACATGTCATGTGTAGGTATCTACAATAGATTTGATCAAATTGGTGGTAACATTGGTCATTTATACTGTTAAATTTGCTTTGGAACAGGTACTAGCTGTTATAACAAGCCACTTCTATTACACTTTTATTAAAATGATCATTTAACAGTTTCGTTTACCCTAGTAAAGCTATTTTCTACACTCCTTTATTACAATTTGTAGTATATTGTTACAAGCAGACTTGGCTACATATCCACACACGTCACACCATAACTATCTGATGTGTCACCTTTGACACCAATTTTATGTGGGACTTAACGCAATACAATTTTCTAAAATCGTTCTTTGGGTTGGTCCGCCTCTAATACCACTTTTAATTAAAACAACTTTATTGTTATGTAACTGCAACAGATAGCTATTTAATTTCAATTAAATAGAAAACTCGATACGTTGAAACAAAATATTTACCACATCATTTGTTTGTTTACTTCGTTCATTGAGGAGCAAGAGAACACCCTTAGACATCTGCTGTTGTAAATATAGTATAAGATTCGCTGGTACTAATTTGATGCTACACATTTTCACTTCCAAAATAAGGTAAAAACTTCTAACCGAAGAAAGAAGATCTTTCTAGACAATGCCGACACGTTAAACAGCCTGCAGTTAGATAAATAAGTAAATCGAATTTAAGGCGGCCAACGAAAACCAAATGGTTTTGATTGAACTCTTCTAGTCGGCCTAAAATGGGTTGATACCAAAATCAAGGTATCAGCCTAAATACCACCGAGAAGTGATTATTGAAGATATTAATAAATCAGAAATATAATTATTTTGGAGAAAATCGATTAAGATCTTCAAAAAACGCTTTAGAGTAAAAGAAATGGTTAAAATGTAATTCATAAATTGTATTAACCTTTTTTACTGGCTTACTTCCCTTTGCGTAAATACTCATCTCTTGTAATAAGTTTCCTGGGATTAAAAGCTATAAACTTTAAAAGAAAAGGTAGTGTTGAGTTATGGAAAATAATTTTTCACTGCCAGAAACAAATTTAGCACGTGCTGGTTCTCTTCTAAGGATTGCAACTCCACGAGACAGAGTTTGTACGGCAAGGTCGATTTATAAGAATTACTTATTAAGTTCACAACAGAACATGTCGATAAAATTAAAATATCGGCAAATAAATGCATTCCAATAGAAGGATTTTAAGAATTAAATGTATAACCACAACGCTCACGGAAACTATATAACCTCCTGGTTGAGAGCTAAAATATCATCAACAAAGAATGAAAATCAGTAAAATTATTGGAAAAGGTGAAAAATGGTGAACAAAATTTGTGTCTTATCATAGAAACGCAATTTGAGAGAATTAGAGCGCTTTTTTAATTCAGAAGGATTTTCAGGATAGTAATGAAATCAATCAATGATGAGATGGGATCAGGCAAAGGCGTGACTATGAAACTGAGCCCCTACGTACATGGTTGTATTTCAAATTGAAAAAATATTCACATCTATCTGCTCACGATAATATTGTACCTTTTCTATTATAATTTTCAATATAATTCAAAACCCAAAAAGTTCAATATATGTTAAGGCATATCAGAGATGTGTTGGTGATTTTAACTAAACAATAAAATTAATTTGTAGCGTATGCATGGATTCTAAAACATACACGGACATTAAGTAGTATTTTCTTGGCAAATGTAGAATCATTTCAATCTTAATCAATTCAATTTTAAAGTCTGGACAAAATTTCCCATTGTAACATCAAGGATGGGATTACAAGATTTGTAGGAATCAGCTTACAACTGAAGTTGCCTCATATTTCTATTGTATATGGTTTAGATGCTAGAACTTAACAAACCAATTGAAATTATTTTCTACATTTTCTCGCAACTTCCCGGAAGGTATTTTTCACAAGCTTTGTCAGGAATCCGAAGATTGGATTATTGATATATGGTCGTTTTAGCAAATAGTTGTTCCTTACTAATGGTGGGAGCAGATTAATGTGAGATATTATTGAAGTCAGAAGAGGCAAGGAACGTCATCATTGTCAAGGTAGAGTTAAGTCTAAGGACATTGATTAAAAAAGTAATATATGGGCACAGTCAGTTGCAACGAATGCTGATGTGCACTAGTTGAATTGTAGTAGTATAAAGTATGCCATAGACCGTTTATAAGTGCCTAATTTTCTTAAAATGAGTTTTCTGAAATGTACAAAATAGTGGATATGGAAGTATAAGAACATGCCGATTTTTATTTTGTATTTTGCGCTGTGGTTTTTTAATGCAACAATCTGTATATTGTTTCATTTTTTGCTTCTACTTTTAAATCTCAGTTCAAAGATATATCACACTTGACATGTCAAGTATTTAGAGACGTTTTATACATTTTTATACATGAGAGTAAGGTGTTTTAAAATTTGGATAATGGTCTGGATTTCCAAAAAAACTAAAGAATCTAATGTTCAAACATTGCACATATTCTTAGGAAAAGGTGGAAAGCGCTCTAAAGATATTACTATTAAGATATTGAAGCGATGTTAAGTTCTTAATTGTTTGAAAAACAATAAACAAACAGCATAACCGCCGTTTCAAAGCTTATTTATTTTAGTACAGAAATTATCCTCACCCCAACTTATTTAACACGACAATTACTTTTGATCTTTTGATGCTTTTTAAATAATTACGAACTTGTATTTACCTTTGTTAAATATCTTTAATAGTTTTCGAGATATTTGAATAAATATGGTGTAGAAGTGGTCATAGTTTGTTTAGAGCAGGAATGTTCAGACCTGTACTGTCAGCGATTTATCGCAAAAAAGTGGCGGTAAGCAATCGACCAAAAAGGAAAGCCCGTTTTACATTATCATATTAAATTGTACGTAAAAATTGAATACTATTTTATAGTACAATATAAAACACTGCACTATTTTTCTGTGCAAAATCATTGTATGAAATTAGAACCTGTCCTATTTTCATACTAAATGTTTGACTTGCGCTTGCTCACTAGTCTCCATTGCACGTATTCCAATCTAACCTCATTTTCTTATGTTTACGTCTTGTACAGTCCTGTTACAGTATAAAATAAACGTGGGTTTATACATTATACTGTAGTCGTGTCAGCAAATGTTTTTATTGAGCGTTTTACTAAAAGTATTAGTCTTATTAGCTAAGCATAAAATTAACCTTTTTTGAGGTTATGAGAAATATTTGTAAATACTGTGTGATACTGGTGTACAATTTGAAATAAGGATGTAGTATGGTACAGAATCATAAACAGAATTTTTGTACAAGTTCATAATACATATATGTAATAGCCCTGACGAATGATGGAGTTTAAATTCATACAATAATCTTGTACTAAAGAGTGGTAAAGCGTTTTACATTGTACTATAAAATAGTATTCAATTGTTTGGTACAATTTAATATGATGTGAAACGGGCGTAAAGGAAGGAAGGGTAGAACGGAAGTCTAACATGAAAGGGGGTGAGCGTGTCGCCTGTACAACCTATGTATGGATTTTTGGTTACTGGCCAATTAAATTTTGAATTCTACTAGTAGGTAGAAAAAATACAACGCAATTGAAAATATATTTTTATTGACATTCCATCTATACGTATATAATAATGATGATAATGATTTGTATATCTATGTCACTAATACATATTAACTTTGAATGCCGATGAATGGCAATGCATGTCGTCCACATACTTTCCATAGGATGGCACGTAATTACTGACTGACAATCGCAAACATGATGACAGATGAAATGTCACATCTGTTAAGAAAGCTAAATCACACAGTCATTTTTCATGTTTAAGTATCTCGGTGGTATCATCTCATTCATGTAGAAAAGACATTATTGGGGGCAATAATTTTTGAAATCTGTCATAGTTTTAATCCAAGGTTTAATATGCCTCTCTTGTAATTCATACGTTCAAGATGAATAGATTTAATAACTGTTCCGGATCACAATTTCCATTGATTTCAAATTGGTTCTGCGCAATAATATCTTTCGTTCCTTTCGTTACCAAATTTTCAACAATGTTTTGTTTTGTTAGTTCTTGAGGCTGCTACATGAGTACATCAGTAATTGTATTGAAATTTTAAACTATCAGTATACTAAAACTAGGTCGCAAAAGAACGTCGGCTTCTCCACTCAGTACAAAGGATTATTTGATCATTCAAGACTGCTGAAGCTACTATTTTAATCTGTTGAAACTGTCTGTGGCTTGTGCCAAGACCCGTAGTGCTGCTAAATTGAAATCTTGTCTTTTATTTTGACCTAAAAGTTGTAGTGACAGTCCGCAATTGTTTTAAAAATGTATTGTATGTAGATGTTTTGAAAATATAAGAGAATCGTTAATTTTTATTATAGGCCCCACAAATTCTAAATTTTTGCAAATTCAAATCTTGGGATCCACTCGTCTTACATCCCTCTCAATCTCTTTGTATAGAAGCTATAATGAAAATAGCGTTTAGCTAGTCTTCAAAATTCTGAATTGAATAATTTGATGGAAACCATATTTAAAGCATAATTCTTAACAATGCATCAATACTTAAGGTACAAATTAAGTTTAATAAATTAGTTTTAATTTTTGGAGATAAGTATGCCAATTAATTAAACTTATACCTTGTTTCCAGCTCCGAACGTAAAAACGCATCTAAATGGCAGTTCCTACCTTCAATCTTCTCCTCCGGGTGATAGACATACCTCATCACACTACAGTCCAAACTCGTACCCACCAAACAATCACAGTGATTCTCCCGGTTATCAATATGGAAGGTTCGATGCTAGTGCTTTGCACATAGCACATGCTCTGAGACAGACGGAAATTCAAAAGCTTACCGAACGCATAGGGAGAAACCCATAGACTGTTATTTGGTAAGTAATAATAAAAGCATTGATTAACTACGTGTCAAGAAAAACAATCATAATAATCCACTAGATAACATCGTTTTCATCCTGTCCACACCAATTTTTACACCTCTAAACACATACTTTGACCACTAATTTGGCATCCTTTGTGAACCAAAGCGAATTTTCAGATGCACTCTCTTGAGATAGTATTGACCAAGGTTACGATTGACACTATTTGTATATTCTGTTGCTTAAGATATAAGGTTATACTATGTTAATCTGCTGGCTGCTTTCCTTGGTAAAATTGGGAAAACTTACAGTTAAAAATTTATTCAAATGAAATGGTCTTTATCCAATATGAATACTTCCGAATATGTATTTTGACAGCTACGTCAAAGAGAATTCACACGCAGGAGACTTTATTTAACATTTGCTTTGAAGAACGTATAGCAGTTCCACTTTCAGAAGTACATATTACGTCATATCAACCTGCGCGAACAAAATGACAGCGACAAGTAGAGAAATGAACAAAGAAATATGCAATTTAGTTTATTGCGTCGATGACGCACTATGTACTTCTGAAAGTGTGGCTGCTGTAATTCACAACTGACGCTAAATACCTTAAGTTTGCTTTAGCGTCGGCTGTGAAATGAAGTTATTATTAAAAGCTTATCTGCAACGTTTTCTTGTCGTTGATATTTGTTGTCCATTGAGGATGACAATTCTCAATATACGTATGTATTTGTAAGTGTTTAAATCGATGTGGTAAGAGCAAGAACTATTTTAGTACTTTCAGTAGTTTCAGTCTCTAGTCAAATACAATATAATAGTAAGATTTATCATGTAATAACAAAAACAGCTAACAGTTAAAGGAATGCTTATATCGAAAGTTACCACTAAGTTCTAATTTGTTCTATTTAAATTTATAACGCCAAGAAAAAAATCTGTAGATTAATTTATTTTCAAATATATAATATTGTAAGGGTCAAGATTCTACCAAATTGTTCATAATATGCAGATATTAGCAGTTCTTCGACTAAACACCTGCGCTTAGTTCAGCTATAATAGTTGTAGTTGTAGTGTCAAGAATTATTACTTATAATGTAACATAAAAATTTATAATTGAAATAAAATAGAGCAAACTATTATTTTGCATACATATTAATTCATTTCAGAAATTAATTGGGCCTCCATTTGAAGTAATGCATGGACAAATATCTCGCATTTGTTGATTTGCATAGTCATTGTTTATGTAAATAGTAGCTATAGAAAGAAGGATCAGTTACAACAAATTCATTCAACTGCTTGAATTTTCTATTCTGCTAGTTCCAATAGCGTGTCAGGAGTGTCGTTCCAGAGGATTACAGTGACGTGTGCCCGAAATCCGTGAATAAATACTTCATGACATTATTTGTTTGACGAGTGTTTGAATCCAGTTGCTTTCAAACTAGTTTCAAACCGATTAGTATTAAGGGTACCTTCTATACTCTTCTCCTAATACGATGAAATCGTACTTTTTTACGCCAAAAGTTTCATCATCCTGCATATTAAGACATCAACGTTTCTTTACTTATTTTGTTGCTGGAGATTATAATTTATCTGTTTGTTCATTTCGATTTTAGCATAATGAAATATAATCTATAATATTTCTGCAGGATGTGTGTATGTATGTGTTTACACACCTATGTCCTCGTGACATAATATATAGTGTACAAGTGTTAGTTTTCCAAATAATATACGTAATGTAATAAGAGTTATTATTATAAATGCACGTAAATAGAACGGAGGATGACATACATAAATTTTCATATTTATGTGTAATAAATTTACATCATTCTTTCATCAAAATCTTAATAAAACCACGCTAACAGTGGATAAAATCACATACCAATGCACTAATTGCAAAACAAAATAATAAATATTTGCTATTACGTAAGACTTTCAAGATCTCTGTAGCATTTATGAATTTAGTACCTCTGCTTAGCCTTGAATATATTGAATTTGTATGTTAAGCATCGTCACTGGTACCTGCTTTACAATGTCACATTGTTATGAACGATTCATATCCACACAGTTGAATTGCTACAGCATCTTTACGGTGCTTCAAAGCATAACAATGATATATCTTTTATAATAATTTTTTATCATACTAATTTAAGACATTACAGAAGTCGAATCATTTGTTTCGACTACAATATGTTATAATTAAACCAATAAGTTTATGAAATACACTGATTTTACCTTACCCGACTTGTACGAATCTCACATATTCTCTACTTAAAAATTAAAGAATACCTAAAAGATATTATAAAGATATTATATTATAAAATATAATAAGCATTTATGAAAACATTGGCTTGAGGCACTGTACGTACACACATGAATTTCGTAATTGAAGGGACAGTTATCTGAAAGACAACTACTGTCTGTACACAAGGGTCGATGGTTATTGAGTTTCTTCATTCTATTATAAAAGATATATCATTGTAGAAAAATATATAACTATGCTAGTTCGTTCTTCTTGTATTCCCACTTTTCTAAATTTGTTATACAGTATCGTTTTCTACGTAAAACCGACATCAATTTTGATACATAGAAAAAGCAATAGGGGTATGGGGTATCCCTTAATATACTTCAAATTATATTTTAAAAAACAGATATCTGTTATAGTTTTTCAGATATTTACAAAAAGAGCGTGTTGTTCTTATACCACTGCACTCTTTCGGTTTGTACAGTTTCATCGATATCTGAATTTTCGGGTTATTAGTGTTCCCTTGTAAGTAGGTTTTTAGGTAAACGCTTTTTACATTAAAAAAATATGATCTAAACAAACTATACACTACTACCAACTATAAACACTACGAAAGTAATCAAAATACGTATGTCGCACGCATTATTTTTCTCTAACCACATACATATTTGAAACATTGTCCGAATAAGGTTCGGTTATTTCTTCTAGCTCAGATTTCATTCATATGACATCATCCCTTGTCAGTATGAATACGTTTGTCCCTTTTAAGCTAAAATTCAACAGACCGTAGCACGAATCCATTCATTTTTAATTTTAAATGGTGTGGGTTTATTTAACGTAGTTTTTTCTCCTTTTCCATTTATGAATTGCAAAACACATTGAATTAGAGGGGAACGCAACAGATTCCATAAGATTACGTGACGTATGATGACGTATTCTACAGGTGAAAGACAGCAGTTGCTTCCATTGTAGGTAATTTCTTAATGACAATGTATTAAAAGAAGGCGATCGTAGGCGAACACGAAGGTGTGTGAGCATAAACGTAAAGCCGAGAACAACCTCTAGAAATAGAAAGAAATCTATATGTGATATATGCATGTACATATATCTAAAACAGTTATCGTTCTCGAAAAGTGACAAGTTCAAGTAACTTTAGAAAATTAATTATAACATATAAAGTTAGGTTTTACACAACAAGGAAATATTTGTCGGTTGTCATTGGTAGTTTGCAATATTAATTAGAAATCGTATAGTCTATTGAATATATTTTAGAATTGGTATTTTGCTGGACAACCACAAATAATAGGTTGAGTGAAATTGACAAATTAGTTTATTATTATTTCTACCATCATGATTTACGTATTCATCGCATTTTAGTACAAGTTTTTGCAAGAACTAACGAGCTAGTATTAATTTTCCTGTATTGTACGTTATTACCGTAACTAATAAATGTTAGTACCAAAAAAGAAAACATTAACGTTTAGGTACTTAGATCTGTAACACTTTCGTAATTTTAATCTCGATTATGATGCCTTCAAACATCGGTGATATGTTACTATTCATCAATTTGGAAAAACAATTGCATTTGCAAACAGAAACCTGAGGATATACCTACTCATTGTAAGTTAACTCAGGATGTATTCGATGATATTCTAGTTAGTTAGTTAGTATGATCCGTAGCCCCCGCAAGTCCGTGCTAAAATTTGCAAGCCAGATAACTACTGAAATTTCTTCTTATTTATTTAAAGTTCGCACAAAAATATTACTTTTAGGAGTTGCTATGGGCAAATATAAGCTTGTTCAACAATTAAATACACTTTCCCGCTGGTTTAATGAGCATATAAATAATAATGCCACACTGGATATGACTTTCGTTGGTGATGGGGCGTGGTTCCATTTATCTGGCTATGTCTATTCACAAATTTATAGAAGATGGAGTACAGAATATACACAAAAACAGACTCCACAACTTAGAATAGGAAGCAAAAGATAGCTCAAACTATCCACGAGAAATTAATCAAGCCATGTAGAAGTCACGCAGATAATATTAAGAGAAGCATCAGAACAAAAAATGAAGTCAATTTCTCTTTCAAATAACACGATCAAGCGTAGAAGTGGTAATATTGTTTAAGACATACAATCACAAATTATGAATACACTTATCTTCTCATCGTTAACTGTGAACAGTTAGTTGTTTATATTCGATACGTCAGCAAATTGAAGATGAGATTTTATACTCCCAATCTTTGACAGCAAGCACTAAATTCAACGATTTATTTGATTCGATATCTGTCCTCATAGAAAAAAGTAGTTTGCATTGAAATACTAATAATAACAATTGGTGCGCCCGCAATGATAGATGTACGATCAGGCTTAGCTCAGAAACAACGGAAAAGAATCCCACCCTGCTTAGCACCACTTGTGTTATTCATCGACCACCTTTGGTTTCAAAAACATTGCCGCAGGATTTAGCCCAGATGCGTGGATCTCGATTCTGATCACAGAGTTCTTCTTTTCCACACAATTACGCTGGCTGTCTAAGGAGTTGAAAGAAGAGGTCATCCTCTTTATTGAGTTAAATAAAAAACTAACAAACAAATGTTCAACAATGAACAATTTCAACGAAGGTTGACCTATCTGGCTGATATATTTGAGGCCTTGAATCAGCTAAACTTGAAGGTTCAGGATTTTATATCAAAGCTTCAACTTTGGACTCAAAAGGCGACTGCTGAAAATGTATTATCTTCTTCTCGACTACAGAAAACGATTGAAAATCAAATACTGGACGAAAAGTTGAAAACTGATATAGTATCTCATTTGCAAGTATTGGTACACAAATTTTAACATTAAACGGAAATCATCAATATGTCATATGACTAGAAATCCAGTTGTGGTCGATGTCTTACAACTATCAGAAGAAGTTCAGGAAGAATTTCTAGAAATAAAGGCCGATTCGACCAAGATAGGTGACTTCCATCTCTTGACATTGGAGAAGCTTAGGATAAAACGTTTTCTTGTCAATCCAAATGTTATCTCGCTTGCTTTTCGAATACTTGTACCGTTTTCCTTGACTTACGTGAGACAGGTTTTCAGCTTTGGTTCAAATCAAAACTAAGCAGAGAAATCGCCTTGCCGTCGATAGCGATTTGACAATAACTCTGGCTTAGACTAAACTTAGAATCGAGCAGCTTGTTCGGAACATGTAAGCGCAAGCATCGCATTAATATAATTATTAAATACCTATAGTACTTAATTATTTTTAGGGGCGAACACTAAAGTTTTAAATAGGACCAAAGTTCATTTGTATTACTTATTTTATTAAATTATGGTTGTAATTGAGAAATAAATGTTGTTAATAAATGATGTTTGTTTTTTTTTTTAATTATGACAACATACAAAAGTTTCAAGGATAGCATAAAAAATTATAATCCGGTGTTGCTCGAAGCAAAAACGATTGGGAAACCCTGACCTAGCAGAAGGAAATTAATAACATTAGTTAAAATTTGAAGTAAATTTGAGTAAATATTTTGCTTGCAAAATAATGGAAGCCATTTTCAGTACTCTCTGTAAATTTAAATGGATAGAGTTATAAAAACGAAATATATATGCAAGATTTATTTTACAGAAATTTTCTGAAAACATTTTGTGTGAGTATACAAGATAGAACTTTTTAAATAAATAATCCATTTTACATGAAATACGTTGTTCCTATTTGAATTACAAGAAACAAGTAATATGAATCACTTTTAGTGTACGTTACATCGAAATGACACCAGTATTTCATATTTTGATAGGAAATAATTTGGAACGAACGTTTTTTTTTGTATGGGCATAAGGCGTTTATTAGCTGCATTCTACTTTAAATATATATATTTTTCGTTTAAGTACACTTTCTGCTATTGCGACCAATTTCTGGCATCTTTATATTAATTGTTGTTTTGTTCTGGTACTACCAGAATTTTATTAAACCTTCTAACTAAACTAACTAAACTAATAATGCCGCTTCATTTTATTATTACCACCGTGTTAGTCAAAATGGCGAACAATTAGTCTTCCCCTCTAAGCGTGAATTTGTTTGGAATTTTATTGAGATCATGCTGTTATGTCTAGTTTTGTTCCTGGTATGTTCTGCAGTAGTTTTTGTTACATTTATTAATTTCTCTGAGATTTCACAAGATTGTCTTATATAATTTCTTTATAGTGACTCTTTTATTACAATTACAATACATCAATATTCTTTGGAATGTGAATTGTGAATCATTTTGTTCATTGCGTTTTCAGTTTTATGAAAATTATGGGTACTCACTATTTTTAAGTTAAATGGATAGATATAGATGCAATAAAAGTACTAAAAATGTGGGGGAGTCAAGCAGCGATAAATTAGTAAACATTTAAAAATGCAAAGTTCCATTTATGTTGTACATATATTCTAACAATGAAATGTAAACCATTTTATTTGTTATAGTATTACATAGAGGAAAGGAGACGTCATTAACAATTAGCTGCCACTATCACAATCTGATCTTTTATTATAATAACAGATTCTTATTTATTCTTTCTTACCTTTACCGTTTGTACAACTTCAATTTGTGAATACCAAAACGTTGATGTTTATTTGGTTACGGACTAGAAATTCCATGTACCCGGAGGTTGGGTAACATACATATCCTAAAATACTACCGGGCAAATGCAAAGAAAATTCTAGACCTTCTTGTTTGTGAATGCATAAACGTAGGTTGGAAGGTCGAATTCGGAATTTTCGCCTACAAACTCTTCAGGTCTGCTCGTACATAAGCGCCACATAAACGCATATCATATTTTAGAGTATTTGTATGGTTTTTGTATACAGTAGACCCTCCCATAACTCGAATTTCTTCCCAAGTCGAATACTTCAGTTGACTGAAACGCTAGCATACAATTTTGTTTTAAAATGCAACTCCATAACTCAATTTCTTTAAATTGAACTCTCCTTAAATCTAATCATATTTTTGGCACTTGCATTCAAAGTACATGTATGTTATTAAATAAAAATTGGACTTATTGGTGCGACTATATACAGAAATTGTAAAGGATTTTTTTAATTTGCTATAAAACCTTCATAAATTTGGGAAAAATAAAACTGATACATTGTAAGCAAGTCCATTTTAGGTGAATTCGACTGTATTTCAAACTCATACGTTTAACCTAACTTTCTAGAACATATTTAACGATTTTTCTGTTACTATCGCGAGGATATAAGCCTTGCCCACATTTTTTATTTAATTCACGAAAATTTTCTGTCCTACTACAATTTATTTTGGTACTTTACATGTTAATGACAATTACCACATATACCATTCAGATTTTGCGGCAGTACCAAAATAAGACATTATGGGTTTTACAATCATCTTTGTGTGAAAAATAATGTTACAACAATTACATTTGTATGACATTAACCCAACTACTTTATTGAGGACCAATTAAATGCGGTGAGGATTTAATTTTACATAAACCGAATGGAATAGTAACAATTTCAATTTCTAAGGAGGAGTCCGACGATTAAGTTTAGGATATCTTTTACTTCGCTGCAGGTTTTACGATTATCAACTTATTTTGTTAGAATTTATATCACAAGATATACTATATATAGACACTAATTTTTACAAACGGTAGCTAGTAGTAGTACAGGTGCAACATTACACAGAGGAAGAGTTTGTTTTCTTTTGCTGATTATTACTCTCATCATGTTTTGAAGTTAACTGTTACTGTTATTTAGATTACCTGCATATTTGTTTGATAATATGCAGCACGTCCATAAAGTAACGAATAAAACTCATTCATTTTCAATAGGTACAACTACAGATACACTACTACAATGAGTACAGCAACTGCAACCACAACTACAACTATGAATTGGAATTACATAATTATGTAATACAGTTAGATATTAGAAACATAAAAGATATATTAACTATAGTCTTAATGCATTCGGAGCAAAAATTGAGGAAAAATGAGTCGAGACTATTGCAATGCAGTGTCATAAACATGCTTTATAACGTAACTGATTAATTATTTTTCTAACAGCAGTACAGTGAATAAACAGTCAACTGTTAAAATTGATGGCAATTATTGTTTTGATCGCAGTTTGACTTTTAGTCAAGGAGATACGTAAGTCAATGCATGAGACAAATAAGTCTTCTTTCTATACAACGTCCTCATTCAAGCTTTTGCAATTTTAAGATTTTGTTTCTTCCTTCCTTTTTGGACCTGCAGCTATCCAGTCTTAAAAAAATTAAGTACATACATACAAACATATGTATGTATAATTGCTTTGTATTTGTATTATGTAACTCAAGCAGTTTGCAGAATTTTAATTATTGCATAATTCTCTATCAGCATATTAGGCGACATAAAAGACCGTAATTACCTCCGTTTAAACGCTTTTCCTATGTTAAAATTAAAAGTAATTAAAACGATTTTAACAATAATACATTTTTTAAACTAGTTACAGAAGTTATATAAAAAGACTAAGTGAATTCTAATTACTTCCTTATTTATGTATATATATGTTTGTAACATATAAATAGTATTTTATGTAACCGACTCAACTATTACAGTAAGCTGTATACTTCTCTTGATGAACACGTCATATCCTATCCCACAGTTGGATAGGAAACAATAATGGGAATTTCTCAAATTCTTCCTGCAATTTCAATGAATGAAAAGTACACACTTGTATATGCGCATTAATTTATAACGGAAAAAACTCTGACATACATAAATATACAGTACCTATAGTGATTTAACGATAGGTACATACAGTGCTGCTATTTAGAATTGCAATTCTATTTTAATTTAATTAATTTCTTGTTGTAAATTGCCCTTACTTACTCAACTGTAACATGCATATTATCATTTAGTCTTACTTTCTTTTTACTAATCTTCATGTTTCTAAATTTACCATGACTAATAGTAACTAACTAATAGTAGTCGATAAAATTAAATTGTAAGTTTAATGTCATTAAAATACAACTTGCCACTTGCATGTAGGTATACGTTTGTGCCGGGTACATGCTATGACGACAATATAAACATATACATGAGGAAATTGATTAACATTATTGAGAGTAAAAGAAAATCCAAAATATAAAGAAATATGATCCCAAAACCCGTCGCCTTAGAAAAGTCGCTGTACAGGATACCATTATTTAACACAGACAAAACATTGACTTGGTTTTAGCTGCTGTTAAATTAAGTTGTAAAATTAAACAAGATTTTATGCGTAAATAAATATTTTTCGTAACTGCTTATACTTGGTTTGAAATTAAACTTTCGTTATAGCGATGGTTTTTCTAGTTTTTTGATTTACGTTAGACAAACATTATTAACATACAAGGCACTATATATAATTTAGTTTCTCTTGCATTTTCACTTGCATCGTGAAGTCATCATATTAGCATTTTGATTTTATTCTGGGGTTGTGTTATCTTATTCTATTCTTCTATTATCTTATGCTATATTTCTTTCGTGTGTATTGAAAGAACATTTTCAGCGAAAATTACGGCAAGTATTAGCATAAAGTGAAAATACGGAAAACCGTGTTTCTTGGGTCTTTTTTGTATAATCTTTACTCGTAAATATCTCGAAAATTAGAGTCAACTTCGCAAAACGGTCGACAGCGTTGGATTCAGCGTACCCGAATTGTGTTTTCTACCTAGGACCCATCAATGTTGTACTTTTAGACTAGCACAGTGTAATCTGTAAGATTTTATCGAATTGTACTTGTATTTGCTTCCCATTTTCGTCTGATGATTCTCTTTCACGAGTTGAAGCATCGCAATGCATTGACCAGGTTCATTATCGATTGAAATGACAAATTTGTATGAAAGACGACATGCGACAACTTCAGGGCCCAACTTCAGAACCCGTAGTCTACTCATCCTATGAAAGTAGGTGTACGTGGGATTTATTTCCTGCGGTAATGACAAGCGCCTGATGCGTTATTGTTGGACACACTACCTCTCATTCTGTAGGCGTTGACTGAAAGTTGATAATTCTTATTAAGTCGCTCTCAGAATACCCCCTGGGTTGTAAAAATGTGCCTATTACTACAGGATTTGTATAAAAAATATGTCGAATGTCAATGTACTTACAAAGTGCAGTTGGTGCAAGGATTATCAGATGACCATGATCGAAGAATTTAATTCTGTAAGCAAATATGTATTTACGTGAACTGCAAAATGGAAGTCTTTCATTGAAGAAATTTTTTTGTCGAAACAACATTCTCTCTAATTGGTACCATCAATAGAAAAAATTATTGATCAATAACGAATCCGAATTGAATGCAAGAGGTTCACATGTAGCATGTGTAAACACGAATTGCCGGTGATCGAATTCTGGTACTTTATTGTAGGGTATTTCTACATTTTGACAAAATGTATTTAAAACACAAAAAAGAAGAATTGAGCTACTATTGCAAGTCACGTATTTGTTGATAACGAATTTAACTAGGTGGTAGTAATCATACATGTTTCAACAAGAAATAAGAATAACTTAGCACTGAAGTACATGTTCTTCTATTAAAAATCGCCTCCTCATATCTGTAATACATAACTATACAACAACTTACAATGCTCAGTACTTATCACTTACTGTAAACAAATTACACCTTCATACGAACTGATTGCAAAATGGCTAGCTAACCCAAAAGCATTAACACAAAAACTGATCTCATTGTCATGTCTAATTGAGTAAAACGCGATAAAACCCCAAAGTGATGTTACTGATTATTAAACAAGTACTGTTATACTTTCCCCAGCCACATAAAATATGTAAAGTGTATGTAGACTTTTATTTATTTTATAGAAATCGCAGTAGTAAACTAAAAAAGTTTTTCGGTAACCATAACAATAGAATTAGACAAGAACTAGTTCATTGTATTGACAAGATAACTTAAAATTAAATTATCCAGGAATATATGGAACGTCTATTTTAAAGTTTAAAAGTTAGCATAATTTTCAGGAATGGTGTTTTCAGTGTCGGATCACTTTTATGAAAAGACAAACACTTTGAATATCCCGAAATTATTCCTTCCGTTGTGAACGCACTGTATATTTCAAAACGACGTATTGCAGACTGCCGCAAATTACTTAGACGCTACAATAATGGCAGGCAACTATAATATTCGCTTCCATTAAACAGGCAATCATGCTCATTAGGATTAATACGTGTAATATAAAAGCGTGAGAATTTGTACATGACATTCCAAAATCCTGAGAAAATTTTTATTTGCTTCGAAGAGTTGGTATTGTGAATCTAAATCTAACACGAACATACATACATACGAGGAGTGCCTTATATGTTTTTACAAACAACTTTGTGGCGTTATTGAGATGTGTCATGTGTATTTACGTAAAATTCTACATTTGTTTTTGTGAAGACAGTTGCAGCTTAGGAATTGACCGTCTGACTTACAGTGAGATAGAAACATTCTTAAGCATATCGACGATTGTATTACATTCGATTTTGTATGAGCATTAAGCTGTGAAAAGATCTGTTCGCAATGGATTCCGCATAATTTGACCGAAGCTCCAAAAAAGGCTAGTGCTAATTGATGTAAGGAAATGCTCAAAAATTCGACTGAGGAGCTGTAAAATCCGTGTACAACATCGTAACAAGTACAAAACTTGAATATATTCGTATGAATGGGAAACAAATCACTGCTTTGAGTGTTCCAAGGAGAACTGAATCCCACAAAAGTTGTTGGTGTACACAGCACTAGACTACCAAGAAAATGATCCCTTGTTTCTTGATTGTACTGGATATGTCACAACAATTTCCCCAGGGGATCAACAAACAGTTGGTGCTGAATGGTATACAATAATTTTTTACTAGAAATCATCGACAAAATCAGGAAAAACAACCGAAAATATTGCATTATTCTGCATCATGAAAATGCCAGCCCTCACGCAGCACCTCAAACAATTGATTAATTGGAAGAGAAAAACATCGAATTAATATTCTTAATGTCCGTATTCACCTCATTTATTGCCTAATGATACCATCCTGTTCCAGAATATCAAACAAAAATACGTGGACAGAGATTTTCAGAACCTCAAGAAGCTGTTGAAGACTTCAAAAGTCATGCTTTTTGGGATACTAATTTCAGAGTGGAAAAAATGTGTTGAGCATTGGTTGGAACGCATGCAAAAGCGTATAAATCTTAAAGGCGAATATTTTAAGAGTTTCTTCTATTTTTTTCTTTTCTAGTTTCTAGGACTTAAAAGGCATCCTCGTATTATATTTTTTGTATTCATATTGATTAAATATAACAGATATCTCAATTAAATAATAATGCCTTAATTCTACTACTTGCATCTTTGAAAGTATAAAAATATACCGTTTTTATCAATTTTATATAGTACTAACATACTTCACATTAAGTAGACATAATAACTTAAAGTTAATATCATACAGCACCATGTTGTATTCAACTAGTAATATACAGCATAAATTATTCGTTGCTATTTACATTGCAAATTCCAGTGTTTATTAATGTCCTTTGTAGATATCCCAATAAAATTCTAAGGTGATTAAAATATTTGTTTTTAGTCTACGCAGTAAAATTTAAAGTCAACAAATTTTGCATATTATTCCATTTATATTACTGTTATATTTTTAATCTATTTCAACTTCGGTTTTAATAATGGTTGCAAAACACGTGTCACCGAATTTTATTATCAAACAATTGTGTGGTGAGGAGTTTACCAATGTGATATACTGTCACTAAATTAATTGCTAAAGATAGCTTTAAGTAGCAGCATATAAAATCGTTGAACAGCAACTATTCTTTGTAAAGTTTACTAAAATAGTGTTTACTACTTTCAATAATAGAAATGAAGTTATGATTTACTCATATTTTAGCAAAGTATTTGATCGTATTCAGCCTGCTTAATTCTTTCAGAGAGTAGATTATTTCAGTACATGTAGATACCAAATTGGTAGTACTACTATCTAGTTATCCTGGAAACACATATCATTATGCGGAATGTCAAGGCGCTAAATCAAAAATATTCATGTAGTTGACTGGAATTCCGCAGGGATCAAATTTTGGATGATGCTGTAGCTCAATACGTTTATAAATGACGACGTACTGTTATACGATTACCTGCTATATGCCAACGATAATAACGATTTTATCCTGATATTATTCATCTCTCATCGGGGTGCTAATCAAGTTCATCTACTCAAGAATTTAATTTCAACTCGCTTAGTAGTAGTAGTACAGTTGAGAGTCGATTATCCGAACTAATGTTCTCATGGGTGATTCGGATATTCAAAAATTCGAATAAACAAATTTCACTAAAGAATTTAAAAAGAGAAAAGGAAAATGTAAAATAATCAACCAAAAGTATATTTTATTAATTATAGTACATAGTGGAAAAAATAAACGACACTAAAAACATATAAGTTGTATACCTAAGATGAATTTGGTACAAAAGAAGTCGTAACACTGGTCTGCTCTAGTGACGACTTCCTCTTTATAGCAGCTAGTTCTCCAATTCTTTTGGGCTGCAATAACTGGCTGTGTGCCTCCTCTGTGTGATTGTTGTCACGTAATAATTCGTAAACAATTTCGTCGTCTGTCAGTATCTGATAGCCGGGATCACCACTATCCCCAAATAGCCACTTATTCACGTTCTCTTTATCACAATCAGGAAGAACACCAACGTTGCTCAACGCCTCCAACATTTTCGGTTCGTCAATTTGTATTTAATCTTTAGGTGGTTTCAGTAGCTTATTCCACGATTTATGCGAGGTGCTGTTTTTCAGTCCATTCCATGCTTCGGCCAACATATAACAGCACTCTTCTAAATCGATTTTTTTTGTACTTAGAAATAATTGTTTCTCCGTCATTTTTATCTCCTAAAAGCAGACCACGCATGAACTGCTTTCGGTATAGTTTTTCAAAATATCGATGACGCTCTGGTCCATAGGACGAATTAAAGAAGTTACATTAGGGACAAAAAGATATTACCTCGAACATATCAATAACCTCATTCAAAGATTAAGGTGATGGATGTGACGAAGCATTGTCCAATACGAGTAGCACCTTGCCTTCTTAGCCGCAATGCTGCTGAAATTTCTTTACTTCATGAATGAAACTGTGTTCAAACCATTTCGTGAACAAATCCCTGTTCCTCTACGTGTTTGGGTCGTGTTTATTGACGAACTTTTACATTCTTAAAACAACAGCATGAGCACACACCATGATTGTGACATGCTCCTTGCTGATCTTGTAGGCTGGAGCTGCGGATTCTCTTCGAGATATCAACGACTTAGATGGTAAAGATTTCCAATAGAGGCCCGTTTCGTTAGCATATTCATTCTGTTCAAGACATCTCGCGGTAAAAGAAACCGGTGCTGGGACGTCAACACTTAATTTGTCACCATGAATCTCGATTCGCCGAATCCCATGTCGTAATTTGAAATTTTTCAATCACCCATAACTTGCGATGACTGACGAGTTACCACCAAGCTTCAAGCTTAATTCTACTGCCTTTTTATACAAAATGGTCCCAGATATGGACCGCCCAGAAGTCCGTTTTTGCAGAAACCAAGTGAATGCAGCATCTTCCAACAATTCGGATTTAGGTTTTCCCTAGTTTAACGGTATAAACTGCCCTCCTCACTGTCAGATTAAGTGCATACTTAGTAATTGAATCAGAATTATTTTTTATTCCCGTTATCGTTGATTTACCAACACCGAGCTTGGTAATTAGTACCCGTTTCGCCTTTCTTCAGCCCCGTAATCATTTCCATTTTATCTTTTAATGAAAGCACTATTCATTTCCTTTTTGTCGACATTTTCCAAGTTTCACTTAAACTATGTGATCACAAATTCAATGTACACCTCACAACGAATGATTTGAAGCTGAGAGCCTTGATTGGCAACCGACCGTATGAATGGAAAAGGATTCAGTAAAAACTGTGACAAACAAATTTCACATAATTCTTAGTAAAAGAATATTGATACAGCTAACAACACTCTTTCTAAGAGTTAATTAAGCTTTTTATACGTGAATTGTCTTAGTACTTCACTATACTTTTTTTAATGATTTTCATAAATAAAATTCCCAAAAATGAGGCAATCAAAGGCTAAACCCGTCTTCCTAGTGTACCGCTTTCAAGAAATACTCTGTAAATCTTAGAGTGCTAACGATGCTCGGCCAGAACCGACATTTCTTATAATGTGATATTTTTCCCCGTGAAGCCAGTTCGGATAATTGAAAATTCGGATAATCGACGTTAAACTGTAGTAGGAAATTATTAAGCTAATTGGAGTCATTATCAATGACGTTGCCCTTTAAGAGGACTGAAATCATTATGTTCTCTGGCACAACTGCAAAAACATCTGTATAACAAAATACCATATACTAACAATTTGATTAACTATTTCCGCTTAAATTATATTTACGAGAAAAGAAATATATTCATTATACTAAGAATTGATGCTATGTATTATATTTCACTTCAGTTACTTTCTATTGTTGGCCGGCGTGGTCTAACGGTTAAAGCGTTTCATTGTAAACAAGGGGTAATAATGCGGTTGTCTAATCGTCATGCTCACGACATCTTCACGCATCATTCCAGAATGGATTGGTGCTGTACAACCGGGTGTGAAAGCGATGATACGCGGTCGTTGACTCCCAGCAAGCTCCTTCATGGAGCGTTAGTGCTTTATTGCTATTATTATTATTATTATTATTATTATTATTATTACTTTCTATTGCTAGACATATTAACTAAACAAACTACTTCCCGCTTAAATTAAACATGAGAGTATTGTACTGCTTACGTTTGCTTTCTCACCACAAAATAAAAGAAGAATAGTATATAGTGTACATTAGAACTGTATACATTGATTACTTTCATTTCCTGCTTTTTATATATTTTTATATATGATTTCATTAATTAATTAATTATTAGTAGCGCCCCGGAATATTGTTATATACGTTGTTCTCGAATGGAAATGATTTACACCATTACTCAGATCTTTTGATAGAGCCTTGAATTGTTCATATTGTATTTTTGAAAGTAACCCAAAAATCTATTATTAAGATTGTAAATGGGGGTACGTTAAAAGAAAAGTATTGACTCAGATTTTGCGAGGTCAATAAACTATGTATGTGTAATGTAACAAAGATAGCATATAACTATGTAAAGAATTTTAGTCATCGTCTGAAGTATTCGTTTGTAAGAGTATGGAAATTTTAACCTATTTAACATTTTACTTTAAAAGTACTGAGTAATGTCTAGCAAAGACACTTATGGCTATCTGATTTATGTGTATATATTTTTATTTGTAGTGTGCTGTAGACATAAAAATGTTATCTTGTCCCTCGATAAGTTTTAAGGTTACTCATGAGTTCGCATAACTTAATATAATTTAAACCTAAGCACAAATCCAAAATAGAGAGAATAACAGAACTCAAAAAAGAAACGATTGAAGAACAAAATAAAGCAAACAAAATAGTATTACCGTTGAAGTAAAAATCCGGTTATTATTAATAATAGCTGCCTATTATTTTTGCAGCGACTTGAGTTACAATTGCTTCTACAATTGCAATATCGAAATGCCTGACCTAAGTTTGTTTCCTTGCGAGCACATTCTCTTAGATTATTTAATTCACTGGAGCTTCATTGACTAAAACAAAGTTTCCTTGCAGACAGTAAAATCATTCCTTGTGTACAGTTGTTTCAATATCCCATGTCTTGTTCGTCTTCATTTTCCTTAGAAGTTATAACAGCGCTATTCCTGTCTTACCCCTACCTTGCTCTGGTATTCTTATCCGAAAGCTTTCTCCTACCTTCTCAGTTGAAAATTTCAAGTTCGAAGTACAGAACATTTTTCGCTTGCTTATTTAGTGAATGTTCTGCAGGGCGTCAAGCTCCTTGAATATTTTCTAAGACTCCATCTAGTGCAAGAAAAAGAGTCTTTCTTGTTTTCTTTGCACAGTTCCATTCCATCAATAGTCTTTTCTATTTCTATTTCTAATTATATTGTTCCCCATCAAGTTGGCCAACACTCTTAGTTCTGTTATTGATTGGACCTGCAACAATTGTTACCCCCAAGTTTCCGCTCGAATCACTTCACATTGTACTTCCATATTGCCCTCATCCATATACAATTTGTTTTAATTTTCTTATTTAAAATCCACCGTATGTAATTAAAAATATCGGCCCTGACCCCGTATTTCGAAGGTGCAAATCAAAAACCACTCGGAAACATTACTTTTACTCATTGATTTCTTTATTATAAACGGAAAATGGAAATCAATTCCTGGAGGAGATAAGTTGTTAGAACTTTCAACTTTGAAAAAGATTCAATATGTCCATGGCTTGTTAATGGTAATTCTGGAACAAATTGTAGAAGCTATATAGCTGAACCATTACCGCGGATATTTACAAAGTGTATGATCCTAGTCCGTTAAACTTTTCAAAAACTATTTTGATCTATTAGAAAAGGTGATTCTTCGGGTGTGGGAAACTATTGGCTCCTAGCAATCGCACCAATACTGGCAAAGTTGCTTAAAGTTACCTTGGAAATTATTAATATTGCATGTGTCCTTATCCCATGGCCAATATAGGCGGAGAACGAAAGCGCACAGATGGTTACGCATAGTTGTTAGTTATAGATGAATGATCTTGAGGACATAAACGCATAAATAAACAAATAAATACTTTTATCAAATAATTACTGCAAATACTCCTAATCCCTGGTTTGTGCGCTTCTGTCCCAGTCCCTTTTGGAGGATTAATGTCGTTAGCAACACCGGTCAATCTAAATGGTTTTTATCGTCTACCTAACTCATCTAATCAGCAAACTTCTTTTCGAAAAAAAGGTGAAAATTGTTATTCCAATTTCAGTTGATTTCCCTTTTATAGGCCTTGTGATTTGATTGTACCAAATTGTTACTTATATTAAGGGCCTACGAATTAAATTGAAATGATGAAAATCGTACCTAACAAAATATTAAGAAATAGTACAAATCCATTAATTTCAACAGCCACAGACGGAATACTTGTAGCTCGATAAATCTCTGGCCTTAGGTTAATCATTAATTAACTTTGATGCTTGACATTGCATTCGTGGCCCCTTATACGGGTCTGTATGCTACACTAAATTGATATTCTACATATTTTATTAGTAGTAGATATACCTCCGTAATGCAATAAAATATGTTTTTTGTTGGTTTCTATGTTTATTTATACATTCATATCTAAAACACAGAATTATTATTATAATCAGAGTCAATATCAGGTATTGGCTTAAAGTATAAATGTAAAGTAAAATTGGAGATTTCATCGCTTGGTTAGCATGCAAACCTGAACTATAGGTATGTCTTTTAATCATATAGAAGCAAGAATGTATGACTACGCAATAGCAATAAGACCATTTATGTAGGTTTTCGGTTAACCGTCCCTTATTATATGATGCTACGCGATTTATTATATGTATGTATGAGATTTCAACGCTGGATTAGTATGCAAGCCTGGACTGTAGATATTTCTTTTAATCATATGAAAGCAAGAATGTTGACTCTACGCAATAACAATAAGACTATTTATGTAGATTTTCGGTTAACCTTCCCTTATTATATGATTCTACGCAAATTATTATATGTACGTATGAGATTTCAACGCTGGGGTGACATACAAATCTGGACTATAGATATTTCTTTTAATCATATAAAAGCAAGAATGTTGACTCTACGCAATAACAATAAGACTATTTATGTAGGTTTTCGGTTAACTTTCCCTTATTATATGACGCTACGCGAATTATTATATGTATAGAGTTTTAATGTATACCGAAAGGTTGATGATCCCAATCCTACGTATACTGAAAATTGACGATGCTACTACCGCTTGAGTCCAACAGATTACATTTATGTTAATGTAATGCCGGTGTATGTCGGCGGAGAAAGATTGAATGAAAACTATTTCCGAGTGAAAGCCTTACACTTGTAACAAATGGTTTTTGTTTTTCTGTCGCTATTCACTCTGCACACACATCTCTTTTTCGCGGTGGTTCATCTTCGTACTTGACAATTTATCAATTGTCTTCTTAGTTCAATAATGAAATTTCAACGTCTTTTATACTTCTTATCACAGTCTGTATTCAAGCATTTCCAAATATAGATATGAAAATAATACGTAACAAAGACCAGAATATATTATTCACCATATGTTTACAAGAACGTGCGGCAATAACATAATAAATAAGATATAAGACACTTGAGACGGTTACAATAGCATTTTCTTTTTATTTTCTTTCAACACAGAGTCTATTGTACCCGTGCGGTAGTTCTTATGAGTCTTTTTATACAGCATTTACTATAGAAGTTATTATTTTATTTCAGATATACAAAGAGATACTATGTATGTGAAAAGTCGCAAAATTACTACTTTGATTTGTTTTATTTGATTAAGCTCTTAGAAAACGATTTGGATCCTATGGACCCGGGCGATATACGCAGTGTTAACGCGGTTTCATCATTAGTTATGGTCAAATGGTCTCAAATTATAAACTTCCTACATATGTACATTAAACATCTTAAAAAGATATTTTAAAATATCCCGTGGGAACTACTCTTCGTGATTACTTAACTGACAGAGAAACTATCACAACGATACTATTTTAGTCAGGAAGATGGAATGCTTAGAAAATAATTTAGACTTTTAAGTTTAACTTCGAATAACAATGCTTGAACCCCTACAGAGATATATATACATTTTTTTAAATAAGAGGACGAGCTTTCATAAAACTGGGATACATTTCTCTAAATCATCTCAACAACAAAGACCCTTATTTTTGTGAATATGTGTTCTAATCGCTTTTATTTACAAGTTATATTTCATTAAATATATTTTTAAGGGAAATCACATTGAAGTAAAATAAATTTCCATAAAGAATTTACATGCAAAACAATTTAATTATCTTTACGTACCTAAATAAAAATCGCAATTGGTTCAGACAGTCAAACAAATAACAATTTTTAACTTAAGAATTCCATTAAAGTATATTGCAGTTATAAGCAAGTTGGGCCATATTGGTCTATATTGTCTGATTAATTTTTTCTAAGAAATGCCATTGCTATAGAAATATAACTGTAATTTAAAATTAACTGTAATAGTCATGTATGGCTATACGATATGTTAATATTAATTTCATGTAATCAGTTATATTATACTTTCTTTATCGTTATTAGCTATTGTTAGAGTTAGATAAGTGTTCGTTTGGCCTTAGTGAAATTTTGATTAGTTTTATCACAACTATTTTAGCGTCATGGCAACGATGCCTATAAAATATTAAATGAAACATATAGGTAATTATTTTCCATTGTTATAATCACTTTAAGCAATATCAAAGGAAGGCTGGATAGTTTTTCCAGTATTAAAGGTGCAGGCACGGGTAATTCCACCTTCCTATATTTCGCATAATTATGTGAAAAGTATCGATCCAAGTTTTATGGGTTGTACTACATACGTATGTCTGTTTTAATGTTGTAACACCTGCAAAGCAAGTGCTCTAAGAAAAACTTTCGCAAATTCTCAATTTTTATGTTTCCTTTCGAATGATGACGCGTCGATTCCATTTTCTCTAATCCAACCATAAATAGCGTTTGACTTTTACACGCGCTTATCGGAGGAGATGTGCGCGCTGCCTACCAATATTTAAACTTTCTATCACTTATTAGTGCGTAGTTATTGAACGTTATTGAACGGTAAGCTTATACGCACATCCAGCTACGGTCGCGATTTATAAATAATTTATTTGCCGCATTCGAATAATTTCTGTAAAATTCCATATCTGCGCGCTCTTATTGGTTAATTGTTGCATTAAATTGATATCCATAGCTTGCTTGAAACAAATGCATGTGATAGATACATCACTACTGTTAGTGATGTGTTAAATATTGATTAGTACAGATAAATAATGAAAAGAAGAATATCTTTGGAGTAATTACAATATTAAAAATCTATTTTCTCTCTATAAATGAAATAAATATACCAAATTTACATACATACATATGTGAGGAACAGTATTAAAATATTGCATTTAGCAATATATTATTACACAATGACTAGTTACATTCTTACGTAAATATATATGTAAATATGTACCTATGTAGGTACATATGCTTCTATTCCCAACGTACAAAACGTGATTAGAAATAATAGTCTGTGTGCGCTGTTTATTGTTTATTGCGAATTCAATGTGACGTTGCATACTTAACTATTGTCTATTATCAGTAACCTTCATAGTATATAGTGCGACGCAAACATGATAGAGATTACATGGCACACTTTACAGTTTAACGAACAAAAAGATCTGTTTTTCGTTCATTCTTCAACGGCTATGTACTTGGTAGTCGTTTCTTCTAGAACCAAGTAAAGACAATGTAAATTTTAATACATTGCAATTTTCATAATGATAGTACTAGATAAAATAAGATAACGTAAGAAGCAGCTGCGTTCAGCAGCATAGAAAATGCTTGTTGAAGAAAGTAGTTTAGTTATTATACATAAATAATTGGTGGTACGATAAAAATCCAATCCGGAATTAATTCCATTTAAATATCTGTTTTGTTAAATTGATATATAACTCTGTATTTATTAGCTGGAATTCAACACCTGTTTAAAGGGTGAAAATGGAAATGTAGATGGAATAAAATGTACTAAATAACGGTACATTATCTACAGTAGTTATTTATACCACACTTAATGCATAGAAGTTAAATACTCTGGTTCTGGCTTAGTCCTTGTCCCAGGAAAGCATAAGTTCAATCGCAATAAAATTACGAAGGATGTTTCCAAAGTTCAATGAATTTGGCTATAATTGTTTTGTTCTGTTATTTTTCATTAAAATTACAATGTAGTTTTCCAATATAATCTCCCTCAATGAATGCTATTCGTCTATTCGCCTAGTATTATTTAGTATTTAGCTCCTTTTGGCTAATACAATGTACAGCTTAAAATGTGATCCACCTAAGACTTATCTTATACTATTTATGTAGTCTACAGGATTAATAAATTATACTATACTACTATACTATACTATACCATCATCTTTTAGAAAGTTCTCCAGGGCAGCAACGTTTCTTTCATTTACAAATGTGGTGGGACGAATCCTCTTCTAGTACCGTTTTGTCGGCTTCAAAATGATTTTTATACGATTGCCTAGATTTTTTGTTACATATTATATACAAGGGCGATGCGTGAAGTAAGTTTCGTTTGGCTATTATAGAAAACACTAATACATGAAGAGGCTTTCATTATATAAAACTTAAAGCTACCACTTGCAGCTATTCGCCTACATAGTTGCCATTTAGATACATTTGCCACAATTGATGAACCAATCTTGTCAAATGTTCTCTTCATAGAACCCTGCTGCCTCTGAATTAAGCTATATTATACCACTGTACGTGAAATTTCCTCAAATTTTCCTCAAAAATACACATTACCCAAAAGTCCGTCACAACAGTTGGTCGTTCTTCAACATGGACATTAGTTCGTGTTTCTGAAAACATACGATATCTTCTTCTATCCATATTCTCACTCATGAGACATATTTTTACCATAAACAGAACAAAGTTCACGATGAATCTCAGTAGCATTCAAGTTCTTTGCACACAGAAACAGTACGCAGTTGGCGGAATTTTCAATTGCAACAGCCACTTTAAACGACCAAAATAGCACGAAGGAATATCCGAACCATTCTCTCACTAGCACTGCCATACTCATATTGAACCAGACTACACTGCAGCGCTGCAATCGCGACTATATTCCCAGTTCTCTGCTGCCTAAGTGGAAACGGAACTTACCTTATGAAACTCCCTCGTATAATATAGTGGCGATAATATCAACAGGTGTTAGGGTGAACCCAAAGTTTTTCATTATGTACTCGTGTGAACAGCTATCCAGTAATATTAACATTCTTTTAACTGTATGGTAGACTTCTTATGAATAAATGCCCATTTATTTGGCATAAGTTTTAAACATGTAAATTGGTAACCAATGTTTCTTTTATACATATCATCTTTTTTAAAAAGTCATTTCAAACTTAACCTTATTAATATGAACATATGCGATAATTTGAACAGAAACAAACAAAAAAAGAGACCACTTCGAAGTTTTCATGGTATGTATTGAAATTGCAAGGTTTGCTTAAACCGTAAACATCCATAACATGCGCTCGATAACTAGCTGTATCAATTCCAAAAATTATTGATGAACTAGAACGGGAAAATATATAATATTTATGAAATGAGTTCAATCTTCCGGGGTTCCTAAAATGGCGAATATTTGTTTATGTTTGTTAATATATTAATTGCGCTCATTAATGTTTGTTGCTGAAGTTGTCTATTATCATTAGATAACTTCTGCGTTTATTGAATTCAGCCTAGTTACTTGAAGTGAAACTATGAAATCGTTAATAAAAAATAAAAGCAGTATGGCACCCAAAGCCCACCCCTGGAGACACCAGAGATGTATGATAACATCCTTTAGAAAAAGAATACATTAATTGTAGCAATTTGTTCTTTATCAGTAATATAACAATCATAATGCTGTGTTTATGTACACCCGTGGCACAAAAAGATTAACAATATAAAAATTAAAGTGGATCAGCTCTTGCTATATTGCATGGTAATCAATAATAGTACACCTGATATAGTTATTGTAAACATAACTAATAAGGATATCTACAGAAAGCCGACCAAGAAACTTTGGTTACTAATATTGAGAATAAATAATCCCGATATTTATTAATATGAAAAAGTATTGCAATTGTTTTCTCTTTCTAAAAAGATGAGTCACTTTTTAAGTCGCTTGTACGTTATCCTTTAAGTTTTATCTTCTTTAAGTGTTGCACGACGTACAGAGCTATTAGATTTCGCGCAAAGTTCATGATATAATAGATACCATAGATTCGACAACTAATCCAGGACAGAATGTACATGCTATATAAGCAAATATGTCGTTAGATTTTGTGTCCCTAATGACATTATCTATTTATAAGTTCTGAAGGTATGTCATGGGATAAAATCTATAAACGAAAATATTCCTGAGTAGCGGTTGTGTGAAAATTTGCATATAAATATTAGGATTAAGACATGTAGAAAATTTTAACATTCGATGAAAGTAAAAGTTCTAATTGTGTGAAATATCACTTTCAAGTGTACATGGCCGATACCTAAATCAGACGGTACATAGCAGTTTTTATTGCTGAATCTATCTAAGACGATAATTAGGTACTGGTCAATTTAAAAGATGACTATATCCAATGGTAATAATAAATGTTATTTTTTATCACTGTAATGAAAGCAGGCGTGAGAAAGGAAGACATTTAGTACTTTCTACTTTTCAAAGCCAAAGGCGTTTTTTTATAACATTTATTTATTATGAAACATTAACGAAAAAGGAAGTAAAGAAAGTTTCTACTGGAATGTCGTTGCTCTTATGCAATACACATAGTTTTATAAATAATAAATAGTTACTTACTTACCTCTATTCAAATAATGAAATTTGTTGTTGTAATGGTGGTGCAACTGAAACTACATTAAGACATTGTGAACGGGAGTCCGACAGGATTCGTGATTTTGGAGATTTAAAATACAATTTGAGCTATGCTCAGATCCGCCCGTTTCGGAGGTCGTGTCTAATCGCCTATAGGTAAGTATATAAAGAAAGTTGCGGAATAATATAGATTCGGGGATTCATATAAATACAGTCGTTGGCCTTTCCATTAGAACCACAAGGGAAATTATTAGTTTTGATATATCACTCCAATGAAAAACACATTCTCACAAAGTATTTTCTTAAAAAACATTGATATAAAACATTTATATTTTCTATTAATATTTCATACGTCTCCCTTTTGCTTTAATGAGAGCAGCAATTCTTTTCGGCATACTCTCAATTGCAGTAATGATAGAGCTTTCAATTTGATAACAATTTCGCCAAACGTCTTCAAGGTTCCCCATTAAATCCAGCTTTCTAGTACACTTCCGTGATGCTATGATATTTTTAATGCAATCCAAACATTTTCAATAGGGTTCATATCCGGAGAATTTCGAGGCCGATCCAATAACTGTAAATTTACTTTAGTCAAGTGATTTTTCACAGATTTTGCTCTATGGCATAAATCATTATGGTGCATAGAGACGTATGGTCGTTTGCTTCCATCCAAAGTATCAATGAAAGGCATTAAGTAGTCATCTATGACTTTTTTATATTGGTTTTGATTCGTCGTACCCTGAACAAAGTAAGTGGAAATGATCGCCCACAGTAGCATTAAATTTTGTTCAATAATTATCCTCCAACCCAATGCTATTAGAGATAGAGTTAACTAATAAAGCATCTTGAAGGTATTAGCTCTTCGTTAATTTTGCAATTGCCGTTATTACAACCGTACAACATTAGCATTAATTACAAATTATTGCGTATCCAGATGGCTTAGTAATCCTGACAAAGAAATAGATGACCCAATAAAAGCATTAAAGAAACTGGGCAAAGAACAGCTGGGCTACAGATAATTGAAAAAAACGGAATATGTATATGGAAATAACTAGCAAAAGATGAATACCCACGACTTACTACAATCAGAAAGATACGAATTTGAGAAAACCTACATATTAAATTTTTTTGGGATAAGGCTAGCACAGTCTGGAACAGACACGGCGGGACAAAGAGTCAAACAAGGAAGAATTAAGAGACTGTCTAAAGCCAAAGCAATAAAAAGAAATACAAAAATCAAGCTTCAGACCAACCATTGTCTATGCAAAAGAAACAAAAATACTAATCCAAAAAGGAGAAAAAGACTAACGAATTTGGGAACGGAAGATAATGGGAGTAATCTTCTGTCCGATTGTAACAACTGAAGGTGAAACAATAGCGAAAAGAGATAAGGAAATGGAAGAGTTGGTGGAAGGAAAATACATAGTGAGTTACATAGAAGTAAAGCACCTAGAACGTATACATCGTCGTATCACGAGAAAACCTATCAAGACAATAAAGAGAATTACAAACTAGAAACTACTCCGGACTAGAAATGGAGGAGGACCAGCGGGAAGATAGGCTGATGCGCTGGAAGCGGGCGTCATAGTTATGAAAATAAGAAACTGGAAAACCAAATGCATGAACAGGAAGGTGGGGTAAAAACTGGGAAATGCAACGAAGATCTATAAAAAAATTATTAAATGAAAGCAAAGAAGAGATTCACCACAATCCGACGGATTGAACGGCTTAAACAATGAATGAAGGAAGAAATGTTATTATAAACTAGCTGTTAAGCCTGTCCCTGCCAGGCAGGAAGAAAAACAAAATATAAGCTAAATTGTTAAAAAATTGAATTTTGTCACGCTCCTTTTTCGTCTTAATTATCCACCCACAGGTCAAAAATCAAAAATCCGGCTACGTTAGGATTTGGCCTAGGCGTTTTACTATATGCATGCCAATTTTCAGCTTTCTAGTCCATTAGTGGGCTTCAAAAAGCTGTGGATAGACAAGAAAAGAGGAACACACAAATAAGGAAGTTATGTACCTATATAGATTAGCAATTGGCAAATACATAAACATTTAGAGAATTATCTAATTAAATAGCTGATTTCGCGTAGTATACGTATTTGTAAAAGTACCTCGAATATAGCATAATTACAAGTCTCACTCAATCTTATATTAGTATTAATCGTAGTTATTAACACAAATTTATTTCATAACAAATTGCTTGGATTCAATTAACACATTTCAGCTACTCGCAATCTTTAAAAATTATACGAAAGTTATATAAAGCTTTTATAAACATTTGCTAATTGAAATGCTAGTACACAAATATACGTATTTGGAGGTATAGTACCATACTTAAATGGCCGTCCGCGCTAGTTTGTGCTTCTAATAAATACAGAACGCCTTCTTATTACAAACACAGGTGCATGTATTTAACGAAGGCAGTACATGATTTCACTTAACAATTGTGTTACTTCCGGCAGCATTCCTTATAACAGCGGGTTGCATTGTTACTACACACACAATACGTACTTTAAATTTTAATTACGTTCTTAAATCTGTCGTGGTACATATGAGTGATTTTGCCTGTTCTTTGCATGGGGAAAAATAGTTGCCAGACATAATTTATATAGGAACAGTGCAGTATTGTTTTCTAATTAAATGTCATGCGAAAGATAGATTGGTGTATACCTTCTCATTTCAATTTCAACGAACAGAAATTAATTATTAGATCCCTAATTCAATTACTGTCTTCTTAACCGGTTAGGTAATAATAATAATAATAATAGTAATAAACGATTATTGCTATACAGAAACGTTTTATAAAAAAATACAGTCCACTGAGAAATCAGTACACAATTCTTTATTATCATTAGTATTACTGACGTGGCAGGGCTCCATACCATGCGCATAATATTGCAATAGTGCTTTTCGAAAAGTTATTGTTTTAACTTCTGCATGCAGTTTTGTACAACATTTAAGCCTAACATAAAATGTATTATGTATGTAAGTGTCACACGACGTGAAAGCTAGTAATAATTAATTTTATTTCTAGTAAGGTAGACGTGAACCAAAATATTTCCTTCAAATATTTGTTCATTTTCTTATGAATATATCATAAACTGTCCACGCTCGCTATTGGTGCATTCAGGATTTGCGGATTCGTTATTCGCAAAAAAATTGAGAATGTGTCTCCGTATTCGCCGTATAACATAGAACAGTTCTTCAATTAAAACAGAACAAATTCAATAAAAAGCATGTATTAAGTGTTAAAAAATATTCGACGTATACGAACATGTTAATTGAGAGCATTGTCGAACTTTAATTCTGTCAATTTTAGGTGAACGATTGCACTTGAATGAGTGCGTGCATTGTCATAGTGAAGCAACACTCTTTTGTTAACCATTCCCAAGTGTTCTTCTTGAATGGTTGCATTCAATTTGTCCAAAAGTGTATAATATTGGTCATTGTTGCCTTTTTCAAGCAAAACCAGCTAGCAAAATTCCTTTTGGGTTCCAAAGCACCGATCCCATCCCATTTCCAGCTGAGTGAATGGTCTTTGTCTTCTTAGGAATCAATTCACCGCGTTCAGTCTACTGTTTTAATTATATTTTTGGTTCTGGTGTGTAACGTTGAATCCAGGTATTGATTGTTTCCACAATTTCTGACGTGATAGGCAGTTTCGGACGTCCTGAACCTGGTTCATCACTTGTATGCGTACGGCCACGGGTAAAGGTGCTGAATCCTCAAGAACGGCATCTAACCTTGATTTGATTTCCGTTGCGGTTTTCTCCAAATAAAAAAATGATTACCGCTCGAGTTTCATTATTATCCATAGTTGAAAAAAACAAATAGGTACTTTGCTTAAATGCCTATCAACAGCAAATTAATTGACAGATCGAGTTAACATTTACAGTCCATTGACATGAAAGAGTTGCCAACACAACGATATAAAGTATTTGGGAAAATAGCAACCCTCTAACAGCGATTCCAGAAACTTGTCAATCTACGCTCGTATATTTTCTACGCCTGTGCATTACTTCTTCCAAGATGCAGCTTCGGCTCCAGTTAAAGTTAGTGTTTGAAAATACAGCAAACCATTGTAATTCTGGTCTAATGCCTTTTGAATTTTTAATATACTGTCAATGTTACGACATTCCACTCGGTCTTGATTATGCAAATTGTAATAATACAGTATTAGTTTCAAAACAAGGAACTGAATTTCTATTCTAACACATTTTTATTGTATTTATCAAAATGAATTTTAATTGAAGAAACTTTTTCAACACAAGGCGCCTTGCCTTTCTTCTGAAAAAGAAAATTTTAGAATGAAATATTCGATAATTGAAGGCAAACAACAAAACACCTGACCTAATGAACCCCCATTCAGTTTCGGGTTTCTTACTACTATAGGAATAATTTTGGAATGTATGTATACACTATCGGTCGGTGTAGAACTTGGGCCTAACATCACCGGAGTGTGAGCGAGAACTAATAAAAAGTATTACTGATAGTACTATGACTATAAGATCGAATAAGATAGAACATGTGGACTGTCGAACACGCCTCACGCTTTATCTGGCTCGATCTCATTGCAACAGTAGTACTCTTCATTCATCCTGGCTCACACTGCCGTGATCTAGACGAAAGACCAGCACTAGCCAGACATACTTCGATGTTTATTACATACTATATCATGACGACAATATAATAACGATTTACCTAACAATAATACTAATAATAAAGTAAATATTTTACATTGCAGGATAGAGATGAACAAAGACGGTTAGAAATGAAACATCGGAAAGAAGAAGACGATTTATATCGGAAGTTTGCTCGGCAACGAGAAGAAGAAGAACGGCGAATTAAAGAAGAAATCAGGGTAAGTTGGGCCACACTATGTGTACTTGTAAATTAAGTCAAATTTATTATAACTATGTATGTCAATATATTAATTTCACGTTGTCCAAACGAAGAATTCGTTATTCTTACAATTAATAAACATTGCACTATTTGTGTGTATATGTTTTGACAGTTGCTAATGTGGCAGGAGTAAAAACTACTATCTGAATATCTAGATTTGTGACATTAGCAAATTTTTCAGGCCTACTCGGTCGTTTCACTTAGCATCATTATAAAATATTAAATTGTATCCGACTATATTATCACATGCGATATAGGTATGTTGTCCATCATAAAAGTACATCATAAAAGTTTAATTTCTTTATAAGTAGGTAAACAAATGAATAATAAAAATATTTGTGTTTTGATATTTTGTATAATAATTATACTTTCGATATTCCGTACACAACACATTTTTAGTGTTTTAGCATTCACTCTACGAAATTGAAACAATAGCCCATTTCTGAGTCCACATTTATTGATTGTGGTCTTCCAAAATTAGGCCACTTTCTAGTATCAAATCATCTCTTATACAGCATGTCTCAGATGTGGTAATTTTTGTGGCCATTACTTCAATACTCTCCTGTTGCCAAAATCATTAGCGATAGTTTGTATATTGGTAACGTTATGCATTAAAGACTATTTTATTTATTTATATCTAGGGGAATTCCAACTCCACTAGGGATATTTAACGTGCTAAATTGACACGTAGCCTAAGATTTTACTCAAAGTTTTACTTTACCGAAGCCAGCAATACAGTTATCTTATGCCAATGTTAAAATCTTATTATATATATATCTCTCTTTTTTCTTTCAAACGTTAAAGGTAACGCTTGTTTCCTATACATTAGGTACTCTGTCAATAGTCATTTTATTGAAATATATGCACTTGCACTGATCGATGTTACTCCTACTAACTATATAAGAAATCATTTGATATTTTTTTGTTTGAACTTAGTTGCCACATTTAATACGAAAATGTCCCAGAAGAGTTGCCATATTTCTGATGATTGTCGTGTCTAGAGTTTTCGTGCAGGGCCAAAGTTTAATATATAAAATATAAAATTCGCTACTACTTCTTGAATACTATGTATGTATATTACAGAAGAAAAGATATATACAACATATTCTCAAGGTAACAAGAAGTTTGTAACTTAAAACATGTATGTCAAAAACAATTGCATAAAATGTTCTCATTATAAGATCAAATAGTTTAACAGAAATCTTATTCGAATACTGCTACTAACGTAGTATCATTTTTCAGCATGTCTATTGGAAGGAGTCCACTTGTTTAAAAAGAATAAAACTTATTTTGACATTTTTAAGTAAATGTATGTCCCTTATTCTGGAAATCATGACACCTCATTGCTATTGGCAATTCAGATCCCTTAACCCTTAATATCAAAATCAAATTGCTTCTTTTTGAGCAGTAGCGCCTGTGTAACAATTACGATTTAATTCTACTATCGATGCTTGGTGTTTGCTTCTTTCGTTGGCAGCAGGATATTGATTTATCAATCTGGTTCCTATGATGGTGACCTGAAGATCTCCAAGTACGTATGTAGACGATGTTGATGATAACGTTACCTGTGCAAAAAACCATAAGCTTTTCTCTTCATCCATTTCTTTTTCCAGTTCTCATTGTTTAGGTAATGTTCTTGCTTATGGATTAATCTTACTTTAGAGTTAAATCCTCCTATTAGTATCAGTATTTTTCTTCTTGAGATATTTGTTATTTCTGTCCCCGCACCGAACCAGCGTATATGATTTTAGTTACACCCCCTAAAAAGGGGAGGGCTGTGTTCAATACTAAACAAATAGGACTGCTGATAAAACCTTCCCCAGCATATTGTCTCCCGTGGGTAACCACTGTCTACTGTAAAACCCTCGACTTCTAAATCATATTTTAGATTGAAGATGCCACATTTAAACTGCCTGTAGTGGCTATGGTTCAACCTAGAATTTAATTAACAGATGTATTTTACATTCTTTAAGAATACCGCCGTGATTGAATTGTAAATTGTAATTTATACCTCAATTATTTCGATATTTCATCAAGAAGGTTTGAAATTCAGTTTTATCTAAATATTTTGGCATTTATTAATTTATTTTCTTTAACGGGTCAGTTAATAATAAATAGAAAATTTTGAAACTGCAGCTGCAGATTCCCATACTTCACGAAGAATATGCATGCAAGCTTCGCTGACACAAACATCCGTTTTCTTTTCTAGAACTAAAACGCAATGCTAGCAGTAATATCTGTGATAGCAATAAAACAAAATTTCTAAAGCATGTAGATATTACCATCGCCATGCGAATGCATCTAACCACTGTCGTAAAAGTAAATTATGGTAATGTTTGAGCGGTGCAGAGAGTATTTCATTTCAAGTCGACAATTACGTTTCATAAAATAATACGACTTGTCCTTGACCTCATATATAGGAATTCATTTGTAGAGTGGAACCGCGTAATTTGTAGGCAATACAGTTTTTCTTAATCCCCTTTTCGTCTGGTCTTGTAAACCTCGTTTGAATAACAATGACTTTAATTGGAATTAGAAAGCCATAACGTATAGCACGACAAATCTATCTAATAGTTACATTTAAAGATTAATACAATAGTCATTAGAAATGAGATTCTGCTATGTTTATTTTTGCAATTTATATGCGATTTGGAATATACTTCTGTACTTTCTGGAAGTGTCTAGTTCCTCGGTAGCCCAAATTATAGACTGCGTAATTTCTGAATCAAATTTTAAATTGCGTTAAATTATACCGTTAAGTAATAAATTATTTAAATTTAAAAGACACGAAAAGGAGAGGATTAACATTGTCTTGCGATTAAAATGAAATTTTAGCTTTAGAATTATACTTGTAAATGAAATAAGTGGAATATATATTTATAATTTCAAAGGAGTAGTAATTTAGTTATTCTATAATATAATAAGAGCAATAAGCAATGAAAACTTTAAAACAGGTAAAGGATGCAAGGAAGATTTAATAGCCACGGAGATAGAGAATATTAGACAGAAATAGTCAAGTTGGTACAATTATATTAACCGAATGAAGTCGGAAATAATTGCAAGACAAATTTTGGAACTGGAATCAAATCTATGGAAGAAATAAGAGCATTTGCAACAGATAAGAAAGCGTGGGAAGCACCGAAACTTCGATCCGACACCTGAAAGGGTGTAAGAATATGACAAGAAGAAGAAGTATCTATTCATCAATTGTAAAACAACTGTATAAAAACAAAAAGTTAATAAACAACTAAAAGCACTACAGCAGTTCACATTAACTCATGTTCAAAACTTTTGTACAATTTTTTGAATGGAATTTTTGAATAATTTTTTGAATAAAAATTTTGAATAATTTCTTGGTATTTATCAATACATATAATTAGTAATATAGGGCACTAATAAGTCATACTTTGTTACTTCTTCAAACAATTGCGATAAGAATGACTACTCGAACGAAGAAATTTAAAATTCTATCAAAAATTGCCCGTGTTAGTCGTGATATTGGAGTTACCACTGCAGAAGTTAGGGTTATGCATATTTTTCGACTAAGAGCTTAAAAACCGAAGTGCTTGTTGCTGTGTTATTATGTCTATTATAATTAGTGTACTTTATTAAATTATTTTGTTTGTGGAAACGGACTTCCTTCTTGAACGGATACTTTTGGGGCCCCCAAAATTTGGTTAACTAATTTTGAAGAAGGGAAAACGCCTTTTGTATTTAAAAGTTCTTCAAACATTAAAAACAGACTAAAAAAATAAAAAATGATTCTCTCTCCAAATATGCTTAGAAATTTTAATTGCCACAGCGATTACCACATCAAACACATATTTAATGCAGTTGTGGTCTTTTTAGTAGGAGAGTCTATATTTTATGTATTTACATAAGTATCTTTGCTTAAATGTTCTAAGTCACTTTGATATAATTTATAAGTTGTATGTAGACCTCTTTCTCTCATTAACTTCAATACTGCATATTAAAAGCTTTAATAGCATTTCGGTATTAAAAATGATTTAATAGTTGTTTTCCTTTTGTGTGTTTTCCTTCTCCTAAAAAATTATATGAAGATATTCTCTCTTATTTTTAAAACATAGGAGGCAACTTTCATAAGGATTAAACTTCAGTAGATCAATGTGCTGTATATGAAATACGTTTGATTGCAATAAAAAATGTTTCAAAACTATTCTTTGACTTTGTTGCTATTTACTTAATACGTATACAGTTCCGTTAAAAAGCAATTTATTAATAAATTGTTAAAGTCTATATCAGTATGTCAACGTTTGAAAAAGTTGTTTTCCATGAACCACTATTGAATCATTCATATTTTTATTTGTGAAAAGTTTACGATGTAGAAGCGACAGTAAAAGCTTGTACAAACAACTTAGCAAATGAATTAAAATAACTCGATGACATACCTACGCAAGTATATGTATTTCTTATCATCTCAAAACCTTTCATTCTCTAATTCAGATATTTTAATTTGCGTGAGGATGAGATATGTTTGAAAAATAAATGCTTTAACTTTGACCATTAAATAGTTATAAAAAATGAAACAACAGTAAGTACTTATAATGATTATAATAGTCACAATAATAATAATAAAAGTAATAATAATAATAATAATAATAATAACAAACACTTGGAAAAATAGCTGAAAAATTCACCAAGAACGCCAGCACAGAATTCGACATCGGTAAATGAAAAATGCTCCTTATACACTGGGGTAAATTCTACAGTCAACCATGAGCACAAATGAGTAATATATATGTATATATTGCCCTAAGACTGAAGGAACTGTATAGTCAGCATAACATATTAAGCAAACCAACAATGGTAGACGAAATCACATATTTAACAATAATAATAATTTATTAGGCTTCAGAAAAAACTGCTGTATAAGCAGGTATTCGTGAAGTAAAGTCAAAAATTTATATAAATTACGAAATTCGTACAATGTATAAAAGAATATATCTAAATTATAAATGATCAAAGACAAGCATTGAACACGGATACACAAAGATTATATACCAATTAAAAATACTCATCAATGCTGTATAAAATATTTGAAATTAGCAGCCTGTTCAAATTTGATTTCAATGCAGCCTGTGCAGCTACGAAATGCACCATATTTGCGTCTCCCCCATCAGATCGCGTTCTTATTATTCGGACTCGAATTTACTTCAAATTCAACTTCAACTTATTTACCATCGGTTTCGAAATGAAATACTTTGTCTTTTTCTTTATACATTATTTATTCAATTATAGAATTTTACCTTTTATTCAAATAAGCATCAAATGCGTAAAGAGCTCCGCTCTTGTCGCGTTTCCCACGACATTACTCCTCTTACATCACTAACTGAGCCCTTCATGTTTTAGGACGAATGGGAAAAAGAATTGGAACGTCTAACGAACAAATTCGAAAGAGAAATGCAAATAAAAAGGAAAAGAGACGAACAAAATATCCTTACCCTTAGGCACCAACAAGACAGGGAAGATTTGGAAAAGAATATGACGTTGCGAAGGGATAAAAAGAAGGAGTCATTAACAAGGAAAATGTTAGAGCACGAAAGGTATGAACAAATTGTAAACTATTCCTTACCATCATCTCGTGTAGAGTGCAGATTTTTACATCGCCATCTAAGAATATGATTATTTGCGATGCTTACCATAGCGTTGTTTCCATAGTTACGATTTCATATAGATTAAATAGAGTAGAAGAAAAGTGTAGTGCAAAATGACATTCTTTAGACTGAAAAGTCTCATGTATGTGAGTATGATTTATCTGTTGTGATGTTGTTTTGTTTATTTCATCTTATTCTGTAGTAGATACAAAAATTATTCTCACCATTAGGTTACCAGCATCTACTTCAACTAACCTTAGACGATTATAGGAAACATGAAGTCTAATAGAGCATTTCTGGGCAGATGTATTGGACTTACATATCATCACTGTCAACAATAATTACTAATTCGCGGTACAAAATTGTCTCACATCGCATACATTGGCTTCTTGCTCTCTACTTTGCTGCAAGAAATACATAATAGGCACGCATCTGCATTATAAACCTTTTGCAGTGATCATCTTAACGTAATGTTGTGATCTAAAACATATTCAGTGACGTAGAAAATCGAACAGTCAGTATCTTTTATTTGTTTTTAATAAATTTACTACCCGCTTGTACTGTTGTATTGGTTGGATATGTGTTTTCAAGGCCATCGGCGCAACTTCTTTTGTAAAAACTTGCTTTTCAACTTCAAGTTTACATGACACTCTCGAGAAAGAATTTATTTTGTAGTCAATAACTGGTCGCGGTTTTGTTTAGGTATACACGATCGATGAACGCAGACAAGAGAACACTATGAGAGATATGATCCACATGCTTCTATGCACACATGTACGCATAGTTATAGGTGTTATGGTATGGATAACAACAGCATAGGGTTGCAAATCACTTTTAAATTTTGGAAGAGCCAATATGGTAGTAGTATATTCTACAAGTTGTGGAGTCCCATCGCCTACCATATCTTAAAACGCTTCAATACTATTGGTGATTTGAGTAACTTAAATACTGATTCGATTTGAAAATGGACTATAATTCAGATACGCAATGCGGGGGTACGCACGTGGTTCCGTCTTTCCTTCTGGTTCACAAGTGCCGTTCACCCCTTCACCCTCTGCCGATGCTACCAACTCGCTTCATGCAAGGTGTAAAAAATTCCCAACAAAACTATATTTACAATGATTAACAACTATACCTTTTAATAAAATAGTGCCGGTATTTATGTTGCCAGGACAGCTTTAAACCATTTCAATAAGTTGACCTCCTGTACTTGTTAAGCTACCCTACTTACCTACTGTTTGACTGCCCGTCATAACCCTTTCCTGTTTTTGACTGCGCACATATAATTATGGCAATAATCTCGGCTTGCTTCATACAATCTACGGGTTAAGCTACGCTTTGTTAAGGAATATCATGAAGTCTCAATGTTTAGTGTGATATAGTTAAATGCAGCAGTGTACTACATCAGTTACACAGTGCATACATCCCGAGCTGTTCAGCATACATTCAGCGCGATGTTCAGCCAACGTTCATGTACAACACGTGAATCTCATAATTATTGTCAATAAAAGTAAGAATTAGCCTAACGTTGTTCAAAATCAAATAGGGGGTTGCTCTGTCCAGAAATAGCACGGGCAATAATCATCACCAAGGAAATAATAGTTGTCCCAATTTTTTCCTAAATAAGAAAAATTATTGTATTATATCTAGGCCATAATTTCCTGCAGTCCTTTAACCCTGTAGTGCAAATTTTACTAAACTACTAAATTTTGTCTAAACTTCGTATAGTATTCCATTCATGTTGCATGTATGCATTTACATTCTATGGTCTTTCTTTCAGTCTGGCAAACCGATGCGCCCTGCGATGTTATATTAATCGAAATGGTTCCCTCTCGAAACAAAAATTGTCTTTGAACTTTTTAATAATTTTACTAGTTTCCGATGTAGGCCGCCTGGGAAGGTTGCTAATGAACACACTGTATATATTTTAATGGGACTTCATAGGGGGCGTTGATAATATCGACAAATTATGCACTAATAATGTTGCAAGGAAAAATGCTGGCTAATAGTATTGTTTCATTCCACAATCAATATAACAGTAATTAATGCTATCTTTAACAATTCTCTTGTAAAGGTGACAAGGCGTGAACTTTTCGTTGTATCACCCTTCGATTAATTCAACCTCACATTCTCGAATACTTTGTCTATTTTAAGTTTTTACCTATGCCATTGTTTTGTCGTAGGAGTAAACACAACCTATTAATTTGACTATCTTTCTCAAGTGCTGCCGGTGAAAAGAGAAACGCGATTTGCGCTTGTCTCCAGCAAAGATCTATGGACAAAGAGTAATGACGTAGGTAAAAACTCTAAATAGACGAAGTATACATCAAAGTATCTGTTAAAAATAAAAACAATCCTGAACGGTATTAAATTTTATGTATTTATTTTAGAAGGTGATAATAGTTTTGTTAATAAATAATGAGTAATTTGTAAGTTTGTATTTAAAACGCAATATAAATAAATATATAACGGCATGTTCATTTCAAAATATATTTGTGGAGATTTAAAAACAAACTTACCACGTATGTTACAACAAACGTTCAAAAATATTCCAAAAAAAACTAATATTTCGAAGTGGGAAACCGATGTGACCACTCTTATTATAACAGTTGGGTCCCAACTGTAGGGTTATATTCAATATTTGCCTATCACATACTAGTCATTGGTTCTTTTTTTCATAAATTAGTACCTATCAGATTTTGGAAAAAGAATTACTTAACTTAAATTTCCGATATAATATGAACGTCGAAATTCAATACAATAAGCACATCTTACCTTTATTATTGCAATTGAATCGTACTATACTCAAATAATAATGACTTTGTTTATTTTTTACACCGTTGAAAATTAACTTGCCTGAATATGGTAGTATAAAATATTCAATTCAAGTTTATTTGCTATTTTACCTCGACTATCTATAGAAAAAACATATTTGTAATAAATGCCAACGTAAAACTAGGAAAATATGAAAGTGGAATTTGAAATCAATGCAATTAACTGCTTATATTTACTTTCATTAGAGCAACATTATGAGTATTCAGCATACACATATCTATTTAGTATTAAAATAGGAAACACAATTATAAGAGAAATGTTCAGTATTTAAAAAACATTCAATAAGAATGGAATAATTATTGTGAGTGTATCTCGATCATAATGGCTCCGCAAGAATGTAAATCAATTCATCCGTCCATTCTATTGCACGGGAAATAAAGTTGTCAGGTTTTCTCTTTTCCCTTCCGCCAATTTCGCTTTAATTCTATCAAAGACATTTCTGGTTTTCGAGGATGTTGAAGAAAATGAATTAAATTCTCCGCAAAAATAGTAACAAGACTAATTATCTGTATTTAATTAATATAAGAAGGTAGGTGGGAATATGTAAAAACATAAGTTTATTTTGATAGAAATAGTAAGCAGAACACTAAAAATGAAAACAAAAATAAGTATTTTGCGTTTATTAATTAAGGAAAGTTAAATAACTTTCGGAAAACTCCAAATACAAACTTTGACCATAAAATGGACATCCTCAATGAAGAAAAACAAAGGAAAAAAATCGTTACTCGTGAGCTTTGGTTAACGATGCAACTTTCTTCTTCTTTTCTAATTTAGAAAAGTATTTGTTGATCTGTACAACAGAAATTGGAAGTTTCTGCAAAATATAAGTATAAACAAACCAGGCAGTTTGAGTCTTTCATTATTTATTACACATTCGGATGAAGTTATTATGTACAAGTTAAAGTCGACGACAAGCATGTATACAGGATACCGCAACAAAGTAGATGTTTTTAATGCGCTTTGACAGAAAGTGTGGCAATCATTATAAATAATGAGATTTTACTGGAAAACTTAACAAGATGGAATGACACCTCGACGTTATGTGGAATGAAAATCATCTTATTAAATAGATGAAATTGGTACCTATAAAGGAAAATTAGATAATAGAACAAAATATATCACATGTGATTAGCACAGAAATTTATAAATAAAAAAAAGATTCTAAAACAAATAAATACAAGATAATATACAGACAAAGACATAAATAAGGATACAAAACAAACACACTGATAAAATAAGGGATACATTTCAAATCCCGAAAATTCAGGGTCTTTCAAGAAAACCAAGATTAGATATATGTATATAGCTTGACACCTCTAAGTTTGTGTTTCAAGGTTGTTGATGGCGCCTGCGACGCATATCGTAGAATTCAAATAGCAAACGCTTCAGAATTGAGCTTCGTGTTTATTATAACTACTATTGCTTTTGAGTAGATGACATTGAAACATAAACTTAGACATGTCAAGCTGTACATAGACGAAATTAATTAGAAGTAGAATAAAAAGACAGCTAGAATGATGGCCAATCCTGTATTCATCAAAATGATATCGAAAATGAAAGCAGTACACAAAAGTAAACAAAAACGTGTAGATAAAAATCGAATTAGATAATACGAAAGATAATAAAGAAGAAAGGGAAAACATAGAACACAGGTGAGGCAGGTGAAGGCAGGTGGCAATGGTAGGAAAGATTGAAATAAGTTTATGGGTAGCATTTTACTTGTTATAGTTTGCGATTTGATTTTCCAGTTATATCGGATTTTTCACGACTTATGCATCAAATTAGAACAGAATAAAACAAATTGTAAAAGAAAATATTATCATACTATCAACGGAGAACCGTAATTAAACTTTTATTATTAATGTTTCGCAAAGAACATTCCAAAAACCTCTGACCTCGTATGTGGTCAACTAGGATGTTTATTACTTAGACGTAAAAACGTAAACGTTAGTAAAATTCAGGCCATATGTTTAGCAAGGGAAACTGGATCGTATTTATTTTACTTCTTTCGCCTTCTTTGAATCCAATTTTTTCTTTTACACTCACTGACTTGCTTTTACCTCATATAATCTTATAAATAAATTTGACGCATTTGTCACAAACACTAAATAAACAAAATTGGATACCATTTACCTAAATGTCTTCGAAAGATATTATCAGCAAAAACGCTCTTGATGGTTTCATCGAAGTAGACAGAAGTAATTTTGGTATTACAAACATTGGCTTTTTCTTTGAGTTATTCTGTGTATTTGTTGCATAGTAGAGTACTGTTTTCGGACGCCCAACTGGTGAAGATGGTGTCAAGGTGGAAGTTTGTTCTTTGTAACAAAAGTCGTGCAAGAACTTTAGAGAATATTGGCAGGAAGCTTATTGTACAGGTCGATACGAGGAACTGCATTAAAATTGTGCCTTGTTTAAAGATTGGGACTATTTCTACAGGTTTTAAAAGTGTAGGCGAATAGCTCAGTTTGTAGATAGTATTAGAGATATATGTTATCACCACCATACCATTTTTGGTCATTCCTTTTATCTTTGCAGTTAGTTTGTCAACACCAGACAGTGTACACAGGGATCCAAAATGAATGTCTGAAAAATGTTGGTTTTCCTAAATTCTGACTGAACATAGAAACTGATTATATTTTAGTAATATCACCAAACCTTTTAACACTTTTCATTATTATTTGGCATTGGCTTAACTATTCTTTCGTATATATACATACATATTGCTATTACCTTTTTATGTTTTTATGTTTGGTACAAATTAAAATACATTAAAATTTTGTCATTGGCTTAATGAAAACCTGAGAGGTAAAGAGATATTGGACGATAGTTTATTTTCAGTTGAAGCTTGGTTTTATTTAACACGCTCCATTGAGTCCCAAAATTATTGTATTGGGTCTGCTGAAAGCCTTCACATATTTCATTAGAACAGAATTACATTCTCTGAAAGTTATAGTGTGGGTCACTATTTCGAGAAGACGAAACGGTCGAATTTCTTCTGAAGAAACCGTTAGGGTTAGGGTCGTAGGTGCACAACTTTCGCCTGCAAGATCACCAAGATATTTGAAATCTAGAGTATTTGTAAATTGGGTGAATACTATTGAGGAATTGAGAGGTGCAATTATAGATGTTGTCCTAACCAAACTGTTATTTTAATTTCGGCGATCCAGCGCATCAACCGCCCTCTGGATAATTCTGCTCTATATTTTTAGTATTATAAGGTGTAAATAATATATCTTTCATCCTTATTTCTGGCAGCTTAGCCTTTTTAAAGGAAAGCTCAAGCATTGGAGTTTATCTGTAATTCGTTTTGATTGCCAGAATGGAAATACCTTCAAAACTCTTTTTATACCTACATATGTATAAGAAAGAAGACCATAGATCCCAAATTTATCCACGGAATATGCGGTGATATTACATTGCACCAAATTTGTTATAAATCTTAACAATCATGTTCTAAATGTAGAAGGTTAAGGTCATAATCGATGAAGAAATTATCGTACCAAAAAATTAGAGATGCTTAACTAAACATTTTTCCTATTAATCCATTAACATTTATTTCTATTTACATCTTTTTCTTAATCGAGGAGAATCGAGTTAAATTATATTTCTGAAAAAAGTGGAATATCATGTTATTAATCTTGGTTTTGAAGCCGACAGGATTTTACTAGTACTATTTATTTTAGAGCTGCAACAGCAGCGTTAGTCGAAAAGCAAAGTTACGAAATGTTGGAACTGATAAATGAGAAAAGAAGCGAATACATGATGGCTGAATCGTTGTATGTAGATGGCAACGATGAAACTGATTACACTGATGAACTTCCACCATATCCCAGCCATGCTCCTGTACCAGCCCCACCAGCTTTAAGTAAATTCCAAATATACAGCGATCCCATAGAATTCGCAAATGTAGACCAAATAGCGATATCAGTAAGTTCTCAATTGATTCTACGAATTTCTAGGACTTTTCGAAATAAATTGTTATTCTAGGTTGCACAAGAAGACCAAAAATCATTTACAGATTTAGTTAGGCAGCTCGTGGGTAGGTGTGGATCCGATATTGAAAAAGCAAGGTACTCATATCATTTTATGTTAATGAGAAATATACAATGTCGAAATCATATGCTTTAGCAAAGAAAAATAACACTAGTTGATTTTAGAACTATATTCCGATGGATCACTGTAAAAAACTTGAATACCATGTCGTTTGATGAAAATCTAAGAGGCGATACCCCAATGGGTCTACTTCGGGGTATCAAAAATGGAACAGAAAGTTACCACGTTTTATTTAAAAGGTTATGCAGGTATATCAAATCGTATTTGTCATATTACGCAAGTTAATACAGCATTTCTTAGTTACGCTGGTTTGCATTGTGTAGTCATTAAAGGTTATTCAAAATCAGCCGGTTACCAACCAGGTGTTCGATTCGAAGACAACCGGTTTAGGAATTCGTGGAATGCCGTTTACGTGGCAGGTGCTTGGAGATTTGTACAATGTAATTGGGGTGCCAGGCATTTGGTTAATGCCAAAGAAGCGCCAAAAGCTGGAAATAAAACAAAATCTGATAGTTTAAGGTAAGATCGCAACATATCGAATATCAAGATTCCATAATACCAAATGGTTGCAATTTTTTGTAAATTTTTCACAATTTGGAAAATCCTGAAAAATAGAAACTGATATCGCATTATGTTTTCAGATATGAATATGATGATCATTACTTCTTGACGGACCCAAAAGAGTTTATATATGAATTCTTTCCACTGCAAGCGGATTGGCAACTACTGAAACAACCTATAACTTTACAAGAATTTGAAGAGCTACCATTCGTTAGGTCGTTATTTTTCCGATACGGACTTTACTTTTCTGACCCAAATACGAAAGCAGTCATGTATACAGATTCAACAGGTAGATATCATTTTGATTCACAAGTATCAATGTTAAGAGTGAAAGTTTGAAAAGTATTTTTCACACAGAAGTTGTGTAAACGACTACTAAACTACAACCTACGTCATTTTCAATTGTTCCCAGAAGTTGTTGATGTGTAATATGAGAGGTGTAGAATACACTTATCTCACGGGACATTTCTTATGACTTTAGGGATGAGAGAAGTCTCTAGTGCCTTATTGTTAGATACAATTTCAACTTTAAAGAAGCAATCACCATTTATTTTCAGACATGACACAACGTGAAAGATTCATCTTATATTATTGTGAATATAATTCTTATAATTACAGGAGCAGCCACTGTACGAATAGCAATGCCGGCGCATATGCAGGGTAGCTTAATTTTCCACTACAACCTAAAGTTCTACGATAGCGATGGGGATAGTTTTGAAGCGGTTTCATTGAAGCGTTTTGTCATGCAGGTAGTTTAATTATTCATGTCTCAAATCCTGTAATATATGTACAATCCACGTTTTAGTCTGTTGTAGGAAATATGGTAGCGTTTAGAGTACACGCACCGTGCAGCGGGGCATTCCTTTTGGACATATTTGCCAACGCCGTCACACCCAAAGAATATCTGACAGGGGAACCCATGAAATTTAAAAGCGTATGCAAATTTAAAATATGTTGTGAAGATTTGCAGACAGTTATGGTACCTCTACCTGATTGCGCTAGTGGGGAGTGGGGACCTACGAAAGCCACGCGGCTGTTTGGATTAGTTCCGATAACACATCAAGTAAGCATTGCATGTATTTCAATATCAAGGCTCTAGATTTAAGTCAAGTATCTTTTTGTGTTTTCAATTATGGATAAAACCGAAGTTCGAGCGGTCATCAAATTTTTCTATTTGGAAGGGAAAACCATTACGGAAATCAAATCATTCATCACCTTCATTTTCTACCGCGAGTGTTTAGGTTTCGGAATTCAAGCGTGGCCGCACGCATACAAGTGGTGACCGCCGTTTAGAACGTCCGAAAACGACTACCACACCAGAAATGGTGGAAAAGATCCATGACATGATTTTGTCAGATCGTCGAATAAAAGTGTGTGAAATTAAGGAAGCCGTGGGCATATTTTATGAACTAATAGCTCGTATTTTACATAAGAAATTAGGTTTTTAAAAGCTTTCTGCAAGATGGGTGTCGCATTTGCTCAATTCGAAGCAAAAAGACATTGGAGCTCAAACCTCAGTCGATTGTTTGGAAGTTCTAGTGTTCTTTACTAACAAATAAATACACGTAGCAGTTTTCACTATTCACTTTATTTCTATATCACATTACGTATTGCATCTCTACTCTAGGGATCGGCCATAACTAACATAAGTTCTACTGCTCAATGCGCACGCCCCCGTTCAATAGAGTTGCGCGGGTTATTTAAACTTACACTAAACACTCCAGAAGTGTTTACAAGGAATCTAACAAATTTCAAGAGACTATTCGTAATTCATCACTACACACCAGAAATAAAAATGCAATCAAGAGAGTTGATTGCACACGATGAATCAGTTCCGAAGAAGGCAAAGATTCTACTCGACAAAGGTGATGGCATTGTTTCTTTGGGACGCAAATAGAATTTGGCTAATTGGTTGTCTTGAAAAAGGCAAAATTGTGAATGACCAATATTACACAATACTTTTGGGCAAATTGAAAGCAGCAATTCAGGAAAAACGCCCGGGAATGGTTATAAAAGGTGTTGTTTCATCACGACAATGCGTCCCCTCATTCAAGTGCAATCGTTCAGCAAAAATTGATAGAATTTTTTCCTAGCAGCAATATTTTTTCAAGGATTTTTAAGGTGTACCATAAATAAAATTGCCCAGTCAAAATTATAAATGTAGATATACTACAAACTCAAATAAAAAATTAATGTTTAAGCGGCAAAAGTAACTGTTTAACTCTAAAATTAACTATTTTATAGTGTAGTTAATTTTCCATTTTTAAAGGAATACCATAGGAAACAAGTATAAACTTTAACTGAATGTCATAAATCAATTACAGACTATCGATATATCATCATTCCAATACATTTATTATTCACATTAAAGTTTGTATAATCAGGGATGTAATTTCGTTTTCTGTATCTCAGGACGCTTTGGTATTCGCCGGAAGGGAACTGGAAATTCAGTTTAGGATGTCTCGTCCTTTGACTGATTTTATGGCCACGTTGCATAAAAATGGCGTTGAAGAAAAGCGACTATCGAAATTTGTTTCTCACAGTGTGTCCGAAGATATAGCAACTTTCAACATCAGTTTTCCAGAAGAAGGACAATACGGATTAGATATTTATACCAGAGAGATGGGTGCCGTTCAAGACACCGGCGAAAAACATTTGCTAACACATTGCTGCAAATACTTAATCAATTCATCGAAACGCAATTGAACGAGAATTTTAGATATAATTTAAAATCAGAAAGGAATTCGTTAGAAACAAAATTAAAATTTCTATTTTACAATAATACATTTTTCGATAATTAAAATGACGAATGTCCAAAACACGGACTTAGAAAATGTGGCCATAAAACATAAAAAATAGTTTCAACTTAAATTATAAATTGTCGATCCCGATGTATACTTGCAGTACGTTGAATAAATTAGATGTTTAAATTCAATTTTTAGAATATTTAGTTCAAGATTTTCAATTACATCACCATACAATTTTGGAATTACTTACTTATGTACCTATCCTCCCGGCGTTGCCAATATCCAGGATAAAATTTTGGAATTGTAAAATATGAATTTTAAAAATCTGTTTTTAACAACCTCAATACAAGTAATTTGCACAAACTAGAGCTATTCCAAAAGCAAGGGAGTGCTTAATCTATTAAATGATTTTTTCTATTTTTATATTACATTTCGTGGTGCTCATTCATATTTAAACTGGTAACTAACAGCAACAGACTGTAATTACGAGTATAACTAAAATAATTGACTTAAAACAATAAAATTTCACATTTTGTAATTTCTGCTTAATGTTCTAACATGGATTTGGTTAAATACAAAAGAAATGCTAAAACAAAGCCAAACCTTGCCTTCTGCGAACAAATTAAATCATCTAGTATATAATTCATACAAAATCTAATCCATCGAATTTACATCGCAAATTTAATTGATCTTTTTAATATTGTTATTGTGCAATAATAGCAAATGTTATATTTATATACGTAAATTTAAAAAATTAATATATTTTTATATAATTGTGTAAAAATCATATATTTTATTATATACATAGATAATATATTTTATTATTTTTATTTATGTGAACATCACAACTACAATGTTTAATTTGGTTATTAATGTTTGTACTTACATTCGTAGATTCTGCACAATCAAGAGTCCATCTTTAAATGACCGATTGTATCTTTAAACGATATAATAAATAATATTTATTTAAATTTGTTTGTTATTCCATCGTATTGAAACATATTTTTCCGATATAAAAGGAAATAATTAATAAATACTTCTTTCCCCAGTTTTCCACTGAGGATAGCAACAACGGTGTTGAATTTCGAATTTAATTCTTCCAACAAGTCCTGTGATTTATACTTTTTAACGTCAAAAATGGCAAATATGTCGTCTACATATCTAATCCAAACACTCGGGAAATACGCAGCATCTTTTTAAATTGAGCCTCAAAATTGCTCATAAACAAATCAGCCATAGATGGTGGTAATCTAGTGCTGTGCTTTTGTTCAAAATATTTGGTCTCAATTTGGACAGAGTTGTGAGGCATGCAAAGTGTTGTTAATTTGATATATTCTCTTATTTTTGCAGTGCTCATATCATTTCTATGAAGCAAGTTTTCCAAATATTTTAAAGTGTTACGAATAAGTATTGATGGAAATAACCCGTCTGTTTTTTGGCGCATCGCCATTTTGGTCATTAACTTCTTTCAGTTCACTCAATTCTCTGTCCCACTTTCACTGTTTGTTGTTTATGTACAGCTTGCCGTATCCTATTTTTGTGTGGTTTCCTGTACTTTTCGCTGCTGCCTCTTTGCCTTTAATTTTGTTTTCTGTATTTTCATTTCTGTTTTCATCAGTTCATCGTTTATAAATATTCTTCCATTTTATCTTTATCCCCTCTCAAGTTTTATTTTACATGTTTTTGGACCAATCCATCTCAGCTTTTAACTCTTTTTGTCTCTAGTATCTATCTCTAGATCCATAATTACTGTTATTTCTTATGTTTTCTCTCTTTAATCTCTCCATTCCGTTGTTGATTATACTTCATTCTTTCTTTAGTTGTTTGTTTTCGCCTTTTAACAGGAAATGTTGTTTACTTCTCTGTTTACTTTTTGGTCTTTGTTTTATTTCTTTTATGTCTGCCATTATTTCTATCATCATCTCCATCAGTGCCTCTATTTTTATTTTTTCCTGTGTTTCTTCTGTCTTTTTATTCACTTTGTCTGTCACACGCGTTTATTGTGATAAAACCACACGCGTAACGTTGGAAAAATAAAACAAGAACTGCAATAAAGCAAATGTATTGTCATAAATCAATATATATAAAATATAAAAGTATAAAAACATCATTATAAGTACGAATGAACACTTCAATTGCATAGTAATATTGCAATTAATTAAGGAGAAATAAACATTTTTACATTCCTTATAATTATAATTACCTTTAATCAATAATATTTATTTGATAAATATATAATCGTTGTTATTATTAAAAATAAATATATTTTAAAGTATAAACTCAGAAATAGAGAATAAAGCAACAATATTAGTAAAATTGTTTTCATTTTCATCTAACAAAGAATTAATTCGTATGCAAGTTTCATCATCATAAAATTTATGATATATAACAGTTATACTGGTGAGATATATACATCATATACTAACTAAGATTACAGCACAATTTTCAGTCAAAAGGACAAAGTTATGGAATTTTGTTTTAGTTAAAACTAGGAATATTTATAATTATGATCGTATAAGTCAGCGCCGCGGTTTTGGTTGGACACGGGTTGAGTGGAACTAGCTCTTGATCCTTCAACGTTGTCAATTAGTGAAGTAAGCATACCCTCTACTTCCGTTACTGCATTTTTCAGTTGACCGTTATCTAAACTACCTAAGGATTCTGTAAATAAGTAAAAGAAAAGTTATGCAAGGGTATAATTTATAACATAGTACTTTTTAATTTGCAAAAACGATATTTTAATTTTCAGTGCGCAATTTTTACGGATTTCATGAGTTATGACGTAAACCAGGAACAATTATTTAAAGAAAATCACAGTACGTACATTTCCAAAGTAAACCCTTCTTTCAGTAGATAAGTTATAACGCAAATGGCATACTATTCTTTGAAATATGTATGGGACTGTTCTAATAATTTGTGTCAGTTCCTAGTAAGTAGTTTAGAATATGTTTAAATATGTTAAGGTCGTTGTAAATATGCACCGTGTCCAAGATATGGATGAGCAGTATGGGGATCTTGAGGCGGTAACAGTTACGAAATGGGCCTAAGTTCCAGCGTTAACAGAGACTACCCAGCTGACGTAAACAAATCTCAAATATCTGTCTCGGTTCCAGAAATATTTTAAAAGATAATAATTTTGCCATTTCCTGCGATTATTATTTATTATAACAAATATAATAGTTTGCCATTGCCATTTATAATTCTCTACAATGTGACGTGGAGAAAAAATTATTACGATTAGATTCGCCAAATTCCTAGCATTTCTGTGTATAAAACTGAGCTTGATAAAAAGTTTGTGATTGTCCTTGCCTATAATGAACCACGCATCCCCAAATAAGATAACTTATACCATAACTGATTCTACACTACGCATTCAATGATTGAACCTGAACTAATTGTAAGTGCATGAACGTCATTTAGGCTGGTTATCAGAGAATTCACTAGTATATACAAGCAGTGAAGGACAGCTACCAGAGAAGATGACATGCAGGCCTGATGCCAGATTACTGTTGGAATTTGAAAAGAGATTGTCCTACCAAAAATTTGCCTCAGAAGAAACTTCTGAGGTGTGAACTAAGTTTTCCTAAATTTTTTTTTCTAATTTTCTGAAGTGTTATTGAAGTATTAACTATTGTTACTTTAACAGTACTGTTCTGTAGTCACAGAAATGCTCAAGAAAATACAATTAAGCTGTTTTTCCAATCCCACATGTTTTCTTTCCGGAGCCATAAGCCCAATTAAGAATGGAGTAACGCAACGCGAAAGATATTGTCATATTTGAATTCAGTGCACCAAATACAGATGTTGGCACAAAAATTCTGACAGCAACACATGCGTTGGGCTGTGATATCCGTACAGGCTTCTTAAAATATCCAAAATCTGCACATTATAGTTACAAACATAGATTTTTACCGTCTTTACCGTTAAAGCATTACAAATCAAAGCTTGAACTAAGTTCTGCATCATAACCTACACTAATATATGTATACTTACCATCTAATGTAAAATTGTTTGCAAGAATCTGTTGTAATTTTGCTAATGCTTCGTCAAGATCATTATGCATTTCAAACATAGGTATCTTATTTTCACTACTGCTATTCGAATATGAACTTGGTCTTCCTGTCAAACGAAAAACAGCATAAAAAGCAAATTATAAGTATTATCGAGGTGATGTAATCATTACCTCCAATCCAAGTGCTTATGTCGTTTAACGTGGGAACGACAGAAGTATCACAAGAAGCATTCTTTGCGTCAAATAGATCGATTTGATCACCCAAGCTTAACGTACTTTTTACTTTGAGTGATTGGACTTAGCATGTTTATTGATTCTCTACTTTTATAAACTGGTATCATTGGCGTCGATTCTAAATATAATTTTGATATGGGTTCGATAATAGTAGTTTTCCTTAAACAGTCCTGCATTGAAGAAAATATAATTAGAACTTTATTAAATTATGCAACACCTTCTTTATATCGACATAAATAACAAATCTATCGTGTTGCAGAATTGATTCTTATGATTAATCAAAGTCATTTCAGTAATATGCAATTAATGAATTGAGACAGTTTTAAAGATACAGAGGGAACTCTTTACCTTCAATAATTTTAACTTTTGAATTTGAGCAGCAACTTGTTGTCGATGATCCTCTAAATATGTTTTAATATCGTTATCAGTGCTTCTGCTTAAGAGCAAGATTTGCTGTAATTCTCTGAAAAATGAAGATATGTTTAGCAAATAGTTGGCTTCTAGATAAAGATTGAATACTTATTTTGAAGCTCTAACTGTCTTATTATAACTTGTAGTTGCATATGTGGCGACGACAAGGGTTCAATATCACACAAAACGTTCTCCGATTTTGATTTCGATATCCAATCTCTATCAATGCTAAAGGATTATTTATTTCAGATTTATATTTACAATTAAACCATGCTTTCCTACTTGCCTGAGAGGATTTGTTTCTATTATATTAGTATCATTATTTGGTATAGTACATTTTAACAAACCACACAACTTTTTGATTAAATGATGAGTACTATCGTTTGTCGGCGCCTATACAAGCATGTTTGTTAAAAATATATTTGATAGTTTCCTTTCCCATTGGTTAAAAATTAAGTGAAAGGATATACAATATATAAAGGAACGTACCTCTATGCAGTATTCTTTCATATGATGAGTAATTTTATGAGAATGACTTATTTTAGCTGTAAAGTAACATTTTTGGCATTGCACGTATCTCGAACATTTTACACAGCGATACTTAAATCCTATTATAGGATTAACGCTGCAAACAGAACACTTTGAAGAATGTACAGCTGAAATACAACAATAAGAAAATACAACAATCTTAAATACGTATTTTTCCTTGGATACATACTTGTTTCCGATTTTTTAGTCTATGTAATGTTGGTAACCACAGTAGTAGTTGAGGATTGGTTTCAAGCCATGTAATAAACATACTCTCGTTTATTCCAACTAAACCTGGAGACTAAAATATTCAAATGAGTTAACTGTATGAAGTTTATGTTACAACTGCACCAATTTATATGTGCAAAAATGTTCCTATTATTACTAGATCCTAGATCACATCAGTAAACTCTTCAAAACACAAATTACTTAATATCCGGTGACAAATGCCTCACTAGCATCTTCAAACTGTACCTTACCGAATGAACCGCAATTTCTTAAATTCTATTCATGCAAACTAAACCTCCACCTCTACAACTCGAGGGCGTACTTTTCTATCTATTTTGGATGAAAAATTATTCCAGCAAGGATTACCCACGGCATTGCAAATCATATTATACCGTACTTTAAAATTTATGTATATGTATATATATTTTGTGACCTATTTAGATACTTATCTTTCGAATTGTCTCTATCATTTTTATTCTTACCTAAAAGTGCTAGAGATAATCCGTCTTTTACGAATAACCCATTGTATGTAGCTAACATTTTAATATACCTTAATTCTTTTTCACACCTACTTCTTGTAAGTGGGAAGTTGATTAACCTATTGAACAAGAAGTTAAATGACATCTTTTGCCGCATGCAATAGTTTGAATCTGCGATTATAAATCTTTTAATATTTGTGCTTCTTCTGTAAACCCTGATTTCCAGTTTATTACTTACCTTACTACTCCTAGTAAACTATTTTTGCGATCCAAAATCTTAAAACAAAATCTAGAGGATTCTCTATACAACGACCTAATTAAATTAGATACATTAATGAGCAGGTACCAAGTAACTGTGCAAAAGCTTACAAAGTAAGCACAACTTACATATGTCAATAATCCGCGAGGAAAATTAAGCTTTGTCAATAGCAGACCGCAACTGCAGACTATTTACTAATTAGTCTGCAGTTGCGGTCTGCAAAAACTATCTAAAAATGGAATGCGATTATTCACTTCTTCAACCATAGAATTGTGTCAAATTTTGAAGTAAATTATTCTAAGGAATTTGTATTACATTGGTAGGTAGAAAACCTGTATATGCCTTAATACACCAAAAATGAGCTTAAAATAGTCAAAACACCTACATACTTTGCTAAAACACTCTTCTATTGCACTGTTCACAAGATGTGATCCAAAACTCAAGTCTTCATGCATGTAATGGACAATTTCAGCTATTGTTGATAGAATCATTTGTACTTTCAATCTCGTAACGCAATTATTATGATCAGCACACAGACTAAACAAGTAATGATATGAACTATTCAAGTTGACATTACATAGTAATGATAATACTAGCTTAACATGCAGTACTTGCACACAACCAGTTCGATTTCTAAAACAAGTGGCAAATACATTACTTAAACTGATTTAGGAAGTAAACCCAAAACATACTTATCATAGATGTTGTACAAAAAATTAATCATCAACTCAATGGCAAGATCTATATCAATATTAGTATGGTTTTGTTTACTAGATGCAAAGTAGATATCGGAGAGAATTGCTTCAATATCATAGGTTTCCAGATAGAGGGAATTCTCAATAGCATTTAATCTATGTCTCTCAAAAACTCCAGATATTATTGACAAGGGGACTACATCCACTAGAAGAATTCCATTAAAACAATTAAGTTTGTTCTATTAAAATTCCTTACTGCATAGTGTATTTTGCAACACCCTAAATTTAGAAGCAACCCTATAGGCAGAGTGTTTGATCCAATTGCATTCATCTAACTTCTGTTTCACATCTACAAATTTTGGATGATCCCATTGCTTTGCTTTTGTTTGTTCGCTAAAATCTTGTATTAAACTTTTTCATTGAAATATATCTAAGCACACTTACTGAATGTAGTATGGAAATCCTTTTTCATCCTCTATTTTCTTCCACAATAAGGACATTCTCTCAATATTTATCAATTTACAATCGCGCATTCATTGAATTGAAAATATAAACAAACACCTCTAACCTACATTACTTACTGGATAATTTATATAAAACACTACCATGGAATGCATAAATTAAATATCAATGCCTCAACCACATTCTATTCTTTCAATTAATTAGGTCGAGTACAGTTAATAGGTTTACATTTTTCTCGATAATATTTAAATTGTTATCATCTAATACGTCACGAAGAAATAAACGGTTTTTCTTTCCCTTGAATCAACCATGAATCAACTAAATCATTATCTTTCTCCTACTCATCAAATTTAAATAGGAGGTTCTTTATCATTTTATGCTTGAAATTTCTGCAACCATAGAATCACTTGTGCAACATAAATAAATAACTTTTGAGAAACGCCAATTTCGATGAGACTTGGTAATTACCGTTGAAAAGTATTTGGGCACCCTATAGATTTAGAAGAAAAGATTAAAAGCACTAGTGAAAAGTGAACATATATTTATTAGTTACATATACATAGCTAATTACATATCTGGCAGTAGGATTACACATTATATTTAAACTTTCATTCGTCTATGTGGCCTCCTTCCTTTTTGATAACGGCAGCACACAATCGCATTCAATCAGGCAAAATCAGCCTTCGATGTTGGTACTGCTTTCCGGACCACCTGATCAAGTTATCACTGTATAACTTTGGTGGATCCGTCTGCTTCCGAGTGTTGCAAATAATCTCTTGGGTCATTATCTTGTTGGAATACAAAATTCAGACCCAAAAGTCTTAATCCTGAAGGAATAGCATTTTTCTCTAACATGTTTCGATACTGTTCTTTCTGTAATATTCCTTCGATCTCTACAATATCACCCACGTCCGGAACACCAAAACAACCCCAGATCCTCACAGAACCACCGCAATGTTTAACCGTAGCAACAAAACATTTTTCTGTAGCACGGTCACCTGCAGATTTCCGAATAAAAACACGTCTACTTGAACCAAAAATGTCGAACTTTGAGTCGTCGATCCACAAGACTTTACTCCCCTGTTCAACTGTCCAATACTGATGTTTACGAGCCCAGTTTAAACGTTTCCGTTTATTCTGTATGGGCAATAACGGCCTTTTCGTCGCAATTCGTCCGTACAAACCTGCTTTATACAAGCGACGTTTGAGTGTAGTTAAAATTATTAACTTTCGACGGCCTGCATTAATTTCAGCAGCGGTTTCTGGGGCTGTTTCCCTCGATTTCTTTTGTTAGTTACCACTATTGCATGATCTTTAGCAGAAGTTGTGGCTTTGGGTCTCCTACTTCGTGATTTATTCAGAAAACTGACACTTTCTCGATATTTCTTGACAGTATACGGTGGTATTATTTAACTTTAATTGCTTCGCAATTTGCTGGTTGCTTGTGCCAGCTTGATAGTGCGCAATTAGAAGAGCACGTGTTTCTATGTGTAACGCTTTTCGTTTCGGTATGTTTCACAGTCTTAACAACAATAGTCGCACAGGAATACCTCACAACAAATGCAGAAACGTAACTAAGGGCAACTTCGATAATCTATCCTGAAACTTGTCCCAGGTCATTAAAACATCATTACTAAAAATATCGTTCACAGAAAGACATTTACAAGAACTTCGAGAAACCTTTATTGCACTAATCTTCATGTAGTCGCAATAACCAATTTTGGTTTATTGTAGGTAATGAAGTTGATAATATACAAAATGTTACTTTTGCAGCATTTCTGTAAATTTAACGCTTTCCCTATAATTATTCCATTTTGCAAGAATGAATTTCCTGGAAGCTATGTAATACAAACAGTTTTATACTATATGGATACCCCAAATGCTTATGAACGGTAGTCTATGTACAGCATATATAAAAGGCCGGTCTCTGTTTCTACCACTAACGCTTTTGAAAGAGCGCAAAGCGTCCCCAAAAATGGGACTGTTTATTATAAGAAAAATATGGGTATATAGCGCATCAAGCACTGGTAAAGCATGTTTAAACCGGTAACCTTCATTCTTAAACAAATTACCCCTTCCCACCTCTACAGATTTGCGGAAACACCAAAACTGACTACACCACCTTCAATTTTCTTCGTTCCTGTTAAAGCAAGTGTACGAGATGAATGTATTTCCAAATTGAATCCGCTTTCATCAGTATTAAATGCATTCTCTGAGCCATAGTTTTCTAAATGCGGTTTTAATAACTCTATAAAACTGGCTTCTAGAAAGCACATTCTTGTCTATTCCATATGTTCAGGTAATCTTAAAAGTAAAAATGTGCTGTATGGCATTCCAAAACAGTAAAACAAAATTCAAATATGTTTGATCAATTATACCTGCAGTGAAGTCAATCCAGAGACATCTGTATATACATACGTATGTGTATATATTTAAAGGAAATAATATAAAAATTTCTTCAAGAAATAATTGATATGTTTTGAGAATAATGTGCCATACGCAGTAGTCTATTTTGTAACAATATTTTCTACTAATAGTTTGGTACCACCTAAGTATATACAAAAAAAAAAAAACATTTTATTTCAACTGAAATATATATATATTTCACGTAGCTGATAATAACGGTTGATCATGAAAAGTGTGTGTATATATTAATACTTAAATGGAGAAAATAGTATTTTTGGCATGAAATTTCCGAAGAATCGGGATTCCGTAATATAAATGTAGCTTGTCGATTAGGTTTGAAAAATATATGTTTTTGAAAGTCTGATATAGTAATATACATATATATTTAACATATATATAACATTTTTTTCTGAATTTTGCACATCCACAAAGCCTGTGACAATTAATATCCTATTTTAGATTGTCCACATTTTACAATGGGTAAATGTATTAGTTTTATAAAGACAGTCTGGCAAGTGGATCGCTATGTTCTAGTTTTTCTGTTCAGAGGTCCTACTTTCTTTTGCGTGCACAACTGTATTTATGGTAACCCATCTGCATGGTCTATTGCTGCTTCTGTCATGGCTGTATTAATCGATATAAGAATAAGTGGTACGTATGTACATAAAAGGCTGTTTAAGTTCGTATGTACACTAATACACCTAAGTTAAATACATACCTACATATGTATGTGGACTTTCGATGCATAGCTGTCACATATTAATTATAATTTATAAGAATAGAACTCTCACATTCGAACAACCGAATGTTCCTTATCGGAAAGAGAAACCTTTTCTTCCAAAGAGTACGAACATATTATGAAAATGTTCTGGCACACTAAATTTTAATTGTTCCAAATATATTGTCATGTTTTTACATTCAATTTGGATGTTTTATCGCTCTTTTAACATAAATACGAATACCGCAGCAAATCAACACATTTTATTATGAAAAATAACAGTAGATTGTCTCTAACATGTTTTAGTGCAAAGCTTGCATCATGACATTTTCATCTGAAAATCAATACTTGTAAGGAAGATAATTTCCAGAATAATGGAGAGTAAGTAAAGACAACATTAATGGAAACGGAGACAGATGGGGTTACTATGTAAAGGACGGCCAATAGAACAAGTAACAGCATATGAATACTTGGGAGTGATTATATCGGAGGATGGGAAGGTGGATCGGGAGATAGCAAACAGAATAAAAAAGTTACAAGAATTTATTATACCCTAAACAATACCATTTTTGGGAAGAAAGAGGTTGGAACTTGAGCGAAAATCCAAGTATACAATAAAATATCAGTACCAACACCCTTATATGGATATGAATCCTAGATGAACTCGGAGAAGCGCGAGAGTGAGGTGACGGTTGCAAAAATGAAACAATTAAGAAAAAATGGTGGGAAGGACTCGATTAGACAGGATAAGAAATGAAGATGTTAGACTGCAATTGAACCAAAAATGTCAAAGGACATAGAAAAGAGCACTGGTTTGGATATACAATAAGGATGGACAGTAACCGATTGCTGAGGAGGGTGGTGATGTCAAGGACCGGAAGATGAAGGAGAAGAGGTAGTCCAAGGAATACCTAGGTGCAACAAATAGCATAGTTAAGAAAAGTAAGGGGGAACACAATTAATGAAAATAAGATTTTTTATTTGTTTGTGGTTCTATTTAACAGTAAAAGCTGATTTTATTTTGTTATTACAAAATTGTTTTGTTACAATTAGTTTTTGATTAAAAAAAAAAGACTCCCATCTTGGGCTGCTCTCCCCTACATGTAAACTGTACATAATAAAATTACCAGTGTCATTGTTCATTTTATCATTTCACTTTTAGTTACGATTTAATTACAGAACTGGAGAAAACTATAATCAATTAGTAATTAGTAATTTAATTAATAATTAATATCTTTAAGGAAATCATACATTAGCAAAATAACTTACATGTACATATAGCAATACAGATAATCATAAATTATGCCTGCCACATTGCAAAATTGACGGTTGGTAATTAATTTATTAGGTCATTAAAATTATGCAATGCCCTTCATATAGGTAAGTTTCTGATAGTTTCATATACATATGCGTATACCAATTGTAAATCTGACCTAGTTCCGTTTCAGAAAAATCTCGTTTTTACTTTTACATTTGCGCTAATTGATGGACTGTCAGCTGGTGCAGTTGCAGCTAACACTTTAGAAAATTCAGTTGTCGTTTTCTATACCCCATATGTCATGCGTTTATTATTCCGGATGATAACTAAGGTATTTCGTTGGCTAGGTTGTTCCTAACGAATGGAAGTTAATTGGTGAATATTACTAGGTAAAATGCAAAATAAAATTTAGTATAATTTATAGTTGGAATAAAAGTGAAATTTCTACATACTTGCGTGTAATCATCTTTATTGCGTTTTCTAGTACTTTGCATGAAATTGCCATAAAATACTCAACAGGATGGATAGTAAAGGCTTCTTACGATTTTGGTTAACTATATTTTTAACAAGCTAATCCTAAAGATGATACATTACAATACAAATAATATTGTTACCTATTCCTCTAAGTTGCATATACATGTACATAGCTTCATAAGAACAGCCAAGTTTATTTGCTTAGCAGACAATAAACTACATTGAGCTCCCATCTGAATTAAGCAAGTTACTGTTTGGTTACATATTTTAAAACCGGTACAGAAATCTACATTTATCTGGAAAAAATAATTTTAGAAGTCAACGGTTCCTATCTTTTTCTCGAAAAACAATTTTCATAGTTAGTATGGTATAGTATGTTGTTCTAAAAAGTCGCTGTGATATATATTAGGACAATGCAGTTTCAAATGGCCCTCCTCATTACAGGAGCAACATCTCTTATAAGTATCCGCACCCGCGAAAAGATAATCCCGCTTTAAGGGACCGGTCCGCTGGATAGAATTTACGTATTCTGCTGTTAAATGCGGCGGATTTTACATGAATATCTAGATACATGTGTATATACCTATATATCATCTTTATTGTATTTTCTAACACTAAAATTGCCATGAAATACTCAATAAAACGAATGATCTTATAAGGAAAGTTTCTCAACCCGCACACGCCGATTTCGATGAAACTTGGTAATTATGTATAGCTGGTAGGACTATATAACAGACCGGTTTCTGATTCTACCATTACAGCCTTTGAAAGGGTGAAAAGCGCCCCTGAAAATTGGCCTGCATTTCGCTTTTTGCCAATTACTCTTGAATTGTTTCAAGAAAAGAATATTCGTGCATATGAGCATATAGCGCTTCAAATGGGCTATTGAAGAATGTCTGAATCGGTAACCCTTATTCTTAAAAATATTAGCCCTCCCACCCGCACCAGAGCTGGTTGCCAGTAACGCCTTTGAAGGTATGTAGCACTGGCGACTGGTGGTCAGGGGCGGTTCCTCCATTAGTGCCACCGAGCTGCGGAACCACCAGAATAAATCCTCAATTTATGCATTAAGCATTAAATATTAACATTTAGCATTTACTGATTATTTTATTAAAAATATTAAATGTCCAAAATTTCATCGTGCATAACTGACATTTTAATAATTATTTGCTCCTACGAAAAATGCCATAGCTGTACAATCATACAATCGCAAGCGCAACGCACTCATAATTTCTGAGAAAGTCGTCTCTGCATCGCAGCTCTTTGCAATACAGATAAATTCATACATGAAGTAAACGTGAAACATGTCGGGCGCATATCAGCAATCAAATGAAATTAGCACTATTTGGGAAAGTGAATATTCAACCTCAGGTTTATTCTGCTTATTGGATAAATATACAAAAGCACAAGGAGGAAGTAACGAACAACAGGTATGTGTTATCAAAATTTATCATTAGTATAAAATTTTGTAGGGCTTTGGAGCTAGCCTTGCCATTATGAAAGTGAATCATCCGAAAACCACGATATTTTTCGGGGTTTGGTGAATTTTACGTCAGAACTTGATAATACACTTAGTGAACATCTTAAAATTGCAACTATTTTCAAAGGCATCAAAAATGATAAAAGAATCCTGTATATAAAGCATGTGTTTCTAGCTATTATGTTACTAGCCGTCAAAATATAAATGAATTTTTGTTTGTTTAAATAGAAAGATATTTCACTGATGAGGTTGTAATTACCAAAAAGATAGAGCTAATCCAAATATATATGCTTTTCATTATCTTTATAGATTTGTCTTTCCAAACCCAGGCCTAAACTACCAACCTACTTGCGGTAAAGAAAACACACAAAGTGTTTCTGGTTCCAATCATGTTGTCTTCAATAAAATGAGCAACAGTGAAGAAAACGCAGGACTAAGCCCTTACGTGTGCAGGAGACATCAAAAACTATTAAAAACATGAATAATCCTCGGATAATCATCCTTTTTTTATTTTATGGTACAAGGATTTTTATCAAAAAGGAAACCGTTCATTCTAATAAATAACACAAACAATAAACCGACCTGGAAGCTTGTAAACAATTTTATAATCTGAGGGAGCATTTTTCGTCGTTTTAAAATTAGTAATTCGTTTTACGCAAATATTGGCTGGATAAAATGTAACTAAAAATATGCATATCTCGAATTAATAAATAATTTGGTGGTGAAGTAGATAGATTAGTTCTTTGGGGGATTAGGGATTGTTCTCATTAATTATATGGAAAGTTTAAATGATGCCAAATATTCATAACAACAGGACGTGATGAAAAGCAAAACTAATCATTTTCTATTTGTAACAGATCCGTTTACCATTCGTGGCATGAGTATTGTGAAAGTACTTATGACTTGAATATGAATCGATGAGACAATAAGAATGTTTAATTACATTGGTATATATAAATCAATAAAGATCATTCTAACAATATCCTAAGTCGTAGCAACAACTGTTTGAAAATCTATATCTAGGAAAATTTCCGTTACGACACGATTATTTTATTAAATATATATATATTCCGTAACCTATTTAGATTAACCGACAAAGTTTTGTTTTTTATTTGATATAAAAAATGGTAGAGGCAACTCGAAGAACAATTATTTTATTCACACATTATTTTAGCTATCAGTTCCACAAAAATGAATGTTGCGTGGATAAAGTATGTTTATTCCAATACACTATATAAAAGAAATAAGTCAACCATGGTTTAGGTATTATCATTATTATCAATATTTGCAACTATTTATAGCTCCAACTCAAGAATTGGGTTGCAGTTCATTGCGCTTTCATTTTTAACCAAGTAAAATTCTGAAGAATTTTTCTTTAACTTAATTGTGGGGTCCTCAACATACATTTTTACCGGAATTTTTTACGCAACAGCAATATCACCCGAGCACAGCTTTCGATTTTAAATCTTCAAAATTGATGGAATACTTTTGAGATCACAAACACAATGGGATCTTACTAAAAATGACGATGGATTATATGGTCGGCCCATTGTTGTTCTCGGTACTTTAGAGATTATGTAATAAAGAAAAGGAAAGAGAAACATATATACGTATGTATATAGAAATTGTGCATTAAAGAATGAGAATGGTTGTTGCAGAACCAAATTCTAATTCTTGTTTGTTTAATCGGTAACATGAAAATAAGCAACACATTTCATAATTCTAGACAACATAAACTGTCATTAATCTGTTCTTCTTTAGATAGAGAACTCGTTTCTGAAGCAGTTGGATCGTTCGATATCAAGTCAACCATTGATCCTGTAATTAAGCAACGCATGAGTCAAAGTGTATTTATTAAACTTGAATATTGTAGTAAAAATTGTGTAGTATACACCGTTTTTCACAACTTATGCATCAAATTATAACAGAAAGTTCAAATAGGATTAAGCCAAATTCGTAAGAGAATATATTTTCCTTCTATCACAGAAAAGCTGCAATCAATTTTTTAATATTAGGGTTTCGTGTGGAAGATTTTGAAAATCCCTGACCTCGTTGCGGTCAAGTACCATGTTTATTTTTATACGTAGAAACGTAAACGCTAGTAAAATTCGAGCCAAATGTTTAGCAATTGCAGGAGAATCGTTTCTTTTATTTATTTCTCCTACTTTAAATCCAATCGACAGTTGTGCGGGCGAAGAAAACAACGACTAACATTCATTAATAAGTAAAGCCGAATGTTTTGCGAGTTAGTTAAAATTGGTAAAATTAGGTCAAGTGACGTTGTGTAGGTTTACTTACCAGTACCTCGTTCGTCTGTTTCTAACGCTGAATTCAACGTCGTTTAATTACGTATCCAGAGATCTATTACGATAGATAATGCGGTGGTTTTAAAACAATACCTTTATTTGCCTAATTTGTTTTAATCATTTTTTCTCTTCACACTCATCTGCTTGCTTTTGCTTCATACAATCTTATAAATAAATTTACTTGTGTTACTTATGAGAAACACTGTATGTAGATATAATGAAGATTCGTTGAATTCCAAGCACTACTAATTCGTAAATTATTATTCAATCATTTTGAACTTTAGAGAGAAACAAACTATTCAGTACATTAAAAATATTGTTATTTAAGTTAATAGAATACAGAAGCTTCCATCGTTAAAATATGTATTAATACTCAAATGTAGACACATTTTCGTATAAAGACGTTAACTAAACTAACTGAACTAACTGAACTAACTGAACTAACTGAACTAACTGAACTAACTGAACTAACTGAACTAACTGAACTAACTAAACTAACTGAACTAATTGAACTAACTAAGCTAACTGAACTAACTAAACTAACTTACATCTTTGTACAAAAGTCTCAGGTTGGATATTGTTTTAAGTGCTTAATCGTGTGTACAAATAAATACTACGATTTAAAAGTCAAAGTTTACGTAATATTAAAATAGTACTTATTACTTATTTTCTATTACAATAATTTTGCGCCTAATGTGTTTAGCCCGCCAGGTTATCGTCTAATCTTGTTGACAATGTTATTGCCGAAATACATGTGTGGATGTACCCAAATCAGTGTTGTAAGTAAGTCTGTTTTATTCGAATTCATTTTAAGTGGTGAACATCCTTATCATAACTGATTATATTTTCCTTACATCTTTCTGCATATAAAAAAATGCTGTGCCATACACACACTGCCGTACCATACACGATATAATTCTGCACTAAAGAAAGTGGAATACATATCGAACGATTTGGTAATTCGAGTTTTACTTCCGGTAAGAACGTAAACAATCCATTGACTGCTTTAAATTTCTACAAGCACCAATGGACGATATCATATACTACTGGCCTAAATCACACTATTCGTAACCCATAACTCTCTAATCAAATGTCTTTGAATATCTGTATATTACTTATAAAGAACGCGAGGGCTCTAAAAGAGTTGTCGGAAGTCGCGTGCTCATAGTGGGAGTCTCTATGGAACCCCACCAGCGGCTGAAGATTTCTTGAAGATAGTTTCTAACCATCCGTCCAGTTCTTGTTATGCTCCACTAAAGTGTGTGCAAACCATCCAGATACAGTGAGGAAGAACGTGAAAAGTGTACAATATCGAAATATAATACCGCATAGTAAAGTGTTCTTTTTGCAATCATTTTACGCACACACAACTGTTAAGTTTAATAAATTAATTAGGTGAGTTCTTACCATTTAATTAAAAGTTTAATTAGTTTATCTAGTGGAGAATTCACCTTGCGCTAAATTAGTTGCGGTACTATTACTTATATTAAGGTATAAATGTAGAAAAGATACTCAATTTGGGTTAGTTGAGCGAATTAATTCAATATTTTCTTCAGAGCTGCTGTAAGAAATGCTTCAAGTTTCGAACAGCAATTAAGTAACAAACGTCATTTACTTTAAATCCAATACTGTTATTAAACACTAGGTGTTATCTTCTGTTTTTAATTCTTATAATTTTAAATGAGAATAGATATAACTACACATACACACACCAACGCAAATTAACATTCTCAGTAATATTATTATACAATATTTAAGAATAACTTAAAACCAACTCTCTAAGGGTTACCTTCTTCACTTCTTTGTACACTAGATTTTAAGTAAGAGACTAAAATTTTAATTTAATATAAGTGAAAACACGGATTTTAGAGTTACATACAAGCTAGACCCTAAGAAAGATTACAAAAATTCATATTCTGTTGTCTATATCAAAACGGGGAATTCTTTTTCCACATTCCTAATCACTAATGCATTTGTGAATCTGTTCATTCAATTTAAATATCTACATCATCTATCATGGTGCAACTCTTCTCAACACTTTGATTTGTACAAGTTCTTCTTTTTCTTCCTTTTCTTCGCTACACGTATAATATTTGATTATTATTCCCTGTTACCGTAAGTAGGGTTTTTCTTGGACGTCTACGTATTTTCTTTGGCGACATTTATAGCCTCTGGCTAGGAATACTAATTCCTTTTCGTCCAATTTTTGTAAAGTTTCATTCAAATTGTTTCCATATTGTTTTGCTCAATCGTATAGATTTGCTTAATTCCGCCTGTATATCTTCATTTCTGATTCTGTCAATTTTCTTTTCGTTTTACTTTGTAGTGTCTATTCTTGGCCATAGGTACTATGAACTTGTTCAATTTCTATTTGATGTCAAATTTGAATTACACTAGCCACTAATACCAATGCTCATGGGTGGATCGGATAGAATTTCATGTTGCATTGAATTCTAAATCCGTTTCTTTTTCCATTGCGCGTCAATTTTTTGCTGTGCTGAAAAATTTACGCTATTTTTCACGCTCTTAGTATATTTCACTACGCAATACAGGCCACAACAATGATAAATGGCAACCGGACCAGATATCCTAGATAATCTTCTAGTATTTTGAACACGAATTTCAGGTTTAAAACCACGTCTTGATTGGACAGATAGTGTTTCTTAATTTTGTATTATTGCTAGATTTGTTACAGTTAATAAGTTCATTTCTTTGCAGATTAGTTTCGGTTTCAGTTATTGAAACTAAATAATACATATAGAAGAGAATTAAACATGGTATTCTTATCTAAATATACCCTGTATTATATTTTATGCCTTTATTTAGTCGATACAATGCTCGTGTCAGGACATAAACTTTTATATACGTGTTGAGTAACCTGTCGTCTCCATAATATACCAGTGTACCGTTCTAAATATATACGTGGTCAAATGCCTTCTGGAAGTACATAAAACATACGTACATATGTACGTATAGATATTTCTGTCCTCTCGGCGTTTCTCGGTCATTTATTACAGTGTAAATATCCCACCAATTGTCAACTCTCCAATTGTGAATCCAATTAATTCCTCACCTATTATATATGTGTGTATTTCATAATGTTGTCGATCTAGTGTTGAGAATTGTATAATACATTTTATAGGCACTACCTAGAAGGCTTATCCTCCGATAATTATGGCAGCCAAATTTATTTTCCTATGTCACCTTAGCTCTTGCCAAACACAAATTGAAAGAAGTAAAAATTCTACCGAAATCAATTCCATCAGATTTGCCCCTAATTAAAAAGTACATTTTTGTTTAATATATACATATAATAATAAAATTAATTGTAATATATATACAGTGAGTGCTCGCATTGACCTCACTATAGGTATAATTGATCAAAAATTGTTGAATCTTGTCTTATTGTTTTAGAGTGCCACCCTGCATGGTTTGAAAAGAATTTCAAGCACATTTGTACTTTTTGAGAATCAAGCTCGTCATGACAATCGTGAAAGAAATATTTTATGTGCAATTTCGGTCAATAGTAAGACAAAATCTTATGGAGAAAATCGATGTGAAACTTTGCATAGTCATAGTTCATATTTTAAACTTTTCTCGATAACATTTTGCCCTATTATTAACTACAATGGTACGCTATCTCAGCAGAATGTTAATTTTTCTCAATGATCATAACGGCCTTAATTTTTAAAAAGTAAACATGTGCTTGAACCTCAGACCTGCGGTATAATGAGAACTAGATCGTTAAGTAACTGTGTTTCGTTATTTTTTAAATCTAGGTATATGTAACTGAACAGTACATGTTATATGACAATAAGTGCTACAAAAGTTTATTCTCGGGGGATACGAGGAAGGGAATTTTATTTGGTTTTTGAGGCTTCAAAAGCAAAATATAATTTTCTTAATCGATCCCCTTAGTTCCTTAAAATCCCTTCTTCTCTGTTAGCCCACCTCGAGAATTGGTGCTTTTTATATCTCTCTTTTTCAATTCAAGAAATGTCCGCAGAAATATTACTAATACCTAACATTGAACCAAACTGCACAAAGAAAAAGAAAACACTTCACCCTAATTGTTAAAATCGCTTTGGATAATGCATGATCACCAAACTCGAAAAGGAACTTTCAACATTTTAATGTTAACTTCTAAAATCGTAAAATATCATTGCACGAAAATATTTCCGGTTACATTTAATTTTTTTGCACTTTGCAAATTGTAAAATATACCCAACCGAATCTTATATATATTATCTTATGAAGGTTACAGGTTGATATACATTATTTTGTATAGATCTTATAGCATTATCTAATACCACATGTAGGTATTCAAATTAATATTTATAATATTAAGTAAAATCTACAGTGTTGATATAAAGTTGGCATGTAACTTTACTCTATGTAATTAAGCGCTACACAAACAAACTGTTCACTCCCTCTGGTAGTTACTTCGTGTTCATTTATACAAATAGTTAGTAATCAACGGAGGGGAAATATTACAGTGTAACTTCAACACTTTCACGTGGTAAACGGTGTTAAAAAGCAATTGTCGAAAACACACCATTTGGGTGTTCGAAGGTGGTGCAAATAATCTCTGTTTTGGTGTTAGAATTTTTTCAGTCAAATTTGAATTAAGGAAATTTGTCAATTTATATATTTAACCATATGAAGCGAAATCTACTGAAAGTTTTAGTTACACTGTTGCGGATTCTTTTACTATTGCTGCCTTAATTCCGCAAAAATGAAACTCCTCCGTCTTGAGTGAAAAAGAATTAACAACTTGTACTTGGTAAAATTATACTGCATTGGAGTTGATTTAACACAGAAGATTATACATGTTAACCCCTTTTGGGTATTAAATTTAATAGTTCTAGATACATTTTTAACACTGTCCCATTTTATTCAGTACACGATTTCTGTGTGTTGTTCTCAGAGACGTTAAATCACAAGATAATAACAGAATACTTCTTTAAGCAATACCTAGGTAGTAAACTTCTCATTGCAGTTAACAGTAGTAAATGTTTTATAAATCAAAGCGAAAAAGAGAATTCCTTCCTATCGTGAAATAGAATCTAGTGGAATTTAGTACCGGGTTTAAGTTGTTACCTAGCGTTGAAATCTCCATCGAAATTTCTCATCAGTTAGTGTTTCTTGTGAGTAACTATATTATTAATGTTATATTCGTCTTACTGCTACTAGTTCGCTTGTTTAGTTCTCCATAGTGCGTGGTGATAAGAGAATTTGCGTGCTAAAACTTATCGCACAAAAGACGCCGGATGTTAAAAATATCTGTTTATTACAGTAAACTGTTTAATAAATATAACTACGAGGAATAGAATGTAAAAGTGCGATATTGGTGATCTAGATTATCATTGTAAAGCTGAAATTAATATGAAAGATAAAATTGATATAGGAAAATAGCGGAATTGAAAGTTAGGACTAGACTCAAGGTTAAAAGAAATCAAATTTTCAGGGGATAGATCGATAGAATGAGGTCCCTAGCATGGTACCAAATAGACAAAGCATAAAAGATAGGTAGTTGGGGGTGTTTTTAAAAAATATTTGGAAGACCAAAGGATTAATATGGAAGTAACGGCGGAATAACTTCATAATGGAGGGCATACCAAAAAGGAAATAATAACAAGATAGGATTGAAAGAAGACATGAATAACTTTATAGAAAAAGACTTAGAACTAAGGGTCAAACTGAGAAGTGCAGAAGAAATGCGATATAACGCATGTATTACAGAAACCACATTTGCCTAATTGTAAGCAGTCTTAAACGCGGCTTAACATCTAGTTGTGAGTTAAGTTGTGTGTTGTGTTTGTAATGTAATGAGTACTAATAAATATGAAAATAGCATGCAATTGCAGTCGGCAGTTGACAAAATATAATTCTTTCCATGATTATATTGGCATATACAATTGCACAGCTATCTAAAGTAGTAGTTGTCATTTAAGATTCTTTTTCTTCTTTTTTTCTTTTCTTGGTTTGAGTAAGTATGTCGTTTGTCTATAGGATAGATAAAATAGACATCTACAGTTTGTAGGCTTTTCAACAACCGCTGTAGTCAATATCAATCTTCAGATGATTTAATTTATTTCTGCAGAATCTGGGACAAGATACTTCGTTTTCTATTTCATAATTTCAAAACCCTATACTAATGCATTCTGCTACTTTCTGACTTCCTCTTGAATTCTATGTAAAACAGGATTTCCCACAGGATGTTTACTTTCCTCTGCCAGTCTAGTATGCATATATATAAAGAAGAACAAAATTTATTTGTCTCCATATCTACATACGGGAGATTCTAATTCAGGAACAAAACTAAAACTTGGGTGGCGAATCAGATTAAATAATTTAGTACGTATGTATTAAAAGCAGAAACCGTAATGCTGTCAGTAATTTAGTTACATTACTGTAATAATAGGAAAAGCGGCATAAATAAAAATAGTACTTCCTTATTTATATTTGCGAGAAAGTAGTTCCTGTACGTATATATGAAACGGCTTTCAACTAATGGTCACAGCAAATTAGGAAACATTTTAATATATGGATATGCTTAAGCATTATAAACACTGTTTCTTTGTTAAGCGTTAAAATAGTTTACCATAGTGTACAAAGTTTCACTAGTATTAGGAATTCAGAATATTCAAGGCAACTAATAAACCTTTTTAAAAATTTACAATGATATTTACTTATTATACTGCAACGTTCTGGTTACAACGTTAAAAATGTTAGTAATGAACTGAATAACGTTAGAAATGTAACGCTTAGAAATAGTTAGTTTTGGACTAACTTTATTACTTTACCGCGTCAGTTTTAATTAACACTATCATTAAAATTACAAATTCGAATAATGAAAATTAAGAAAAATTGTTATTTTTATTAATGATTGAAGTTGTGACAACTTAAAAACAACTACACCTACTTCGAATCGAGCATAACTTGAAGGAGACAGGAGCTTAGCATTGAGGGATTCTTTTGTTCTCGGCCAAAAATCCAGTAAAAATTTCTATTAAATTTACCGTTAGTGTACCGTAGTATCGAATGTTTTCGGTGAGCTATTTGATCTGCCGAAGTCTCACAGAAGGAGAAACGACCGTCTTGGATTCATTCTTATCTAAAGGCAGTGATCTTGTCGCTATCCGCTTTAATGGGATCCTATGCTAGTACAGTCCTGAAATCCTCAGAGAGCCCTCCTTGTGGTTACAAGTTTCTAAGAAATACCTGTAGCTCCGAAGTTCAGGGTAGGATTCTATTTTGCGTCTAAATACCATGGAAAACCACATCGTTGATGGCAGTTGTGTATTAGTTTTTACGAATTATGTCAGTGAAAGCGCCGGGGACGTCATACGCTTTCGTAACCTAAAATTCTAACAACCAGATATTGTTAAAACAATGTTTATCTTTATAAATACCTTTCTTAAGGGATAACTAACGACCTTCTTCTCCGTCTTCTATTAAAGATTTGTGACTTGCTTCAAACGGATTTTGTAACGTTTAGTTGGGTATCTAAAGAAACTTCTTAATTTATATTTTACCAAATTTGACCGTTTCCCTTATGCATTCTAATTCATATTTATTGACCAATTTTATACGAATTTAATAAACAATATTTGTTTGTTAATTAAAGAATTGCTTTCTTTGTTGAAACAAAATATTATAAATATTATAAAAGTCCTTTTCACACCCTAACAAGCAGCAGATCTCCTTGGATGAGTGGCGAAAAACATCGATGATAATAATAGCATAGAAATAAAATTCAGACTGACACTACGTATTAAAATTATGTGTACATACTCGTATACATACAAAAAGAAAGTATACTTAAAAATAATAAAAAAGATTCTTGATCCTTAACTGCCCGATTAAATGAGTTGAATCTTGCTCTTACCACTATCAAGTTAAGAAGGCTTTAAGTTCTATTCAGAGTAAGTGACGCCCGTTTACTATCAAACTTTGGCAGCGGATAGTTTCCTGAGTCAGCAGCAACTTGGCAGCTACATGCTTCTTGACTCTTGTGTTATATTTCAGTTTAATTCATGTTTTGCGATTGCCTAGATTTGTTGCATACAGTTTATATCTGGTTTGGAACACTCTATAGAAGGAAGCGCATAGCATGTTGTTTGATCCTTGTAAGCATGGATATTATTTTTGCTGAAATGCAATATTGAAAACACCTTACTGATACAACAGCAGAAAGGTATGAAGGACGTTGTCAATGTGTGATTAAACGTTAATAGTGTTAGACTACTAGAGCTAATAGTACCGCAAATCATTACTCCTACGGTGTGATGCACTCTTGGGATAATAAATTTGAAAACTATTATTAGGTATGATCTTCCAATCTAAGATCTGTTATCACGTTTCCACGGCCATTGTGTATTCTTAAGTATTGAATGAGCGTAAACAGTTACATATGTATACATATACATACTAAGAAATAAGCAGCCATTTTACAACATCAAAAAATTAGATAAATGGTCGAAATTGCAAAAATCGACGAGAAAGATCATGTGATACTTAAAATTGTGCGTTGGTTTACGTACTTTTATATGCACATGAAACATGGACGCCAAAACAAGAAGATTATAGCAGCATGTCCTCCTAAATCATACATGGGTTTTACCCTCAGAAGGGTATCTATAAATATACAAGATTTTAATCTTCAAAAAGTATGCGAATAGTAATCGCCAAATTTCAAACGTGGGCGTAAGGGAACGTGGGGAACGGGAAAATGTACAATTGAAAATTAAAATACGGATACGGAGTCTCTATCTAAAATCAGATTTGTAACTAAAACTAGTACATATCAATACAAGAATCTAGCTCACACTTGTTGTAAACAAATTGTCGAGAATTGTCGTAAGGAAGGGAAGTCAAAAACAAGTGTCAGAAGGGTATCATACAATAAGAAATTAAGAAAAGGTACGAAAGAATTTGTACAAATTTCTTTGATAAGTATGTCAGCACGAAAGGGACACTATAGCAACCTTCTGGTAGAAAATAAGCTTCACTTCGATAAGGTAAAGAGAAACTAGAATTCCAGAAGAGTGGGATCTAGCATACATAGGTTTTCTTCAAAACCGAAGGAAATAGTAAGAAATGTCTTTCAGATTAAAAGATATTGGGTAAATAATATCTTGATGTTAGTCAATTTTTAGGAAAACGTACGGCAAGAAATTTGGTATCTTATGTTTGTTGACTTACAATTAGAAAAGGCCTAGGATAGTATACTCTTCACCCTTGACAGTATACTCTTCGCCTACAGCATTTATGTATATAAATTGAAAAGCGACAAAAATTTAAAATAAAAAAAATGAACCCTATTGAACACCTAAGCAGAAACTGATTTATGTAGAAGATCCTGCGCGCTTCAAAATAGAGAATATGAAATTTAGAAATGACAGTATATTGAAAAGCAGCGGAGAAATTAACATAAATATCTACAACATCAAGATGGACCTATGTATAAAAGAGAGCCAAGAATACAAGTGTCTAACAGTATGTAGTATGTAGTAGTATGGAGAAACAAATTCAAAGATTACTGCAAACAAGGAACTCAATACAACTGCTCAAAAATGAAAACAAACCCAATGCTCTATGATTCTATTATTGAACCCTTCGAAACGATGAAAAAGGCGGTAGATACGACAACATATAGATCATATCGAATTTAAACAACTGATATGGTATGGTCATATAAACGACTTCGGAACAAAAGAGAGCCAAACAAAATTATGGAATACGCTCCGAGTAAGAGAAGGAAAGTAGGTAGACCAGCAGTCACGGTGATATTGCGTTGAGAATCAGAAGTATGGAAGGAAACGAATGAAGCGACAGTAAAAGCTGCTGAATAATTTGGGGAAACATTCAAGACTGGAGAATCTTCGCCTTGAAAAACAAAATACCGAATGACATTGAACAAGTTTACACATGACCGCTAATAAATTTTTATCTTAAAATACAAGAACGTCAGATATTGCAGAAACTATAAACGGTAAATCGTCAAACTTTAATCGTCAAGTGTTTTGTAACCAATAAATGAGAGCGTATAAAATTGACAAAAAAAAACAATAATGTTTCTGAATGGATTAATCATCAATATTCTATTTTAAAAGGAATTCGTTCAATTTAGTACTCGCTGTTAAACAAATGGCTTAAATACTCTCCACAATATAATTTTCTGAAAAAGACAAATTGTAGTTTTAATTGTGACTGAATTATACAATCGAAGGAAAGTACAAGTGAGAAGTATGTGTGTTATTTTATTTTACTTACTTAATTACACATTTTCCAATTCTTTATAAGTATATTCTACAAAACATAAATTATCTATCGAATGGTGTTACAGTTACCTTGCTCAAGACTCTTGTGTAGGTAAAATGGCTATACATGAAGTCATATTAACATAATTTAACATTAAAAAAAAAAAGAAATGTATTTGAACTTTACTGACCGAAACATATTCTCAATAACAAACCTTCATGTACATACCATACGTATATATCTTGTTTCGAAGGACTCTGTAATATGTATAATTTCCGCTACCGAATAAACGAATTTCAAGTGTGAGAATCGATCATTTTCAACAATAAATTAAGACGAGAAAGTGAAAGGACTGAAAACTGAATTTCAATTTCGTCTTTTCGCAAGTGCTTATGCAACTACGTAATTGTGGAAGAATCAAATATACTTTTCTATTTGTTTCCAGTTTTAATTACTGTATCCAATAGGTAAAAGTATATTAAAGAGCGCAAGTGAAGCAAATAACAGCTGATCCCATCAAGTCGTTTTTCAATCATTGAATCATAAATCTTAGCTCGGTATTGCAGCAATCGCAAAGAACTCGTTTATTTAGTAGAATGAAAGTTTTAGAAACCCGCGAATTGGAAAAAATATCTGTATGAGTATGTAAGTAGTACGAATCGTCGTTGTTAAAGTGGAGAATTGCGAGTGTTGGCAAAATGACATGATTATGTTTCATCAGCGCATCATTTAAATTAATACCTACCTGTTAACATTCAATACCCTTATTATACCATATTATATATTATATTATTTGTACCAATTAATAATGTATACTGTTCCATTTTCTTTTTCTTCATTCCAAATCTTGATTTATTTAATTTTGTTTTTCCCTTTGCTAGAAGTATTATAATATTCTTTTGCTCTTCTTTACTTTTTTTTATATTTTTTCCACTTGTTGTAAGTATATTGTATTATCTTAAATGTACATTCGTGTGAACATATTGTTACATGCTCTACATAGAACAGTACTTTGAGTAGGTTTATGTTGTAGTTGAATTAATTTATTTATATCAATATAAAGCATGTAACTGGTGGAATACTACCGTGATGTTGAATTTTTCCTGTCTGTGATAGTTACCGGCAATTGTCACTTGAATAGATCGTGAATATATATTGCAGAACATTTGTATGTCCGCTTTTCCGACTCATCCTTTGACGTTATTTTTATTTATTTTTCTTATATAACTCCGTGGAGCTTCTCTTTCATTATTTGTTTATATTACCTTTCTGATACCGCAGTCTTTTGATTGTTTGTGTTAATTTATTAGCCACCTAGACCGACTACTAGGCATGAAGGATATGTCACTGTTGTTTTTTTCTCTTCCTAAATACTTTTCATATTCCCAAAATGGTCTTAATTAAATGCTCCTGCGGATGTAAGTCATCAGCTAATGAACATAAAACTATTAAATTCTCTGTATGCAAGAAGCTTTTTTCCACTCATGTGTCGATCTTACTGCAGTTGAAATTCGACTAGACGAACAAGGAAGGATCTTGTAGTCCAGCATAATTTCCAACATCAATGAGCTCAGCGCTGCAGTACTCAGCCTGAAAGATAATCTACTATCTAGAACCTCTTCTTGTATTGATAATACCTGCTTCAAGTAGATCCATGGTGAACTGAATGAGCAAAATAGCCCCAAACAAAACATTGTTCTTTGTAATGTTGCGGAAATTGAATCTTGCGATGCCACTGAAAAAGCCAGACGTGATCTAGACTAAAGTTGGTTGGTTTAAACATCGCCACCTGTGGTGGTGGTTTTGACAGACATTCAGGTTCACCGTCTAAGCCGATATGTTTCCGGCGGAAATCGTCCAATCACAATAAAATTAAAAAGCATCATTTATGTCCAAACTGTTGGAAAATTCAAGACAACTGTGCAATTTAACTGATTATGGTTATGTCCATGTGTTTTCTGATAGAACCGTCCGACCAACAAAGTATTATAAAAAATTAAAGCTGTTGGTCGATGGGGCTAATTTAATGCAGACTTTAAACTAAACATGCGCAACAGCAACAATGCCCAGCGTATGACTTTTACATTAACTTTAATGATGTTTGTTTCGATATTGTGTATCTTACTGAAACTTGTCAAGTCAAGTGATGTAGTCAACTCAGAACTGTTTCCTCTGCCCTATTTGGTTTTACGATGGAGTCGATGTAATATTTCAGTTGAGTCATAAAGGTCATCTTGTCGTCAAGAACCGCTGCAAATTTTATTGTACACCTATAATGAAAACATCATTTTGCAAAATAGAGAAATATTTAATTCGATTGAAACAGATGTAATTAATTAGTTAAGCCATATTTTTTAAAACATAAAATTACAGCAGAGAAACATAAAACACAAGTGCATTTACTGTTATAAAGTAGAAAAAGCAAGAAATGAGACATGTAGACATAAAATCCATGTGTGATAAGATAATCGCAAAAAGTACGTATTGAATATAGGCACTATTTATCGGACAATAATTTGATTTAAAGAAAGCACGAAATAAAGTGTCATGGAAAAGAGGGAGAAACATTAAGGAACATTATGAGAAAGGAAATGAAGAAAAAGTGTATAACATAAGAAGAAACTAAAACTATGAATAGTAGGAGTTTATGAGAAAATGCAAAATATAAGATTTTGATTTTCCACTAAACTTCCTTTAATCTTACTACTAGCAATAGAAAAGAACTTCCATATAACGTTATAACATAGAACCAGGAAAATGTAATTAGCAACAAGGATTTATATCTGCATATTATGAAGTACAGATTCAAAAGATTACACCAGTTCGCTAACTCCGTCATAATAAAAAACCGAGACAACATAGACAATGCCTCAACAGAATTATTTTTTATGAAAACTCCAAATATTCGGCCCTAAATTAGGGTTTCATGATGGTAATAAAATCCTAAATTATGAGTAAAAGATTTAATGTGTTTGCAATAAGGACCTAATTAAAGGAGTTGTATGGTTTGTGCCTTGATACTTGACGTTGGATGAACTAATAAATTGGAGTAATTCTTAAGGACATAAACGTTTGTGTTCAATTACAAAAAGTAGTGGTGGTTAGTACTTTTTGTAAGGTATAAGATAGATAAGTTTCCAACCATTCATCGTCTTGATCGTATTTCCCCCTTTTGATTAACTCTTTCAATGTCAATGTAGAACAATAATTATAATGTATAAAAAGACATTATTTCCCATCTTTTCTGGATTTTTTATTTAAACGAAAATTTAGAAATTATTTATACTGATACTGTGCATGCAATATGATTCATATTCTTAAAGCCTGAAGCAGCATCAAATTGGGATGCAAAATATTGACCTCAAGAATAAATAATCAAATTTTATAAGATATTATTATTTGTCTTGGATTCTCCAAGACCCATTTTCCAATTCAACTATCTACATGTACTTAGTACATTTTTGTTGAAGAAATAAATTAATACTGCATCAATTACATTATCATATCACTCATTTAAAATCCAACTATTAAAACCAACTAAAGCCTTACTCTATTGCAACCAACTACTTTTTTCCACAGATTATATATAGGTACTTCAATTTTCAGTACTACATTTAACATTTGCAGGTTCGTGGAAATGTACTCTCTGTGCGTGCTTTATCCATTTTTACAACTACTCCGTCTACTTCTAGTTCTTCGCGAGTGAATGGACTGAAAAAGGATATCACACATAGCAAACAGTGCGTGATATCTGATTATTCTGATAAACGTCCGAAAAAGGGCATCTACGTAATCGAGTGTTCTGCATTGTATTCCACGAACAAATCACAAAGCTAGATTGAAAGATAACAACAGAATAATTTACTTCTTCAGCAATAGTCAAGGTCAAGCGTATGTAATTTAGGATGTATTTAAAAGTGAAATGAGGTTTCGTTGAAATTCGTGCCTATAGTAGCACAAGAAACTGTTACATCTACAAGTCATTCAAGTCACATGCTGGTCGCTCGACATGTGTTATGCGTTTATTTCCATATTTACACTACGATGTATGTGCGTATATACGAGACAAATGACACGAAAGAATAACGAAAATTCGGGAAAGTTATCTTTATGTTTGTCTGGTGCTTTGCTATTATCAAAAATAATTTTAAATATTTGCTGCTTTTAACTAATACTTGCATACACACCAGCGCCAGAAAATTGGTACATTTTTGACTAATACGAAGAGTGGGTGTCAAGTTGTTACAAATACTAAGAAAGAAAGCATTTCTTTTGAAAAAAGTATTTTATTGCTTTTCAAAATATTCGCCTTTAAGATTTATACACTTTTGCATGAGTTCAAACCAATTTTCGAAATATTATTTCCTCTCTGAAGTAGGTCTTTCAAAACTATAGTTTTTGAAGGCTTCGACAGCTTCTTGGGATACTGAAAATCGCGGTCAACACATTTTTTCTTTGATATTCGGGATCAGAAAGAAATTATTAGGTGCTAAATCAGGTAAATACGGGCAATGAGATTGATTCGATGTTTTTTTCTCCTCCAAATAATCAATTGTTGGATGTACTGTGTGAGAGCTTGCATTACAATGATCCAAAATGATGGGACGTTTTCAGTTGTTTTTCCTTAATGACTTCTGGTAATAAATTGTTGTATACCTTTTAACATTAATTGTTCTTCGATCCTACAAAGGAATAGTTGTGACATGCCCAGTAGAACCAAAGAATAAGCGATAATTTTCTTGGAGTGCGTCGTTAACAAACAACTTTTGTGGAATTCAGTTTACCTTGAAACACCCGAACAGTAGATTGCTGCTTACTTTCCGGTTCATACGAATATTTCCTATTTTCGTCACCTGTTACGATGTTGTATACGGATTTTGCAGTTTCTCGGTCGAATTTTTTAAGTATTTCCTTACACCAATGAAGACCAGTCTTGTTTTGAGCTTCGGTCAAATAACGTGGAATCCATCGGTAATGGATCTTTTTCACAGCTAAATGCTCCTGCTAAATCGAATATATGCAGTCTTCAATATGCCTAAGAGTGCCTCTATCTCACTGTAAGTCACAATCTCTTTCAATCATGTTACGCACATAAAATAACAACCGATTTTGGTCGATCTTCACGCAATTTATCACTGACGAACGTACGACCACGACGAAATTCTGGGAACCAATGATGAACTATCCTTTCTGATAGTGTTTCATTATTAAAAATTAAACGAAGCAATTGTGTGCATTGTTATTCAATCAGGCCTCTTCTAAAATCGTAGAAAATCATCTAATTAAAGCCTTCGCGTGAAATTTCCATTCTTTCACGAAATTGCTTTTTAAAACGTTAACTGCAAATAAAGTACTCTGTCAATTTCTAAGCTGCCTCAACCTTCTTATGAATGCAGTCTAAGTTTAGAAACTGAGAAACAAAAGCATTTGTAACACCTTGATTAAGTTTATCACGTAATCGATTGCTTACAAAAACAAACACTCTTTCTAAAACGGCACCTAGAAGGTCAAGATTATTATGCAATTGTAATGTACAATATAATTGTCAATCAACAAACAACCTATACAACGCAATATATTAGTCAATTAATTTCTATAAAATAATTCACTTCATTTTCAAACTTGCATCGTTATTGCATTTGCTTTTTAATAAACGAGAAAAATGAAAAGAAGTTGAACGTATGATATACGGAAAAACAAAAATTCGCTCATAAAAGTTTGTTCTAAGAACGAAGGGTTGAGGATCTAAAAGATTATCAAAATTTTCTACGTGCAATATTTTACAGATTCGGCAATGTATGTCAATGAAGTTTTGATTGACACAATATATTGCACAACCACTCAATATAGTTTCTACCCTACAAATATAGATTATCCACCCAAAAACACAGCCTATCTTAAACTTATCGAAAATATGGAGATTTAATTTAAAACCAAAAGGTACAAAAGAAAAAAAAACGACAACAGTAGTATTGATGACAAACATTATAACGTTTAGATAAACAGTAGTGACATAGAAATAATTGCATTTTCTATGGCGAATGTACAGCGACGAATCAATAATTCAATATCGTAGAGATTTCATGAAATCTTAATAGTTTCTAGTGTAAAGGATATAATCTCATTAGTTCTGTAAAACTTATTGTAAATTAGAGTCTATTAAAGCAAGAACTTTTTTCATTTTTATATGCAATATAATGTTTCAAGTCAATTGGCCGCAGGCTGTGATCTTTAATTTATAAAATCAATAATAAAAGTATACAATGTCGACTAAAGTTTTTATATTTTGTTTTTATTTCAACAAAATACACGTCTTTGAAAAGTACAATGCCCCCTCCATTATCTTTACAAAGCTCACTTGTAAATAGAGTGGGGTAACACGGGACGAATGCATGAGCGACACAAGGAAGCTACTGTTGGATTCTATTGCTAACATTAAATTGTGATAACTTTGACTCGCATAAAAATGTAAGCTATTTACTTCCACCGTAAATTTAAGTAATATAATGATTACAAAGAGCAACAACGATTACCTGCTAGTAATAAATATGAAGTAAAAAGCCATTATCTATTATGGAAGTAGTATGGATAGGCAATCTTCAGACCTGTTGTAAAATCAGAGTATGGGTTAGCTTTCTGTTGTCTATTCTGATAAATTTCGGTGAGTATCACTAAGAATGTGTTTATATGTAGAAAATGCATGTTCGGCACCAATCGAGATAATATTTTAATATGGATCAATGTTACTCTGTAACACAGCAGGAAGTTTGACGTAATCAGTATTTTCCAACAGTAATTTTTCAACTACTTCTTGGCCTGTAGTAGCAATCATTTAACGCGGTTTCGAGCGTTAGTATAAATGCCACTTGTTCCAATGGCAATGAGAGGTGTCCTGAAAACTCTTAATACAATTGGAGATAACTGTGTAATGCTGCGCAATAAGCTACATATTTATTGCAACTTGATAATTCTTATACTGCTTATGACCTACTTTAATCGCGTTCACATTCTGTGGGCTTGAAGTTAAAACTACGCTTTTCACTTTATTGAAATACTTACTATAATATAAAACAAGCTGTGGTGGTATCAGAATTCCTGGACACAACTAGTAAAATTCCCAAACTCGGTTAGGAGATTTCAAAAACACATTTTCTAAATTAATGCGTCAACTACAGGCCAACTCTGTGAAACAGTTCCGCCTACAAGTTGCACAGCATGCAACAAACGTGTTATATGGAGCAGATTAGGAAAACGTGCTTTCAGTGCTCTATGGGCGTTTAACCTATATCAAACTCCATCCGTCACTAGGTTTCACTTCAATTTTTTGCAGGATGGCTATGGAATGAGAGGCTATTGCTTTTGCAGTAACTTTGGTAATTATAATGCTGCATAGGAAGTAAAGCACAGAAAGTCCAGTTGCTTTCAATATTCGTACAAAACATTAAGCACGCTAGTTTATTTTGCATCTATCCGTTATGAACTACCATACCCTACTTCAACTGAAAAACCAAAACTTAGTCGAAAGAAAAATCAAACCAGTAGAGGGCCTCCTTTTGACGTGCGTGCAGTTCAGTCGATTGGAAAAGTAATGCGTTCTATGGATTTTCTATCAAAAGGTACTGCAGTTAACTCAGAATATTATTCCAATCTTTTATCTGCTCCATTGCAATAAACGTGTTGCAAAAAACAGTGTGGTAAATTGCACAAGTGTCCGTTATTAAACCAGGACAATCCAAGATCCCATATCGCACGAAGAAGGAACGAGGTTTTAACTAAATTGTACTGGAAATTGCCTCCACATCCATCCTAATAACCAGATCTGTCACCTACAAATTTTCATCTGTTCCAAAATTAGAAATGAGCACTGCGAGGTGTTCTACTTGAGAACTAAAATGAGAAATAATAATCTATAAATTGGTAGATTACGGAGACCCCAGAAAAGTTATTTAAGCACGGTTTAAAAAAATAGTTTCACCTTGGGATAATTGTATTAAATTAAAAGGGAATTATGTTGCTAAACTGCATTATAATTTTGATGAAAATTGACAAAATATATAGCCAAATTCTCACAACTCTGGAAACATCCCTTGTAAGATCGTAGAGGTTTCGGGTTGACAATTTCTAAATAAGTACGTATGTCTACCAAAACACTTTAAAATTTCTTTAGTCGACTACATATTACGGAATACGGTAAACTACCGTCTATCTGTTGTCAATATTTTGCACTGTTTACAGGGACATATCATTTACTTATATGACTACTGTACAGTTCCTTATTATAAGAAAGAAACAAGAATCCACCTGACTTCATCCTCACACCAACACGGAAAGGCGCGCGACCAATTTGTGGAAGTGCGCAATAGAGGGCACACGTTTTTCACGCAACATCGGTAACCCGATGAACCCGGTGAACCGATTTTGGCCAACTCTATATTATAAGTATAACCGTGTAACATTGGAACAGTATACGGACAAACACAAAATGGATTTACGAAAGGAATATTAGATGTAAGAATAATTTAGAACAGATAAAGTAGGAAGATCAAGGGATAGAATGAAAGGTAAAATAAATTGCCACCAAAAGAGAAAAAAGAATTATTAACTTGAAACTGGTGAAAATGGCAATCGGATAACGGAAGAAGAAACGAACGGATTATCGAGCTCGGTAAAAAGTTCATAGCTATCAGCCAACACAGTGATATACAGATTACATAAATGATTATATTGATTCTTCTACATATCAACTCTATGAAAATCAAGCAGTAGGGACAAACAAATTTAATTTAAAATCCAAAACAAATATTTTCAGTAGTGAGATGAATCGTAATAAAGAAAAAATATCCCCGGAAAGGTCAGATTTGTAAGGAAAAAGGCAATAGAATAATCTTATCAGTAGGGTTATAACTAGTAGATGGCGGATCACCCAAGCACTTTGTATTTATCGGTGATGGACTTCGGCCACACGAACAAAAGTATAGAGTGTAAACTGAAAGAATAGACCATCATCAAAAACAAAAACACGAACATCAAATGCGCTGGCAATATAATAAGAACATTTTGATATTTTCTAAAATTACGTGGCAGTGTTTGCTTTCGAACAAGGAACGCTTGTAAATGAGAAATCAGCAGTTGTAAAGATGTAGAGCACAAAAACGGCAGCATTAAAATTAATGATGATGTTTTATTACCAATTAAACGTTTAAAGATTGCACTCAATACCAAGCAATTTTCACAAAATACCTACCAACTTTCTTTCATAGGATCTATAATGGGACAATAAGATGACTCCCGCTTTATTTTAGGAGTACTACTAAAGTTTGTTTGTAAATAAGTGTTAATTAAATATTGTGGCAAAATGCTTCAATTTCGTAGCTCCAAAATGTAGATACATACATACTACAAGAACGAAAGGCAGTTTTAAGTAATTCTATTCGACAGTATGTATAAGTCGAGAGCCTCACTGCCACTAAAGCTTTCAACTCTTGTAATTAATAAATCTTTGACATTCGTTCTCAATAAAACTGTTTCTAACCTTTTAACAAGTTTATTATAATTTGCAGGTATGTATATTATATTAGATAATCAATACAAAGTAATGAGACTGGTAGCATAGTATTCGACCCGGAAACACCGGTGACACCAACCTTGGACGGGAGGTAGGTGAACTTGTGACACGCCATCAGTGCAAGTTGGAACTCGCTAGAGTTACCTTGTTTACCCGTAGTTATTATTTTAGTTGAGCAGGTTGTATTTCAGCCTTCTAGCAATGAATTACACGAATTTTGAGCAACAATGTGCTATCAAGTTTTGCTTGAGACTTGAATACAATGCAACCAAAACTTCTGCATGGAATGGAACACTCCAAGCTCTCCAGAAAATTCAAGTATGAGCAAAACAAAGATCAAAAGCATGCTGCATTATTTTTTTGATAATCAGGGAATTGTTCATAAAGAGTTTGTGCCTCTAGACCAGGTATGGGCAACCTCCGGCCCGCGGGCCACATGCGGCCCTCGAGTAAGTCCGGCCCGCTACTGAATTCTTTCGTTGCATATTAGCACGGACCATCTAAACTTAATACATAATGAATCATAAGGATACTACAAAAATGTCTATTTTTCAAGATTACTCACAGCATAAAACATCTACAAAAAAGTTTGCCCATGCCTGCTCTAGACCAAAGGGTTAATCAACATGTTTACCGAAAAGTTCTTGAAAGACTTCGAAAAAGGTTCGTGCATCTGAGAATAAACATCATTAAGAACCGAGAGTTGCATCACGACGATGCCCCTTATCACACAGCAATTTCAGTAAACCGTCTTTTGGGCAATGAAGATATTCCTGTGGCTCTTCAACCTCCAGTCCTTGTGACTTTTTCCTCTTCCTGAGATAAAAGCATCTCAAGAGACATCGTTTTGGGTCACTATAAGAGATTGACTACCTGCGTTCATTTTGAATAAGAAGTAATCATGAAGTTGCGTATTTACGACATCACCATCTATTATTCAATAATAAATTAGTATATGCCAATTGGGTGTGAAAGCAAAGATATGGGGTCCTTGAAGCTCCACTCTGCACGCCATTAACCTTCCTATACTCACGTCAAAATATGAAACACGTATACTATACTATATAAGTCGGTCTCACAGACCGTATGGGTGAGTATAGGAAGGTTAAGGGAAATAGTTCACATAGCAAATTTAATACCTACTATTAGTGCCAGCCCAGCTCTACTTAGGAGTTAGAAAATACAAGAGCGTTCATTTTCAGCAGAGCCTAGTAAAATAGTACACAACATATTAACAAAACATATTTATTTAAAATTATCCAAAGTATCCCCATTCACAGCCAATAGATTTTTACATATGTGAAATCCAACCTCCAAAACATTTTCTCCAATCGTCCTTTATACGTGGACAAAAAAAAAAAAAACAAATAATTAGGTGCCAGGTCTGGACAATATGACGAATGACTCATTATTTTTAGCGTTTTCGGCATTCAAATACTTAATCGCTCCAGCCGCAGTGCTTAACTGTTATCAAAACGCAAGATGATCTTCCTCTTGGGCGCTTTTCACAAACATTTTGGAACTTGAGGCAAAAAGCTATAGTGGACCATTCAACAGTAACAGTACGGTGATCCTCCAGTATAGTGGAAATATGGCCAGCGAATCCCCAAAAAGAGGTAATTCTCTTTGGAATCGGCATATTCTTAAGGACTCAATCTGCCGATTATTGCTTCTTTCGAGATCATAGCAGTATACTCATATTTCATCACCTCGCCGATGTTGTACACCAAATATTTGTGCTTCGAATGGTATAACAACAATCTCTAGAGTTATTTCAGTACTTCTTGTAGTAACATGTCGGTCTTCTTCAATCCTGTTTGGAATGAGACCAACATTTTTTTCAGAAATAGCCACTTGTAGCTTATGGGCTCGAAAACTGTTATTTAAAGAAAGTCGGCTACGTTTAAGTTTGTAACCACAGCTTTATGGTAGCTCAGAAACACGACTAGTCACCAAATGCTCGACTGATGTCCTCAAAATATTATTTACGGCTTAAGCCACATTTAAAAGCAGATCAGAAGATCACCGTTCGATTATGTTCTTTGTTCAATTCCATTAATTCTTATACAGAGCATCACTTCAAACGTATATCTTGTGTTTGTTAACTATCACAGTTATTAAACATGTAAGTCACTAGCTCAAAATCTCAAATTTATTAAAAAATATCATGGCCTACTAACGAAAAGACAATAACCCTCGTATATCTTTACAAAGTGTATAGTCTTTACTTGTTAGTTTCGGCATATCTATTGCTAACATTTTCAAATGTGAACAAATTTGCAAAAATCGGTTTTGAAAATTGCCCAGATAAAAAGCTTTCCTCATGCTGTTGAGTCAAAGAATCTTATTACAGCGTGTGCGAACAATATATCATCCATATCTTAAATGAAAAGAGAAATGGAATGGTATTTATATTATAATTTGTCCTTGTTTCTGTGAACTTTCTACATGATCAATGAACATGAATAAACAAATTAAGAAAGCATAGCATGCCGTCACAAAGTGCGTGTTCGAGACTGAATTTTCCACACGTTTCGGAGTGCGATCTTGCGCTAAGACCGCAAGTTCGCAATGAATATATTGGAAATTCTATTTGGCAATTGTATTTTAAAACAAAGCACATGTTAATTACGTGTAATTAAATTACCATATAGATTTACCTTTGGTTTTAGACCGTAAGTCGCCGATATGAAGGAAATAGCAAAGTAAGCACCTACATATGTGTTACGCATTATGTAAGAAGATTTCGTTTTAAAGAAGGTAGCCGCTTTTCAATTAAGGAAAATAAAGCATTCACTGAACGAATTGCGCGGTTAGCCGAAGAACTGTTAGTGGTACGGCAATTAATTTAAGTAGTTTATTTCCTTTATGTAATACCCCAGGTATCTCAAATGGGAATGAAAGGAGACGGAATGGAGAAACGGATTAAAAGTTCATTTATACGTTCGTACCTACAAAGGTTGGATAAATATTCTGAAGATGCGACTACGGTTGAACCAGAGATCAAAATGGAATTAATAGTACTATTTCACGTACAATTTTATTTTTCCATTCAAATACCAAAAAATCGCGCAAGAGTTCTGATCGCAGTTCCCGCTAGAACTCTAAGAGTTTAATCGAAAATCCTTATAACATTTTTTTATAAAGTTAAAATTGAAAAGATATTCGTTGCTACGTTCATGTTGGTCCCACAATTTTGCAGACCTCTTGAAATTTTCCACAGAGTACTCTAGAATTATTTCATATCTACCAGTAACTCCGATGAATTATTATATTTTCACAAATTCGGTTGCCAACTTCACGAGACTCTATTTCTCTAATTCCATATTCCATTTAGGTATAATCGAGATGTTATAAAGCATTTGCGCAATAATGCATAGAGAAATTATAAAAGGAATACGTATGCACATTACTGTAGGACTTTCAAAATTTCCATATGCATGTTTCGTAATCACTTATTTTTATTACGTAATATAATATTCTCATTTTCTATCATCCAACCACTACTTACGTTATTTGCTGTAAATTGGTAAATTTTTGACATATGAGTATACACTTGTGGCTAGAACCTTCCCGTTCATTAAGTACGAAGTTTCCCAAACAAGATAATATCATTCCACAGGGAAGTTGAGCTTTAGTAGATTTCTTTTTCACTATAAAAGCGACGGTCTATTAATTGCCTTCAGATGTTGACACAAATTTACGTTATTTACACCTACATACATATACATTATGTATACTGGCAGTTTGGCGACTCTTAGCACACTGAAATCGGCTAAGATTGCTTCGGCATTAACGATTAATCTTCTTTTTTAATTTGAGTAATTTGGATGAAAGAACAAATCAGTAGGCTCGGAAGGATAGTACCACCAACCCCACAGGGTTTGTACTTCCTCACAATATTGCCAAATCCATTGTGAAGGCCGAAATACAGGATTGGTGAAGTTCGACCCGAATTGCAATAACTACTTGACTTGCAATAAGACAATGAACCGTCTAATATTAAACAGATGTCAACTTAGGGCCATAACTGTTTTCCGAGCAGACATTGGATGATAAACTATCATCCCCATAAAAGCAGACCCAGTAATAAATTTAAGTACAATTTCTGTAGACATTTCTGTGACATTTTTGTTAACAGCAGGCTTATGTGATGGACAAATTTCTGGAAGCTATGGATTTAGAATGTGTTCTATCAAAGACGGTGCACTCCTTCATAAGGCAGACAGGACTCTCGACAATGGACTCTGCAGGGTCTAAGCGTTGCCCTTAGAGACCCTTCCTTGTAGACTAACTAACTAAGTTTCTTTTTCCCTAAACATTACTTTTCCAATGATAGAATATGACTCTTCAATAATCTATCATGATGGCTTCTGTAAGTTTATTCTAATCTTATTTCCAAACTCAAAATTGAAATCTAAAGAGTAATAAAAGTTTTAACATAATACTTCTCATATAAAAATGTGCATCAGTGTACTGAAAACAAAGGAAATAGAAGAAATGGTATAAAATCTCCAGGGTGCCCTTTTCTTTTGTGGATTTCATTGATACCCTCTTAAGTCAATCAGACACAACTTACTGCAGTTTAACAAAACGTGTTTCATGTCATTATAAAATGTTCACTTCTCTTGAGTTTAATTGACCTAAGAGTGCAACGATGAACTCTTCTGGTCGCCGATAAATGTAGGTCATGAAATTAAGTATCTATTAATCGTCATAGTAAAAAGCAAACAAAATAGTTATATAATTGCAACCAACAGTTTTCTCTTTTAAGGGTCCTTTAACTATTTAATATAGATTACATGTAGAAAATTTATATATAACAATAAGTCCGTACTGTTCATCACGCTAATAGAACCTAATAATAAACTTATTTTATTAATACTGCTCAATACTGCTGCTATTATCAACTTATATTGACCTTAATTTTCGTCATGTACTGCTGCCTTTATTAAAAAGAAAATAACTTGCTTTTCCAGATATAAGTAGGGTACCATACAGCGAAATATATTAATTGCATTAAGCTTTTTTAACTATTGCGGGATCGTTTTGCACTTCCACCAAACCATATACCATGTATGTATATACAACATGTTCGGTTCTGGGAGTCAGGTACTTCTGTATTATCAGAGTGTCACTAAATGCGTTGTCGTAAATTTTCGTGAGTAGAGTAGCATTGATAGTTGGAAAGAAATCATTTAATAGCATGTATACAAAAGCAAAATCAATATCTTCCGAAAATAACGGAATCAAACTGCCAACATTTTCGTAGGATGATTGCTTGTCTTTATAAATGCTTAGTTAGCTTTTGACGATCAAGCACAATCCAGAAAAAATATACCAATAACCAATATATGAAGAAGTTTTTATTATATACAACTTAAAGCTACTATTTTCAGCTATTTTGCTACATAGTTGCCATTAAAATTGAGACATTTTTCATAGCGATGAAACAGTTTTTATTCCACTCTGTTTTTCATCATGGATATTAGTTTGTCCTTCTCGAAACATACGGCACCATCTTCTAACTACACTTTCGCTCCTAACATTTTCATCATAAACAGAACAAAGTTCACGATGACTGTCAGCAGTCTTCATGTTCTTTGCATACAGAAATCGGATAACAGCACACAGTTCACAGGATTTTGAATTGCACCAGTGACCAGCCGAGCAATACAAAAAGTATTCATGTGTTTACAAATGTGTCCAAACTTGGAGACACCAACTGTGACAGTTTCCATCATTACTCACTTCTTCTTTCAAGAGTCTCTACTAACATCAACAGGAGTAGCAAATTAGGCCACAATTATTTCTGTTCCGTGTCTATTTGTATATAAGAAAAGTGTGTCAGCTGTTATTACACGGTGGTGTCTTTTGACCGGCATTATAATTACAATCATCGTGTCCAACGTTCAACGATTGAAAGATTGGTAACGGTCGAGCTAGATGCCATGAATCTATCTTGGTTAGTTGACAGCCACATTCGGGTATTCCCTACAACTACATATGTGCTCCAATACTTTATTTCTTTGAGTAATTATAGTTTAAAAGACCTTTAAGTAAAAAGCTAAACAAAAAAAAAGTGGTGTTAACCTTCCTATACTCACGCATATGGTCTGTGAGACCGACTTATATAGTATAGTATACGTCTTTCATTTTGACGTGAGTATAGGAAGGTTAAGTATATAAAAATGAATCATATATGTTTATGAACGAATACAAAATTGGTTTCCAATAAAAGACTTTTTATTATTTTATATCTTATCTGTGTTGTTATCTTCTCAACGTGTTCAACACAAACGGAGAATGGTTTTCTATGCAAAATTGCGAAGAACTTGTTCAATATCTGACACTACGAATTATAGGTATTATTAAAGCAAAAGGAAACATGACTACGTATCAGAAGTCATTTTCTTAATGTTTCTTTTAAGGTGGTAAAAGTTTTGTTCAAATAATTTGTTTTTATGACGCATTACAATAAATCATTTTTTTCATTGTTTACCAAACTTATTGAATATCTGTTTACTGAAACATTAACAATAAGTATAAAAATATGTGAATAAACAGTACACAACAAAAATACAAGTAGATATGCAAACAAAGAGCCTCTAATGCAACTTAAATGTTCGAACATATATACATACATAGTTTGTTAGGGCTCGTGGTATTTGTTCAGATACTTTTAGAAAACTGCAAAGAATAGATATCGGTCGATAATTATCCATAATTTCAGGTTTACCTTTTTGTAAATAACCTATGATACAGAACAGAAATTATTTTACTTTATAGGAAAAAAACAAATATCTAAAAAATTAGATAGATAGACTTCAGCTTCGTGAATATGTAACAGTACCCTTCACTAACGATAATTCCAATGTAACTCTGTTATAGTAATTTTATATAACTTTTTAAGAACTTCCCTTTCCGCTGTATAACATGCAGTAAAATGGATAATTAATTTAATTAGTACACCAAATATGAATATAAGTTTAGCAAACATTTCCGAATTAGGTGCTACTTTAATTATACAGAACAGGCAGATAAGTGTATAGCAGGGACATATTGTTTTCTTTACATAAATCTGAATTATTGCGTATTTCAGAAAAAATTACGACGGTGATACAAATTATATTGGAATTCACGGTAGTCTATTTAATTGTTTGCAATAATCTACTTAATTTCGGTGTCTTGAATAAGGAAATATACAAGCATCGTTGACTACCACGCCCATTTACCGTCTTAAATAAAAGCGTGAGAATTTTTTCAATATTGACTAATAACTTTATTGTCGAGTTTCACGTCTCGCAATTTGATCTAGAACCTACTAATTGTAAGATGGAGATAATTTACATAACTAACAAATTTAGCTTTCACAAAGTAATAAACTACACTGGATTAACTTGACGTTCGTTTTGTTAAGACACGTGATGTTTATTGTTAATCCAAATAATTATTAAAAATTTAAGAATCACTAAATCACAATCAAAAACATAATCCCAGTAGGAAATTCAAAAAGTACGACAACTGGACAAACAGCGGTAACAGCGTATAATAATGAAATGAGTTACGACAGTATCGCCGACTGCCCACTCTAGTCAGTATGCTGTACGCGTCGGAACTTATATCGTAATTACCGCTGTTTGCCCAGACGAATAGTGAGGCAGTAATGCCCCGCAAGCGAGCATCTTTGCTTTCAGACCAGGTTGTCGCGTACTAGTCTATTCTGGAATTATACGTAGCAACTGGGAGATTGTCTAACGACAACATAACAAAATAGTGTTTTCGCGATAATAAACTTACACAGTACATTAGACCCGAAACTATAAATTTATTAGCTCTAGTTTAATTAAGAAATTAAGAAAATATAAAATTAGGAATAGTTATATATCTGTATATATGTACTAATAATTTAGAGATTCAAAATAAAAATGATGTGTATTTATTTAATGCTGCTTTTAAAAATATTAGCATTATAATACCTACTTTCTAAAGTAAAGTAATAAAATATGTCTGTTCCAGGAAAAATGCCTCCAGTAAGATGGAAACTGTTAGCAGGTATGATTTCTAAATATATTTGTTTCCTATCCATTATCTTTAATGAAAAGTGCAACGTTAATTTAAAAGATTGACCTAATTTTATGAGATTATATCGCAATTAACTTTCATTTAAATTTCACGCTGTCTAGCATAATGCTACACTTAACTGCATCTACAGTTATTATTATCTGGCGAAGTACAAAATAGGGAAATTCAAAAATAGTGATAAAATACGGTCCGTTTTAATTACCTATTATATAATGTAAACTACCATCATAGTGAGTAGAACTTATTGATAAATACAAAGTAACTACAAATCCTGATATGTGTTTTTATTACAACAAAATAGCTGATAAATAAAGAAGACCACATCCTCGAATTAATAATATTTGTCTTTCTAATTAATTTTCTATATTATGAAGATCATTTTCTGCATAATTATGCAAACTCTTTCCAGAATCATTATAATACATCATATAATTTTAAATATAATCTTATACAACGTAAAGTTATAATTCAATACCCTCAACCATCAAATATCTAAAATCTTCTTCTTGCGTCATGTGGTTGCGGCTTCCCCACATAATGAATATTCACAATTGCAATCGATGACTATCGATGGCGAATTAATTGCAACTTGAGAGCAGATATAACGAAGAAAGTTGACATGTTCAAAAATGCATAATTATATCGGGAATAATGAAGTATTTATATTTTGAAAAAACAATAAATTGTAAAGTCCGAATATTAAAATCATCGCTCCCGTTGGGGAAAACTGTTCTACAATATGAGCATTTTACTTCTACCGCTCCGCACAAAAATAAATCCATTGGTGTAATATCAGCTGACCCAGCAAGCCATTCAACTGGGCCATTTCCCAGGAAATTGACGATTTAAAAAAAATATCAATACAGTTGAATGAGCCGGACGTCCATTTTCCTGCTAATAAATGTTTCTTAGTATGTCAGGGTTAATGCGCAACTCAGGTAATACACACGTTTCTATCAAATCCAAATAAACAGGTTGAGTTAGGTTTTGTTCGATAAAATATGGACCAATAATACCACCATAGCAAATATTACACAATACGTTTACTTTTTTATAACATTCTCTTCTTGATGGAATTTTAAATTGTGGATTCGCTAGAATCCAATATCTTGTGTTCTGAGAAGAAATGTGACCATCCATAAACAACAGTACAACCTTTTTGCATCCTCTCCATCTGCAAGTGTATGGGTTATTATAGGTTTATAAGACACGATTTTATTATCTTTATAAATTATTTGTAACAAGCTTTTAGTGTAACTTTCGCGAGCGTTTCCACAAATACAACGTCGGCTTTTCCTACACCGGACTCATTGCTAATAATGTCGCACCCTCATTCTTCCTACGGTTTGTGTTCAATCCATTACTGATCCAGTTAGATCAAACTTCTTTAAAAGTTTACGTACAGTTACGTGTAATACAGACATATTGTGAAACTTTTGATTAAATAAATAAATGACATATCTAGAGACTCTTAAAGTTAAGTTTTAAGTACAATAGGACACAGCCTAAAACTAATTTAATACAACAGTAGAAAGTAAAGTCTACTACATAGTTTAGATAAATCGTTACTATCTCTTTTCTTCTTCTTCTCGTAAATCCTTATGCCTCTAAGCGTCGGATTATCTTTGAATCCTACGACGATTTAATCAATTTTTTCCATAGTGTCCAATCTATACTCATTTTTCTCATTTCTTCTATGGTCTTCCCTCTCTTACGTTCCAGTTCGTTTAGTCTATCAATCCATTCTTTACTTGGTCTTCCTTTTTTTCTTCTATTGTTACTTTTGGCTTCTATTATTTTATTTGTTAGACTCTTTTGTTTCATTATTATTATGCGACGGTACCAATTCAGTTGACTTCTATGTTGACATATTCCTAATCTGTTCCTTCTTTATTTTAGTTTTCTCCTTTCTCAAAAATTTCATTTCCATAGCCGTTATTTTACTCCCGTGTCTATGCTGATACCAGTACTGAATTTGATACTCTTTGTTTAATCTATTTCTTTCTTCCCGAAGATGGTTTCAACTAGAGCATAATATATGATTGTGACTTGCTGTCCTGTTTTTGCTATATCTAAATTAATTTTTCCGTCCTTCAATATAATGGTACCTAGATATTCCTATGTGTCGACAATATCTTCTTGTTTGTCATTTATTTTAATTATTAGATTATTTTTTGGCTCTCTGTTGTTTATCACCACTAGTTTGCTTCTTTTTCTACCTTCATTTCGATCTTCATCTTCTCTATCTCATCTGTCCATATTTTTGTTAATTTTTCCATTTTCACATAACTACATCTACTGCATCTACTGTAATAGCTTCCAGTTTGTTATATCCTGTCAGTGTCTTCAGGTTTTCACTGCATTTTTTCGTATTTTGCAGGATTCTATCCATTATTATAATGAATATTAATGTACTTAAGCTGTCTTTTTATTTTATTCTTACTTGCATTTCAAAAGCTGCCGATCTTCTTCCATTTATTTCTATTATTCCCCTGACTTGATAGTATAAACTTCTGAATATTTCACGCATCTTTCTTGCCATCTCTAGTTTCTTTAGACAGATGTCTTTAGTCCAATTTAAATACGGTTTTGGACGTTTTGGGGAAAGCAAAACTTTTAATAAACAATAACTTTCTGTTAAACGCATATTAAAAGTGTTTCCTCTTTGTAACCCCATCCATAGGGACCTGCACACGCTTACGTAGCTTTGTGCGAAAAATTAAGGGAAACATTGGTAGCGCGTTCGTCACTTTTGATTTTTTTGTAATAAATCTGTCATTAAAAAGAAGTTTACTGCTTAATCCATTTTCCTTTTCTGGTGTGTTCATACGCAATACCTACCCTTGTCAACCAAGGTTGCATCAACTACATTCCTTCTATGGAACCTAACCCCCGGTAAGCGAGGAATTACTGTATTTATAAGAACCACAATCCTTCATCGATTCGCACTATTACATTGTTGTAGTACAGCCAAAAGAATCAAATACATGGTAGCTGGTCACAGAAAAAATAGGAGAATATCTACTATAAATACAGGCACATTTTTTACACAAATTTCATGATTTTGATCTGGGTGACGAAGTGTAATCGTATTCTCTTACAATAACAGAGGAAAAAATTCTATTCACTAATATAGATTGATTTATAAATAACTCATCGTGAACACATTAAAATTGATCATGATAAATATCAACATTCGGCAAAATTTAAGTAATCACAATGAATAATTGCTTCATTTCAAAAATCCGGTCCGAAGAAAAATTATGTGCTTTACATGTTTTTTGAAAATATGAATATAGTTGCAAACGGCAAGTAGATACTTAGTTGTTAAGAAAATGTAAAAAGGCAGTTACTGCTAAAAGAACTACAAAGATCAAAGTTTTATCATTTAAATTTGTGGTGTATTTATATGGGTAAACAAAGGGAAAATACAGGTGATATTCATTTTATTGACATAAAACAATAGGAACTATCACATCAAAAATATAAATTGTATGTAAAGCAAAGTACTGGAATATAAATGAAAAGCATTTCCAATAACGTTATATTTTAACCAAAATGGAGATATTTTCGGAGCAATCTATTTAAAATTCTGTTAGAGATATTGACCGTAATTGCATAGAAATAGTATGAAATAATAGCTTGATTGTATAATATGCTGTCACAAGCAGTTGAGAAATTAATGCACAATTGTTAACGATGTGGTAATTAAAGAAAAATCCGGAATTTTTCCGCGTAATAACTATTGTACGCACTTGCATTTTGTATTCTGAATGTTAAGTTACACATTAACTATGATGTATACAGATACTTGCATACATACATTGCAATACATCTGTTGTAAATCCTGTAATCACAACTTGAGAATTGTAAACAAGTTTTATTGAAGATCATTGAACTGGAGTCGATTGAATACGTAATAGAAATAGAAATATGACATAATTTGTTGCAGTTCTATGAATGAAAAAAGTGGGATTTGCAATTAATTAATGTATATAATTTATGTAAATTTCCTTAAAGCACGTTATAATAAATGTCACCTAAATAAGCGCGGACATTAACTGCATAATGGCAAGGTGCTCCACATAATTCTTTGGAAGATCAGGTTCCTCTGGATGAATAAGTTGATCTTGAACGAAATACAGCTGGTTAGAGTCTCCTTAAAGAAATAGGGACCCAGAATTTATTTGTCGACTATCCCGCACCACACGTTCGCCTCTTAAAGCCATTGAGTGCGGTACAACATACTTCATTGACAACATTATTAAAATTACAAACTAGGTCTTACATTTGCCCGCAGAATTGATTTTGCCGATCGAAATCGTCTTCTGTCAGCATATAAATTAGGTGGTATTTGTTCTTTTTTCAAAATATTGTGGATAGAAGACGCTGGCTATATTAAAATTAGATGTAAGGTGTGTAACCGTGGAGTAATAATTATCTTGCACTGCTAAGAAACCATTAAGCTGATCATCTTCGGATGTTAAGGGTTGACCAGAGTTGGGGAGATAATGAACATCCCCCAATTTTTTTAATTTTGATCCAACTTTCTGCTTTGGCTAATGAGTTTCTGGTCAGGATAAGTTTGTATTGAACAAGTCACTTACTTCATTTTGGATGTGCATTCTATTTCCAAAACCAATCATGCAGAGAATCAATTTCGAGTTCGGTTAATTTAACTATTGTTCGAAAAATGATAAGGTAACTACCCAATAAACACTCCCAATATCCTGCGTTTGCCAAACAGAAAGGCACATGTATGTATTCTTTAGAGAATTAAACAACTGTCAAACAAAGTACGCTTGCAAGCGTTTATCGACGACATCAGTTGACGTAGTATAACTAGGTACATACCTTTTTTAAACAAAACATTTTTAGAATAAATAAGAAATTAAGAAATCTCCTTATGTAAGTAATTTTTTTGTATTATATTATTATTATATTTATATTATTGCTACGACCCCTAGAAAATTTCAACATAGAAATTGCTTCTAAGGACAACTAGAAAAATATAAATAATTAGAACACACGACATAAGTAATGTAGGTTATCGAAAGTACTAGAATTCCTTCACGTAACTTTTTATTAAATTATGCGCAGTACTTACTCCATCTATCCCTTGTTGAATATTAATGGAGAAACTGAAAGTGCGTAGAAAGGTACTGATGAATATGATTAATATGATTGCGTTAAAACTATTTCGTTTTAATATTTCCGGTTTGTATGTGCTTAATGGTTAGTTTTTGTTTACTACTGGCATATGGAGGTCAATATATATTTGATCAATTAGCTAGTCAAAAACGGGAGGATCTGTTCGATAGATTCAGGCACAACATTGAAAACTGTTCAAAGCTTCTTACTTTTAATTTTTTTTTTTTTATACAATGCATTTAAATCGTCCTAATAAAAGATAGTATTTGGCAATATTTTGTTAAGAAAACTGTCATTAGGAAGCTTGGATGTCGCCTTAGCTGCAACATTAAAATCTTTGAAAAACCTGTAAAAATAAAATTCAGTCAAAAATGTTGGTGCAATAGCATGAGTAACTGTGCTGAAACTTGAAATTCCTTTGTTGTTAGAACAGGTAAGGACAAGAAACAAGAATTAGACAAGCGAATAGCCAGCGCAATTTTTGCAACAAATTGTGGCTTCAGATCAACTTAACTTAAAAAAAATTCGAAAAGCAATTGAAATATTAAGGCCAGGATAGGTTCCAACTTCTAGGTTTCAATTATCATCGGCTTTTTAAATCAAACATTTGAAGAGGAGAAATTAGAATACTGTGAGAATCTCTCAGGCAAGTCCGGTTGTATGTCTCTTGGTGGATGATCAAATGTTCATAATGAACCAATACTTTCTGTAGTTTCGACAACAAAAGACGAAAATACTTTCTTGCTCAAAAGTATAGGCACATCAGAGCATCACATACCTCTGATTACACTGATAAACAAAGTTTCTGATGCTGATTTTAAATCCGTCGTCATTAGGCAGCAGTTTTCCTCATCTTCCATTGTATCGGATTACCCCTTGTTCCTCGACCAACGCGCATCATATGAAAGACATAGCTGGCACCTTTGTGGATATTTGAAAGTCATTGCCTTTTTATTGGGTCTTCAAGTAGAATATACCAAATTTTGCTGTTTCTTGTGCGAATGGGACAGCAGAGATAGACGAAGCGATTAAGTAAAAAAACAATAGCCACTAAGAAGACAGCTCGATCCCGGAACAAGAAATGTCGCCAAACAGTCCCTGCTGGATGGCCAGAAGGTCTAACAGCCACCTTCACACATTAAACTCGAATTTATGACGGTTTCAGCTTTCTAAAAAACAAATTTCCATGAGTCAGTGACGCAAAAATCGAGGACTTCATATTCGTTGGCCTTCAAATTCGAGAATTAATGTTCGATGTCACCCTAAATGAGCAACAAATAACAGCATGCGAGTCATTCAAGAAAGTAGTCAAGCAGTTTTTTGGACATAACAAGACGAACAACTATAAGGACCTTGTGGAAGAATTACTTCAGAACTATAAAAATACATTTCCTTTAGGATGTCTCCGGTTTGGGAAACGAGTGCGATATTCTTGTTCTGCCATGTTACCATTTCCATTACAGAAATCGTACACCATGTATATATTCCTAGTTCCATAACTCTCTTATATCCTTATTTCTTGTCCTATCCCATCTTGTTTTCATTTTTCAGAGGTATTCCATTTCTACCGCTATCTATCTTCTTACATTTCTTCTAATATGCTTTATATAATTTGTAGCTGGTATTACCTTCCTTTTTTTTAATTAATTACTGTAAAAATACAAACAACATTCTATTTCTATTTCTTTATGTATTAGCAAATATTAATACCCCATTTCTTTGCACTTTTAGCTACGGTGCTATATTTAATACATATAGCTGCAGCTGTTAGAACACCAAAAGTAAGTATTATACTGCAGTCATGATTAATTAATTTAACGTATTCTTATATCCAGGACCTCACGGATGATGGTTGGAAACCAATAATTGGACATACGTCAAGTTCAAGTTTTGATCTAGAAAATATAAAATACCAACCAACAAATAAAAATGGTAACATAAATTTTTCCTTGCGAAAATCGACATCTCAGGATGTAAAACCGTCACAGATTGTTTCATCACCGAAACCTGCCCCTGCTCATTCCCTTAATACCATTAATACTCAGCATGGACATAGTCACCTTAGTAAGTATAGCAATTTATCTTTCGGATTGCCTCTATCATTTTCAAGTCAAAGTAAAAGGCCAAATTTCAATTTAGCAAATTATATTTCATAATGGTATTCAAAACTGAAGAAGTTTCTGCGAAAAAGGTTTAAAACATAATCTTGCTAAATTGAAAATTTCGACATGCTATATATCAATAAAAATAAATATTTTCACCTAAAAGTAGTAGAGATAACCCAAAAGTTAAGTGTGTAAGTAGGTCACGAAATATATACACATTCAAGTATAGTAATAGTATTTGGGTGGTCCAAAGGCTTTTTCGTTTTTAAATGCGAAAATTTAAATGAAAATTTAAATTTAAATACGTTATATATAATGGTCATGTTTAATGGCGTGTTGCTTGCGTTATTCTGTTTCTGCCTCTTCGACAGGGAGAAAGTGTGCCGTTGATCTAAACAGATGGTAGTTTGATGATGATATTGTAAGGCGGGGCAGTAACAGTGGTCCATCGATGATCTTGTAATTTACGATGACTTCTTTGAGCGTTATCCTGCTGGAATAGTATACGATTTCCATTGCGTATATCTTATCCAGTAGTACTTTTGCAGCTAATAACTAATAGCTTTTAGCAAAGTCTTCTTTAGCTAAACAATTTTAGTTAGAAAATGTTGTCCTGTTAAAAGCAAAATACTTATCCTTCAACTAAGCACAAATAAACTAAATTATAAAATAATAATTATTTCTATTCCAAAAAATTATAAAACACAACTCTAAATTTTCATTATCACCACTACTACTACAACCGTAATGTACCAAGTTCTTTTCTTGTAGATCAAATGTCTTCCAGCAGTAAGCAGCAAATGGTATATGTAACAGGACAAGGATATAATGCTCAAAAACCTATTAATACGATAAGTCACAGAAGTCAAGCTAAAGTACACAAAATACCTTTAATGGGAAAAAATCACGTTACCATTAATATAAATGGAAAACGCGTAGTCAAACCAGTTAGACTCCAAGCTGGTGCCTACAGTCAGAAAGACGAGGTCCTTGCACCAGCTTCATCTACAGGATTAGGTATTTATAACTCATACAGTATTAGTTCTGTAAGGGAAAAGAAATTTATGAAAGCTACATATCTTTGTTAAGGTGTCTATAATCCACAATCCATAAAATCGACCAAGATTTATTTCTTAATTTTTTAAGCAGAAACATAATTTGTGCTCATTTAATTTATTTTATGTCTTTCTAGGGAATTACGCTTTCTTCAATCCAGCGTTAGGATCCATTAAAACACGCCCTCCTCAACATTCTAACATAGACTATCTGAATCATTATAGTTCTCAGAGCAGCGATCCATTTCAGTTCCAAAGATTACCAGTCCAACAATACGTCCTACCAAAAAGTCAAGCCCAAAATGAGATTCATTACCCTTTCCAAGTTCAAACCGATGAATACTCGAGAAATTTAGTACCGCCACCACCAAGCAAACACTACATAGAAAATGAAAAACCTAAAAACAAACCTGATCTATTTAAACAACGAGATCAGACAAAGATCGCTACTGAATCATCAGACACCAAACAGAGAATTGAACAAGGTCAAATATTAACAGATACAGTGTTGTTCCATGTTCCACCTCCCTACCAACAAACAACATATTACGTACCCACTGCAAACCAACAAGCAGTTGATGTGCAAGTAACAAAAGAAAATATTAAAGAATTTCATAACAATATTCCTTATCGACAACAAGATATATATAATTCTGCATTTGGTAATTATCAACAGCTTGGTAAGAAACCGACAGAAGCTCCAAGAATACCGACATATGAAGTAACCGAAGAAAAAGACTGGCAAGAAGTTCCGTCTTTATTTAATCAACACCAATTTTTACAGGAAGTGAAGAAACTTGAAAAAGTAAAGCGTCCTATAGTGAAACAACAACCTCAAAATATTGAGACATTTTTACCAACGCCAGTTAAGCCGTCCATTCCAATTCCAACTTCGCCGACACAGAGTGAAATCTCTACTATTTTTACTGAATTATCGCAAAAAATAAACCGCCAAAAAGTAAACTTGGATCCAACTTTCTTTAACGTAAAGGAAGTGTCTACTCATTATCCAATATTAGGTAGACCGGATGTAAGTCAATTCAATGTGCAATATTCTATTCCAATTCAGAGCGACGCAGATTTTTCAAACGAAATTACAACCATACGACCGAGAAATCGTTATAGAACAAAAGAAGTTGAAATAACGACCGAATTGCAGACGACTACACCAGAAACTACTACGATTCCAAATAATGGCTGGCAACAGAAGCGAAAACCTGGCCATAGAAGACGTAGGCCAATCAATAGGAACAAGCCAACGACTGAAGAGGTATCGACCATGACCGAAGAATACAACTTCCAAAAGGAAATTGAACAAACAACCGTAAAAGAGCGAAGGCGAAGACCAATACAGCAACAAAAAACTACAGAAATACCAACCTTTATTGACAAGCCTATTAAGAGAAATAGGCATAGACAAAGAATACGACCGACTGCGGAGACTTTTGAAGAAGAGATGCCACATAATCACAAAATGAGTTTTACTGAAGAGTTATCACACCCTATAAGAGGTAGCTATACATATAAAGCATCTGTTGATACCGTTCGTCGGCGACCAGTGAAATATCGTAGCAGCACTATACATAGTGACATGCCAAATGATGAATACACGACATCGGCAAAATATAAGCCGTTTAGTGGTAAAGACGAAGAAACAAGGACGCAAAATTATTACCTGGAAGAACAAGGTGCTCAAGATAATTACTCACTTCAAGAAAATATTGAAGAATCCAGCGAAGATAGCTATGAAGACAACATCCAACTGACCTCGCCGAAGATAACTGAAAATCCTACGACATTTATTTCACCAACGAGTAATTACGAATATAGTACAAAACCCAACGACGAAGAAGTTGAAGATGAGAAAATTACTATCAAGGAAGTCCATACAGCAGTACCTGAAACAATCGTTGATGAAACAACTCTAGCTACTACAACTGCTGCTACTACAACTACTACAATTGAAATCACTACTTCGGAACCAAAAACGACAACCAAAACAAATCGATTTAGGAGACCAATACATTATAAACCACCTAGACCAAAATTCAGCATTAAAGATTACCATCAAAGACTAAATCAATATATTTCTTCAACAGAAACTTCTAAGATAAGCACAGAATCTACAAGATTACGTCCACAATACAGAACGAGGAGACCAATTGTGAAACAAGACGAGCACGGAGAGGGGAATACTGAACCTACAAGGAAAAGATTTATACCAAAAAGTCAGAGGCAACCTGTAGCTGCTGAAACTAAAGACGAATTAGTAGAAGCAAATGTAAAAACCATAAATTCTAGGCTTAAACCATTTGGTAGATTTAGATCTACAACGACAGAAAGTACTACTACTACACAAAAACTTTCTATAAAACCAAAAATATTCAACACGCTACGGAGACCACCACCTTTAAGTTTAAGAGAAAGAATACAAAATAAATATAATAAATCGAATGTCAATGAAAAACTCATTAAGACAACCGAAAATGACGAAGAAAATGAAACAGAAACGACTACGACAGAAGTATCACAGATTCCAGTTAGTACTGAAGTTCTAACTACTATTAAACTTCCAACAACAATTAGCAGGACCACAACTGCAGAATCAGGATCTGAAGAGGAGGATATAGAAAATGAGGATATGAGAACTGTTGATATTTTAAGAAATGATGCTTTATTACAATCTCAAAGAGTTTCAGATTTAACGTCGTCGACTCAAAATCAATACAACATGCCAGGAATGTTTAAAAACGTATCACCTAATGTGAGGAGGGTACCGAATTACTTCACGTTAGCAACAGATGACCCGATTCTACCAATTGAGGCATTTTTCCCAAACTTAAATAAAGAAAAATACCAATAAAGGAATCAGAAAAGACTAAAATTGTAAATAATTTGTAAATCTAAACTTTTTATGATCGTAAGACGCGTACCTACCCAGTTCTTTTCGAACACGACATTTTCGTATCCAGTAGTCTGACACAGCCTTGCCAAAGATCCGAAAGCTATCGAAGTTTGTTTTATTAATACCGACAAAGAAACAGTCTTGATTATACAATTACAAGAGATTATAATTTAGATATAAAAGAATAAAATAAATTCCATATTCGTATTTTGATAACAAAGTTGTCCCCTTTAGTAGAAATATCTACAGGAATAATATATTTACAACAACCTCAATACCAAATCAGATCCCACTTACCAGACACACCAAAACACCAGCTTCCAAAAAAATTTTGTAAATTTGTGGAAGGTTTCAACGTAAAAACATTGCACATATTCTTACGGATCGAATGGCCCCTGGATAGTGTAGAGAACGTGTAAAAACCCTTTATATTTGCGAAAATATCTGGAAAACTATTGGAGGTATTGAAAAAAACATCAAGCCAAGTTCTTAATTGTTTGAAAAGCACTCGGAATCAGTACTTTTATTCATTTATTTCTTTATTATAAACATGGAAATAAAGTTTGAAAAGTTAAAAATCAAAAATCTTTGACATTAATGGGTTCAGTTGTCTTTTAGTGCTTTTCAAATAATTAACAAGTTGTCTTAACTTTCTTTCAATATCTCCAATGATTTTCGGGATATTTGCACAAATATAAAGGCGTAAAAATGTGTCATGTTCTTATATTAAACTCTTCTACAAATCCACAAAATTTCATTTTTTAAGTCAGAGTTGCTGGTGTACCCTTGTCAGTGTTAATCGCGGTTGCATGTGGTGCGCTGAGTCTTACAGTGCTAGTGCTAGTCAGCTAGGGTTCGTGTATGACATGTGGATCATATATCTAGATAACAACTTAGTTATCGGTTATTCCAAATAATGTGAGGCAAGGGTTATTTTTAAATTGGGTTAGTCTTAATGTGAAGAAAATCCAATGTTCTACTAGAGTAGATTGAAAAGTTTGCGGAATAACAATCAAAACAAAATAATACAAATTCAAGTTATGTTTTATTTTTCTATATAATCCCTTTAAACCTCAACACACTTGGTTCAACTTTTTCTAGCTTCTCGATTTCCTTCCGGAAGTGACTTTCTTCGAAGTATCCAACACAATCGTTTGCACCCTCTATCAGTTCTTCATTCGACAAAAATCTCTTTTATAAGTGGGCGCATTGTCATGGTGAAACAATACTTTTGTCTTAACCATGGCCACGAATCGTCTCTTGAAATTCATTGGATTCATCATAAACACTTCCCAACAATCGACTGAAGTTCGAGCTCGAATGCATTTTTTCGAATTGAGCAAATGCAGCACCCATCTTGCAGAAAGCTTTTTAAGCCCACAGTTTCCACAATTTCACGCACTTTTATTCGGCAATCTGCCAAAACCATATCATGGATTTCTTCCACAATTCTAGCGTGGTAGCCGTTTTCGGACGTCCTGAACGTGATTCATCACTTGTATGCGTGCGGCCACGCTTAAATTCCAAAATTCAAAAAGCTCACGGTGGAAAATGAAGATGATGAATTCGCAAGATCGGCATCTAACATTGATTTGGTTTCCGTTGCGGGTTTCCCTTCCAAACAGAAAAATTTGATGACCGCTCTAATCTCGTTTTTATCCACAATTGAAAACACAAAAAAGTAACTAGCCTTAAATGCTTGTCAAAACCAGACTATTTGACAGATCGATTTAACATTTGCAGTCAAATGATATGAAAATGTTGTCAACGCAACAACAAAAAGTATTTGGAGAAACAACAATCCCTAGTAGCAATCCCAGAAACTTCTCTATATAGCCTCGTATATCATTTAAATCAAATGCTACCATCACCAATAGTGTACATCAAGTCATTGCTAGCAATAAATTTCACTTAAATATTAATCTTCTTCAGTTCTCCTTTTGCCCTATCATGGTGTCGTAAATATTAATCAAATAATAGATTTTTCACAGAATACCAAACTTACCTTTCCACATAAAAATTCCTTTTTTTCCATTGTCATATTTTGTGAACATCAAAATTACAACTTAAACACCAAATGAGGTCATTGTAGATTTGGTTGTTTATTTATACTATGTAACGAAATCATTTTTATCCACTGCAAAGATATTGGTTGTAGGCAGCTGAAATGCTGAGAGATTATCGCCGGTCTCAAGCTGGAGTCTTAACGGAATTACTATCATAACCTACCAGTTATAATTGATTCTTCCAGAATTATTCAAGACCAGTGGGTAAAACTCAACAGTATTTAATAGTTACCCTCGGGGAGAATATATTTTTAATTATGTTCTATTCAATATTTGAATAATTACGGTGAGATGAAATAAAAATCAGGTAATTTTATCTTACAACTTTGTAAAAGTACAACATCCAACAGTCTACAAAAATATAAAAGGCAACCTAACAGTAATTAAAACACGAACTTGTAGTACAGTTTATATATTTATTCGATTTTGTATATACGTATCTTAGATATCTAAGTCTAAAAATGGTACATCTTATAAATATTTTGTAAAGAAATAAGTTAGAATAAGTTATTTATTATGTATAGTTGTAAAAGAAGTGTACATTAATAGAGAAGAAATATTACATTGATGTTTTATTTTAAACCCACTTAGAAGATAATAAAGCAGTTTTGGCTGTCCTATGTAGTTCCTTGGGCAAGGAAACTGTAAAAGATAAAAAAGAAACAATAATAATCTCATACAACTATCAAAGTAAAACTTACATATTTTGTGTTGTCCTTGTATTGGATAAAATACAGGTAAAATAACAGGATTTGAACATATCAATACAAAAGGGCTGTTACTTTCACCGTCCGGAAATTTCTGTCGATATTCTCTTTGATCCAAACAGTCTTCAACGAAAACACAACCTAACAGGCAGCCGGTTGGATATTTCTTTGGAAATTGCAAAGTTGGATCTAAAAGAAAGTGAGAACACTATACTAAGCAAAGTATGATGCAATGTAGGTAATAAAGAACGGTTAAAAAGGTCATAATTAATGTGTTTGCTCTAAACTGATAATTTCTTCCATACATCTAAAACCAGCACGTAATAAATTGACATGTATCCAATTTAAAGCGGACACATACATAGGAAAGGGACAACATGGCAAGCCTAACCAGTAAGGTAAGGTAGACAGACACTCTAGTTCTCTTAAGGGTGTACTAACCTCAAAAGTCGATTATATCTAATGCATATTATTTTAGTATTACGTTTTGGTAACAATAAAAAGACATAGTTTTAAAGCACAACGGGCTTTAGACGCGCTTGTTCGGAACCACCAAGCCGTATACATACGTATACCGCACCTCTCCTCGCTCGCTATACTCTGTTCATCCAACAGAAATAGTTAAGCCACTCCCCATAAATGTATACCAATGAGCGCAACAAACAGTTTAACACGCTACAAATTAGTAAAAGTGCGGCAAATTTGAAATAAGGGTATGAAATTTGAAATTTTTACTTATTTATAAACTAGAATTCAGCAATAATTCTAATAAGCATAAAAATATATAAAAATAGTACTTATTTATAACAACCAAAATTATTATAAAGAATATACAAATTGTCACACTAAAAATTATTTTTCTAAAAAGTACATATTTATTTGATTCGTTACTGAAGCTGTTTTAATTGATAAAGTAAAATAATTAGACAGATATTTTCATTCATCAGACCGATTTTTTGTAAAATTAGAATAACAGCAAAGCGAATCAATGGTGAAGCACTGTCAAAACCTCGAAACGAAAAGGCCTTTGACCTTGGCCCGATCATCGCCGCAGAAATGTAGACGTTGGTGTAATAGAAGTTTTTAAACATCAGGATCAATAGAAACATTTTATTTAAATATTGCGCGCTTTTGTAGGGAGTGGCTTAACTATTTCTGTTGAATGAACAGCCTATAAGTGGTATTTCCATACTTTCCTCGCAACTTATTATAGGTTAAACAAACATACAGGATATATTTCAAATTGATATTTTAAACCATTCTAGCCTATATATCGCCAATGAAATATAAATTGTGATTGAACTAAACGTGTTAAAGAGCACCCAAGAGATAATTATGATAAGCATAATGATAACACCCCTTAATATTTCTTTTCTACTATGGATATAAATTGAAAAATATTTTCTACTGGAAACACGGTGCGATGCAACAATCTAACCCATGAGCTGGTTACCACTTTTTAAAACATGCTTGTAAACAATCACTTCACCATTAAGAATTAATATTTTCAGTTCATCATTACTTCGAGCAATATATAAATATATAAGACAATAAAAGTAATAATAAATACCATTATAAAAACTCCGATACATTTCTTCACACGCAAGTATCTCCTCGTCTTCTGGTTGCTTCGCTGCTGCGGCAATCCACAACCGACCACGATGATCTGTCTTCCACGTCCTACCCTCATGACTAAAACGTATACAATTAATTATGATTCTGAGTTTGTGAAATTAATTGAATAATCAGGAGAGGGTAAATACACCCTAAGTCTCACAATGCTTGTTGACTTATTTAAACTGAGATGAAGATTTCGTACATGTTCATGTAGTTTCGGTAAATTTATCATTATGTGCAGATGTACGCCTGGCGTACGAAATGTATGATATATCCTAGTTTAAATAAATTAACAAGTATTATGAAATTTAGGGTAAATTTAATCTCTCTTGATTAAAACGTATACATTACACCCTTTTGCTATACGACTAAATTTTCAATTTACATTTTAATTCCAGCTACCAGTAAACTAGCCCATGGTTGATGCATACTTAAACACATTCCCTGATCTACCGATTCGAGAAATTCATTGTTAGCAATTCGATATTTTGATGACTTCGTACTAGTATTTTCCAAATTGGATTTCTCGAATGATGTCTTTTCTACCAAACTGGTATCTTCCATCTAGAAATAAATATTAACCGTATAATACTACTACTACTACTACTACTACTACAAAAGATCACAAATTTCGTTTATTGACAATACAATGCATGGTAGACTAATTTTAGTATATTTTATTATGCAGTACATTAAAATCATAATTTACCTGAATCGTATCATATAAAAGAAGAAAAGAATGAATAAGTATTTCAGGAATATTTTCATTAATTCACAAATAACAATATCTATATATTCTAAAAGGAAATCAAAGTTTAGCAAAATTGACTATTCAAATTAGAATTTATTTCTGTTCTCTTTTTATAAATTATTGTTTAATGATATATTAATTTATTATAAAACTTAGATACTTACTAGTTTTACTATGTCTGCTATCAATTCCCCTTTATCGCCATCAAAAAGATTCTTGGGAAATCTCTTGTCTGTTGAATCCAATAATTTATTTACCCCCTTCATTAAATGTTGTTTATTTTTTCTGTGGTCATCGTCATCTAACAGAGCAGTGCGACTCGCAAAATCTAGAGCAATTTTCATATCTTTTCTGGATCTATGCATTGATGAATAAATAGAAGCATGTTTCTTTTTAAGATTAATTTTATCATCATCAGAAGACCACTTAGAGTTGATGTCGAAATAATCATTCTGATCATCAAGCACCTCATTTTTTATCAAATCACTGAAATACATCATTAAAAATACATACATCCACAATTTTTATTTAAATAACATACCCCATTTGATCAGTTTTTATTAATCTGTTTCGCATTTCTACTGCTTTTCTCCACTGTTCTGACTTATTCTGTTCCAACAGGTGATTATATAGTTTATCAGATTCCCGGGTATTTGCACATAAAATTTCCATTTCACGTCTGGTGCACACCTTTAAAGAAATTGCATTAATAGATTAAAAAGGCTGCATTGTAACTAAAAGGATTGAATTAAATTACCAGTAAAAGCTTTGGTAAAATATAAAATAGAAATACATACAATAAAAAAGTAATAGTCAATAGCACTTACGTTCGCTTTGCGAATAAACTACTTTCAGTTTAATGTCCTAACTGTTGTACAACCGTATTTGTATAAAGGGAACACTCTAAGGTAATATTAATTATTATTGCACTAGAGTCATCAGGTCTATTAATTTAATAACAAGCTCTACGGAATCTATTGCAAATCAAATTTTTCGAATATAGGAGAATATTGAGGATGTAGGATATACATAAAGCATTTAATTCCAAAGTCATTGGTCTGTATTAAGTACACATTCAATTGACTGAAATTCCCAAAATAAAAAGGACATTGGTTTTGCATACGATCACGGATTCTATATGGTCCTTTGCCGAATTTGCAAGTTTAGGTGAATTATGCTTTAAAACTAAGTATTTGAAACAGAAAATATTGCTAAAAAAGTGTGTGTTCATCAGTGCCATAGTCTTAGATTAGTTATATAACAGAAAAGTTCGTCGCATAAATTGTAGTCCTCCCTTCGTCTTCTCAAGTGACATTTAACATATGATGACAAAAGCGTAATCGGGTTAAGGCGATATTGAGAATTGATGAATCTTGTATGGAGAGTAGTGGTCATTCTTTACATTACTTCTCACAATTGGATCTCCTAGCCTAAGAAATGGTTTGGTCGATTTTCACTTGCTCCTATGACTAATCGCACTCGATTAACATTATCAGAGGCCCAGCTAGTTCCCTTTCCGTATCGTGTTAGCAATGGCTTCGAAATTTCTCTTTAAAAGACCTATAGCACTACCAAGAAGTAAACGAAACTATTATCGGGAAGTTCGTCAAGTACACACGAAACAGTATAGTCAACCAACGTCACAGATGTCTAGATGCATGGGCTTATTAGATACGACCTTGTGGTCGCATCTCCTTGGCTCACAATCCCTAACCTCGTCAGCCAGACATTCCCAAAATCTTCCTATTTAACTGATACATATATATTTGAAATGTCAATATTTTTGCAAATAGACTCCCAACAGACATATACAATGAATAGTGATGTATAATTAAAAAACCCCTTTCAACATTCGTAGACGCGTTTCGCGGTCATTCCGCTCATCAGTGTGACTTTTTAAGAAGCAGTTTTCCTTGTCCGAGTAACCACTATATATGCTAGTTCGTTGGATGTTTGTACATATGGGAATTCAATTAAGAAATGAATAGAATTAAATAGCTGCAAAAATGCGCATGTCCATCCAATAGTGATGTAAGTAAAATTAAGTTTGATGAAAACATCAAGGCTAAAATGCTGCAGAAAGTGTCAATCCTCATATTCGCTATTTATAGATATTTTATGTATTACTCAGCTAATAAAGAAACAAAAATAGTTGTACCATATTATCACAAAAAAGCAAGGACCAGACCCTTCTTGTTCACAAACAATTCTTCCACACTTGGTACAATTGTTTATCAAATTGTGCTTCGTAGCTTGGCAGTTACATGGATGTCTACCTACAAGAATAAAATCAGTACTTTTATGAATGATGCATACAATTCTAAATCACCTTTAATTAGTCCTGGCCTATGATCCTGTGCATAAAAGTTAACATATTTCTTCTTTCCTTTACCTGAAGAAGATTGACCTGAAGTTCGTACTACATTGGTATTAGGTGGTGTTTGAAATGGATTATTTGTATTTTTGTAGTTTTTTCAGACCGCACTTTTGGTGTACCTTTAATTTTAACAGTTACAATTATCCCTGTATGGAATTTTCTAAAGATTACCAAATTGATGTGATTTCAGTGCTTCATAAACTTTGACATGTTCAGAATTACTCATATCGACAATATTTTCCATGAATTCTTCGTAATCTTCCACATGTTGCATACTCAACATGTACCTATATATTTACAATTAAAACACAATTTACTTTAGGAATTGCAAATAAATGTAACGACTTACTCTATAATATCATCAGAAACATCATCTCCCAGTATAGGTTTTAAACATTGTTTGATATAGTCGTCCATTTCAAAAAGTTATATTCAATAGTAAATTGTTAACAGGTTGAATTAAATAATTAACTAGCATTAAAAAACTTGGATATTTCCCCACTTGAAATCATAACCTAACCACCATCAACCTACATTGACAACCATAACCTTAACGTCAACGTGACGTTAACTTCAACAATAAACAAAACAAGGTCAAGTTTACGTATCATATACACAACGATCCAGAATTATTGGCGATCACGTGACAACTAAGTCAAATATATTAAGTTCGTTCCAACACAGCACAGAACCAGTTTGCAAATCATCGGGTACATGCGCAATGCAAATTTCGAACGCCAAATTTGCTCTGCGCATGTACTCGACGATCCACGAACTGGTTTTGTGCTGTGTAGGAACGAACATATTATCGTTATTATCGAAGCCGAAGCGTTATAATTGGTAATATAAGTTGCAAAGTTTACAGGTGCGAAGAGAATAAAAGTACCTATAACATCTCTTTCATCGTTTTAATTCACAATTTTTAAGAATCTCTTCACTCTAATATCTCTCTATTCGCATTTTTTCTGCTTTTACACTCTCAATCGACGAAAATGCGATTCTGCGTCGGTACAAGACAAACAGATTTAGGAGCCTCTGCTGCATAACGTACTTAATAAATTTTGACGAAGAAAAAATATATATACCCGATACATATAGTAGAAAAGATCCACGGATAAGTATGTGAAATTCGAGAAGATTCTGCGTTTCCTACAAGCGTCTCAAGACAATTCCCCTTAATTGCTTAATGGGAAAACCGTATCTAGTGAAAGACTCTGATATTGGGAGTAAATAATACAGTTATGTTATATATGTAGTTGTGTGAGTCATTCGCTTTTCGCATCAGCCAATCATGGGTTACGTTTTTCAGCTATTTCTTTTTAAGGAAACAGTCGAAAGACCAGCTACTGCCAAGATTGTAAGCCTTGGAGTGTGGTTACAGTCAAACTATGTAACTTTGCGTCTGAACCAGCGACTATTCACGCGTCAAGTTCTCGCGTATGAAGTGATACACATACATAAAAATACAAACCGTCTAAATCCTGACAGCGGCCCAATTCAACATTCCGCCTTGTTCAGTCTATTACAATTAAATAATGAAGTAATATTAGTCTTTGTAAAGTTAGTCGTATAACGATATTTGCAATTTTTAACGTTTAAAACTTATTCAAACCAGAATGTAACCTTTTACAAGTACTGTTTCTTTCTTTCACATGTTTGTAGAAGTTAGGAAGGCAGTACACTTGACATGTTATTTATTGCGACGTGCGGGCGTTTGTTGGTCGTCTCCGAAAAAAAAAAATACGTCCCACACACGATTACAGTAAGGGTAAGGGATAAATGCATATTTTAGATCTTCAAGAAAATTATTTGGTCAATCGGTTTACATAGTAGCTCTTTTGTCCGGGAATTATTATTAGAGTTTGTTAAAAATATGGATGACGTGTTATCAGTAGATAGTGTAAACCGGACTCACGATGTCACTCCTTCGAACTGTATTATTCAATGATAACTTATCATTGATAATAACATTGATACAATAAATGTTGCTTGACAATTAGATTTAACGCGTTGGCATGGCAGTTGACCAATCTACGATGAAAAATTATACATATATTCGGAGTGGAAACTTAAAAGTGCCGGGTATATACATATTACGCTAAAATAAATTGTTGATTTGTTTATTTCAAAGTTGAAGGATGCTGTAACTATAATAAAAACACTAGGAAAATAATTTTCAATAAATTTGCTTTCACACGTTAAACGTAAAGTTAGTCACTAGTGACCGATAGTAGACTTTCCATTCAGGTCGCGTCGGCTTTTTTACGTATTAAACATAAAATGCCAGCAATAAATTTGCTATGTTTGTATAAGCTATTATATAATTTTCTTTAATTGCATAAATGTAACATACACTAATTATGCACTTTCTAACTTAAACATTTTCTTGATCATAGAATCAACTCTTGCATTCGATTCGTTCACTTTTTGTATAAAGTCCTTTTTCTTTTCGACCGCAGCTTTATTCTCAGGATCTAGCTTTAGAACATACTCTAACGTATCTAATGCTTTATGGTAATCATGAACTTCATAATAAGAAACAGCCATTTTATACAGTGCTTTCACGTTACTTGGATCTTGCAGCAAAACCCTTTTACATAATTTTATCACAGTCTCAAAATTTTGATGTTTTAAGCAACACGAAGCTAAATTATTACACAAAATTGCCTTCAAGGAATGTACATCAGAAATAGGTAACCCATCTACTTCAGTCGGAGGTTCATCTACTGGTATGGGAATGGAAGCTAACAACTTAATAGCTTTACTGAATCTATGTGAAGCGTCTACATATTGCATATCTTTAAATAATTCTATTCCTGCTTCCTTGTGCTTAAAAGCCATTTCATATTTCTTCCTAGCATTCCAATCAAAGATAAATCCATCTGATTCAAATATCCTAAGTTCTAATACAAGATCTATATCATCTTCCTTCAATTTGAAAATAACCTTTGCCTTTTCACCTTCATTCATTGTAGTTAAAACAACGTGAAGTAACCTCTCAAAACTATTATAAATATCACCAATCACTACTGGAGATTCATTATATTTTTTACATCATATTTAGTATCAGTAATATTAAGAAAACAGCTACAATTTTCGGTTGGCTTCAAACCTTTGCTTCCACAAATCAGTACGATCTTTTTGATCCTTCCATCAGGAGAAACCCATATATTTTGGGTACTCATTACTACTAATAGAAAATAAGAAAGTTTTTCCTTAATTACGATTTAACATTCAGATTCTGTAATAAATCGCGTGTCCAAAATTTCTAATGTTAAACTATAATATTCCGATGATAATGCATCATTAAATGCAAGAGGACTGGGTAAAGATGACTTGCACTCCGAAAGATATTGTCCTGTTGATCTATTTGATGTTAATAATGCATGCAGTACAGTTTGTGCCCCTTGGTGAGGACCTTTGATAACGATTAATCTAATAGGCCACTGTAAAGCATATAGCCACCGATTGGATAAAAGCGGATAATTGCGAAAAATGTTCGTTTCCACATTCCCTGGATTTACAGCATTGACAATTATATTTGTATCTGGAAAATAAAAACTATGCTATCACAAACACCTTCAATAAAAATTCTATCAACAATATTTGATAAGTGAAGGCAATTATCATAAAAAAAAAAAAATAAAACCGTTGGACAAGGGGTAATACGGTTATCTAACACGTAATATAGACCACACAATTCCAGAATAGATTGCTACACGACAACCGCACATGAAAGCAAAGATCAGCGTCTATGTTTTCTTGCGAGACGCTAATGTCTAACCATTATTAGTCAAAAAATGTGATAAAACGTTCGCAATGTCTCTTCGTGAAAGTATTAATAGTGTAATTTATGCAAAAAGCGGCCCTACCCTTGATTAATAAAAGCATTGTGGAACTTGGTGTTCTAGTAATTTTGTTCAACCTTTAATATATTTGCATTTCACATTATTTGAAACCTGCGATTTACTAACAAAAGCTCTTAATAAATGTGTTTCTTTATGAATAAACTGTTATATTTACTTAATTAGATTTTTAGAAGATATTTTTAGGGGCATATGGAGGTAATTAATTTCATCAGCACAATTAAGAGTTGATAATGTACAAGATCTGCAAATATAGATCCATGTCTGTGGTTTGGAACTGAAATAAGTTACTTCTTATCCTCATCACACTGATTTTGGTACATTCCCAATATATATTTTTACTACTGAGTGATGATTCTCAGTGGAGAACTCTTTCAAAATCAGTGTAGCAAAGGTAATAACTAGTTTCTTATAGATACAGATTTTTAAATTGAAACCTTATAAAAAGAGTAACTTCAGATTTTTAATACTTACTTTTCAATTTTTTGATAATTCATGTGTAAAAAGTAAAAGTGCCAATTTGGAAACACCATAGGCTTTAAAATGTGATCGAAATTCAGTTTGACACTTGGTTATTGCTTTCAAATCATAAACATTAACAAATCGATGAGCTTCAGAAGCAACATTAATGATTCTTGAGTGGACTGCTCCTTTTAGTACTTTTAAGCAAATGATGAGTTAATACGAAAGGTCCTAAAAATAATATAAAAACAATCAGCAATAAGGTACTATAGATCTTACTTATACCTAAATAATTGGTTTGAAAAGTCACATCAAATCCATCAACTGTTAATTCTTGAGGGTAGTGAAATACACCAGCATTATTCACTAAAGCATACACTTCCCCAAACTCACTATTAATAAATGCAGCAAATTGAATAATATTGTCAATGGATGTTAAGTCTAAATGTTTGACATATATTTGTAACTGTGTATTATAATTACGAGCAAGAATTTCCTTTTTCAATTTTATTCCTTCATCGATGTTTCTGCATGCTAGCACAAGTGATGCCCCTAGAATTATAAAATTTTTTGTATACTAAGGAATTAGTTCAAAATGCATGACAATCTAGTAATGCGCACCTCTTTTCGCTAATTCAAAAGATAGTGCTCGTCCAATACCAGAATTTGCACCAGTTACTATTACAACGAGCCCATCTAGTCTTGTGCTGCAATAACAGACACTACCAGCAAAATATCGTCTGTAATTACATTTACAATGTGATAAAGAATTAACTAAAGGCAAACAACTCACATAATACCGTAAGCTAAAGAACCAACCGCCACTGTTCCAACTATATATTTCCACATATTACAAAGATTATATTTACCTTACAAAATTCTAGAATTTCTCCGGCATATTTGAATTACAAAATTTTAATGTTGTTCTTAATGAAATGCATAGATTTTCTTATCGACTTGCTACCACTTGCAACTGATTTCATATATCAAGCACGTTAAGCAGGTGCTATCCTGCTATCTTCGCAACTGTTTTTATAAGCATATGTATTTGGTATTATGGCTTGTGTACACAAACTTATAATAAAGATTTATTATCAGTTATGATTAGTATACATTGAATCTGCAAATATTTTTTAAATATAGTAGTAGTAGATATAGTACCTACAATATTAACTTAGAACAAATGTGAGGATTGCTTATACAAAGCTAATATCTACTATTGATATTTTTTGATTTAGCTAGTAATGGACACGAAACCCTCAGCTAGAGAATACTACCGCTTCTTTAATGGCATGGTGTGTATGGTAAAGGGTTTGGAAGGAAAGTACACAACTATCGACTTCAGAAATGAATCTTGTGTTACAGGAAAAATAGTTAACGTTGATGGCTATATGAATATTGAAATGGAAGATTGTCATTATTATAACAGTAGAGGTACATATATAACCATTCTAAGGCCTGGGATGTATTACTTATGGTACTATTCAATATATCAATATTTTCCTCACTATCTGAAAGTTAATTTGATGTTTTGCAAACTACAGCAAACAAGATCCGTGAGGTTCATAACAATTTATGCAGTTTATCCACTTATTCTCAAAGACCAAACTGCCGATTTGTGCTCTTTTCTCGGGATCATAGCAGTACATGTTTCACACTTGAAATGACGTTATACACCAGATGAGACTACCCATTCTCAAAACCATCTAGTATAGATATGCACCATTTCACATGGTCTTCCTTTTGAACTTGGATTAAATTCTTGGATCCAACAGGAACAAATCTTACATACCTTCAAATGCTTGCATAAAATGATGTTAATTGCTTTCATACCAATCTTGGAGAGTTGCTTGAATACTTATAATATTCAATATCTATATTATTGTATAGATGTTAAGGAAAGTGCCATACCTAGTTTCGTTTATATTAAACCGAATTATAATTAATACTTACTGAGATGAATGTGCATAATTTAATAATTTTTTTCAGGTGAGAAATATCCCTTTGAATCCTTCTTTTGTAAAGCAAGAAATATCAGATACGTTCATATTCCATCTGAAAGAACTGCCCTTCAGACAATACAGGATCAATTAAGCAGTATGAAGAAGCCAAAACCACCTTCAAAGAAACGAACGTTTAAGGAAAAACGAGCGAAACAATATCAAAAAGAATTACTCTTGGATATTGCAAAACAGTAAAGCTGTGATTATAATAAAAATAAATATTTTTTTAAGTATTGATTTTATTTACTACTGAAATTTTATTTTACAGGCGTTGCTATATGTCCTTGACATCGGTAATATTTTTGGAGACTGGAACTTTTCTTGTTGTATGTACAACATGATTGTAATTCAACTTAAATGTTTCTAAAGTTCTCTAAAAAGATCTCTTCAGTATTTAAGGTAGTTATTCCAGAACCAATACATACTATCAATTGGTTTATAGTTCCAAGCAGAATCTTAAAAATTATATGTGCAGTTTACACGCGGTAGAAGTGAAGCCTTCAGAAAAGTAAACTGCGAGAGAATGAGACGAATGCAGTATCAGGGGTCGGATAATTATAGGGTTTTATTTATTATATTGGTACCAAAGCTTCGTAATACGCAAGCACACACACACGTTCAAACATATACACAGAACGGTTTGACCAAAGCCAGTAGTGGTGGGAAAAATCGTTATTTTACATAAATTTTATTTATTTAAAATTTAATTTTCACGTTGCCGCACTCTAGGCATAATCAAAATTCTAAAACAAGTTAAATAAAATTAAAACAAGAGAAAACGGTGAAAATGGAATAAAAATCGCACAAAATACAACTGACAATTATGATAGAAACAACTGCATGAAATATCAGATACCATGACCACTTGATCCATCGCAACAAAATTTTAATCAATTATCACCCTTAAATAGGTACTTTTCTGTTCGGTTTTGGTCTAAACATTCGCACCCCTTCTTGGTGTTACAATTTCCGTCATCTAGTGTATCTATATTTAAAAGAAATCAATATAAAATATAACGAGAGCTGGTTTTTTCATTACTAATAAAATTTTATATGGAAACACAACTAGTGCGTTTTTGTATAATTTAATGCATGTCTGCAAAGAATATTAACTTGTTTTCTTCTTGACAAACTATTGTTCGAGTAACGGATGCCCTGTAGGTCATCAATTTCTTTGTAATGTCATAAGGTTATTGAATGCTATTTATTATATGGTCAATCACATTGGCCTAGACAGATATAAAACCATCAAAGCAAACATTTTTCATAGTATGTATTGCAATTTGTCCTGTACTTAAAATTTATTTTGTCGAGATATAATGTAAATGTAGGTTTTAATAAAGATGTAAGTGAAACTATTAGTCATTTAGTCTATTAAGTTTACTTCAAAACAACCACTTTTAGTGATTATTCAATGTTAGATATTACTTACGATTTAGACTTCGTATAACAAATTAGGAAACAAAAGATATATAATTTATTAATTTAATACATAATTTAATTTTAATATTTTAAATGCTAAATTAATAAAACGCCATTCTAAATTATGCATGTGTTTATTATTGTATCATTGGGTGCATCACATGGTAATGCTTAAAGTAAAAAAATCGGCCGTTCTTTTTAATAAATAGTACCTAATACATCAAGAATCATGTTAAATAAGCTTTATTGGCCTCCACGTAAGCGGAGAACTAAATGTAAAGTGGATTCTTTTTGAATATTATAATCTGAAAGAGTGCGTCCATCTTCTAACTGTTTTCCTGCAAAGATCAAACGTTGCTGATCTGGAGGAATACCTTCTTTATCTTGAATCTTCGCTTTGACATTTTCAATGGTATCCGAAGGTTCCACTTCCAAAGTAATAGTTTTCCCAGTAAGTGTCTTGACAAAAATCTGCATACCTCCTCTTAATCGTAGAACCAAGTGCAGTGTGGATTCCTTTTGAATATTGTAGTCAGAAAGTGTTCGACCATCTTCCAGTTGTTTACCGGCAAATATTAAACGTTGTTGATCTGGAGGAATACCTTCTTTGTCTTGAATTTTCGCTTTAACATTTTCTATAGTATCAGAAGGTTCGACCTCCAATGTGATAGTTTTGCCAGTCAAAGTTTTCACAAAGATTTGCATACCACCTCTTAATCGCAATACCAAATGAAGGGTAGACTCTTTTTGAATATTATAATCAGATAATGTACGACCATCTTCAAGTTGTTTTCCCGCAAATATCAATCGCTGTTGGTCTGGCGGAATTCCTTCCTTATCTTGAATTTTAGCTTTAACGTTTTCAATAGTATCTGCTGGTTCTACTTCAAGTGTAATAGTCTTACCAGTTAAAGTTTTGACAAAAATTTGCATACCGCCCCTCAACCTTAATACCAAATGCAGGGTCGATTCTTTTTGAATGTTATAATCTGAAAGTGTACGGCCATCTTCCAACTGTTTACCAGCAAAAATTAAACGCTGTTGATCTGGTGGAATGCCTTCTTTGTCCTGAATCTTGGCCTTCACATTTTCAATGGTATCTGACGGTTCTACCTCTAAAGTAATCGTTTTCCCCGTTAAAGTCTTTACAAAATTTGCATTCCTCCTCTAAGTCGTAAGACTAAATGAAGAGTGGATTCCTTCTGTATGTTATAATCCGATAGAGTGCGACCATCTTCCAATTGTTTACCAGCAAATATCAATCTCTGCTGATCTGGTGGAATACCTTCCTTGTCCTGGATTTTGGCTTTGACATTTTCAATCGTATCAGATGGCTCAACTTCTAAAGTTATTGTTTTACCTGTCAATGTTTTGACAAATATTTGCATACCACCTCTTAATCGTAGAACTAAATGGAGTGTAGATTCCTTCTGAATATTGTAATCAGAGAGGGTACGTCCATCCTCTAACTGCTTTCCAGCAAAGATTAAACGTTGTTGGTCTGGAGGAATTCCTTCTTTATCTTGAATCTTGGCTTTAACATTTTCGATCGTGTCTGATGGTTCTACCTCCAGTGTGATTGTTTTACCAGTTAACGTCTTTACGAATATCTGCATTCCACCTCTAAGTCTCAAAACCAAATGAAGAGTCGACTCCTTCTGGATGTTGTAATCGGATAAAGTTCTACCATCCTCAAGCTGCTTTCCAGCAAAGATCAATCGTTGTTGGTCTGGAGGGATACCTTCTTTATCTTGAATCTTGGCTTTAACATTTTCAATCGTGTCTGATGGTTCTACTTCCAGTGTGATTGTTTTACCGGTCAAAGTTTTAACAAATATTTGCATTCCACCTCGTAACCTTAAAACTAAATGGAGTGTTGATTCTTTTTGAATGTTATAATCGGATAACGTTCTTCCATCTTCGAGTTGTTTTCCAGCAAAAATCAATCGCTGCTGATCTGGGGGATACCTTCCTTATCTTGAATTTTGGCCTTAACATTCTCAATGGTGTCAGATGGCTCAACTTCCAAAGTTATTGTTTTTCCAGTCAATGTTTTAACAAAGATCTGCATACCACCTCTTAATCTCAGTACCAAATGAAGGGTTGACTCTTTTTGAATATTATAGTCAGATAAGGTACGACCATCTTCAAGTTGTTTACCAGCAAAAATGAGACGTTGTTGGTCTGGTGGAATACCCTCCTTATCCTGAATTTTTGCCTTTACATTTTCGATGGTGTCTGACGGTTCAACTTCCAAGGTGATGGTTTTTCCAGTCAAGGTTTTTACGAAAATTTGCATACCGCCTCTTAATCGTAAAACCAAGTGAAGGGTAGATTCTTTCTGGATGTTGTAATCGGAGAGGGTGCGTCCGTCTTCCAACTGCTTACCAGCGAAGATAAGTCGTTGTTGATCTGGGGGAATTCCTTCTTTGTCTTGGATTTTAGTCTTAACGTTTTCGATGGTATCTGACGGTTCCACTTCCAACGTAATTGTTTTACCAGTCAAAGTCTTCACAAAGATCTGCATCTTAAAAGAGAACGGAATAATTAGTTTTGCAAGTCTTGACGGACAAAGAAAATCAATAACTGAAATTCCGCTGCGTCATTTAGTATATTACAAATGGCGGACAATTTTCTAATGATACATTTGGAAAGAAACCGTAATATTACTTGCGTGAAATTTATACTCGAAAATTACCTTTAATATAAACGGAATGGATTATGACAAAACAATAAAAATTTTGTTAATTTAAACAAACAAATGAAATGATGAACGCTACGAAATAAAATTTATTGAATTGATTTTGTCATCGTTATTATTACGGAACGAATTTAAAATATTTGGTAATACAATAAAAATAAAATAAATGCTTTCAAATTACTTACTTTTTAACAGCAGTATGTACACTTGTAAATTCTTAAATATTGCGCTTCTTTACTCAAAGTATCACTTATAATACGGAAAAAGTCAGCTGGTTCGGTTTTATATAGTCGTCCTTATCCCCACTACTTTTAGCCTCGAACCCAAAGTGCTTCATTTATCATTTTCATTTATTATGAATTATTTAAAGGAAGTAAAGTGTTCATAAAATACGTTTTTTAACTACTATATTAATGTACTATCGATTTCTTTCAACGTACTCGTCCTTTAATTAATTTCATTAATGATAATAAAACTAAAAATTACATTTACGTTGGCAACGATCGATACCAACTTATTCATTGTGTTGGTTCTAGAATTTACTAGAATCTACTAGAATCATAAATATCACGAACAATAGTGAATGTTTATCTTATCACTTACTATTCGCATTGTACTCTGTTCATTTGATCTGATAAAGGAATGGAAGTATAAAAATACATAATTTAATAGAATGAAAGACATTTATTTGATATAATTTTTTATTTAACAAATATTTAAGGCACCTTTACATTATATAATATCACAAAGGTTTATGATACATGGCAAATTATGCGAAAGGAAATTACATTTTCGAAACAAAGAGAATAATAAATAGCACCAAATTTATACAAAAATATATAATTTAAGCAGGCATCAATATTTAAAATATACTTATCATGATACGACCAAAACAGCTGATTCAATTATATAGGAAAAATTCCACACTATTGTGAAATTTTATGATTCATTAATATACTGCGTAAGACAGTACGTCAAATAATCGGCAAGATTAAACCTAGGATATACATAAATTCTATTATTACTTTAGTAAAACACTAAATTTCTCTTGCAAAAATAAATATTCATAAAATTAGAAAGCCAGGAAACGTATACATTTAGCATAAACAATCAACAATCACTGAGATAATCCAAACAATTTTAATGCATTAAATGCTGTAGCTAAAGCAACTTCTTCTGGCTTCTTATTCATGAAGGCCGCAATCATTTCGACAATTGCTGGTAGAGAACAGGGTTCGTTTCTTTGGAAGGTACAGTAGCGATGAAGAAAAGTCATGGATCTGAAAACAAAAATTGAAAACGTTAATATAGATGATCTTATTTTGCCTCTAAAATAAAAAGGGTTTCAAGTCTCTTTTTCATTAGCTTATTTAACATCAGATTTAGTTCGTACTTGTTAATTTTTTATTGAGTAGAAAATATTTTTAAATGAAGAACGCAAACGCATAATTATTGTCATTCTCATCCCAAATCACGGTGCAATATTGATTAAAATAACCTACACGTAATTATTTACGTCAACATGACTACAAATTTTCTACAGTTACATGACAAAACATTTATTTACTTAAATATTTTTCGTGGAATATACATTTTAGAAAGATTTTGTAGTAGTAACGGTATTTATCGGAAATAGTTAAAAGTAATTACACTTCGACTTAAGTCGTTATTGTTTATTTATATTAAAAAGGTGGATGACGTGTTATTATTAAATAGTGTAAACCGGACTCACGCTGTCACTTTTACGAATTTCATTATTCAACGATAACTTATCATTGAATAACCAAATTCGGAGGAGTGACAGCGTCAGTCCGATTTACACTACTTAATAACACGTCATCCACCTTTTTAATAAACTCTACTGATGAGTCATCTGTCCTTTTCATAATGTAATATTATACCGGGAGATTTTTAATGATTGTCCTGATCCTGCACTACTTTCCGCAGTCCTCACCCCAATATTTACTTCCATTTAAACGGCATGTTGTGCAGTGCCGTGGTGTCTTTTAGACAAAATATGATTATGCAACTTATCGTACACATCGCCCATGCAAAAGTTTTGATGTATCGATATCACTACTATAGAATCACCAATTTTGCGGTTATTTTAAGTAGGTAACGGAAAAAAACCGGCAAACACGTTTAGCCTTGAGAAAGAAACTAGCAAACGTAAGACTTGTTCGTATAAAACCCAAAAGTTACATACGGTGCACTTATGAAGGGTAAGTGACAGCCATGACAGTAGATATGGGGAAATCCACTAGAAGTTACTAAAAGGCTAACTTCAGATAGAAAAATGGAAGTAAAGATTGATGTGAGAACTGTGGAAAGTAGTCAGTAGTGTAAATCACAATTACAGAGGACAAAGGGTAGATGACTCATCATACCGTATATTTGCTCACTTTATTAATTATCTTTTGGATTACTTTCACATTTTTCTTGGTCAATAGAAGACAAAATTCAGTGACAGAGGAAAATAAATATGTAAACATTTTTCACAACAAAATTTTGACTGCATCCAAGCTTATGAACGGTAGTGTATATGGGGGAAACGTTTCATTTGTTATATTACACACTTATTGTTAAAAGATAATGTAGAGGTATCGTCACTATCGATAATTGAATGAACGGTTGTTCGCCGAGCATCTTTGTTAATTATTTCTGAAAACAATAGAGCAAATACACTGTAATAATTCCATGACAAATATATTGTACCTACTCTGGTTGTACACTACCGTTCATAAGTAATTGGGCACCTCAAATTTCAGGATGTCATTAAATATTTAAATAGAAATATTAACATTTATTTGACCTAAAGTTTAGATTCGTCTATGCGAGCTCCTTTACTTTTAATGATTGCGTTGCATAATCGGGGAATTCTTGAAATTAATTTGGGCAATGTTTCCGGAATTATTCGAGGTTATGCTGCCTGTAGTTCACCCCACATGCTATCTGTAGAAGTTGGAACAGTTTTTCTTTTTCCCGACCGAGTTCTTTTTTTGTGTAAAACCCAACTTTCTCCACCTCTGTATTTGACAACTTGCATTAATAAATAGGGTAAGTTCAAATGAAAATTGAAATGCCAGGAGCCGTCACTGGTATATATACATTTACCATTCGCTTAGGGAAGCTCGAAGATAAGGTTTTGTTTATTTGTTTTAAAATTATACTACTGTGTTTACTATTAGATAAACAGTAGAAATAAACACTTTTACATACAATGTTGACCTTTCCCATTTTTATCAAATTGTTTATGTATAAAAACGACAGAGAAGAACTATATTTGATTCCAATTTAGTTTCCAAATATAGTTTTTATAAGTTCTTGTTTATGTTCAAAATTGTTGTTTATCTTTAAACTTATAGAAGTTTTGCGAGAATATTTTTCCGCAGTAATAATAACATACATTTGTCCTCTGTGTGTGTTAATGTATTGTAAATAGCAGACATATGTATGCATATACAAAAATATCGAAATATCTAGAAAATTTGATTTAGGATATTAATCCCATTATCTATGGTTTCATGAGCTAAAAAATATGTTTGTAATTCGATGCATAAATGCGTCATAAACTTCATATCACATGATTGTATTAGTAAACAATAACATTCTATACCCGTCTTATACCCGCTATTTATAACAAGGAGTATTCTTAGAAAATTGACTTGTATATACCGATATACAGCTACAGCCAAATGTATTGGCCAATACTAAATGAAAAACTGTTGACTTTCTTTCAATAAGTCCGCTCAGAGTATCTTTAACATATTTATGAGAAAGTTGTTAACACAATACTTCAAGAGTTCATGCTTTTAGCGTCTTATTATTATATTTCTGTAATTCTATTTATGGTTGCCAGTTAGTACTCTTTTTCAAATCCATGATAATTGCACAAGCTTTTAATAAAAATATTTGGTTCTGTATTTGTTCGATAATATGTACATATCAATTCATTTAATATCAATTTAAGATAAACTCTAAAAATGTCTAGGAAAAAACACTAATCGCGGTAATTAATTGATAATCACTAATCACATTTCTAGAAGGAACTGGCAATGACTCATCTGTAATTAATTGATATGATTGAAGCTCAATGAAACAAAAAGAGATAAGAACTTTGGTTTTAAATGTTTATGTTATATTTCCAAATAAAATGGAACGTGATAAGGAAAAATATAGTTAGGTTGAAAGTTAATAAGAATACACTGACATCTCACGTTACGGATACCTCCCACAAAACGGACGACTACCTTGAATTGATATATTTTACCAATCCTGAATTTAATTTATCTTACGGGAATTTCACTCCCTTTAAAGCTGTACCCCGCTTGAATGAACACTTCTTGAGATACCAGACGATGGTCGTTTAAGGAGATTTAATTGTATATCTAGTACTTTATACAATATTCTATAAATTTGTGTAATAAAGCTACAAGGAATATTTTATAGGTACCAGCAGCCAAGAGTTCGGTGATAGGTACATACACATTCTTTAAAAAATAACATATTACCCCAATTTACGACGTAACGCGAACTGCTACAATTAAATCATTCATTTTCAAATTTAATGCAAATAAAATACAAAAAACTAAAATGGTACTGTATACAACGATGATAACACCTTTCAGTTAAACATTTCCTTTAAACTTGTAGTAAAAACTATACTCAAGCTAGAAGAACCAGGATAATAAAATTGAGCACCTATACTAATATTAAAGTTCTTAATTCTGTTTATCTTAGTCCTATCCACTAATTTTTACTTGCTGATGTAAATGTATGCTCTCTGGTCCACAGTACACTAACCAACCACAAATTTCTTTTCAAATTTATTATGCACAGGACGGATGGTCATCCTTGTGCACTACAAACTATGCGCGCGTGCAAACGCACTTGCTACGGGGAACTGTCCACAAAACACTATAAAGAACACCATCTTAATAAATAACTCAATTCCTACAGCTAAAATTAAAAGGAATGACAAAACTTATTATTAGCAGTGCTTTATCAAAATCTCTCTACTGATGAAGTGTAATTTCTGTAACATTTTAACAATTTTCAATAAAAACATATTTTCTAATTTCTTCAACATGTTCACAACTTTAATTTGTTTTATCAAAGACGTAAACCTATAATGTCTTGAAATAAATTGGTGTATTAATCAATGTAAAAATTTTTAAAAAATGATCAAAATATATTTCCATAAATGTTCTGCTTGTAACACACATGCGTAAACATCTGTTTTAGCAACGATTTGTCCAAGCTGTTTGTTTTTGAGTTCTACAAATACTTTTCAGAAAAAAAAAAAATCGTTTATTGAAAAATTACATATCACATTGAAATCATGAAATTTTTTTCTGAAATCGTTAAATAAATGTATTGTGTCATGCTATTTGTTACTTTCAAATAAAGCTATTTCGATAATAAAATAATTACGTCTTGATTGAAATCATAGATCAAAATAGAACATCGAGATTGCGTCGTAAAGTACTTTTATTCAGTTTAAAAATAGAATTTCGTTGAACTGTAAAAATAATCGGGAATATGACTTTAATTTAGAATAATTTTACATAAAGCTTAATGCTTTTCTGTATTAATTCCATTAAATGTCTGCAATACATGAAAATAATATGAAGCAATTTTAAATACTTACTTCATTCATAATCTTTATTCCTGTAAGTTATCGGGTCCTGCCAGTGTAGAAAAATTTTAAGTACTTATGAAATGTTACTGGGCCAGTAAATGTTAATAAAGAATTATAATTTTTTTTGCAACATTAGGCAAAATCAAATATTATTATATTTACCTCTCGGTTAATCCATCTTTTACATGAATTGGAAGTTTAGATGCACGAGTATTAGGATACATAAACGGAGAGTCAGTCTCAACAAGTAAACGATCCAATGGTATTAAACCATCAACTAACAGTTTTCGAACACCACTATCGGATTTATCTTTACATAAATAACCTAAACATGATTCATTGATGTTAATTAGTACACATTATTGTTTTAATTATACAGACCAGTTAATCCTATGTAAAATCCTTTATCCAAATAATTAATAGCATGTTCAGTAGTACCCGTGAAACAATGTACCAAAACTGGTGGCAAATCATTGTTATATTCATTTAAAATTTTTAGTAAATCTTCATGAGCATCTCTTTCATGGACAAATAAGGGCTTTTTAATTTGCAAGCTAATTCTATCTATAAAGAGAAAGAACTGATTAATTTGTTAAATGAAAACAAAATCATTATTGTATTTACTTGTTTTCGGAAAACCTGCTTTTGTTCCTCAGGTTCAGAAAAATTTCGATTATAATCTAAGCCACATTCACCTATCGCAACGCATTCTGGATTATCCGCTATTGCCACTAATTCTTCCCAAGACTCATCTGTATATGATTTAGCATCGTGAGGGTGTATTCCTGCAATTTATACTTATCTTAAGTATTGCTGTTGTCTGAAACGAGAATATAATTTACCAGCTGTTGAATACAACGCTCCAGGATAAATTCTTGTTAATCTCAAAGCTTCTTTACTTGTTTTTACAGAGGTACCAGTAACCATAATTTTTTGTACTCCTACAAATGCAGATATGATTGCAATACTTTCTAGTGTTTACCTCGTGTTAAGTTACCTGCATCCTTGGCTCTTTGTATGACCGAATCCAGATCTCTGCTATACTTTTTATTCGTTAAATTCGCACCCACATCGATAACAATTAAATTTTCGTAGCACTGTTCCATGGCTTTATTAGTTTCGGGCGTTTCATTACCAGCGTCAGAAGACATTTTCTTAGTAAAATAAAGAAATTAATTAAAAATGTTAGCTAATCAAATTAATTTATAAATATAACCCCATTACTCATTTGACAAATGACAAAAATAAAAGCAACAGCTGTCGAGAAATGCTTTAAATTTCATTTATCTGCCAACTGACAAAACTTACCAAACCGAAGATATGTTAGTATTAGTATTAGTATAAGTATTTTTTATTTCAGAGCTAGAGGCTAATAGAAATGATTTTCTTCTTATTGTTAGTATCTTCACTTGATACTTATGTACATAAATAAATAAATATAATGGATATTGTATACATAATCTATCTCCTCTATCATTTTTAATAAGCTACATATCTTAATAAAATGCGGCGGGCTATATACCGCGTGCCCAAAAAGTATGGAGTAGTGGTTCTGTGGATAACTCTTCCTATTCTATCTATTTGTCTTAGGGACTCTATTTGCGTTAATTGCTTAAAGCAGGCATGGGCAACCTTTTTTGTACAAGTTTTATGCAGTGAGTAATCTTGAAAAATATACATTTATGTAGTATCCTTATGATTCATTATGAATTAAGTTTAGACGGGCCGTGGTAATATGCAACGAAAGAATTCAGTAGCGGGCCGGACAAACCTTATTCGAGGGCCGCATGTGGCCCGCGGGCCGGAGGTTGCCCATACCTATACATAAAGCTATGCCAAAATCAATCGTTGGTTCTCAATATCATTTGAAATAGTTCCTTGGTTTCCAAATCGTTTTTAATATCAGCATTTCTGATCCTATTTATTCGCGATATTCGTGCAGTCTTCTCAATAGCATCCATTTCTACCCCTATTTTTTCCCGTTTCGATCTATTATTCTTTGTTGTTGATACGTATAATAAATTTTATCGTAATCTATTATATCAACTTTGGCAGTCACTGATGTACAGTGACTGCCAAAGTAGGCAACTCAAATAACAGCAGTTAGTAACCTATGTTTCATAAAGCATTACAAACAGTGGCGTAACATAAAGCTTTAATCAACCAACGGATTTTTGAATCAATTTAAAAATAACTAACTTTTGATTTTATCACTAGATAGATAGATTTCTTTCGATATCATACCATTTGAGATAGATTTAAGTTTAATAACCAATTGTACTATGTATTATTTATCAGTGAGCCTAACAACTGTTGTTACATTTGAAATAACAAAGTTGAGACAAATAAAGTCGATCTATGGAATCACCTGTACATTACTGTAAAATTACATACCTGAAAATAAATAGCCCAAGAAATACCAAATCAAGGCTAGACACATGATTGGAAAGTTTCAATTAGTTTGGCTGTTATGCTTATCCTATATGATAATTCTCTACCACAAATAGTTCAATTAAACAATAGTGATTGAAATAATAGTTATATTCTCAGAATGTTTACAAACATTTTCATTGATGAAGGTGAAACGTGCTGAGAATATAATTATTCCAGTCACTCTTTATTAATTGAATTAATTGTGGTAGAAAACTATCGTATAAGATAAATATGATTAAAAAAGGTCACGATATACATTTGTCTGTTATGTCCATTTTCAAAACATCTTACTTTTTCAAAAATCTTCAAATACTTCGAAAACGATAGGTATAGGGAACATTAAAGTAACTCACCTTTATTTTTCTATACAATTCGAAAAACATAACCGATACTTAGCACTTTTTTGGGGCAGCCCCTATAAATGATAACATTTTCTAATTATGTCTTTTATAAACATACACCATCTTGCCAAAAGAGATTAAAAAAAAAAGTTATTACTTTGGGAGCTATACTCCGATGCTAGTCGTGAGCCGCCCTGTAATTGTATTGTAATGAGGTGGGGTCTGGCCCAAAATGGCCTTTTGCACTGCGACCACGTTGATCTATTGTACTTAAAACAGCCGCCCTGTAAATATATGCAAGAAAAATCCTCTGAGTGAACAGTCAATTTATTATTTGAAAGTCCAAGGATAAAAACTGTGTAACAGACGTTTCGAGACTATATTCTCCTCATTTTCAATGTCGAAATGCCGTTAATTTCAACGACGTGAAAGGAAATCTCATTGTCACGCACGTCACCGTTCCAATTTCCCAATGAAAAGGTTAAAAAGAAATGTAAATTCATCATAATAAAATTTTTTTGAAATTCTTTTAAATCAATTTTTCTCAGTCGCACAAAACATATTTCATGAAATATAATCTGTAGGTTTGAGATTTTCTTCTTTTTGAGCCAAAAAGTGGTGAAAGTAAATCCAAAGTATTTAGATGGGTATGAAATTTATGAGGGTGCTCAGCATTTACTTTTGTTTTCTGCGGCCATACAAGCACCAGAACATGACGCAGTCGGCGCCGCTGTTTACCGTGACGTCACAAGCAATCCGAGATGTAAACCAACGCACGTGTACTTTCTCTCAGTCGATAATTGTTTGTGCGCCTATGGTGCACCCGTACCATTAATGTATAAATATTTATCTTGGTATTGTTAAAGCACTTGATAAGGTTTTGTTGAGATCCATTTAACTCATTATTAAGTACATTTCAATCTCGCAAAATACTGTAAGCCAGAACTTATACCTACTTTTCCATTATTTATACATCCAACGTGACAAGCGTGATCTGTCATCACTGTCACGCAATCATTCGAAGTGTCTTTAATTCAGTGGTGACTGTATTTTACATACAGTCTATCTGTGATTTTTCTTTCATAACGTGAAAAATAAATCTTACAAAACGGGTGTGAAAAGTACAATGAGCGATGATGATCGCGACATCGACGTTGAAAGTGATGTAAGGATATTTCCTGTTTGTAACCAATTCTTGATCAATACATATGACCATTATATTTCATAGGAAGGCGAGGATTCGGATTCACGACTACCAGCACCCAGACAAGCGTCTGGCAATCAGTATTTTTCACAGGTAAAAGTGATAGCATAGATGATGCAACCTTATTTGGCTAATACTATTTTAAAGCTATGGATATCAAATATTAATTGTAAGATATGTACTTCTTTTTGTAATCATAGATTGAAATTACTGTATTAATAATATTCTATAGAATAACTCCATATGTTATATTGGGAGTGTCTAAGAGAGTCGAAGTAAAGCACATCAAAATATATTCATGTTCAACGAGACATCAAAGCATATCATATTTTGGAAATTATACTAATTCCCTATTAGTATAATGATCCACATCAATTACTTAATACACACATAAATGGGATAAAACTGAACATTGAAGAACTTGAAAAAGACGTAATCATTAATTTATTGGAAATATTATTGTTTTATTGTACCATATCACTTCTATTAGTGATATTGGCTACCAGTTTGTGGCAGATATGATCACATTCTATTGTCCAGCTTAGACATTGAAACATCAATATCAAATAGTGAAACTAACAGAGAAACCCGAATTAACCTTCTATCATTGACACCAGCCATCAAACCCTATGAGGATCTAGAAATTAATTTTGATATATGACATGAATCATCAAAAATAAACTAAAAGAAGTGAGAGAAAGAGGATGCCCGTTAAACAGCTGCTTTTAATTCCTACATCTAATTATTTGTGTAAGAGGATATACTGACTGGTAATTGGACAATTGGGAAAACCGTTTATTCCCTGACGGATCAAAATTCACTTCTTTCAATTTGCTTTTGACCCAAATCCACAAGAAATCTAAATCTAAAGGAGAACGATATAATAAAAGTTGGGTCCATAATCTAGGGAAGGATTAGTTCCAACGTTGAATAGAGTTGTAACTTGCAGAAACCGCCATATAAGTATAAAAATCTTGTATGCAATTAAAATGAGGCCACAATTCCTTTTTATAGACATTAGATAATAAAATTGAACATATGACCAAATAGGATTGGGTAGCTAACTTTTCGGGCATAAACTATGAAGACCATATTTTGAATTATTTTTGGACACAAATTCTTAAATTTCGTCGAAATATCTCGAAGTAACAATGACGCTACAAAAGGAATAAACAGTCCCGACTTGGTTATTCATAACTTGATACAGAGAATGGGGTATATACTATTAGTAGGGGGAATATAATATAAAAAGGTTAGTGGCAGTTAGTGAAGCTGGTTTGTCTTTTACAATTTGTTTTCTATTAAATAATTATAAAATGGATAACATATTGATCCTGCAATATTTCTAACATGAAACTAATATTGTTACGTTAAAGACATTTGTCAAATGTATTTATCATGCACAAACAGTAATAGAACTACTAAAACTGATACAGTGGCGAATTTACATATGTAATGTATGTATTATGTATTCTACTGCATACCAATTCAGCATTTTAATTAGTACAGTGCTATTCATTCTTTCATTTATTAGTGAATATCTAAGTTGTCCTGTGACACACTTTATTTATTTTAATTCCAAAAGTATGTGTTAATTTTTTATTGTATAAAAAGGTTTACAATTAAAAGTAAACTACAATATAAGAAACGCAGGACGGCTTAGAAATGCTTAACTAGTTTTAAACTGTTGTTTATGTATACCAACAAAAACAGACGTTACTTGTGCAGGCAGAGAAAAGAGCTCATCACAATGCGCTGGAGCGAAAACGTCGGGACCACATAAAGGACAGTTTTAGCAGTTTAAGAGATTCTGTTCCCGAATTGAACGGCGAAAAAGTGGTACGTCATTCCAATCTTTTGCATTTTTACCTACTAAAGTTGTAAAAACGGCGAGCAATTTGGATTTTATATCAACAGGCTAGTCGGGCCCAAATTTTGAAGAAAGCTGCCGAATACATACAAACAATGAGACGAAAAAACAATTCGCATCAACAGGATATCGAAAATCTTAAAAGGCAAAATGATCTCTTGGAAGCACAAAGTAAGTTTAACTAAAAAATTGCCTATGTCAAATTACCTGTAACCTTTTCTTTGAAAAATGTATTTGATTACACTGGTAAACAAAAATCAACTATTCTTTTGGGACATGGATAAAACCAGGTGTATGTTACGTAAAATTACACTAGAAAGCAGAAAATGACCTTGGATTTGCTCAATCACCACATACATTGCTACGAAGTGTTGTGTGTTATACTGAAATACAGTAGACTCCGCTTATAACGGACTCTCTAGGGAACCCTATTTGCGTCTGTGATAACAGAAGTCTTTTATATGGGTCGATAATTAGTAGATAAACATAAAATAAAGGCAGTTGAAAGAGCGTTTAATAACTGAATTAAAAGATACAATTAAAATAAATGGACTTAAAAAAATTAATTGTAAATTAAAAACTGAATTACCTAAAAATTCAGTTATTGCTTTTTGTCTTTTTGCCACTGGTTTTTAATGTTCTAAAAAGTTAGAAACTTGAAGCCCACGGTTATAAACTGTCATCAACATTTTCAAACCACTCTAAATAATGAAGCGCAAGTTTCATTGCTGGAAGTGCGTCATGATCTGGAAATTACGTATGTATTATTTTGACAATAAATAATTTCAAAAGCATATTATAGCTCGCGTAATGTGTCGCATTTAAAACGTAAAATTCACCTGTGTGATACTACTAATGACGAGTACAGTGTTTCAGAAAATTGAATTTCAGAAAATATTACAATACCTACTACTACTACAGTAGTATGCTAGTGCAATGTTGTCAAATGTATGTTTCTTTCAAGTGCTTCCTAAAAACATACGAAGCATACAACACTTTAAGATTCAGAACCGAACGAAGGATGTCGCAGCGTGTAGCTTTTTCGTCAATTTATACACACCCTGTATACATAAAAAGTTTGTTACTAAAAATTCATGGGTGAAAGGCATTTTCTGTTTTTGAATTCCTTTTTAGGGCACCGAAATACATCAGAAACACCTAAAAAATTCCATGTCACAAAATTTAACAATGTTATTATTCATTGTACTGTACTTATAACATGTATTTTGATATTTCATTTTTATTAATTCACGTGACATTGCAGTTCGTACATTGGAGAAGGCCAAAGCTGCTGGCGCATATAGGATAGATCACCTGGATGGTAAAGATTCAAATTTTAACGAGACCGAATCTGATACGTCTGATATGGAGAGTACAGTTAACCACAGAAGACCAAAGAAATTGAAAACTACTATGTATCATTAGTATGCATGTGGTTATTTAAATAGGAATAAAATGTGACGTCAGCAAAGTTCAGTAGTCTACTGATAACGATTTCTGATTGAAATAAGACCATTTATTTCCTTTTATATCAAGTAATTTGTTGTACAGATTTCTTTTTCTGTATCCAAACGTATTTCATATTGATTTACACCGAATTCTTTTGGTACATACCTATAATTTCTGGTAAGCAAAAGCACCTGTTTATTACTGCTTGTATTCTTTCTATGTGTAGATTTTTGTTATCGTATTTAATCCAGGAAAAGCAAAATCAAAATATTTCTTTTTAATACACCTTTGTGTAACAAGAATGAACTTAGGTTTAATACAGGCTATCTTGGCGAGGCCTCGGTACATTGAAATTACATCATTGAAATTCGACGAAGTTTGTGATATGGATATACTAACGACACCTGAAGATAGTTTATACGTTAGGATGTTAGTTTTGTATCAATTGTATTAAAAAGGAGATTACATTCTTCCATTTGTGTTCAGTTCTACAAGTTAATAAAATTAAGTATAAACATACAGGTAGAGGAATGCGATTCCATGAAGTGTAAGGATGACCGAGATAGATTGTTGTGTCCCTTCTATAAATCCACAAAATTTCAATTTTTTTGGGGAGTCCGGGTTGTCGATATTTCTTTGTTGTACTTTTTGCTTTCCGTACGTAATGTCTTATTAGTTTTCTTGTTATCTTTGTCAAGATTTTTTAAAATTGTTTAAGTAACACCTCAATAAATGTGAAGGCAATTTGAAAGGTATTCATACTTAATGTGTAGTTTATAGTATAAAAATCGTTTACTTTACTATATAAGGTGTGGAAATATGTTATTGAAAATACGGTTTTTGTTGATCAGATGTAAACAAAGAAAAATTAATTTTAAAACTTAGAATGAAATGGTAGTTAAAAAAGAGTCTCTAATCTCACGCAATATAATCAAATAAAGTAATTAAATTACAACTAATAGATAAATATGCGACATCTATAACGTGTGAATCACACTACATACAATTATTCACACATAATCATATCCGGTTGCATCCCCTTTATTTTCTCTCGTATGTTAAACCGACATTTTGGTCAATTTGAACCACGTATGATTGAAATTTGCCGTTTACCGAAGCCTGCTCAAAATGAATCACTTGTACTTCGAATGATTTTTAACGTCTTCAAATCTTTTATGTTTCAAATAAAATGTCAGTTTATAGATGCAATAATTTTTTAGAATACGTAAAAAGCATAATATATGTTTTGGTTATATCCATTGAAATGTGCCGAGACTTTTCCCAAGATCTCTAGCGTTAAACGCTATTTTATAGGATTTAGTAAATTTGATTATAATTTTACTTAGATTAAGTTGCTCGTTGCATACAAGAATTATTTTTGTTATTTAGGTAATAAGCTGTAAATTATAATAAAGTATGATGTTTTTAATTCCATGTCGATTTATTTATTAGATATGTAGAACATAATTATCAATGAAATTCTTTCAAGTTTGTATTTAAGCTTCCTGTTAAATAATGAAGGTAGGTAGTTCACGGAAAACAGACTATCGTTTTGGTGCGTCTTTGGACGATATATCTGTACATACGGGGAATGTTTTTAAATTTTGGGAAATTCTTAAATGAGAATCATCCAGTAGTAATCGCAACTACAAATTATTACAGTTCTGATACATTTTGCCCGCGATCTTCGTTTTGTAGAAAGGCCTAAAATTTATACAGCATAAAACAAGAGTGCAATGTATTGCCGGGTTGACCTGTCTACGAGGGAAGATTGATAAGTTTACAGACCATTTTTCCAAATACTTTATGTCGTTGTGTTGGCAACTCTTTCATATCAATTGACTGCAAATGTTAAATTGATTTGTCAAATAGTCTGGTTTTGACCAACATTTAAGTTGAGTACCTTTTTGTCTTCAATTATGAATAAAAACGAAGTTCGAGCCGAAAACGGCAATTGTGGAAAAAACCCACAACATGGTTTTAATTGAGGTAGCCGCAGGTATCTCTTATGAACGAGTAATTCGTATTTTACATAATGAATTGGGCTTAAAAAGCTTTCTGTAAGGTGCGTGCCGCACTTGCTCAATTCGGAGCAAAAACGCATTCGAGTTCGAACCTCGGCCCATTTTTTCTAGTGTGTACAATAAATCCAACGGATTTCAAGAGACGATTCGCGATCATGAATGAGACCTCAATTCATCAGTGCCCACCACAGAAATGCAATCAATACAGTGGTTTACATGCAGGGAATTTGTCGGGAACTTTGTAAACATTCCTCATATATGTATGTACAGTGGACGAAAAATATTTATTGTTGATCTAAACCTTTGTGTTAGAGTTCGTTACACTATGTACCAGGTATTTTTAATTTAAAGCATATTAAATTTTACAAATAATACTGCATTATATTTACATAAATATCTCTAACATTATCAATATAATCTCTAACTTATTCTAGGTTTTTTTTCAGGCGGTGGTTTAATTTTCTCTTGCTTTTCAGTCTTTACTTCCTTATTTTCACTAGTACCATTTTCTGATTCTGTCTTCGGAGGTGCAGAAATTGCTTTTGCTTGTGGAGGAGTAGGTAGTGGAAACTTCTTAATTAGTTCACCCAATAACATATCAACTCTTTGCCTTTGAAATAATGAGCTCGGTTCTTCTCTTGACTTTTCTTCTTTAGGCTTAGGCTTCTCTGTATTTCCTCTTTGAGATTTAAAATCCCAAGAATATCCTTTACTAGGATGATACCGTGAAAATCCTGATGCTTCTTCAAATGAGGCTTGCAAATGATGTACTGTAGATAACTTAATACAAAAAAGTAGATGAATATTAAAAGCAAACAGGGTATTACTTGAGAGTTCTTTTACAATTGAGCAGTCTAACACTATTTACTCACAAAAATTCGAGAATATAGAAGTGCTTAATAATTCCTACTGCAGGTCAATTAATTATGGGTGCCAAATGTCTAAGTAATTAACTATAACATCAACAACTATCTTTATGATCTTACCAATCGAGAATTTAAAACACTAGCTAAGTCCGGTGCTTGGTAGACTACTCCAGCAATAATGTAATAATCAGCAAGTGGTGTAACCTGCTGGTGACTATGTCTGTGTTGTTTACGTATCACATACAATATTGGTTCTTGAACATGAAGTAAAACATATTCAAGTCCTACCATATTTCTACAATAAGAAGTAAGTAATTCCAATATGCAATTAGAGTAAACACACTAACTGCAATTGATCTGGATTTAGCCTTTGCATCTTCACAATCTCATTATTGCAAGTTCGGTCAAAAAGGGATTTGACCTTTCAGAAAAATAATCCATGACATTTGTTGTGTTTAGTATGGGAATCCAAGCAGAGTCATGCCAAGAAACACTTAGGGGATTATCTGCTATACTGCTTGGAACACCCATTCTTGTTGGAAGCATATTCGACTATGTATTTTATTTTTAATACAAGTTATTTTTAGTCGATGTAATTGGATATGATGCCTGTACACTTTTCACTCATTTCCACTTTTCGATATACTGCTGAAAGTGAAAATACAATCAAGTCTGTCTAACCTCAGGTTTGTTAAAATATTAATTTCTCTTGTTGGATAAATTACTTATAAATATAACTTGTTTCACACATTTTGTGGTTACTAACCTTAAATTTAATCTGAAATTCGTATCTCTTTCTACACTCTTATGCACTAACATAATTAGACTTTCTGTTTATAAAATAGTTTTTAAGCATTTTAAGCTGATTTTAGTATTAAGCACAGGTTTTAAGGTTATTGTCATCATACATCCTCGGCTAAATGTTTCAGATCCTCCAATATTGTAAAGCCTTTATCCTATATACAGTAATGCGCAAAATTAAATGTACATCAACAGTACATCTTGCCGTGATTGCAGTAAAACACGAAGTTTCACTAACCATGCTGCCAACGCCTTGGAAGTCATCAAAAGGGTGATTATTGTGTTCTGTTCCGTATTATATATTACACGTTCGTTCCGCTTTAATTATCGGAGTTTCTTGGCCCCAACTGCCATATGTTGCTTAATTCATAGTTTCTGAGATACCAATTATTAGCATTCGTCATTAATCCCAGTTTAGTGTTAGTCATTATCTCCAGCGATTTTCTTACTAGGCGTTGCAGCAGGGCAGTATCGTCACGTTGTCATAGTTGATTCGTTATTTCGAAGTTTAGCAACGTTTATTTCTCTTTCGTTTCCAAAGACGGCCTCTTTTCGATGTTCCTTCACTCTCCATTGTAGTTTGGTGGATTTCCACGAGAAAATTGGCTACCTATTTAATAATATTCAAGAAATGTTTACGTAACATGAAACGCGAATATCGGTTTCTCGGTAGTGATAAATAATTACAAACATTAAATCTATGATTATAGAATCGAAGAGTACACTTTCCAAAAAGATAAAGTTCTTGGTTGGGAATTTAAGGGAAATTGCAAAAATGAATGTTGTAAAATATCTGCAATTAAAGAAAATAATTAGAGGAAACAGTTATATGTATATATATACTTGAAAAACGAAATGCGATGTGTTAAAATATTTGCCATAAAGTTCCAGTCAGTAGGTCTAAAAGAATATCTTTAAGAATTGAAAGACAAAAAGTATTTATTGACCTTTATCCATTACATTTGACCAAGACTGTATATCACAAATTTGCCCCAAATTAACATACAAAATGATCAAAAAGTGATTATAATATTAACCTTTAAGCGTAAGGTTTCTTTAGGTTGCTGTAGTTTTTCTTATAAAAACTTAAAAACCGTGCGAAACATAAAGTTCAGGTGGTTGTATTTATATCACAGTTTTCCTAACAAAAAGTAGCAAATGTTCTAATATCTGTTGTAACCCGTGTATATTAACTTTCCATTTTTTACGTGCTTAATGTGAATGTATGTTTACAAAAATGAATATCGATAAAATTTGCAAAAATGTAATCTGATTAATTTTCAAACTATATACTGCTTGGATAGCATGGTACTTCCAAATTTTTACGTTAATAAAAATACATAAAATATGAAATACCACCGATTATTGCGAATAGTTAGTATCTCGTACATAACAAATTCTTTAAACACAAATTATGAAAAAAGTATCTATCTCTGTTTATATTTAATGTAATGTTTTAGACATATTTATTTTAGGAATGGATTTATCAGTTGTACCTTTGCATAAACATCCGCAACACATGATGGAATGTTGCAGGCTTATCAATTCTGAATGGCCACGAAGTGAAACTGCAAGACTCCGTAGTTTGGAAAGTTCTAAAGATACATTACCAACCTGCTTAATTTTGTTAAAAAATTCTGAAATAATTGGCCACTGTAAATTGTCTCTAATACCTTCTATTCCAGATGGCTGCTTTATAGAATCAGTCGTAATAGAAAAGAAATTAAGGGGACAAGGATATGGAACTTATTTAATGGTAAAAGCAGAGGAGTACTGTAGAACCTTTTTAAACTTACGAATAATATATTTATCAACAAAAGGGCAAGAACTTTTTTATAAGAAGTTAGGATATAGTATTTGTGAACCTGTTTCGATATATGGAACTTACATTCCGAATAATAACCGAATTACCAGTAACAATATAGGTCCTAAAGACCCTATTCCAAAAAATGTTAATTTGAAGACATACATGTGTAAGGCTTTGTAATATGTGCAATATATGTATATATTTCTATAATTACAATATATATATATTTGTTTTTAAGATTTTAAATTAATACGAAATAAAATTAGTTGGCAAATTGTGGCAGTAACAAGTCCTGCTACATGGTCACCTAAGTGAGTAGAATGCTTTTTATTATTCAATAATCTTTAATTTAGCCATTTGCCAAAGTAACTAAAATAGTAATAGAAAGTGATTGAAATGGACAGCTTACACTATACTTTTATTATACTTTCTGTAATCCCACTAGTAATCTTTGAATTATAAGTTAAGTAAATATTTCACATACTTAAGTAGTGTGTAGTAGTAAATGAGTACAGTCAACATATTAGGTCAAACACCATTGATTAGGTTTAGTATCTGGCTGGGTGCATTTTGAACGACCAAAATAGCACGAGAGAATATCCGAACGATTTTCCCACTAGCACTGCCAGATTCACAGTGAACCAGACTACATCACAGCGCTGAGATCGCACCGATATCCTCACTCCTCTGCTTACTAGGCGGAAACGAAATTATCGAATCGCCCTCGTATATATAGATATGTGTGTGCCAATTTTCAAAATAATGATTCTGAAAATAAAGATAATTGATCGTTCCCAGACTTTGAGCTTTTGCTGTATATGCAATGGCCAAATTGAGAACAAAAAATATTAAATTTTTGGATTCCCTTAAGATTTTGGATTTTGCAACGATTCAAACTTGAGGTGCTGAAGCATATGGTAGACTGCAATACAATAGTAGAGCACAACATATACACCAAATATTATCAATACAAAAATACCCTGAAACTTCCTATTGTTTATTTTGTGTCAACTATAAAATGGTCCCTTTATAATAAACAATAATATACTTATATACACAAACACTAATAACATTACTGTGGTTTATTACAAATACCCCACGTTTTGCCATACTTGTCTGGTTCTGTTAGACAATCAATCAAAAATCTTCCAAGAGCATGTTTAGATATTGCTCTTCCTGGATTTTCATTTAGTTTCGTTATATATTCTGTATCTTCCATGTCTGTAACAGAAAATGCATAAAAAGAAGGAATGTCTGCAGTTTAGAACGGAAATAAATTAGCTCTTGCTCTTATCACATCTCTCCTGAAAAACTGAAAATACATATTTCGATCACTAAACGATCATTATCAGAAAACAAAGGGCAAGAAGGCATTACTCGTGAAATTTGGTTAGCGATGCTGTTAACAAGCATATTTTACCACCTCACAATTGATTGTCATAAGCCTTTTAAGAGTTTGTCATGGTTTTTGCAAATTGAATCAAACAAAAATATGTCAGTGGTTAATTGAACTATTTACGACACTTACATTACTTTCTTCATTTAATAATGTAGCTGGTTTTATTTTTGTCATATTGATGTAATATGGACGGTAAAATATTTTGAACGATCTAATCTTAGGAAAAACTTCGCTTTTAAAAAAGTACCAAGCATTGGTAACAAATTTCCCGAGTGATGCCCCCTTTCCGTTTTGTTCTCCAGTAAGAATGATTTGGTGATGGAAATACGTGTTTTGAGTTTTCCCAAATTAATGTAGTAATGGTAGATTATAAGATGGGTCTGCTGACAACGTGTGCTTCCTGATTACTTGATCTTTCACAATTTCTTTTGCAGCATAATCTATATTTAGCCCTGCATCGTAGACCTTTTGTAAAAGCTATAAGTTTTTGGGAACGGACATCGCCCACTTCAGCCAGCTATGTTGTAGCCTTTTCTAGGTGTTTTATACTTGAGTGAAATATGTTCTATTGCACTATTACAAAACCTATTAAATCATCTGTGGCCTGTCCTGTGATCTTGAGATGGTATCTCAAATGATTAATGTTAGGTACTCTTTCTGTAACTTAAGGATTATTTTGGGTCAGAATCGGTGACCTTTTTGCTTGGTTTAGTTCTGGAATATTTCTCCAGTAGGAGATTTTTGCTCCTTTTTCTCATTCTTGTATCCTCCCTATAATATGCCCTTTAGTAATAGCATTAGATGGTTCTGGTTGGAAAAATGGGGCCCCACATCTTTCTTTAGCGAGATTGTCGGCTATGTACACATTAAGGGATTGTTTACCATTCCAGGTACCTTTTGACTCAAATGCAAGAGATTTAAGAGTCATTAGCTTACTCTGTGCAAATGCAAATCCCTGCCTTTCAGAGTGCCTGTTGGATGGATTGCTGGGCAAAAAGATTTAAGGGTTAATCTTCACTTGGAAGGTGACTGGAGAAGCACTCAATGATTATGATAACCAAAATCTGGGTCCAAATATGCCCTCTAACCCCAGGCGAGTCATGATAAGAACTAATTTATTTCAGAAAACATAAAATAAACGATAATAGTGACATATCTAATACTAACCAGCGATATGTGGTGGATTAACTGCAATGTATTTTAAGCCAGATTCTTTGACTACTTTGTATTCTCTTTTATGATCTTCATTAAGTTCTATGAATATTGGTGGTACTTTACTAGGTTCATAAAACAAAAATGCAGAAAGACAAAGTGACAGAATTTCCACGTTTAGTTCCTTCATCGCTTTGACTATGTTGCTCATGCCAGTGCTTAGTACAGTAGTAGGACTTAAATCAGTTCCAGTACCGAGAGCTGATACAACAGCGGTGGTGTTTTTAACAGCATTGTAGACATCTGTATAATTTAAAACGTCTCCTTTTACCACTTCTACACTATTTCTCAAATGGTCTGGTAATCTTGATGGGTCTCGTACGAATGCTCTGACATTTAGGCCTATACCGTATAAATATAAGTAACTTATTATGTGTAAAGAATTTTTAGGTTATTATATATACAAACCCTTTTTTACTGCTGCTTCTACCGCTGCAATGCCGGTTTTTCCAGTAGAACCAAATACAACGACTCTCTCCATTGTTGCAAAGTCAAGTAGCATACTACAATTAGTATGGTGTGTTTATACAATTTATTGCAAATTCATGGTATCAGGTTGTACTTGCAGGTGATACTTATATAAGGATCGTGATAAAAATTTAATCAACAATTATGAAATGTGATTTTTCTGGTAATGTATTGATAATTTGAGTGTTAAAAATATGATAAATTGTTGTTTATTAATTTTAAATATTTCTTAGTGGTACGTCACTTCCTTCTCCATTATTCAAATTCAAATATTTAAAAAATAAAATAATAAAATATTTAAATTACTTCTTTTATGCCGTAGGGGTAAAACGATACAATTCCATGGTATAAGAACGATTCCTTAACAGACATGGGGTTTGTAATTTCCTTGACTTAATAACTTTAAGTCTAGGCCTGCTTTATGTTAAGAATTATGGAATGGATTCATGTAAGATAAACAAAAGTTGTTTGTATGTATAGCAAAATTGTATTCAAATCTTTGGAATAATTTCAAAATAATGCAATGGTGTTGTGATAATTGTATAAGATTTCGATTCATCTAGTAGTATCAAAAGCAATCTGGATCTAATGATGAACAATTCGGATATAAGTTTCATAAAAGTCCACCAAATGGACCCTGATGGTACGGTGAGCTCTTACCAGTATGAAGTGGATAATATATCTCAAGAATTTATAATGAAGACGAATATTGCTCCCACTTTTAATACAAACTTTGACATTCCATATAATTCAAGCGAAAAGTTTAATTTCAAATATCGTTTTCTGGATTTAGACAACTCATCGATAAGAGTGATAAAAATTGGAGGTGTAGAGGATTTAAACCCTATGAATTATGCTACTGAAATTTCAACAGTACTAAACGATCCGTATGAATGCAAGTCTGTTGTATGTGGTAATGTTCTCCAATCAAAGAGGGAATCGAAAGTTCCCAATATTCCCACTATGATTATTTGTCAGAATTGTGATACAAACTTTCCAACAAAATATCAGTACCAGAGGCACCAATGTGAATTTAATGCAGATAAAGTTGTTCTTAAGCCAAATGTCGATGTAAAGGATATTGACAAAGGTATGCGGATGAAATTTGACTGTCCAACTTGTGGAAAACAATTTGTCAGTAAGAATAATTTAGAAAGGCATCAGACAAGTCACGATGAAACAAATGTAAATGTATGTGAACACTGTAATAAACAGTTTGTTAGCGAAAACCGTTTACGTATTCACAAAGAAAATCATTGTAAAAAAGCTGGAGATATATCCAAATTTTACAGAAGCGACGTTACCGTTTGGAAGTGTCTCAGTTGTTACCAAGTATTCGCAACACCAGCATCAGCATCGAAACATGCTGAGGGATGTGTGGAAAATGTTAGTTCAACTGGATTAAAATGTGAAGACGACGATTGTAAAATTATATCTGATGAAATTAAAAATCAAACAGGTTCGGAACTTATAGATGGTGGAATTACTTTTAATGGTAAAGTTAATGATAGCTTAACGAATAAGAATGTTCAAAAATTTTTAACTGAACTTCTCTTACAATGTGAATATTGTAATCGTACATATGCTGATAACAAATGGTTATTATCTCATCAAAAATCACATTCTACAAGTGTTAATTATGAATGTATAACTTGTAATTTAACTTTCGATTCATATGTATTAGCATCCAAACATTGGTTGACCAAGTGTTCAGACGAAGCTAATCTATTCTATTTACCAAAACTAACATATTGTGAATATTGTGATAGGACTTTTAAATCTCACGAAATTTTATATACACATAAATTCAAAAAGAAACATTACACACCGAAAGTGTTTGCACCTGCAGGATCCACTCCTACTGATGTGAAACAGGAGAATTTGAAAGAAAATTCAATGAAAATTATAGAAAATAAAGAAGCAATTGTAAAATTAATTGAGGATGTCTTATTTGCTATGAATGTATCAACAGAGAATAAACAAAATGATAATAACGATCGAGAGCCTATTGCAGCAAAGAAGATGGATAAATCCCATTCACAAGAAATAATTATCAAGTCTGAGGTCTATAGCGAGTCCAGTAGTTTTACTAAATCAGATACATCTCAAGATTCTGAAAAGAAAAAACGTGGGCGAAAGAGAAAATCACCTAGACAATCAACTAAGACAAAACGTTTGACTGTTGTTGTTGACAAGGGATATAAATATCAGTGTGAGAAATGTGTCAAGGTATTTGATAGTGTAGCTGATTTAGAAAACCATAGAGAAATAGAACATCCAGCAAAGTTCAAGTGTGAAGAATGTGGTCAGGTAGAGTAGCATATTAATATCTTCTATAAATTTAAAAAGTTACCTTTAGGTTGTTCATAGTGCGAAGGCGTTGCTGATACATAGCAGGGCGCATCAAAGCTTAAAACCTTACGTTTGCGAAATTTGTAAAAGATGTTATTCTCAGACTTCCCATTTATGGCAACATATGAGGTTTCATCAAGGTAAGATATGGCAGGCAGCTTTAAATATGCGTTAACGAAAGAACAATGTAAAACAAAATAGTTTAAAATTGGGTTATTATTCAATTACAGTCAAATTTATATAATTATTACATAAAATGCTAGTGCTATATGTTCTTTAGACCCTGAATTGGGTAAGTCTTCTTTATTTCGTTTTGTCCTTCATTTCGTTTTTCCAATTCTTCATTTTAAATAAACTGGCTGTTATAACCAGCGTGGTGGAATAGTTAGCGCGTTTGATTGTGAAGTCGATGTCTTGCGTTCAAACCCCAGATTTTGTTCCGACAGTTCTCATCCACTACAAAAATAAAGTACCTACATTCATTCTTAGGAAGAGGTAATAATGCGGTTGTCGAATGCGTAATGTCCATCACATCACCATGTATCTTTCCAAAACGGATTGCTACACGGCAATCGGGTGTAAGAGGGAAGACATGGGTTTCTTAAGGCTCGTACCTATTGTGACTGTAGCAGGTGTGCTCCGAGGGATGTGCGTGGTCAAGCTCTAACGTAAACACTTCGTTCTCGCATCACATACATATATACAGCACACACATACATAAATAGGAGGGCTGTTTTTTTTTGAATCTCCGTTAGGCTATAAAGACGGGTGTACAATAAAGGTTGAGATATTTACCATATCTGCGAGCTTTGCAATACCCTTTTCATAAAATGTGCTGCCAATGATTTGAAGTGAGTTGTGACGGTTTGTTTGAGCTCCTGGTCAGTTTGGAAGCGCTGCCTTCCAAGCCACTTCTTCAATTCAGAAAAAGATGGTAGTTACTCGGCGCTAGCTTGGAACTATTTGGTGGGTGTTCGAAAATGTCCGATTGAATTGCTCAAGGAGATGTTGGGGTACACGAGCAGTGTGAGCACGGGCATTGCCATGGATCAGACCAATACCAGAAATCAGCATGCCTCTCCTTTTGTTTTGAATAGCTCCCCGTAAGCGTCGCAAAGTTTCACAATATGAATCTGCAATAACACTTCGCAATTCACACTTCGCGGGAGAATCAAGAGAGACAGCCATATTTACGTGACTATGGCTCGACAAGAAATGGCGTGTTGGACTCGGCACTCTCGGCAGTGACAGAGCGTGTGGAGGGCGACATGCGCAGCCACCAATATGCTCACTAGCCACTTGCCGCATGTCTGGTCACTCTGGTCTTCATACTGTGCGATTGGAGGTTGAAAAGAAAAACCGCCTTCGTGGTTTGTGCGCTCAGATCTATTATCACGACGTGTGTGATCAAATCCGCACAAAATTATTACTTCCGACATCGTTATGCATTTACCTTCCACATTAGTACCATGTTTTTTGTTCATCAGAGTTCACCGGTAACGTTTTCTTTTATTTATGACATCTATCACTTGGTGTTTGCAGTATGTACTTGCACTTTGCTCAGAAAGGGTGTGGTAAGTGTAAGAGCAGACGTATTGAATTTCTAAACCACATACGTTCCTATTTGTGTCTTCTAAATCTTTTATCTGCTTTTATTTTATATATTTCTTTAACACTATTTGATTCCATTTGATTTTTGGCTTTGTGTTCTTTCTGTTTTCTCATCAATTTCTTTCATTACTCTATTGTATGGATTTTTTTTCTAGATAATCTAACCGTTGCAGTCTAGTTTGCCACACAATGTTCAATATGTTAACATCATCTCTCTATGCGCCATAAAATTTCTTGTTTTTCTAGGGCAAAAAAATAAGAAGAACAGTAATTTATTAATCACGGATTGAAACTGCAAACCACTCGATTCCCAAAATTTATGCAGCAGTCTACATATTTGTTGTCTTTTAATAACCTCCAGTTTATCTTTTCCCTCTATCACACATCTTGAAAATTCTTTTCGCCAAGTAAATAAATTCGCTCGTTCCATAGACATTTCTTATTGCAATAATTCTATCATTCCGTCTCTTGATTTGTGACTTTTTACCTGGTTTCTAGGAAAACCTTCATGGCCGTTTGATTTGCTGGAATGGTGTTCTAAAGTTTTATTTCCTTGCTATTAGTTCTATATAGTCCGCGTTTTTTACTATTCGATAATTTATTAAGTAATCGCTATTTTCTCAACATATTCGCTTAAGTAAGCGATACTTAAATTTAAGTGTCAAATTATTGCACCGGGCCGCATAAGCATGCCCTAAGTTAAGTGCTAGATATAAGTTGGTTCTTAGATTACCACGAATTCTTTCCTTTTTAGGAAATTTGGCATTGTAGCATTTTTCTACATCACTGTTTATGCGGGTTTTGGTATCTCATCGTAATTGGGTTGTTTGGGTATAGCCATAAGTTGTATTTCATATTAATGGTATTTGTTACGAGCGTTATATAGACTTTTAATTAGTTTTATTTACTATAAACAACAGTAACACATTTTGCTACCACACTTAATTTTTCAGGATGACTAGTGTAAATGAACCTTATTTAGTTTACTGCATGTACTTTACTTTAAGACGAAATGGAATAGTAACTTTAAGAATTTATGTGATACTTTTTCATTTACGTTTCTCTTGCTTGCAATAATTTCTAGCATCATTTTGGATTAGTGATAATATTTTTAATTTTATTGTAACCATAACTAACACCTTTTTTTTGTAGAATCCTATATCTGTTTAACTTAATCCTAACAAATACCATTGCTGGGAGTTTATGTTCCTCATATATATTGTTTCTCATAACAATATTCCTTTTGCACAATGGCGGCTAGTGATCGATTGCTAGGTGTTGCCGCGAAGATTGTATTAGTTCGTATATTGGCGGCAATTGCATTTCGATAAATGTCGCCGATATACGAGCATATACGAACTAATTGTTATTTTTGCAGTAACACTTAGTACTAACCACAGTACTAACCGTTGCTACTTTTGTAGTATAAATTAGGATTGTTGTGGTATCTTCTTTTCTAAAACCCGCTTATATTCGGCTAATTTAGAAATCTGTAGGGCTTCTCATCTTTATTTTTAACCGCAACTTTACAGCTTACATTGCAGAAGCACATACTCCCATTACTATTGTATTCCGCAATACCAATTTTATAGTATGCTTTTATATTCTTTCCCGTATAAAAATGTAAAATCACTATATAAACAGAATGTAAGACGTATTTATCTACATTATTCATAAATATACATACATATATTACGTTGATCATATGTAGGTTACGTATATTAGATATGTATTCAGCAGACTTATGTTTTATTCAGTTAACCGCTACACATAATTTTGTCATAACTTGAAAATATAAATGTATTTACGTAGCTTAATAAAACAATGTATTTCCTTAGGTTGTATTTTAACATTACAGTTTTTAGTCAAATAAAATGGTTTTGAGGAATTGAATTTATTCTAAATCTCAAATTTTCCCTCCTTCCTAAACCTAGAACTTTTCTCATACGGCAAATATATTTTAGAATTTCCAAATATTTGCCAAAAAGCCGTTAAATTACTTTGAGGAATATTCACACACATGCACAAACCTTAACAAAGTAAAATTTAGAGTTAAAAAGGCAGTACACGTTTTACCTACACTAATTTACAGTCCCTCATTATAAATTTCATGTAATACTAGCTGTTATGCCTGTCCCTGCCAGGCAGGAAGAAAAAGAAAATATAAGCTAAAATGTAAAAAATGAATTTTGCCACGCCCCTTTTTCGTCTTAATTCTCCGCTCACAGGCCAAAAATCAAAAATCCGGCTACGTTAGGATTTGGCCTAGGCGTTTTACTACATGCATGCCAATTTTCAGCTTTCTAGCCCATCAGTGGGCTTCAAAAAGCTCTGGATAGACAAAAAAGAGGACCACACAAATAATGAAATTATATATGTATATACATAGATATTGTTCCCAATTTATGATTAAGTCCGGTGATTTTTAAATGTATGCAACCAAAATTACACTACTGGCTGCCATTCATTAAGAAATTCCCCGATGTAGGAATCAGAATGCATAGCTATTAGATATTAAAAAGAAACTTTAGTACTATCGTAATTCAAATTAGGTTATTGATTGTGCAATCTCGTTAAATAACAAAACTACTTGCAAAGTACCAAACTTAATTCATACGTCAATTTTGATCGCAATATATTATTATAGGTAATATGATAACTGATACTGATACTGTGATAAATTTCTCTTTTTGCTCTTATGTCCTTTGTAATACCTATCTGTGTATTAAAGTTTCTAAAATTGCTAGTGTGGACTTCGATTTTTCTATGTTGGTTTAGTAGTCTAGTAGTCCTTCTTGGTCAAAATTGCAAGAGACAGAAAGTATAGCAATATTTTTATTTATTCCCATCTCAAATTAGTTGTCACATTTGGTATGTAAATGTCTTAGAATAGATGTTATATTTGAAAGAATTATGAAAAATTTTTACACTTCTGTAAAAATTTCAACAAATTCAAAATTATTAATTTTTAGTAATAAAAATTCAAAAAAGCTTTGGATTTTACGAGAATGTTTGCAACCATGTACTCGTGTAAATTTGGCTGCATAGTCAGAGGGGGTTGTCAAATAGAAAATTTATTATGTACACATTGTACACTATATTGATGCATTTTGCTGTTTTTACCGTTTCAAAACACAAAAGTATTTAATACAATATTTAATTCAATTAGTTTCTCGTTTATTGAGGGATTTAGCAAATGCACATGGGATGAAACGAAATCAATATTGAGGACGTTATCGTTGAACAGTGTTCCAATTTTGGTCACATAAACTATTGAGTCACATTGAGTCACATGTTTGCAAACATTTGAGAATCGAATACAGACTGATCAACATTAAGTGAATGTATTTGGCATGCCTGATTCATTTGATTTATTCCTTACTGATCTTTAATTTGCAACGTAAATACTTCTTGTAAATATTACTGACAACACTGTATGTACAACATATAAAACCCCTTTATTACCGAATGAACTGAAACATTTTCTTAAAATTCTAAACATGCAGTAACTTAAATGATAAATTACACACCGTACAAAAACTGATATTACCTAATTATAATAGGTTGAACAACACGGTATTTTGGATGGGCCCGCTAATGTAATGTAATGTGCCACATGTTCTTTAAATCGTGTAGCTATTGGAGATTTTATAACATTTACAGCTATCATTATGTTTTCTATACCTACACATTCTTAATGCTAGAAAAATATTAGTTAACTTTTTGAATCTCGTAAGAACCATATTCATAGTTATTCTCGGTCAGAAACCGATGTTAAGATTGTGTAGTATTAAAAAAACCCAAGATTCTATATTCTATGTGACTAAAATTATTATTCCGTTTTAATACGTCTTTAGGTATAAAACCATTTGCTTGCCCTCATGAAGGATGTGAAGCTAGGTATACAATTCGTCCGGACCTGAAAGACCATATAAGAAAAGTGCACACCAGAGAAAGGCCATTTAAGTGTTCTGTATGTGATAAATGTTTTTGACAGGATCTGTTTATTATCAGCATCGATTAATACATACAAACGATCGCAGATACGGCTGTGATGTAAGTATATTTGTCCACAGTTGTACACAATCACAATTTCAGTAATAGTATTGCAATATTATTTGCATCGAAAAATATTAAAAATAAAATAAGCTTAGGTAGGCAATATTGGGTACAGTTACCTTACTACGATTTATTCAGAAAAGCTATGAATAGTTTGAAGACGGTAATATAAAAATGAAATATTCATTTACTTAAGCCGAGTCTAAAAGCATATCCCAGTACACATTTTTTAAATTTCGCGCACAGTTTAAGTTGGTAGTTCCGGCAATAGTGGACATACTCGCCAATTTCTAAGCACAATGCATGCGAATATGTTCACTATTGCCGGAAATACCAACTTAAACTATCCGCGAAATTTAACAAATGTTGACTGGGCAGGAAATTAAAATGAAAATGCGTATGTATTTATAATATTGAATATAATTTTCAAATCCTTAATAAAACACATGTAATAAAATAACTCCAAAGTTAATGGTAAATAACCCTACACATAATAATCATGACATATATTTTTACTTTCCTCATTCCATTTCCATTACTTTTCTCAGATCTGCCAAAAGAGATTTTTCCGCGCTGACGCCCTAAACAACCACAGAAGAATCCATACCGATGAACGTCCATATCCCTGTGATATTTGCGGTAGGCAATTTAGACAAAAAGGCGACCGTAACAAGCATGTCCGCACACAGCACCCATCCTAATTTCCTTAAATCCTACTGCAGTATATTATAAATACATTGATAATGATGTTTTTTAAGAGAATTGTTATATATTGTTGAAAAGCAAATTTCACTTATTGAAATTTTGCGATAATTATATTAGTTCGGTGGAAAATAAATACCTTTGTAATATTATATATTAATTAAATAATATAATTCACTAAACTTTGAGCCTTCATTTCGACAGTTCATTTATAAGGTTGGTGCATTCAGTGTTGAATTCTATAGGTAACTACAGTGAGTCAAATATAGGAACGCACTTCAAGATCAGACATCATTGTGAAAGTGAGGCGGGCTGTGGAAACCTTGATTTTGCATCTGCCCCTAAAGTGCGTTCTTATATTTAACCCACTGTAACAGCGACAATCGTCAATTTGTGGAGGCATTTCCTGAAAATGTCAACTATGAGGTTTTCGGCCAACGCACACATGAGACTATAAAGCGTTTTCAGCGAAAGACTGTATTTGTAAGGGTAAAATTAACTGGGAGATCTACACTACTAACCGAATCTATTATCAATAAATTTCGAAACGAATGAATCGAAGCCTTCACAAATCACTACGAGAGCTTTCATCACAGTCAGATACGCGGGCGACAGTGTTTAAATTACTCCTTAACAATGCGGCCTTTCCAGGCATTGGTAGGGCTAGTTGCGCAAAAGCTGTACATAAAGATTTACGGATGCATCTATATAGAGTTTTGGTTGTGCAGCAATTGTACCCTCATGATTATCAACAACAGTTTAAATAAATATTAAATTGGGGTATACAAGATGCTAATTGGCATAAGATCTGTTTCCGAGAAGACTGACGAATACATCAATACAACCAACTTCTTGAAAAGTAAGGAATTTGGTGAGATGATCGCAAAAATTGTCAAGAAAGAAACTGAACACCTGCAAGGAAATATCGTTGACCTAAGAGCAGAAGTGGTAGCATGAAAGGAGTGCCCTTCTGGACATGATTAAGTTATTAACCAGTAAATGTTTTACTTATAGCAATAATAGCGTTAAAATTCAAAATAAATCACTCAATGAAACCGTTTCCAACGTTAAAAGGCTAACTCGAAGTCACACGAACTAAATTACCGGAAAGAAAAAGCGCGTGAGAGGGAGAACAGAAAGGGAAGAAGAAAAACTCAAAGAAATCTATACCTCACAGCAGGAAAATACATTCACCAGAAGTGAAATAGAGAGATGTTTGCATAAGAAATCCCATAAAGGTAGCTTTGATTGTACTATTACCGAAAGTTGTAACGCCACTTCAATGATGGCAGTGCCAAAGAAGACTTCTCTTTTTCCCGAACTTTTAAACATTTCTGGATGGAAAGAGATTTTGGTCGAATCAAGAACTGATAGAGTATGTAAACGATTATTTTGGGAACCTCGTTAGTAAGTTACTTTCGGGAGGGAAAGCTAGAGAAACGTTGGACCAACTGTGTTGAGCTCCGATGGGATTATATTGAAAAATACAATATAACTTGGATCCGTATTATTTTGTTTTCATTGTTATTCCGGACACTTTACAATCTACCTTCGTATCATCTAAGGCAGTGGTTCCAAAAATACCTTTTGCCCCCCGAACATCGTGGCTTCTGCCATGGACTCCTATTCCGCAGGCTGGCAATCCTCTTGGACAATTAAATAAAGAGGCACTAGTTTTATACACGAAAAATATATTGTCTACACATAATATCAATGTTGAGGTGGTGCTTTCCCGCGTTAATTTAAAAGTTTTTATTTCAACAATTGCACATACTTTCGAGATTTCTTTAGCAGATAGTAACATCACTACCAAATTGTATCGCCTATTGCCGAAGTAGGACTTTCACAATCTAGGAGCAATTATCTGCTTTTCTTCATTCTAGATTCCTGTTGCTCGTAGGTAAGTACAAATAAAGTGAAGAACAGCAAATTAAAAAAGTATATGCAAAATATGTAAAGGTATGCGGGTACTTTTCCACTCAGAGTAAGGTTTTCTATTTAGCGTCTTCTTTATAAAACAACAATATATAAAAGATTTTAGTAAAATCTATAGCACAATCTGTTGCGCCAAATTACGACTTAATGAATAGTACCCGAGTTGTTACTGATCAATACTCAACCGCACTGTGTAGAGTCCCTCGCTAAATTACTTGCACTACCTCATTAATTATCCTTTTACCTCGAAATCCTAGCCCATTCTAAAGATATTTGAAGTTTCAAGTACAACCAATTGTTAATGGATTATATTGTTATACCAAGAAAATAAATTACTTCGAAAATAATATTTAGAGAGATATAAATTCTTTATTTGTCTCGTTTCTACAACATTTAGCAAGTCTAAAGTTAAGAGAACAAAAAATTGGTCATAATAGCATAAACACCAGGTTGTGCAGTATTGTAATTCGTTTGTGTTAGTACTTCGTTATTGTGAAGATAAATATATTATTCTATTTCTTTTTTTTTCCGATGTTAGTATTTAAGATTAGTAAACATTATTTGGGTTTTATTAATAGAAAATGCCGGGTAAAGATTTAATCCAAAAACGCTGCTATACAGGCTTTCAAGTTCTGTATCCCGTTTGGCGAAAAAATCATATGAAGGAGCTAGCACCTTTACACAAAGGCGGGAAAAATGCGGTTGTAAAACTAATTGTTCACCAGGAATTTTCGACTGGAATTGTCAGACACCCATTGCACGAAAATCGCCTTATTCGAACTCCTCTCTTTGTCTTAGAGCAGGCATGGGCAACCTTTTTTGTAGAAGTTTTATGCTGTGAGTAATCTTGAAAAATATACATTTTTGTAGTATCCTTATGATTCATTATGAATTAAGTTTAGACGGGCCGTGCTAATATGCAACGAAAGAATTCAGTAGCGGGCCGGACAAACCTTATTCGAGGGCTGCATGTGGCCCGCGGGCCGGAGGTTGCCCATACCTGTCTTAGAGTGTAGCAATCACAATTTGTCCGCACATGACCTGATGAACATATCACAGAAACGGTTATGGGAACTGTAAAACACCCGCGGCAGAAAATCTTTTGAAGCGTGATTAGCGGATGTAATTAGTAGAGGGGTAACGAAGGTGATTAGTAAACAGTGCAAAAGCAGTCCTAAACTGTCCTAAAAATGTGTACATACCGACAGGACGGGTAGTTATGCAGGATAATGCCCCGTGCCATGTGGAAAAAAGTTAAAAGCCCTTTCGAAGAGAACAATAAACTGCTTTTAAGTTGTCCCGGAGATCCAATTCCGTCAAAAACGTAAGGAATCGGCTTAAAGGTAGGACATACGAAATTTAGAACATCACGAAGGAAATATTAATAATAATATAACTACTCGTATGAGAAAACCATGGTGAGATAAAACCAACAATTACATTTTCCATTAATAGTATGCCCCGCAGAAGTAACGATGTTGTAAAAAACGTGGGTTATGGACCAAATATTAATCACTTATTTCATACTGACGAAAGCATCTTATTATTATCATATTAATATTGGTCTGCAAGCAAGCATACAGGTCTTGGGCATAAATGAATTATACACTCTAAAACTATTTACATTTTCTCTTTAGGTATAACAATGGTGCATGATCTTAGTTTTGTAGTCACAAATTTATTTACAATTTTTGACTTCTTTTAGTATTCTTCTCCAGTCATCTCTGTCCATTGTTCTTTCTCTCCAATTATTAATTTTTATTTTCTTTAAATCCTTTTGGGCGCTGTTTCACTATCTTTTGCGTGGTGTCTCCTTTTTCTTTTCCCGATTGGTTTCCTCTACAACACCATTTTCGTCCTTCTACGGTTTTCCAATCTTTGCACATGTTCCAACCATCTAATTCGTTGGGCTTTTGCCACTGTTGTTATTTTTAGCTCCTTGTATAGTATATCTATTTCTTTGTTTGTTCTTCTTCAACTTTCTGTATTAACCTCCCCATATATTGTTCTTAATATCATTCTTTCCCATCGTTCCAATCTCTCCTCTTTCGCTTTATTTAATACCCAGGCTTCACACGCATAGATTGTAGTGGCTCTAATTATCGTCCTATATATTCTTTCCTTAGTTCTTCTTGACACACAACTTGACTTCATTAGCGATCTCAACGTCCCGTATTTCGTATCTCTCTTTGTTATTTGTGTTTCTATTTCTTGTGCTTCATAGCCATTTTCTCTTATTTTCACGCCTAAATATGTCTTGTACTTTTTCGAAGATGTATGTGTTTTCATCTGTTTACACCTGTAGACAATTTTCTGTATCGTGTTGTGTATCACCCATTATCATATACTTGTTTTCTTTCCTGGTTTATTCTTAGAAAATATCGATTTGTTCCCTTTACTAGCCTTCTCACAACTTCTTCTAGCTTGTTTTTTGGTTTTTGCTGGTTTAATGCTATACATCTAACATCCTATTATTACAATATTTCAATAAAGAAATAATATACGACACTTGTAGTTTATGTTTATGTAGTTATGAAGAAAAATATGAGATATTGAGTATTCCAAGTAATTTGGCCTGGGACTGTACTTATCAAGTGTGGGCCGCAAGGTAAGGTATACTACTCTAATCCAGTTTTTCGTCTGTAAATGCGGAAATATTGAGATTTCACCGGTTATATGCAGTTAATGTCTAAATATCTTTATCCCCGCCTAATTAAGAAATCTGTATTGTTTAGGTTTATAAAATAAAATGTAATTTATAAGAATTCAGTGAGCAACTTTAACCTCTAATTGTTTAATTGGAATAATTCAGATAATTATGATATTGTTAATAAACTCTACCGTTAATATTGAAATTAATTTTGGAAACGTCGCCTCAGATTCTCAAGAAATTTGGAAAAGAATTGACATACCAAAAGTAGATCCAAATGAAATCAGGAAAGGAACCGCAAAAAGGATAGAATGAAGCTGATACTTAGTAAAACTAGGTGGAAAATTGATTAACAGATATTTTAAAATTCTACTTAGTTTACTGAAAACTACGTATAACGAAAAGAAAGTTATGATGGCGTCCCGTTGAGCATTAGCAAAATTGGTTGGGCAGTCAATGTGAAGCTAGTACAAAATGTCATAAAGATAACAAGAGAAGACAATACAGACTTTTAGAAGACTTTTGCAGACTATAATAAAATCTTTAGAAATGTAGGTAATAACTTTATCATTGCAAACCTGTAAAACTGAAAGAAACATCAAGCTACCACGCTGACTATGAAATGGTGAAGGTACTGTTCAAAATAAATATTACCCAGAACCAATGACGTTTTCTTTCCCTTAAGTTTTTCTCCATTCAAGATGATGGTCTAGTATTTAACAAGAGAACACCGGAAATCCGAAAATTGAGATTTCGATGAAACTGTACAGACTGAAAGAATACCTGCGTATAAGAATTCCACAATTCCTTGTAGCGGCTGAATCTTTCGATTTTGGGGTAAAGCCCCTCCAAAAATTGTACGATTTTAAAGTTTTTGTAAATGTCTCTCTCCTTTTCCCTTGTAAGTACGTGTGGTACGTGTAAGAACCATTTTATTTGAGGCAATTCTAAATGATAAATTTTTCGTATTTGCTTTGTAAGATAGGATCACAAATTTATTGTGTTTTTTAAATTAAATGGATTAATTTAACAATTGCAACAGATTGTGGTTTACTTATCATAAAAGGCATTTAGGCTTGAGTGTGATCTGGTGGAGCGTGGTTGTGTGCGGTGTCAGTTGTGTAGTGATCTATTTTCGGTGTACGGCAAAGGTGCATGTTAAATACGTTAATTTTATGACTTTTTCCACTTATTGTTAGTTGTAGAAATACGTATTATTATTATTATTATTATTCTGGCCTCGACCCTAGCCATTAACCACATACACTTATCACTTGTACGCGGTACACAAGTTAGGACCAAGGAAGGAGGGAAGCTCTTTTCTTAGTTAGATAGATGTAGTAAGGATTATTTCTATCTTATTATGCACGCAACAAACTATTGAATTCATTTTGGGTTATTTCTGCATGTGATATTTACAAGAACAGTATTTTGATTTGTGTTAAGGTATATTTGAATTCCTATTGTTTTAGTATCGATAAACTGCTTTCTAAATTTAAGTCTTAACTTATTTCACGTTTTTCGAAGAGTCACTCTCCAGAGATTGAGGCGACAATTTACATTGATAAATAATTAGTTGTATCAAATCAGTACAATGACATGTTGTTTATTTTTGGCATTAACATAATAGAGATAATATTGATTACTGATTAGCATGATTAATTTGTATCATTTTGACTATATCTGCATGCATTAAAGAAGATTCATATAAGATTTGGACGTACTTTTATTAGTCGGGAATTAAATTATTGTCGCAGTTCAGATATTAAATTTGATGCTCGTTTTAGAGCATTTTCAACAAACCAACTTTTACGTGTTTTGTGCTCTTTGGTGAGTTCCTGCGGTCTCTTCTTTCCTCGTTAGTTCCATCAGTATCTTTAACATTTGTAATTTTTAGTTGCGGTAGATTTGCTTGTAATGTCGATGGTTGCGACAGAATGCGTTTGTTCTGAAATGAAAGTAAATGATTATAATTTTTCTCGAGATTACAACTTGGAATTGTATGGTGTGGCATTAATTTTTTGTAAAAATTTGTGGAATTCCTAGTTTTGATTCTGTGGTGTATTATATATATATATATATATATATATATATATACATATAGGTATGATTTAGATGTCCACTCTAAGACTGGAATATTGCTATTTGACTACGTTGGAATAAATAGAAGATATGCTGAAATATAATTTCGTCTTTAGAATTCAAGATATTTTATACTTTTACGCGTAGAGATTATCATAGAATTAAATAGAACGTCAAAGATGGTTATTCCATTTTAAGTTGAAACATTTATATAGTAATAATTTATTTACAGGTTCAGAAAATTTTATCTATGTATTACATATCTTTTAAATATGGACATTCAAAATAAGAGAATCTTTCGTTAAAAAGTTAAAAAACAATTAATAAAGCAGACTAACATAAAGTACGAAAAAATTTAGGACAAACTATAAGATATTTATATTTATATATAATTCGCAATCTTATATGATAGTTGTCTACCACAATTAGGTCAATTAAACAAGACTGGTTTAAATGATAGTTATATTTTCAGAACGTTTACAAGCGTGAAAATATAACTAGATAAATCAAATCATTTATCTAGTTATATTTTTACTAAAGAAGGTGTTCCAAAAACGTTTGTAAACGTTCTGAAAATATAATTATCATTTAAACCAGTCTTGTTTAATTGACCTAATTGTGGTAGAGAACTATCATGTAAAATAAGTACAAGAAAGGTCACGAAAAGAAAAATATGCTCATATTTACATTTAATAATTCGCAATAAATTTTCAATGGCTACAAACTTAGATAGGATCTTACTTTTTCTTGGTAAGTACTTACCTTCTCAAATTTCTCCTTTCGTGGTTTTAACATGATAATTTGCAGGTTAAAGTCAGGTGCAAGGCATGTTCGTAAAATCAAGATGATAGCGCAGGATATCCATGCGATGAAGGTCAAAGAGCCGGTAGCTTTAACGATTTGTTGAATTTTATGTAAAGGTTGTATTTCGTCTTGATACTTCAGGGAAAATACATCTATTTTTCACTGCAACTTTAAAAAGTGTTAATACCTAGAAAATTTTTCTTATCACAACAAATGCAACAGAAAAGTCAAAGGAAAATAACATTTTTATACGTGGAGAACGCATCGCAGCCACCTGAAAAATTTATACCTTCATTGGAGTCGAGTAGAGACATAAACAGAGTGAAGCGAGATAAGCGAAGAAAAATAAAAATATATGCAAATAACTATGGAAAGGAAGAATTAGCAGATAGAAAATTACAAATTTTAAAAGCCTCTAGGTTCAATTAAAGAATACAAATAGTAATAAGAGCCCGCTTGAAATCCACAAGTGGAAGAAGACTTAAGAATTTCGGGAAAAAGATAATCAGAATAACCATCGGTGTGAATGCAATAACCGAAGGAGAAAGAAGACGGAAAACAAACAAGGAAATATAAGAGTTAGTGGGAGGAGAAAACATAGTGAAACACGTAAACGCAAAACGCATCATCATATCTTATCCAGATGATAACGAGAATTACAAACTGGAAATCACTCGCGCCAAGAAATAAAGGAAAACCAAGGAGAACATGCGGTGGAAGAGGAGATAAAAGTAATGAATATAAGCAACTGGAAAGCAGATGCATGGATAGGAAGTAGTGATAAAAAACTGATAAACGCAGCGAATATCCATGGATACTTTTAAAACCAAAGGAAAGAAAATGCCGGAGAAAGAGGAATGATTTACACTTGAGTTGAAGGCGATTAATTAGCGATAATCTAAAGGATTGAACGGTTTAATAATGAATACAGTTGATTTTTATGATAAAATACGGTTGTTTTAACATTAATTACAACTTTGTGTATCATACAAGTACGGTGCAGGGAGTGGCAACTCAAAAGTTTCAAATAGTAAGGGAGGTCAAGTGATATATTTTTCCAAAAGTCTATTCATCCTAAGAAACAGAAAGCAAAAAGTTCCTATAAAGAGTTAATGCTATTATTACCCATTTTAGCTGGCATCGGAAGGTAGGAAAATAAAGGTGATCTGCACGCGGGATGAGCAATTGGATGATGTACGATGTATAGGCAATTTTTAGAGAAATACATTTCAAAATGGTCAATAGAAATCACATTCTATTTTAGCAGGACAATGTGACACTTAATAGACTAGACCTCATCCTACAAGCAGCCTGGACTTCCCGCTAACAGACTGCAATAACATACTTTTCTTTTCTGGAAGGAACTGTGCCAATATCGAAAGTAAAAACTGAAATTCTTCGCCTTTAAATCTTAGAAATGTTATCAGTGACGAATGGAAAATCTATAATTTCAGATTTCATTTCGAAACAATTTTTGCATTACTATACCTACCGTATTTCCCCAGTGAAGTTTGCAAATGCAGCACAAAACTGATTGATTCCTCCAATTGCATGACCGGATGCTAGACCTGTTACGATGGCCATTATAAGTGTCACAAAAAACATCGGATTCACCATTTTCCAAGGTTGGCTAAATCTGGAATGGATGAAATTATAGTTACCGATATTTTAAGTTGTTCGCCAAGTTGCTTTTAAAGGTAACCTATATGATTATAATGGAAAATGATGCCACGTGTCTATTTGAAAACTTTAAATAAGATGCATTTTTCTAAAGGTATCGTAAAATGCTCAAAATCCTTTCATTAGTACGCGTATTTGTAAGGCTACTTTGGTTCCCAAAGTGGCCTTACAAATACGACGCACAATTTTAAATAGCAACCTTCTGCTGTAACATATCGTTGTAAAGCTATTGAATAATGCTTCTCATTGATGCCCTAGGAAGGAAATTTTGGGTAAAGAATTAATTACTGATTCAGTAATAACTTGTATGGATCCTTATAAGCTATTTAATTCTATTAAAAGCCAAATAATTGCTATCGATAATCATAATAAAATCAATATACGGTATCACAAACCGCTGTATTTTACACTATTTCCAAATTGAAAAGCGGGGGCTGGTGGTGGCGCCAAATGCGCAAGGCGATTTTAGTCCCTCTTCCATACTACTGAACCGATTTTGAGCATTTTACGTTATCTTTCTTAAAAAAGAAATACAGCCCATTGAATGTATTCAAATAGACACCAAGTATATTCAAATTGTGTTGTAATTTTCTAGTTTATATAATAAAATCAAGTACTTACAATGAATGTGGATAGCCCTTTCCTCCTTTGGGATTTAAAATAAAGAAAAAACCTAATGTCAAGCCTCCAACAAAGCTCATCATCCAAACAGAAATACAGTATTGACAAAGGAAATCCGAATGCCAGGTTGTCAGTAAGGCATCAATGGTTATATTTGTCGTATTTCCCATATATTTTGGACTATTGCTGTTCAAGGGTCTGAATTTAATATTTGGGTACAATATGCAATTCATGTCAAAAGTTCTCAATAAATTGTAGAATCCTACAGTAGCAACGATTCCCGTGGATGCAGCAAGCATATAACCGAAAACTTGAAACCCTACAAACGATTCATTCAAATTTTTGTCGGATCTTAAAATTTCTGTTAAACAACTTTTGCAAGAGATATAGTAAAAATCCCTAATTTTGGTAATAAGCAATGTATTCCTTTTAGGGCGTTGCTACATTGAAAATTGGCCCAATTATATTCGGATATCGGATATTAGCTTCAAGAAAGTTAGATTTTTTCGGAAAGCTGAAAAGTTGGCCGTTTTCCACGTTAAGTGGAAAAATTCAAACTTACATAACACAGAACATTATTGCTAATTATAAATATTGCAAAGGCTATCGATGTAGATTGTAAACGCAAATATTTCATATCGATAGCCTTTGCTGGACGCTCATGTGTGTTCATGGATTATACTGATAGCGTTTTGGCGGATACGCAAGTGCGTTCACAATACATACCGTTAACGTCTTTTCGGACGCATACGTGCGTCCATTGTCTACACTGATAATCTTTACCGGATGCATACATGTGTTCATAGGAGTCAAAGGATTAATAGAATGTTAGACTAATGTATTCTTGGTAATTTGGTAATTTTGGTTTGTTTAGTGCTTTGCTATACTGCTGGGATGATATGTATGGATATTTTCTCTAAATTTTAAGTAAAGTGTTATTTAGTTCTCGTATTTTGTGTTTGTATCACGTATAATACAGTGTATATTGTATCATCGAAAAATTATACCATTTTTTGTTCATACCTCTTGTCTATAGTTATTGTTTTACTACTTTTACCTACTTTAATTTGCAAATTATTCTTGATAAAAATTTCTTCATCAAAAATAGACTATTGTTATTATTAAAGTATAAGTTACTGCACGTTAACTAAATGGAGGCACACATATTTGTAGGCGATCTTCGTGCGTATTATTGCTTCATTACTACGGATTACCCACAGATGAAATAAATAAACAGTAGTTTAATTACTTACAAATTTGATTTGTACTTTGTATTTGAGCGCCCAGAATTATCCTAGCGCTAGTCAATACATACTTACATACACGTGACTTTATAAAAACAAAGTTATAAAATACATATATATATATATGCATATATTTGTATTTCAGACAGAAAAGGTGTAAAATTGATGAGAAACTAAATTTGCTACTTTAAATCGATTATCATGAGGAATAAATACATATGTACTACATATATATGTACATGACATACATACATTTATTTCGAAACTTAAAAAAATATTTTTAATTAATTTGTAATAATAAAATAAAGCCTAAAGGTAAACTACCAATGCAGTACAGGTATTTCAAGCTTGTGCAGAAGAATGCAAAACTTGATGTAATGTGTGTAATGACCACGTAATGACATTATTACAAAACTGACATTTATTTTCATGTTTAATTAGTAATTACAGGAGAGCATTAGAGCACAAGCATCATAGCGTGGCTAAGCTAAAATCGAGCAAATTTATTACCTTTCCATAGTCCGCTAACTTTCGAAGTATCTCGTTCTATCAATTGATAAAATGTGTCGATGATAACCATTGTTGTTTATCAGTATAAATATATGTCTGTATGCCGTTGTTCAAAATGTGACTAGTTAAGTTATGACTGTCATGCTAATTATCAATTGTGAATTCGCTTTGGCATTGCCTTATTAGTGGTGACATACTAATTAGAAATTTATTAGTATTCAATGTAGTGTATAGAAGTAGTGCATATAGGTATGCATCGAGTTATGTGTAAGGTAGCGAATCGAAAATTGTTGCTGTTTGGAAATAGAATATCACAATGACTGTAATAGAAAAATATATCTTTACTGATACTATTCTGGTAGCCATTCAGCTCCTGTCTATGTATGTTGTCTACTGCTTTTACACAAATCTAAGATTCAACGCAGGCGTATATTGGTCCGCAACAAGGCAACCATCCAATAATGCTGCATTGTAACGTCACTTTCAATATTTTATATGCAGTACGCAGAGTAGTAACAATTGAGACATGTTTGATATAATAAATAACTTATACTTCATTTTCGTGCATAAGGTCCAACATGTCATATACGAGGGGTGGTTTGATGGAAGTGTGACTTTTCAGTAAAAAGTTATCTTATAGTAACAAATATATATATAATCCGCTTTTGACTCTAGACACTTAGCTCAGCGAGTTTTCAATTTTTCAAACCATCCAAAAAATAAACTTTCGAAAATCCTTAATAACATGCATTTGTCTCGGAAATCAGTTCTTCATTTGTCTGCAACCTCTTTACAACGAGACATTTTTAAAATTAGGGAACAAGAAGGAATTACTGGGAGTCAAATCTGGTGAATATGGCGGATGGGGCAGCAAATCGTAATGCAATTCAACTAATTCGCCGTAGCAACAACACGATGACGAATAAAAGGGCGAATTATTGCGATGGAACAACAGATGCGGTCATCTTTCTTAAGTTCGGCCTCAAAACGAGTTAGTAAATCAGCATAATATTGGCCCTTTATAGTTTTTCCTTTTTCTAAATACCCAATAAAGATAACACCTTTGGAGCCCCCAAAAAATGTGGCCATGACCTGATTGGTCATAAAAACAATTCTTCTCTTTTTCTTCACTCCGGGAGAAGTCCATTGTATTGACTGTATTTGGTGTATCCAAATTTCATCTAGTGTGACATATCGACGGAGAAATTCTCTTGGATTACGTTTGAAGATAGCCAAACATTTTTCTGAATATTTAATGCGAGCGCGCATTTGATCAGCATTAAGCAAGCGTGACACCCATCTCGGGCATAGCATTTTCATATTTAAACGTTCATGTGAAATATTGCATACCCATTCGGTTGAAATATTTATTTCATTAGCAATCTCACCTATTTTCAATCGACGGTCGCTAATTACAAGGACATAGATTTTATTAACCGTTTCTGTAGTAGTTACAGTAAATGACAGTCATTTTCAGTGGAGACAAAGCGTTATTCTTAAACTATGGTCAACATTATGTTGGAAAGAGTGCATCTAACATTCTTAGTATATACTAAGTTAACGAACCACATTTTGTTTGTATTTCTTCATTACTACTTTTCTTATTGTTAGTTGTAACTAGATAGCAACTGATTTACATACATATGTAGATCATTCAGGATTCAGGCGCTGTTGTTCAACCTCTTCACTTTTTCTTAAATTTAAATTAGTTTTCAATTTTGCATTTTACGTCCTATACACGCTTTAGTCGTCGGAATAAATAAATAATTATTATTATTATCCTTATTATTATATCTTCATGGAAGTGGAGGATACACATGAAGAGTGAGAAACATACATAGTGAACATATTGAAAATCTGCCATGTTAGGGCTTTTACGCCGTATCTAGTGCTATGTGGCGATAATAAATAGGTAGTTATTTTCTAAGTGTACAGAATTGCCTAATTTATGGAACGGTATAAAATATCAGGTTTTTCTCAATATAATTGTAAACTAAAAAGTACCATACAACATTTTAATTGTAAAATTTTATTTATTAAACATGTATTAGTTTGACATCGTACATTCTACCTTTTAAAGAAACGTGTTAATTTGTCGTCAATTTTGAAAGAAAGAAAATGTGTACTCTTCGAATGTCGATGCGTTAAGTAACTTTGCATGCGTCTTCTCTAGAAAAACGGTCGTGCTCTATCTTGTGCAAAGCTGATATAAAACAAAATAACTTTCTGTTATAATAATTATTAGTCTTTATTTATTGCCCTATCGACGTGTGGCTTAGCAAGTATAGGCATTTTCCACGATATCATTCCTCCCTCTTATTTTTGCGCAGTTTGGTGACACAATTTTTCTTAGATCCATGGTCATAGAACGTTCCCTAAGTTAAAGTTGATATTTAATTTGCGCTGTATATTTCTTGAAAACTGGATACTAACTTCAGAGAAACTTTTTGATTTTTAGCTGTTTATACCAATAACTTATCAAACATTCACTATTTTCTCTCAAACACTCTACATACAGATAATAGGATGATCAATAGTACAATGTTGAATTGATACACCTAATCGTTTCTCAGAAAGTGTTTTAAGAAATGGGGATAACAATCGTGGTAAATTAAAACAAAGAAAATAGATCTTGTGTGTTAAAAACAAAATTGATATGAAGAGCTTTTTATGCGTAAGCCTATAGCAGTAAGGCAAAGCATACCTTGTATCTATGCATGTATTGCATTTATTAAAATAAAAAATTATTATTTTTATTTTACTATTTCCTTTATAATAACTTTGGGAAATGAAAGCGCAAGACTAAACGCAAGCGTGTCCTTGCGCAAGGACTAGACATGCGCCTGTCTAATAATTTTCGTGTTCGGTTAGTAGAATCACTAACGCCGCGTCTAGGTCACGTTGTCGATTTTGACGACAAATTGACCACCTAAAATATACAATTGCTTGTTTTTAGCGCGCTTATTTCGTCTATTTTCCTCGTTTGATATATTATATTTTGCCGTTTATGTGTCCATTGCATCGATTCTAATAACTAGAGGCAACCTCCAGTACCATGAGCTAATAAACTAACAGAAACACTAGAAAAAGATAAATTCTGTAAAGAAGTGGAACCTAGACTTTTTCGTCGAGAGACTAAGCATGTTAGCAAGTAATCTACTTGGTGAGTCTACATACATATGTATACATGCCTCTGAATTTGTAATGTTTGCAAATATCCTAATATTTATGATTTTGTATTTGTAAACATGCATATAAATCTATTTATGAATTTTTTAATTTCTGTCTAACTTTCTTTTTAAAATGTCTTATGTATCGTATTTTCTACAATTAAATATGGTAAACACAATTGATTTTCTCGGGTCTAGTTTATTTCAAAGGAAATGTAGGTCACAGTGGCTCCATACAAATGGGGTAACATTTTTTTGGTGGGAGAAACGTTCATATAAATGGGAGGAATTGAAGATGTCTCCGTATATTAAGCAAGGAAAAGCGTTGATTGAAATATTATGGTCAACTAAACAAACTTATTTACAGGTGTTCCCTGTTTTTATGGACAGTCTTGATGACATGATAGTAGTAAATCCCTGTTTGTTTATTAAAAGATATTGATATCAAGCTCGAAAGAAGAGTGTACCTAAATACTGCCCTAGTTTTGCTACTGCAGCAATTTTTATAGCAGTTAATAATATATCCTAAATCTGGGCATTGTTCCTTTTGTTTATTATTTTAGTGTAATTTTAAATAATAGTTTTATTTTTAATTAAAGCGTAATGAAGTCAATGCCTTTCACATTGGGTAATAAATTAATTACCGAATAATTAGTACTTGCAGAAGGTTATAAAATAATTTATTATAAATATTTGAAATTATACATGATTAAATACAATTTTTATCTTTTAGTATTTTTCAGGTTGCCTCTATCACATTTCGCGAAACAAAATTCAACTCAACAGATATATTTTAGTATTCTAAACTATTTGAAATACCGTTCCGATATATTATCTGTCTAATAAAGTTTTTGTCTTGTAATTAACCTAAAAGTGGTAGAGGCAATCCGAAATATAACTATCTAAACAGGTTACGAAATCTATAGTGTATCAATGCATAGCATCGTCATTGAATTTTTTGTTTCATAATCTTAACTGAAAATCTGAACTGAAAATATAATATTAATTATATCTAAGAAATGTTGAATAACAGTCAGTATTGTATATACAGTATATTTTTCCATTAGTACGATGTAACAGCAACATTCCAAAGGACTTTTACTGTAACTCCATTATATTTCGCACCATTTTGATTTCTCATATTAAAGGCCCAACTTTTCAAAATGAATGCAAATTCGGATACCGGCGTCTCCCTTTCGAATGTGTAAGTACCTTTTTCAGTGCAAAATGACATAAACTGTCTTCAGATGCTGTGCTTGCTCTTTTTCATGTTTTTGGGTCAACTTTTAATAACATTATCGTCAATTTCTAGTTCTGAGATATCCCCAAATCGATTCATGGCGTGTAAAGAGCTTTCTTGTTTTCACTTTGACGGCCCGGTTGCAAGAATATCATGGCAACGCGAAATTTCCACTGTAAATTTGTTAATTTCTATTTAATAATTCAGTACCTGTTGCATTGTTACAATAATGTATGAGTGAAATATTCTCTGAAATTAATTTTTGGTAGTTTGTGTCATAAAATAGTATATCTTCAAAAATATCGTTTTTAAAAATCCATTGTCTTTATTCTTTTTATGAAATTTAAGGAACGTTAATGGGTCCGTTGATAAGTATTCTGCACTGATTCTCTTTCTGCTATGAAAGTTACTAAGCATATTCCATTCCTTCTTACTTACTTTGTCTTGTTGCTGGAACCTATACACTTTAATTGTATTGTGATTATTCCACAGTCATGACATTTTACTGAACTAGTTATTACTTGGATTTGGACAGAAGTATCTCTTCGATTATAACAAAACAATGATTAAAATATAATGTCAATAATATGCGCAAGCATTGGCACATTTTCAACAATCTAATTTTCTCTGGTCTAAGTATTAAATATTAAAGTTTATTATTATAAACAAATAATTTTTGTAATGTATTTAGTATTTAATTATTAGAAAACTGTAAGTTATGGCACTTCAGGTACCACTTTTCCCGCAGGGCAAATACTTTAATGCTATGAATTCTTGTGAGAAATGGTGGAGGGACCGGGTATCTTATATTTGTATCACGAATTTTAACAAAGTTAAATTTCTCTAAGCTGTGAGAGTTTTTCCGCAGTTATTCTAAATAGAAAGATTAGACTTTCGCGTTGTGGGGATTAAATCTGCTCTTTAGTGCACGTTGAACGTTGAGGCTTAAATGTATTATTGTAAGACGTTACGAAAATTTGTAAGTCTTTTCTATCAATTATTAGTGTTTTTACTAATGGAATTGAATCCGATAGATCTTTAGCTTTCGATTTCGGGTTTTGGATTGTCCATATGTAAATTCGCGTTCTTCTCGTATTGTAACCGAGTTTATTGACTCCTGGGGATAAAATTTGAAAAAAACTAACTAATTTGTTTCAAATAACGCAAAAAGGTGGTAAAAAGAAATAAAAAATTACATTTTTGGGAAATACTTTTTTAAGCGATCCTTTGCAAAAGAAATCATGGGATTGAACAAAGAGTAACCTTTTAAAATTTCAAACGTGAGGTAAGCCATAAACAAAGCTTGGAGAAAATCAATCGAGTTTTGGTTGGAGAAGTTGTATTTCTTAACTACCATAAAGAGGTAGTATAACTAATGTTAACGTTCGGCTTTCATTAATCGACAATTTTGAAGAGAGGACTATGACTGAAAAGATATTGGTCTTACACGAAGCATTATTGAAGAGAATCGACATATTACTATGAGTATTACCGAAATCTTTTAATTTCTTAATTTTTATCTGTTGTTTCCACATGGCCAGCTTTTACTCATCTATCTAAGTCTTCGTGTTACGTAACTTGTTGGCTCAGTACGTTATATTCAATACAGTTGTTAAATAAAAGTATGTATATTACGTAGTTATTAGGGGTTAGAATTTAGTGGATGGAAAACGCACGTGGAGCTAATGTATGTATGTCTGACGATGATTTTATGCTACTTTGCCTAACTTCTTAGTAAGGTAGTTCGAAATATGAAATATTTTGTTCGTATAATATAAATAAGCAGTTTTAATTTTAAATCAAATACCAAAATCCTTCTTTTAACTATCATGAAAGAATATGCAAAAGAAATAAAATTACCCTTACAACACCTTTCGGAAATATTCCCAAAAGGCGTGACAAGGATGATTTTATTTATTTTATATATTATTCTTATCTACTATCAGGAAAGAAACTTAATGGGTTTGTTTATTTCAGAAACACAAACTATAAACTGTAGTTTAGTTTGCTGTTCTGCAAACACGTCATGGTTGATTTCATAATACAGGGAGTAATTTGTTGTTTGTAGTTAAATCGCGAATAGACAGTTTGAACTTGTATACATACATATATATAGAAATGTTTACTGTAGTATAAAGTTGCCACGTACAATCTCAATTTGAATGTTATTGCTATACACAGTGAAATTCGAGAATGTTATCGCTTTGTGTAGTTACTGTATACGCTCGAATATCAAATAACCTGCGATTCAATCGACATTTTAAATACAAAAGGTTCCATTTCTGTGTTTGTATGAATTGTATTTATTCTGCAAACAGGAATATCTCTTTACTTTTATTTTTCATGTGCGCGTATTTAATTTTGTACTCTGGCTACATTTGACTTTGCCAGTTAACACTTCTACTGTTAACATGCATTTCTGATGCAATTTAAATTTACTTGGTTATATTTGAAGTAAGTGCATACATATAAATGAAATTAATAGATGTAGTATTTTTTGACTTGACTCACATCTGTTAGACTTCATTTTTCCATTTTTACAGTGAATAATATATATATGTAGTTTTTATGAAATATATTGGACGATGGTATTAGCAATTCATTTATTGATATTGTAACTAAATACTCATATTTGGATCATTACTATGATTGTAACAACACAAGAAGAAATTTTCAATTATGTTGTTGGTGGAATTATTAACCACAAAAACTGTAAAAAATCAGTTGAAAGGAGTAATTGGATAAAAAACAATGCGGGAAAACACAGCTAAAAAAGTTGAGTAGACCTGGTGTAGTAGATATAATGTGAAACAAAATTAATTTAATTTCGCGTTGCCGAGAGCATTTTTCGCACGGTTGTTTCGTAATAATAATAAGAGAAATAAAGCTGACGAATTCTCTATTCTATTCTTATTCCCCTTTTTAATATTATCTGTATCATTCAACTAATTGGGTGTATTATTCATATTCACTTCGCCGTGGTGGGGATTATCTGTTGACGGAAGCTGTGAAAATACTTCTCTATTTCCAGTCGGTTGCCAATTATTTGACAATATCCAAATAATATCTGCATAGTCTTAACCAGGTACGTCATGAACCAGGAATTTTCCTTTCAATGAATTTTGGACATTATATTCAGACTGTTCTTTCAACCAGTTGTGCATGCAATATGTGATTTCTATAACGTTGACAGCAGTATGAATCTTAATTTCAAAAACATCCTTTAATGCACATCGATCCCTTGAATTTGAAAGCTTATAATTACATATATTTTACTAGCTGGATGATGTGTATATAACTTATTCTGATTGCAGATAAAAAGGCACAATTGGCAAAAAATATGGTCACTAGACCAGTTAAAATTTCTATCAATTGTTTTATTAAAACCGGATTTTGCAAATCAATATCCATCTGAATCCCCCACCCTTTTCAGTGTCCATATATAGAAAACAGTACTCCTGAATAACAAAGGGTGTACTAAAGATTGTATTTCATTTTACAATCAAAAAGAAAGAACTGTCCTACTACAGAACCTTCAAGAAATACACATTTACCATCCAATGCATCATTATATATTGGAATATTCACTGGTGTCTTCTACCAACATATCAAATGAAATATTAACAATAGTACCAACACCTGAATCTCGGAAATATAATGATATAATGATTCACTTAAAATCTCAACTACAACAAGAAAAGGCATATCGACAATGATTTTTGGAATGCCAACTATTGCTAGAAGTCTTCCGCCCTAAAAGTATAAACAGGAGAATGAATCCGATTCTTCTTCTTCAGTCAGAAGATCACCAAGCAGCTACGAAGCATTTCTTTATAACGGCACACAAACGATGGCTGTTGAAATGAATAGAACGATTACAGAAAGAAATACTATCGTAAAAATAAATTACTAGGTTAGCTTTCAATTTTAATTCTTCAATAGTAATGTAGTTTCGTTATAATGAATGTATGGGGTGTGTTGAATCTTTTGTTACATGCTTTCCAGTAATTGCAAAAACTTCCTTAGAGGACAAGACATTTCTGATCAAATTCTGTAAGTCGTAGAAATGATTTTGTAACTTACTACTTTGCTAGATATCTTCATTTAAAAAGAAAGGAAATTCTTCACTGGAAGAACAGAAGTTCACATACTGAGCTCTCGCTCGATCGCCTCGAAGCAGTTCTGGAGAGATCAAACATTCTCAGCTGTTTTAAACAATGTCGTTTCTTTGGGTAGTAGGTCATACCAGAGTATAGGGGAGCATTCTTTACAGAATCTAAACCATTGTGTTGACTAAATTAGTACTTTCTTCTAGAGGTGTTAAAGAAGAAAAAGAACAAAACAGGTACCAATAATGGTTAAAAATCTTACAGTTGGGATGGGTCAAACGTCTGTACTATCGAATTTTTTCATTCTTACTACATGAGTTTTCTATGATATGGAGGATCCAAGGATGGGTGTGTTTTCTTATTCTTCAATGAACTTACATTAATTGCGTAATGCTCTACAAATTGCTGTGAAACTAGCTTTAGGAGTCCATAGAGCACTCTATTCTAGAAATATGTGAAGTGAAGCGGCAATACCAACAATATTTGAAAAGGGGTATAAATTTTTCAAGGAAAGTTTTATGAATAAAAATATAAATGTATATAAATATGATTTTAGTAGGTGTTGCAATCTTTGCGTTCATGCATACTGTTGTTTATGTATTATTAAAACTTAATAAGTGGTTAATAATCAACCGATACGAAGGTTATACATATTCATCGTATATTTGCTATTATCAACCCAAACAACTTGTAACTGACATCTCTTACAACGACCACTTGCTGGATCCTCCCGACACGCGGTAGTTTTCACTCTGTGCTAGACGGCCACCCACGCAAAGTGGGTCTTTCCAACATTTACCCCACTACCGATGCTTACATTCCCTATCGATCCCGTTTCTCGTCTCTTCCTTTCTAGTACGGATACTCGTGGAACGTAGAGTCTCATTGAATATCTGCATCGTGTATGGTTTTGACCCCTTAGGTCACCTCTGAGGCCTCTGACTACGTCGTTCATTCTTAATGAATGCGCATTCTCTTCTTTCAGAAAGTTACAGCTTCGGTTTCGAACTTTTCCAGTGTCATCTATTTTTATTTGTGCGTGATGTTCTTTTAGTTTTTCTATAATTGTTCTTACTACCTCCTTGTTCTGTTTTTGAATCCTCCATTATTGTGAATTTTTAAATCGAATGAAATGATTGACTTTTCTCTTACTGTTAGACGTTCATAACTTGCAAGATATTCTATTGTACATTTTTTTATTAATGCGTGTTTAGTAATTTTTTAAAAAGGCTGAAATTCATAATTACTAAGATGAGATGAAAATTTTATTAAAACATCGGAAACATTAAATTGCTTCATTTTGTCTACTGAATAATACTTATTTTATGTGATTTTTCACTACGTATAATGTGAAAACTTCATCGGTATCTGTAGATTCAGTTAGAAATCAAACAATTCCTAATAATTAATCAGTCTAGATGTTGTTTCTTTATTTACTAATATTGCTGGGAATTTATCACTAAAACTTTTAGAAAAAATGGAATTCCATAACAGATTTTGTAGATCTCCCAAAAGAGGAATTCATCTTAGCTTCGAAACTTTGTTTAAATTCTACATATCCTAAAAATCAAAATAAAATTTATAAACAAATTTTCGCTACTGTAATGGGTTCTTCATTATCAGCAGTTATCGCAAACTTGGTAATGGAGGACCTAGAGCAAAATTGTCTGGCAAAACTAAATTCTAGTGTAAGTTTTCACAGTCGTTATGTGGATGACCGCTTTTGTTCCTTAAAAAGGGTAGTGTTGATGAGGTATTGGATTCCTTTAATAGTTACCATAATAGATTAAAATTTACATATAAGAGGAAATCTAATAGCTCATTAAATTTCTTGAACATCATGCAAAGAATACAAAAAGTCATACAAAGTGTATATGATAGTACTGCGAATCGTGTGATAAGGAATAATATGGTATCAGAAAGCTTTACTACGGTAGAAGGGGTCTAACAGGGTGGAGCACTGAGTCCTCTATTGTTCATAATATATATGGATGAAATAGTAAAAGAAGCAAAATTAAGAAGTAAGCCAATAAATACAGGATATATAAAACTTGAAAGAATAGAGTTATCAGAATGTTTATTTGCGGATGATGTAGCCATTATAGCCGGAAGTGCGAAAAAATTGGAGGAAAACCTGGTAACGTGGAATGAAACTGAAAAAAGCACGGAATGAAACTGAATAAGGATAAAACGAAAATACTAGTGGTCAGTAAGAATAAGGAGAAAGTGAAGATAAAAATAGAGGGAGTAGAAATAGAACAAGTAAGAAAGTATAAATACTTGGGCGTAATATTGGAGGAAAGTGACAAACAAGAAATGGACATAAACCATAGAATAGAAAAAACTAACTGTATTATGCAATAAACAAAGTTCTCGTAAATAACAAAGAAATAAAAAGACAAACAAAATTAAGTGTATATAAAACAGTGTACAGACCGGTACTAGTACATGGGAGTGAATCGTGGAATCTGACGAAAAAGGAAAAAAGTAGAATTCAGTCAATGAAGATGAAATTCCTAAGAAGAGTTGAAGGGGTAACAAGAAAAGACCGCATAAGAAATACAACAATAAGAGAAGAGCTGAGAATGGAATTATTGGAAAACTACATTGAAGAAAGATAGATGTGTTGGTGGGGACACTTACAGAGAATGAGTGAAGAAGTGCCAGTCAAGAAAATCTGGGAAACAAAAAAGTAACGACAAGAAAAGAAGAGGTACACCAAGAAGACAGTGGGCAGCAATGATGGCGGAAGTATTAGAGCGGAGAGGTCATGGAAGGATGCTAAGGAATTAGCAATGAACAAGGAAGAGTGGAAGAAATTTAGTAAAGGGGAAACAGAAGCCTAAAAAGGTAAAATCCTTACATCTTAGGGTAGAAGGGAAAATACTTTAAGTCTCTAGCTGGTCTTAGGTGAATAAATTGACAGAGAAACTTTTTACGTCTTTCCCTTCATTACTTTTCTTCTCTGGCTGGTTAATAAATTTTAGTTTTTATGTCTTTACTTAGTAATGTTTGGTATGAAAATTTGATCTTATATACATTTTTTCCCCTAATTTTTTACTTTTTCCCTTTCCATTTTCTAGTCCCACATAGCAATTTATACTTTCTGGTATGCTTACTTTTTTGTATACACCTTGTCTATCTTTTCGCACGGTTCATCGTTATAGCTATTACTACCGCTATGTTATTGTTGCAAATACTATAAAGTTGGGAAAGTAGCATTAATTATTCAAATTTGCTTAGAGCACCAGGAAAGCTTTATGGAAATATTGATTTCCCACTGGACAAGACATTCAATTTATTACTTCTACATACTATCACACTGTTCAATTTAGAGCATATAACAGGGTTTATAAATAAAGTAAAGAATTTAATTTACATTTGATTAAAACACATATTTTCGTCTTCAATAAATTTTATACGCAGATATGAGAAAATTAATATTTCCACAAAGGCGACATATACGAAATGAGAAAATTTTTCTCTTTCATTTTACTATCCTGAGCATATCAAGGTTAAGGCACGAAAATAAAAGGATATTCTATGTACTAAACTTTGTTTCATAACCTTCCAAAAATATTTGGAAAACGTAGAGGCATATGTATTTATATTAATAGAAAGAGTGATGAATGAAATTGAATCGCGTGTTTGTATTAAAAGACATTTTCTACCACGTTCGCCGCACTTTGTATGCTAAATTTATTCAAACGCCAACACGAATTTTACATTTACTAGAGATACGTGTCCCATGGTTGTCAAAATGTTTTACGTATTGTATTCTCAGATTTACTTCGGCTTATTGTTGATTTGGATTGACACTATAACGTAGGTTCCATTTTAACTTTCCTACTGCGTATATACATGTATATGCTATGGTAAAAGAAGACGGTGTACGCTCAATTTTGTGAAGGCATAAAATGGTGCTGCTTTAAACATTTCGTCGCACTAACGTTATTATTATTATGTTTATTTTGTTTTATATTTAATCTATTTAATAGAAATATTATTCGTATTTTGTACTATGCAAAAATTTCCTGAGAGCTTAATATTGAGACTAACGTATGAGAATTATAAAATAATATCAAGAAAAGGGGGAAAAGAAATGCATTATAGAAATGGTTCCATTCTCATTATAAATCATGACGATATTGTTACAATAAAATACATTTTACTTGCTTCTTCTTTTAACTCGGTTTTATTGTAATTTACCATGACATGGAATGCCATTGTGTGGTGGTTAAGAGGACGCTATAGTAAATACCAACTTCAATAGTTGTCATCGAACTCCTGTTGAATTTACAACTATTGCACATACTTTTGCAGAGAATGATTTCATTCTGGGCATGATGTAACTTAAGGAGACTTATTCGTCCAAAGGAGCGTTTGGACGTGAAATGTAAGTGGTGCTTTACCATCAGACTCGGTATTGTATATTGATGGGATTAGGACACGGCTAGGTACATAAATTTAAGTGTTGTGAGGACCTACGAACGAATTTCCGACAGCATGAGAGAATATCCTACAAATGCCCGAGATAGTTGCCATCGGGATAAGTTTGAAGGGGCTAGTACTTGGAACAAGTTAAAGAAATAATACATACAATATAACATAATGGCCAACCAATTGATTTAAATTAATTTAATGATCTAGGAATTAACAACAAAGTATTTTTACTATGTAATGTTAGGATATGAGGAAGTACCGGAAGATGAATTACTAAAACTTATCATATAAAGCTGTTTTGTATTGGAACGTATAAAGAACCACCAGTTAAAATGGATTCAACTGTAAGTTCAGTATTTCAAGATTTCTTTGGGACTTTACAAAAGGCATTGATCTGAAGGATCAACTGTAGTTAACCATGTGAGAAATTTATACGAATAAAACTGTACATACATATTCAACATCGTGTGCGTTCCAAATACTTCGACCTTTCACAGATCTTTTATTATCCCAAATCCGTAGATATTTAGCAAAGGCTGCAAGTCTACAGGGAAGAACACTATCCATTTCGACAGGTTCAATGAGAGCCCTTTCAAGATAGTTTATCGTAATAACGTGCATAATACGTGCTCTAAAGTTTATGTTGCAGTGTTGGTATGCTACCAAAAATACTACTTTTCTAATACCACTAAATGATTTTGGCTTGAAAAATGTGCAGATCCTTTTCTAGTCTGTAACTTTGTTCTTTTTTTTTTTTATCTTTAAACAACCTTAATATTTCAGTTTTATGGAAAGAAGTGCGAGAATAGAAAGAAAGGATACAGAACGTGAAGCAGCCTGAAGTGATATGGGAGTGGGGTGAATAGTGGGGGAAGAAAGGAAGAGTGAGGTTAGGGCAGAGAGAGGGGTGACGCGGATACTTAAGGTTGTCGAACGACACCATCGTCTCAAATTTGTCGCTGTCTGATCTTTACACATAAATAAAGTATAGAAAGTATAGCTATTGTTTAAATGGATTGCACCTACAATTCGGAGCACAGTCGCCCCACGTTGGGCGCCAAAATGTAGCGTGCTAACTCCCCTCAGCGGGGGCGACTGTGCTCCGAATTGTAGGTGCAATCCATTTAAACAATAGCTATACTTTCTATACTTTATATTGCACCTACAATTCGGAGCACAGTCGCCCCCGCTGAGAGGAGTTAGCACGCTACAAACGCCTATTGGTAAAATACCCTTGGACTAAAGCAATTAAAAAAGCTTTTTTACCTTTTTCTATTCTGCTGCGATCTTTATTTTATTGGACGAATAGTTCTGAAAATAGTTAAACTTACGACACATACAGGTACTTAAGGTACTTAAATACACACAGTTATTATTAAATACCTATCCTTGGTTTACAAAATGTTCATTTACTGTGTCCTATCTACTAGAGAAACACCAGTTTCTTTATCCAGGTTTTCTGTTTTGGATATCAAAATAGCTTTGGTAATGAATCGAATGTACTATTTATATAACCTCTTAATAGGAATGGTTGGAAACCAGAATACAAATATGAGAAAATGTGAAATTGCCGACGATTAAGACGTATTCGAAATCTTTTTCAAAACAACCATGGTAGAATTTATGTGATTTTTACATATTTGCCTTCCATTAAAATCAAAGACTGGAAAAAATAAAAAAGGTTTCCCATGTTTTACACATCTTAACACCACTTTAAACAAATATGGTAATTGTCTAAATACAATCATTTACAATATAAACACCCGTCCTTCCCATCTGTTGCTGTTGAAAGCCATTTTCCATATGCATATTAGAGATAATAGAAACCGCTTGTCTGTGACAAATTTACAACAAATATTGCTAGTACATTACGAAACAGAGTCTAAGGAAAGATACATATATTCATCTTCTTTAACAAATTATTAATGAAAAATATATAAATTTCCAAGATTGTTTAACACTTAAACACATTAGAGTTTTATATAGACGATACTGACATTTCAAGCCGTCACCAGTGATGAATTTCATTTCAAAATTAATATTCACCTAAACTAATATGTAGTTACTTTGGATTAATAAAAGTATGTGATCCATCAAAGTTCTTTTCACCTGCGTCAGATGCCTGCATAGTGTGGTGTTTAGCCATTAGCGTTCATTACGTCGATGTAATACAAGGGCTGATGTTAAAATTTATAATGTGCAGTGCTCCATAATCCAAAATATTTTATAACTCTATACTGGGCCTAGGTTTTTCGTAATAGAGAAATCTCAAAATTTTGACGATTTCCATCATCGGATTCAACGTGAGGAGATCTGTTTGAGGTATTTATATTTCAGTATTTCAGAGCCCAATTACACACCAATACACTGTGGAAAGATAAAACACGATATACAACTTAATATCCTTGATATGCTGCATTTGCGACGAAGTGTACGACGAAGTATACATGTTTTTGTACTCTAGAAGCACTCATTTACCAAATGTTTTAATTAATGTATAATATAAGTTTGCATAAAGTATGCTATTTGATAGTTCCATGTCTACAATAGTAGGTGCAAGGTATCTAGTGTCTGTTATTTTCAAATTTATATTAACGTATAGTGGCCTATCACAGCAAAACCAAACAGTGTGGACAACTTTTCATGTAAAATTAGAATTTTCACGAAAGCTACAGTGTAGATCACTAACTGGCAAAAACAATGGAGAAATACAGAATGTGTCTTATTAAAGTGTACGATACATTACTCTACAACGCAATAACGTATATGCATAAAAAAAATGATTTAACACTTTTCTGTCAAATAGCTATTCAATAGATGGGAAACTAATGCTCATTGTTTTCAATATTTTTAATCGTAAGTCGTTTAGTTGATTCTATTGAAGAACCTGTTCTCTAATTGACCTGTAGTGGTAGAGCCAATCTAAAGGTAGATGTTTGTTAATTAGGTTATCCTAGGCTCATAACAAATTATTACAAACCTACAAAGACCCTCAGTAGAGTAAAGTAGCAAGCAAAGCTGAGCAGTAAGTGAACAATTGAAGACGTATCGTCCATAGAATTAGGAATGCTTGGCAATATAGAAAATATTTAGGTTAGCAGATATAAATTTAACTAAACATTTTTGAACCAATTTTATTTCAAACATGACCATGGTTTTAGGTTCATGCTTTTCATAGCAGATACATTATAAACCTGTTTTACATTTTGAGGTTTATAGATCCTAAAGCCACTTAATTTAACTACTTTTGCCAATATGATGACTAAAATTATTTTATTGTGTGTTGATTTAGTAGATATATTACAATTATGTTGGGATATACATACTTTATCATATCTCAAAATAATTATTACATTCCCAATATATGTACGTGGCCAGTCACGGCTAAGGCGATCGAAAGTTTTAGATTAATGTATTACAAGTTGAATTATAACTTAGTTGCATAATAGCGTTAGATGTAAGATAACTGTGGTAGCTTTCAACAAGTAAATTGTACAATAGAAGAGGAAAGTCTTAGAAAAAGTATTGTTAAAGTTGCTGAGTAGGTACAAATTTCGAAAAGAAATTACAGAAATAATTATAAACTATGCAAATAAATGACAATGATCGTTTTGTACATGTGGTCTATATAAGTTCTTCCAACAAGTTTTTGCAAATATTTTGTAATCAAGTAATTGACTAATCAATTCCTAATTATATAGTGGTTACCATTTCGTAAGGAACATATACGACTGGAGAAAAGAAATTAATATTTGGTATTGGGGAAACTATGCTTCAGATCAAGCAAGAATTGCTGGAAACAAGAAAACAATCATTAACTATTTTGACATATAGAATAAGCTTTATAGTTGTACAATCACAATTACAAAGTAGGTGTGTTGTAAATTATAAAATATGTAATTGTTCAACAGCTTATTCTATTCAGATTTTATATCGTTGAGCAGGTTAGAAAGATTAACATTAGATAGTCGAACTCCTGATAGTCTTTGCATACCACGCAGAAACGTGGGTCCCCACCTAAGGCAATAAAAGTCTCTTCTATATGTTTGAGAGGGAAGTTCTAACAGTCTACTGATACATGAACGATGTTAGATTTATCTAGACATTGCCATGTTGAAAAGAAATCCATAAATTAAGACGGACAGGATATCTAACCCGAATGTCAGATAACAAAGCGACTGATGATAAGCATTTCGGAAAACAATAGAAGCGAAATTTGAGTAGAATAAAATAACTAACCAACTAATCCAAAAGCCTTTTTATCCCTTCGAGTGTAAGATGGTGACGTTCAGCTGTCGAGCTTTCATTCTATTCTCCGCCCCCTCTCCCCAAAACTCCTTTCCCCTTTTTTATATCTTCTATTCTTCCACGGATTTTTCTCCATTTTATACTTCGTTTTTCAGCCGCTGTCTTTACTTTTTCCGCCCAAGTATTTTTGGTCTTCCTCTCATCCTTCTCCTCGGTACGTATGTATATCTCGTACACTCATCTAACCATCTTGTTCTTCTCCATTCTCAAAACATGTCCTATCCATTTCAAGCGACTCTTCTCCACCGCTTCTCTCACTTGTATCGGTTTAACTTTCAAGTTCTCCGTAATAGTGTTATTTCTGATTCTATTCGGTCTCGTCCTGTCTTCAAATTGTCACGGAAACGTCGTTTCCATGCTTTGTACCTCGCTTATTTGGTTCTTTGTTATTGTCCATACTTCTGCTCCATACGTTAAAATTGGGGTTATTACCTGTTTAAGTATTTGCACTTTTATTGGTTTTGGTATCTTTCTTCTTATTAAATAGCCATCTAGCTGCTCCTACTCTTGCCATGATTTCTCCATTCACCCTTCCGTATTTCATCACCATAGCCCCGCAAAACTATTCACCTGTTCTAGCTGTCTTCCCTGCAGATAAATCTCGTGCCTTTTGTCCTTCGTGCGTATAATCATTGTCTTCGTTTTATCTACGTTTATTTGCATATTTATACTCTTCAGACTCTCGTTGTATATTCTCAGATTTTCGTTCAATATCTTTTTGCTTTGTGCGATTAGCAGTATATCATCAACATATATAATCTCCGATATTCAAACTTCCTCCATATTCCAGAATCCCACCTTGTATTGCTTTATTTGTCTTTTCGTTGTTTTTATACCGTCATCAAGAACTGAAGCGAACAGCAGCGGGTTCAATACACATCCCTGACTTACTTCTTTTGTGGTTTTGATTTGCTGTGATTCCTTGTCTTATCCTGACAAAATTTCCTTGCAAAATTCTTGGTAGAATGTGAAATTTCTGCCTGTATATTGTAAATACAAATTTTTGACGCTACTTGCTGTATAGAGGAAGGTATGAAAATATTTACAGACATTACACATGTTCTGTAGTACATATATCAAACATAAAATATATGTCTAGTATTCTGACGAAACGTGCTTTCAGTCAATATCGAGAGAAAGTAGTTATTTCTGAAGGTACGTATTTCAGGTTAACGAGAACACAATCATTATTTAACCGGGGCAATCCTTGCTGTCAATGTACTCGGAACAAATCGATCGTTAGCGCTTAAAATTTTCATTAAAGCTAATGAGACCCTGATACCTAAATTAAGGTCAAAGCATTAGCGGGTTTGCATTATCATTGTAGTTCTCATGATAATGTATATATAACACCAGTCAACAGGCATTTTGCATCTGACATGTTATACATCAATTAGTAGGTAATATTGTGCGTACAATTCGAATCTCTCTTCGAAAATGTGCTAGCACGTAAGATTTTCGAGTAATTTAGGTTTTTAAATTTTAAGTCCCTCGTGTTTTATTTGTTTTTTTCCCTCTTTTGTTTGCTACTCTTTATAATCTAAAGAAGTATTATACTGGTATAGGTTCTAAAAGTAATCGCTAGATGGGAAGAGTGATAGGATTTTTTTAATTTGAATAAAAAAGCCCAGGCTCTTATTCATTTGAAACACATATTTCCTAAATTAAGCGAACCAAAGCTGAGAGAAGGCATATTTGTTGGGCCATAAATCAGAAAATTGTCGGAACTCGTTTACAGCAATTGCGTATGGGTTTTTGAGCAACAGATAATATGATAATTATGTCTCCATAGTAAATGATCTGTTAGTGAACTACCAGAAGAATGTCACTTAAAATTCCCTTTTCACACCTTGACTTCTTCCAGAAAAATTTGAGATATAATAAGCAATGAGCAGGGTAAGCGCTGTAACCAAGATATCTCTACTACAGAAAATCGTTATCAAGGGCGTTGGAACGCTTGCACGATGGGCTACTACTGTTGGTGTCGTGTTAGTGAGCATCATCGACACACTTTTCAAAACAAAATAAAGATTAAAGTTAAAACTGTGGCACTATTACGTCAATGTTTGCCAGTAGTGTTTTCTTCTTAAATTATGCTCTGTATCTAAGTATTGGGACGTCGTAGAGAAAAAGTGATTTATCCATTGAATTCAGCAACTCAATATTAGGTAAATCCACATTTTGATTAGTTCTAAGTGAAATTGTTTTAAGGTACCCCAATTGTATTCTATGTGTGTGTGTTAGTATTGTGTATCTAGGAAATTCTTTCCACTGAATTCAGCACCTCAATTTACGTAGAAACACTATATTTCAAACCAGATACAAAGAAACGTTGAAATTTATACAGCAGTGCAATTTTAAGCTAATCTTTTTAAGAGAAGTTACATCTAATACATTTATTACTTTACAAAAGTTTAACTGAGGATATCATGTGCTTTTCTACGGCTAAAATAAATCGGTACAATTAAAACGTACCCAAAAAAATATTCCTTGCGTAATAACCTACGTTTTCTATTTTTCAGGTACCGAAGGAAGTACTTTATTGGGAGCTATTGCAGGTGTAGGAGCATTATTTTTAGTGTTTCTGTTATATATCAATAAGAGATGGTGGTTAAATACTGTTGGGGGAATAAGTTGTTGCGAAGAGGCCTGTCCAACGGTATCAAGCAGACATGTGCCGTCTCCCTCCGTGCCTTCCGCCTTATCGCCACCTAACAAACCGAAAATCTGTAAGTGTATGAAAAATCTATGAACGAACCCAAATAAAATTATTCGTACCTTTACCACACCAAGTCGGATATATTCGAGGATGTATTTTAGCAGCTAAGTTTTCTTCAAGAAAAAGAAATTACTAAAGCATTCGCGTAAACTTTGTCTGATACTTGCTTTGCAAAAACATTTCGTTGGTATCAATTGTGACTTAGCGAAGTGGGTTCCGTAAAGCGGATTAGTTAAAGTTCGGGAGTAATACGACGTAATACATTATTCTTCCCTTTCTGTTTTTATTGAGAGTGACAATATTTTTATGTATACATATATCATAAGGTGTGTTCCATATTCATAACCCACCTTTATAATGTAAGAGTTTACATATACGTTATAGAAACATAAAATTTTGATCAAAACGTATAATAAAGATGGATATTTAATGCTAGAATCCTTTTCGCTAGAAATTTACATTCAGTCAAATTAGAGCTGAAACTCAACCAAAAGCGTTTCATATTTATAACCCTTTACGTCTTTCAGAGTGCTAGAAAATAAAAGTCGAGTATTCACAAGTTTATTAGCCAACACTTAAGACTTTATTACGTCAAAAACTCGTTTACGCATTGACAAAATGAGGTTTGTAAAGTATCTTTCCTCAAATTCTCTCAGGTGTTCAAGCATCTTGTAATTCATTAATATTGCCGTATTGATGGCCATCGCTGTAAAGGCGCGAACCAATATTACCCACAAAGTTTCTATTGGGTTTAGGTCTGGGGAGCATGGTAGCCACTCCAAAACATGGACATTTTTACTGCCAAGCGAAGCCATAGTTTCAGTGCTTGTGTGGATTCGAGCATTGTCATGCTGAAAAATCAATTTTCGCTCTCATATTCTAAAGATTGTTTTCAACATTAGGGAGGAACTGTACATTCGTCGAGAATCCAATTCACAAAAATAGTATTTTTTTAACTGACTTTATTACCATATCAGTATTACATAACCTAGTAATGATCTAATTAAAACTATAGAAATAAAATCATTAGTAACTTATTTTTTACCGTTATCACTTTTGGATTCGAAAATGCCTGGTAGTCGATCAATTTTTTCGAAGTAATTCGCCCCAAATAATTTGAATATATCCTTGGATATGAACCACAGTTTATATTAGATCCTTTTTTAATCAGATTGTTCAGTTTCTTTTTGATCGCGCCTCATGCGTTTTTAATGGGGTTGATTGGGTCAAATTATATCAAATAAACAACAATGGTTACTGATCATTATAGGAAACAATACCCCAAATCATCAATGACTAAATTGCTGATCATGACGGAGTGTTGTGCGGCTTGTTGTTAGATGTTCTCGTAACAATGACGATATTGCAATTTACGCAATGAAAAATCGTGCAAGAGATGCAACACTTACGAGTAAGCTAACAATTTTACGTCTATATACGCACATATGTCAGTGAGTGGACGTAATTATCTAGCTTTTCCTCGAATTGTAGTAAAGACGAGATGAATTTAATTCAAGCCATGTTTAGAGACACGTGTTATTTCCTGCAGGAAAGAATTGCCCATTGTTAAAACGTCCTTTGATATAAAAATGAACTACTATTTTCTATTGACACCATTCAATATTCATAGCGTTCCAGAATGGTACTACCTCTTTCTGTATAGACTAAGCTTTTCTCCTTTCTAATCATCATACCTTAAGGATATTAAATGCGGCAATCAGTCATAAAGGGCTAAAAATACGAGGGTAGTTTTTTATGTTTTTACAAAACACCACGAAGGGGCACTATTGACATATGTCATTACTATTTTTGTAAAATTTGACATTTGTTATTGTGAAAACAGTGGCAATTTAGAAATAACGTTTAAAAAGGCAACAACAATGCATAGAATCTCTTCGTCCAACTTTTGGTAAGGAAGAACGATCAAAAAAGACTATTTGCAATTGATTTGCAGAATTTAATCGTCGTGATGCGTCTGTCAGTGATATTAGTATGAATCAGAAAATAAGCAACAATCCAGTGGGTGTTCCAAGACGAATTAATTCCCACAAAAGTTGCTTGTTCACTAAGCACTTCCAAGAAAATGAACCCTTGTTTCTTCGGTTGTACTTGACAGTTAAACAGAAAAACAACCGAAAAGGGCGCATTATTCTACATGCCGTATCTCATTGCTCGTATGGATCTGATTTATCGCCTAACGACTTCTTTCTGTTTCCGAATGTCAAACGAAAAATGCGTGGACAGAGATTTTGGTCTTCAAAACTATGTTTCTGAGATACCGATCTCATAGTGGCAAAAAGTTTCAAGAATTGGTAAAGGCAAATATTTTGAAAAGCAATAAAACAGTTTGTCATACTGCTCATGAAACAACATAGATCTATATTAGAACTCTAAGTGGAATAAACTGTAGTACCTTTATAAAATAAAATTTGGAGGACTCTCTATAACGACCTAATGAATTAGGTGCGTTAATAGGCATCTATCAAGTAACTGCAAAAGCTTATAGAGAGTCCTTCAAATTTTTACAAAGAAACTGCAACTACGATTGATGCACTTTTTCTTCATTAAAGTACCAACTATTAGACAATTATATATTATTATATTTCTATAGTATCTCAAATATGTAACCATACCTAAAATCCGAAATTACTTATACACGTAGTTACTAAACTAGTATATCGATAAAATGTTACACTTTTCTTTGAACTTTTACTACGTTTGCATCCATATTCGTTCTCTCTATTTCCTCATTCTTTATGTTCACTAGCCTCTGCATTTTTATTTTTGGAATTGGTTATTAGAACGACATCCTCCGCATATAATAAGCCGTTTATTTTTGCTGGATACTTATTTCGGTATCTTATTACTGTTAAGATTTTCTCCTTTTTCTGCAATGTTTTTCTTTTGGAATTCTATCACTCACAATAATGAATAATAGCGCGGTCAAACCACCTCCTTGCTTTATTTCCTTGTAGTCTAAAGTCTTTTTATATTTGGCCTGCTATTTATACTTTCTCTGTTACTGCCTCGTATGTGGTTCTAATACTATTAACGCGTATTCTAGATACCTCCAATTCTGCTGGGCTTCTCCATATTGTATTCCGGTTTATTGAATCGAATGCAGCCTTCAAATCAGTAGACGTCAAATCAACAGTTCTTCACCGTCGTTGTATCACGCTTTTTAATATGTATCTATTTATCACTGGTCTCTCTAGTATTTTTGCCTATAATTTGTATGTAACTTGGGTTAGGCAGATGTTTTTGTAGTTTTTATATTGTGTTTCTTCTCCTTTCTTGTAGATAGGTACTATTAGGTTATTTTCCATTCCTCTTTCTATACTTCTTTGTATATACCCACATTCATTCCTTTCCTTTTTCTCTCAAGAATTTAATCATTTCTGGGGGTTTTCATCCTCCCTGTATGCGTTTCCCATGCAAATTGAAATTGGCTTAAAAACAATAATCTTAAAGTAAGCTTTCAATGCCGACAATTCGGGACGGGTTTTTGATTTATAAATAAGAAAAGCGTGAGCACATATTTGATATATTAATTACAGAAAAAGAAATGAAAATTGCATGCTTTTGAACGCGTTTAGACTATTTCGTCAGTTGTTGTTTTTCATAGGAAACGATATTAAACGTTATTAATATCTAATTAGTTTCAAATACAATTGTGAGAAACGGTTAGGTTATAATTATGTTTATTAAGAAGTTGATATTTTTGTGTGGCTTGGTAAAACTAAGAAATCATTTTCACTATTCACAATTTGTGTAGTACAACAACATATTTAAAGGAGTTTTCGAAGAGTTATGGTTTAGATATCTTTAAACAGTTAGGTATCACTGTAAGCCTACCATAGCATAACAATATTGTGGGTATTAGAATATAAGGGCAATAAAGACAATAAAATCTTCTACAGTGTTAGAAATGAATGCTTCAAGACCTAATTCTACGAGTCTAAATTATTCTATGGCATTTCAAAAAATTAGATAGGAGCAGTGGAGAAGGTTTGAGAATATGAAGAACAAGCGAAACGTTTCTATTGGAGAAGAATTATCATCTTCTGAGAGTCAGAGACTCTAAATTAAATAAAAAATCGTATTCACAGTACACTACATTTGCATGTAATTTAACGAAAATAAGATCATTGCGGAATATCATATAAATATATTTAGGCCTACTTCGTAGACGATTCAAATATCTCGGTAAGATCTTCCTTTTGTCAGTTAATGTAAGAGATATTTCTTTTAGAATGTTCATATACATACTTTCCTAAAAACGTAAAAATTTTGGACTTACTCTAATTAAGTAAGTTACGCCATCAAACTTTGTTGTTCTGTTTGGGTTACAGTAATTGATAATTAATCCACAACAAACAGTTTTCAATAAGTGAAGAAATATTCCCAATACATTCAGTAAAAACCTCAATATTTTTCTAATAAGTTGCAAGAATCTATGTTTTGTAGTATTGAGTATACATAATTATTGCTTGATTTAAAGCAATTCCATTCTTCAGATATTCCAAGAATAAAGAGAAACAACTCTAGAGAGATTGCAGATTACTGCTCGCGGTTTCAATACCTAAGAAACATATTAGTTGGAATCTACTAAACAGAGCCTTTTCCTCTAATAAGGTTAGAGATTTTGTTAAGTATTTTCTTAATATAAAGAGATAAGAGGTTGCATTACAAAGTTTTTCCAAAAGCAGATAACCCATTTAATGTCTCCTATTATTAATTTAAATAAGTTTTGTTTATACTTATTTTTTATTACATGTGATACTGCATCTTTTTTCAGCAAAGGTGTACTCATTCGATGGAGGGGAATCGAGTTCAGAATCTGAAATGGGTTGCCCAAAAGAAGATCAGAACTTATCTACAGTTGCTACCGTACAATATTATCCATCACCTAAGCAAGATCTTATCTCACTTGTAGAAAAGGGTAGAGTAGGCGTAAGTAGTAATAGCTCCTGTTGCAGTTCGACAACCAGTTCAGTTGGTGAAAAACACGGCGTTCCAGCCTCGAAAATCACTCCTCAAATGAGCACAAATGAAAAGAGGTAACGTAAAATTATCTTAAACTTGCAATAATTAATTGAGATTATTGTAGTCTCTATAGACCGCAAACAACATCGTTACGTGAGACCAGAATTGACAATCAAGAAATGCAGTACCCAAACGTCGAAACTGTAACAACGGTTGAACATATGGATATTAATAGTAATAGAGATGTAAGTATCCAAGTTTTCATTAACATGCCCAAATAGTAACTATAGTAGATCCCATTGGTTGTTCTTCATTTCACCATAGTTCCGAAACATTTGTATTCGCTATCAACTAGTTTAGCGCTGTCAAGCTTTCTTGTCGGTACTTATTCGGAAAGATATGGTTGACAATGGTTATCATGTTGAACTGATGGATCAATCAGAGAACATCTTCAAATCTCAATTTAAAAAAAAAAACACTTTCTGGGGAAGTAGTTTTCACTGTAGTCTGTTGGAAGGCACTTCCGCCAAATTTAGAAGATTTTCGATTTTGGAAAATAATTAGGTAATTAATGGAGTATTTGCAGAATTATATATCAAAATAATCAGCACTTGGGTACTTATTATGAAGATAGCCTACTGCTTCTATTAGAAGTTTAAGACTGTGTTCCTTACTCATGTATAAACTTATTCAAATGGAGCTTTGCAAGCACTAAAAGAAACATGCATGCAGTTTTCTAGGTATTGTGAAGATGTCTATGCTTTTACCAGCTAATCTTCTAATTTTTAATACAAATATGGCTAATTACCAGGTTAGGTATCTAGTAAAAAAGGTGATTGGGTCCGTACATTTGGAAAGCATTCTTATGTGAATAATTCCTTATAATACGATAATTGGTGGTTTGCCAGTTCCTGAAAGTGTTATATGATATCTGCTTAAAACGTCGATTTCACTAGTTGTGATCTTAAAGTCTTTTAATCTTAATCTTAATGTACCACTTGTATCACTTTGCCTTTTCAACGTCAAACGGAGATACTGTGAGAAGTGGTAGTAATAATGTAGTTTATAGCTGTAGCGAATGTAGACTGCACAATACTGCACTCAAGTGTTTTCGAACCATGTGTGTCAAAGATCGAATCCATTGCACTTTCATCAGCATCAAATTTGTTAGTAAGTCCGACTTTGACATTACCTTTTGTGTGAAAGGCAATGCAAGTTCCTTTAACTCTTAGCCATATGAACGGATAATAAGGCTCGTAACTTTATCAATTTGTTGTACATATTCTTTTTATTTTTCCAATTCTATGGCTTCTACAATTCTTATTCGTCAGCGTGGACATCTTTGGTCAACAAATTTCGCTGCATTGGACCTAAATTCTTGCAGAATTTTAGCGCTTCTGTGGTGTTTCTCAAGTTGTAGGAATTTGGCTATAATTCTTTTGTTTCGTCAATTTTCATCAAATTACAACGCAGTTTTTCAATATAATGTCGATTTAATTGAATACGGTTGTAGCCCCCTTTTAACCATTCTCAAAGAACTTTTACGTAGTATCTGCAATCCACCTATTTATGGCAAGATTATTTAAGGTCTTAAATTAAACACTCCGTAGTGATTCTTTTAAATTTGGGAACAGATGAAAATCGCTAGGAACCAGATCTGGCGAATAGGCTGGATGTGGAAGCAATTTCTAGTGCATCTCTTATAAAACACCTTTGTGTGGTATGGAGTCTTCATATAACGGACGTTTATGCAACTTTCCAGGTCGTCTCTTGCAATAAAACATTACAATAATATTCTGCGTTAATTATAGTATCTCTCGGTAGATAATCCATAAGAATAATCACCTCGCAATGCCAGAATATAGGAAACATTACTTTTCGAATCGATAGAACTGGACGTGCTTTAAGCGGAGGCCTCTTTTCTGGTTTACGTCATTCATTCGACTGATTTTTGGTCTCAGGATTAAAGTAAGATATCTATGCTTCATCAGTAGTAATTACCTTTTGCCAGAATTGGTTATCGTAACGTGTTAAGAGCTCTTGAAGAGGAAGGCATGTGCCTAAGTATACAACTGTTTGATGACTACTAGATTTTATACAGAAGTACGAATGAGTCAATTTGGGCAATATTTATGGTAGCGTCAGCAACAAAGCTACAATTACAGTGTTTGAAATATCTTGAACGAAAATATTGAATAATAGTCGTTTGCTTGTCGGAACTCAAATTTGTATAATCTTAATAGGAAAAATATAGGCGTATATGAGCACTGCGAATGTTTCGCGTACCATGACCGAAAATGTAATTGACAGCAGATACTGTAGCAAGGAAACTTTTAACAGTTTATATTTCACCGAAGAACCCGGCTTAGAACACGATACAGGTAAAACTGGCTTTCACAATATCTGCAGTAATTACCTAAATTCGTAATTAGATGTTGAGTAATTCTCGTAAGAACTACCACTCGTACCCAAACACCATCGGTTATTGAATTACTACTCGGATGAAGATCGTGTGTCGACTTATTACGCAGTAGATACGGTCACATATGGCAATTAAAGTATGTAATTACTGCAAATACAGATGCAGATGTTTCTCAAATTGAACAAACTCATTCTTTTATAAGTAATTGTGGGTATTTTTTTATTACTTCTTTTTGATTACCTCTTAAGCCGAGATGACATCGAGTTCTTTAAGTAATCAAGATGTTTAGGTCAATAACGTTTTAGTGCCTGCTGTGGTTATTTGGCAATTAAAACAGAATGAGCAATGGAATTAGCGAAATTGCTAGAAACCAAATTTTCCCCCGTTTTTGGAACAATCTGGACTGGAACCAAAGAAACATATTGATATGCAACTTAGTATCACAGAAACATACGCAACGCCAAACTACAGCGAAAGAAATATCAAGACGTTCATCATCACTCTTTTAGAGTATAAACATTGGTGAAAAGACTGTTCCTGTATGTAAAACCATGTTTTTAAACACACTTAGTCTAAGAGAATGGAGTGTGAGAAAGTGGGTACAGCAATTTCAATTTGGAATTTCTGAAATATATAATATTAATACAAAAATGCTACATGCTATTGGTTCGACGAAACAGATGACGATTTGCAAGCCTCAAGATTGGTCTCCATCGAAGGTTGTGAATTGTCTAATAACCTACTACATTTCCCCACGGAAAATATTAAAACGATAGTGTTATATTCAGATGGAAGCACCTATCAAAATCGTAATTGCGTTTTAGCTAGCGCTCTATTACGCTTGTCATATCAATATAAAGTGACAATTATACAAAATGTTTGGTGAAGGGACATACACAAATGGAGTGCCACAGGGTTTATGCGACCATTGAAACAAAACTCAAGAATGGCATTATAGAAATCCCTAATGATTATTTTCATATAAGAAGGGAGGCTCGTCGCAACTCGAAGACTTACGATGTTATCTGCCCAGCATACAGCTTCTTTCAAAATTTTAATACCAATCTAGTTTGATTCCACCAGCCCCGGTAAAAGAACTACAGTCACTGAAATTATCGCCCAGAAATACGAAGAAGGTAACATCAGCTACAAACTAGACCTTGATCAAGAATTTTCGCCACAGACCAAAATATCAATTGAAGAATGCACGCTATTATTTAACAAAAAGTTACCAATCACAAGGATGAATGAATCCTAATTTTTGGAGCTTCTAAGATAATTTACTGTTTTCTGAAAAATGTTACTTTGGTACTTACGAGGTATTGCATTGACATCGTCGATATATATTTAGATTATTACCAGTATTATCTTGATGAAACGGCCATGTCTGCCTTTCTATCACGCGGCTAAACTTACCTTTTGCCTCTTCTAAAAGCAAGATACATTTTCTTGATTTCCACCTTTCTTACCACAAAGTCAACCAGCTCATTGTATGATATTGTTCCTATGTTAGCCCCAACATCATCAGTCACAACGTTTTCGAGTAGAACCATTTTTATTTTCGCAAATCGTGCTAATAGCAGAAGGAAGCATGTGGTCATCTTTTTAAACTTGGCCGTTATCTATTGTTTAGGTGTTTTAAGACGAACGAATTTTTAGTAGTTCTTGTACAGTGCGTACAGATGCTGTAGTTCTTATATTGCGAGCTACTTGGAGATCAGTTATAAACGTTATAGTTGAATATGTTGTGAGAAATTTTGTACGGTCTTTACAATGTGTGCCAATTATCGAAATTTTTAACAAAATTGCTCACAAACTTGGGTAAGTAAATAAGTTTGGGTAGTAGCTTTAGTTGAGTTCTTGGCCCAAGATTTTGTGTTTAGCTACTTTTACGTTCTATATTTTTACAAAATAATTGAGGCAAGTTTGAGAACTAAACTACATATGTATGTATATGAAGTATACACAAAGAATCGTTACGTTGACGAGCGTTAATAATAAACAAAGAGCGACACAGGATGTGCAAGACATCCTGCTTATGTAACTTATCGTTGTTTTATTAAGTTAATTAAGCCGCACAAACAAGGTTGCGCGATAAAATAAACGAATCGTATGCGGTGGTAAGGATTTCATTCCGCACGGGTCGAATTTGTGATACTTTTATTGGTGATTATTTTCCTTCGTTTTAACAATGAATCCGATTGCAAAAAGAAAGTGATTAGTCTTTTTCTTCTCTTTTTAGTGTATAGTCGTTATGACGACGGAAAGTGAAAATAGTGAGCTCGTTTCCTGCGTCGGTTCAGAAACAGAAACAAATAACCATCACCCGACGATAACTTTAAACAAGTGCGGTCATCTGGAAGTGGCGCTTCTCTATGACGCTCCCATGCGTAAGATGACGGTGCACGTGCTCCAGGCCAGGGACATCCCCAGCAGAGATAGAGGTCAACCCACACACACACAGGTAAGATCCGATGTTGTTCGTTTTAAACGAAAAACTACGTAGGTATAATAGATTCGAGAATTTCGTTTGCACGTGTTTGTTTCTCCCCAGTTTTATTTTCCCAAAGCAATTAAGTGATACGCGTATCCAGAAAGAAATCGAGGAGTGGGTGTCTTTATTTTTAGAATGACACTAGTGAGATAAGGAGCTTAAATGGCTCGAAGTTCGAAGAAGTTTCATTTTATGTATAAACTAAGTGTATACGATTAAGATGCTACTTGTAACATTTAAAACTCCTACTTCAAAAAAAAAAATATATATAATCAGCCCGTCGAAGAAAGCACGTGGAATAATATGTATGTTGCTCTATATTTTATTTTTGTAAGCCATAGATATTTTTTAACTTGATAAATTTCTAATTTGTCACCACTACTACTAATTGTAAGAATAAAATGAAAAATCGTTTATCTTATTATAGACGGTAATAAAAATACCGTTACTAGGTCTAAATCTGTCAATCATATCAATTTTTGCAGGTGTTCGAATTTCTTATGTAGCATTTCGTGTTTGCATTAAGCAAATTATTGAACACACTCTGGATTAGTAATAATGCCAAATAGATTGAAAGACATGATGAAAGATATATTCTTCTTTCATGAGAGATTGTTGAAGATAGAAATTAAGGTATTGGAGGAGATATGGACACTAATAATAACATTCGGGGTAAGTGAGGACGTTTGCAAAAAGAAAAAGACGAATTTTGGCAAAGACAACAAAAGTCACTAGACGAAGGAGGAGATAATATTACAGTTATTGGAGACCTCAATGGCAGAGTAGGAAATCAAAATGAAGGAATCGAAGATATCCTAGGAAGAGAGGGAGAACAAATAAACAATAACAATGGAGACAAAATAATAGAGATTTTTATAGGAAACAATCTAGTCATAGAAAATTCCAAGTTCAAACGAGTTGAAGAAAGCAGAACAGAAAAATCAATTAGAGATTGTTTCTTAGTAAGCAAACAAAAAGAGGAAATGATACAAGATATTAAAATAACACCCAATGCAGGACGTGATTTGCCTATTTAGTAAGAATGGATATGGGAGGAAAAGAGAAAAGAGAAGATAAAAGAAGAGTGAGGATACAAGGAAAAATTAATAGTTACAAATTGAAAGAAAGAAAATATCAAGTTAAATGCAACAAATATAAGCTAAAAGATTCCAAGATCCGGAAGAAAACGGAATTAAGGGAAAGTGGAATGTTTTCAAAAACAGTTTACTGGATGCAGCAAAAGAAAGCTGTGGAGCTAAAATATAACACACAAGCGCATAAAAAGAACAGCGTGGTGGCCCGTGGAAATAAAACGTGTTGTAAAAGTTGGAAAAGATATATAGAAACAAAAAATCTAGACGATTTTGAAGAATACAAGGAAAAACGTAGAAAGGTCAAAATGTAATTAAGAAAGCGAAAAAGATGCATTGAATAAAATTTGGAGAGAAAATGAGTAATAATTATAGGGAAAATCAAATTTTATTTTATGGCACCCTTAAACAACTAGCACAAAAAGGGAATACAATATGATAAACATAAAAGATAAAAATGGTAATATAATTACAGAGGAAGATCAAATAATGGACAGATGGTGGCAACACTTTCAAGAGTTGACAGAAACAGACCTAGAGATTATAGAAAATAAAGAGGAGATAAACGAAAATTCAAAATATAAAACCAATTCAGGAGGAAGAAGTAATGGAGTCCATAAGAAAGCTGAAAATAGGAAAGGCTCCAGGAAGAAACAACATAACAATAGAAATGATTTAAATATATGGGAGAAAAATGAATGAAACAAATAACCAAACTAATGAATGTAGTTATACGAGAAGCTACATATGTTTGCACATGCAGTGCAAAGGTGGTTCGTGAAGTTTACGAAAGGCGATTATAATATGAATCCTGATTGTTACTTTGGTCGACCGTCGAAAATTATGTGTTCAGAACAGAACTGGATGTGAATTGAAGCCATATTTGGGTCGTTTAATTTCAGGCAATGAAAAGTGAATTACTTATAGCAATCTTTTCTTAAAATAGAGCGCACGCACCAGCGTTACTAAAACTCGATATTTATCAAAAGAACACAATGCATTTACTCATTGTGAAGAATATTGTCAATAAAACAAATCAAATTAGAACGGTTAGTATTAACCAATGGGAAAGAAACTTGGATCACTCAACACTTGTTTTATTTAAAAAGCACAACAGAACTTTCCAATCAAATGTCCATGTTTCTGGTGTTATTTCCTTCGGCGTTTTTCATTGATGCAATTAATCATTAATAATAGACATTGTTTCATCTTAATTAGAAAGTTCGTACGTCTGTTCTATGTAATCTAAACTTTCCTATGATGCGGACAGCATTTTGCTAACCGTAATTAAAAATACTTTCTTAAATTACGTTCTCGGCTTCTTATTCAACATCGTTATTTATTATTTCTTCACATTATTCTAAACTAAAGTTACTTTACATCTGATTTATTTCAAGTTTGTACTTTTTATATTGCAGGTGCGGTTGTTACTACTACCAAGCAAAAAGCAAAAGCATAAAACGAAAATCCGTTCTGGGGACAATCCACAGTACATGGAAAGTTTCTTATTACATAGAGTTAACCCCGGTAAGTTCATATTTACATTTCAAGCAAGTATGAAGTTAATGAAATATCATAATGAACAAGTTTTCAATTCATACATATATACTGTGAGTTTTTCAACGGTCAATATTGCCGAATATGACTTATTGGAGGACGTTTCTATTATCTTCTCGCAACAGAACACGGTATCAACACGATGGTGCACCACCACATGTTTCGTTAGTTTAGTTACTATATATATATTTTAATTCTTTTCTGCTCCTCATTTTCGCCATTAATGCTCGTATCCTTCAGGTTTTAGTCCACTTCTTTAAAGCATTTTGCTTTGGATCTACTTGCTTGTTTTTGTTTTCCAGGGTTTATCCTCCATATATCTCCTTTCATAGACGTTGTTATCGTTTCCTCATAGATAGATTTCTATGCAATTTTCTTATTGAATCTGCTTCTCCTATTCCAGGTATTTTTTGAAATATATGGCTCAAATTATGAGTACATCGAAGTGTCAATTTTTATAATTTGGAATCATTTTAATGTCTTAGGTAGAATTTCAATACCACCATTGTTTTCTCGGTAACATTTTACAAAGTGTAATTTAAGTATTGTAATTATTCGTTCCCGAATACCTTCAGTACGTGCTCATGCTTCGGTTTATTTATTACAGAAGATGTTAATTCTATGGGTATAAGACTTAGACTATACGGCTGTGAAAGGATGAGAAGGGAACGTCTCATCGGTGAGGCTGTCGTCAGTTTTGCAAATATCAACTTGGAACTGGAGAATAACTTCTGGTTACCGTTAGAGCCGCGCGCCAATACAACAGTGAGTCGCAGTGACTTTAGTGCACGCTCATTGTCCTCTAGAGGCACTGTGATAACTTACATATCATTTCAGCTCAGTGGATGTGGCGGAGAGTTGATGAGTTTAGCAAGATCAGACAGCACCGGTTCGACCCACTCCATGCAACACGGCGGTGTACCAGAACTTCTTTTAGGCCTTAGCTATAATGCAACAACGGGTAGATTGAGCATAGAGGTAGTTAAAGGATCGCATTTTAGGTAAGATAAGATTTCAGTAAATTATCATTATCTTAAAATGCCTTTTTGAAAAATTTGAAATGTTAACAGGCATAATTATAAGTTACAACCATTTTCACATTTAAACATTATTTTCTGACCTACTAAATACCTCTTAAAAAGGTGGGTACAGAATTAAACATAATTTGTTTTTTAATTCTGCACCCACTATTAAAAAATAGGGCCCATTATGTTACAAATTTTATTCTTTTTTTACTCTTTGTTTGTAAAACCGGTCATTAAATTATTTTGATTTCTTGAAACTATGCGCCCAAGAAGGCTCACAATTCTACAAAATGTTTTTTACGCCTCAATTATTCCAGAAACTTAGCATTAAATCGTGCACCAGACACCTATGTCAAGTTGAACCTTGTAAGCAGTACTGGACAAGAACTAGCACATAGTAAAACTACAGTCAGAAGGGGTCAGCCAAATCCTCTGTTCAAGGAGACCTTCGTGTTCCAGGTATGTGGTTCAATTAATCTGCGATCATTATTGCTGTTCGCCGTATGTAAACCTCATTTTTGTACTACATCTCCGTCATCATAAGTTCTTTCTCGTCTAACTATCGCATTCATATCATGCAACTCAAGTTTGACATCATACTTCCTATTTCTTCCATTAGTCTTGCCAAAGTTGAATAACAAATTTCTTTCTCCTCCTCGTCTCCTTTGTCTTCAGTTGTCGTGAGTGTATTAGTATAAAATTTATATATCATTTATAATAAGGAAATTATTTTTTATAATAAAGAAAAATTTCAAACGATTGTGATTTGAGGCACCAGTGGGTGTTCGAATTATAATAAGTGTCTTGAATAGCAATATATTTATTCTTTAAAAATACAATGGTATTTTTTTACCATTTTAGGTTGCCCTGTTTCAATTGGCGGACGTCACATTGATGGTGTCCGTCTACAATAGGAAAGGTGTGACAAAGAAAAAGGAAATGGTTGGATGGTTTAGTTTGGGTTTAAATTCTAGCGGAGCAGAAGAATTAGCTCATTGGATGGATATGAAAGAATTTCAACAGGAGCAGATTTGTAGGTGGCACATACTAGTGCAATCATAGCCTCACGTACATATCACGTTTGATTTACATTGAGAAACACCTGATTACCATGCGGAATATTTCATCTTCACGTGTACGGAAAATTACAATCGAATTTGTTTCTATTTTTATTTATTTTCCTCATAATTTTTAAATTTTCTCACGAATCATAAGAAATATATTAACATCATTTGTTAATGCTGCTTTACTTTCAAACTACAGTACTGAAAGCTTTTGTACTATTAAAAATTTTAACTGGAAAATGGATTTTGCAAATTTGATGTGTGTTTGAAACTAAATAATGAATACTAAAAAATAGTGAAATGGGGAGAATTGAAGTGTACTGTATTAAAACCAGCGTTAACAAATGATTTGCCAAATCTCGTACTATACCAATTTATTATTAGCCATCTAAAACATGGATCTATAACTGTAAGTATATTTCAATGCCTTATTATTAAATTTTTCGAGGATAAATGTGACTTTTCAAAAATATTTAAAAATATATAAGTACCTACATATATTATCTAATAAATGGGCTAGTGATGTAACAAAGGGAGTTCCCAATTTCCCGGGTATATAACAGCATTCCGGAAAAGCGTAACTTTTATTGTGATATTTAAAACGAATTTGTTGAAGAAAAGGGGGTTGGATAATATGAAGAGCAGCAGGAATATATGAAAAAAGGAAGGAATGATGTTACATGATGTGCTGGAAAACTACTTATTGTTTATTTCTCTTTTCATTTTTTTCACAGCAAGATACTTAAAAGAAAATAAACAATTGACTCCAATGTTTTCCAATTGTCTGTCTCGTGAAAAATCCCTAAAACTGTATTGGAAAAAGCACAAATTAAATATAAGCTTTTCAATTTATATTTACCTTAGAGTTTATTATCAACTATTACAATCTAACTATTATTATTATAATATTTATTAAGATACAATATTTATCTTAATAATTACTCCTTGCAAATCCATTCATACACGTTTAGAATTAGTGTTGTACTAATCATTCGATCACCTAGGAAGTGATCATTTCGATTCTATCACAATATTGTTTAAATTAGTGTTATAAGTAATGTACTAACAACAACAGTTTTATTGAATTTTTCTGTATTCAAAATACTATAATTTTGTACGTAGCAAACTCAATTCAATAACTGAAAGTATGTGAGAGTACACATGCAATCAGTTTTGCTCAATGAAAGAAATATATTATTTTCCCTTACTAATTATATTTATTTATAAATAAGTTTAGATTACTGGATGTTCATTGCATTTCAACTATCTTATTGAAATATACTTTGATTTTTTTATTCTCTCTCTTTGTTATTCATATGTCTATTAGTGTGCGGTATTTTCTCGTCTTCATTGCCTGCATACACTAATCTGTCTACCCTAGTTGATACCAGCTGGTTATAACCTGCAATTGTTTGATGGTGTCCATTTTTTTCTCTTGTGTGTTTCTAGTATGACCCAAATAAGACCAATATTCTTATCGTTATTGGCCGTTTTTTGAGTTAGGAGCTCGAAAACCATTTAGGGACAGCTGACTACGTAGAAATTTATCGTACCGCCACTTTATGGTGGTTCAGGAAGACTACTTGTTATCAAACACTAGATTGAAATCCTCACAACATTGTTTATAGCTTAAGCCACGTTTGAAATTGTAAAAAATCATAGTTCGATAATGCTGTCTGTTCAATTCCATTATACCTTATGCAAAGGAAATTTGTTGATAAATAGCTTGCCTGCTAGAGAGACCCAATGGAAAAGAGAACATCCATTGTACAAACAGATTATATTTCATTGAAGAAATTTTTACAAAAGTATTGTCTAATGTTTTGAAACACATTAGAAATAAATGAATTTATCTTTTTGACCTATAATTGGATTGATGAGCTGTTTTTAATATAATCGTGTATATTTAATACTGAACTTTCTTTTCACATTCGTTATGGATTTTCTAAACAAATGGCTTCCCTTTAGTTCGCGAAGAAGTAAATATTGTATAATGAAGAACGTTTCTAGGTTAGTTTGTTTTGTGTATGTTATGGTAATATCGTTTTGGATAACCTTTGCACACTTTCATTGAATCGTAGATTCCAACAGAATTTTCCATGGTGACACCATTTCAGGTAATAACGATGAGGTACAACCACGTTTCGGAAAACCGGAAACAGAAATTACAATTTAAATGTCTTTTCTAGAATTTCCAATTATCATTCCGGTTACGATTTTAATGACGTGATATAAAGTAAATACGTTGCACATTTTATACACTTTTTTGTTAGCGCTATATTGTACTCAAAATTTCTTCATATTGAAGAATTAATATGGAAATGGCCTTATTTATCGGACATATGGATTGAAATACATTCCTCTCTATTAGTCCGTTAAATTGAGGGTTTACTGTGTAAGCTATCTGCTAATTTTATATTTATGCGCGGAATATAAATTAGTGATTTAATAACAAAAAGGAGTAAATGTTTTACGCGCATATTTCTCATACAGGATGTGCCGGTAAATTTTAGGGGCCAAGAATTAGAAATAAGTTTAAGTGGTTGAATTCCAGTTTTAGTAAAACTAGTACATTACTCAAAAGAAGAGTAATTATTAAGATAAGTATCAAATTGTGAGAGAAGGATTATTGAATCAGTAGGGATGGACGAGGTTGAATATTTAAACAAGATAGAAAACTGAGAAGCTTTTATAACTAATTATCTACATATAAGTAAATATATATAATGTGGAAGAAAAAGAAAATTTACGTAACACGTTTTATATATATATATATCGTATGAGTTTTGAAAATCGATCATAATAAGACGAAGTTTTATTTTTGTGTCTTATTACTTTTGTCGAGCGATTATCGAAACTCATTTAACGTAGATATGTAAGTTACGATGTGATTTACTTTTTTATATATACATACAATATATTCGTCGCTTAAATTTAATCTAATAAATTAAGAGGATATTATATAATGTGTAAAGTGTCAATTTGATGTGTTCACCTATTGAAAAACCTTATGAATTTTACGAGTGCGTGATATGTTACACTGTTACTATTTAATGGAGGAAAATATGTTAAAAGACGAAGAATACAATTCGGCAATCTCATTTCCATTAGTTTGACCAACGTACCGCATACATACATGTTTGGTGAGAAAACAAAATTTTCAAGTTAACAATTTTTTCTCTCGATCTTTTGAAATTTTTTGATGAGAATTCACGGTTTTAAGTATTCCTTCTTTTGTACGTGCTACTACCACTACCACAATATTGGCATCCAAGACGTTGAGTGTGGTATGCTGCACTCTTGGTGCCTAATTCGTCCAACATCATTCGAGTTTACACATTACTAGTACAGATGCATATGCAAGGGCCTACTATCCTATAAGTATATTTACTTATAATAGAGCTAATCAATTGCTATAAGTGGTATATATACAAAACAATCGATTCAATCAGAAAATAATTTTCTTCGTACTAATTGTATTGGTGCTGTAATTCTGTTGAACGGTTTCATACCTTTTTAAAAATTTCGGTGGTAATTCTTTTATATAAATTTCATTTTAATATCCACTTGTCTTGTAGAATCTAATGGAAATGGGCTTATGTTACGGACAAAACGAGAATATTTCATTTATCCTATTGAAAAATATATTTAATTGCATCAAAAACTTTTCATGAAATTGTATGATGTTAAATGTCCCTTTATATACGGAATGGTATATATTATATTGTCGCCATCCCTACACCTTATTACTATATTAATGCCTTCAAACGTACATATACATTTATGCCTGAATATATAGGTGTTAACTCAACTTTTGCCACACGTGGCCATCGATACTATATATTATATAAAAAACATTCGATATTCAACACATTCATATGTAGGTATGTAGATATTTATTTTCCTTAATATCCTAAAATTCAATGATATATCAATATATTTTCCCTAGAATTCTACAACGGTTAACTGCTTCACTACATTTTAAATATATGCGTTATCGTTATGAGATAGAAATTCTATTTGTAAACATATACGCCTAATTTTTTTACATTGTTAGATTGTAAGTTATGAAGCAAATTATTAGTCTTGATAGGTTATAGGATTTATCACGTTTTACACTCAATGAAAAAAACAATTTTTCTAGTCTATTTTGATATAATTTTTTTAGGACGTATGTTATATAAAACCTGTGAAGTCAGAATACAAAATAACTATATATAAATGTAATAATTTTTCCAAACAGTAAATAAAATATTTGCGAATTTCATTAGGTAATACTAACAATATACCAAACAATTGCAAAAAGAAATCAGAATGAATAAACAAAACGTAAATTTCAAATAGCTCATGTAGAATAGCTAGTCAAATGGTTAGCTCATCAGTGAAACTGCGTTGAAAAACCAATATGCATATAATATGTATGTAATTAGATTTTACTTTTCTTAGCTACAAAAAGGTTACATTCCACGTTCAATCGGCTATCTCTAGAGATCCACAGTTTGCGGAGTTTAAGAAGAGTTCTTATTCTGCGTTAACATTACAAGTCCATTTTTACGCAATCAATGAAATGATTATTACACACATATTTGCGACCTGTGTACGATGTTAATAATACTCTGTACGTACATTACTTGTATTAAATCTACTAATTAATCTAAAAGGAAACTTAGAAATTAAGCATAAAAACATTTTGTACTCGATCTGTTTTATATTGTGAACAAAAGGACAGTATTACTAAATTGCATGGATATTTGCACCGCTGAACACAAACGCACTATATTACTTGTACCTTTTAATATAGTAGTAACTGTATTCTACATATTTTGTACAAATAAATCAAACTATTGATGTTAATCTGTTGTTTCAATTATTTGGAAAGTATATGTATGAATATTAAACGCACATTTTTCATAAAAAATAAAATGAAAAACGATATACGTAGATTTCTAATAAAAAAATATTTGACTTATCATTAGAAGCGTACTGCTTAAGAGAAATGTATCTATATAATGTGATGGATGTTTGATAACTAATTTTATAATTTTAGGTACTTCTGTGGTTCTTAAAATCCATTCAGTTATGTATGTAAAATACATACTTATGTTATGTAACGTTTCAGACATTTTCATTTTTTGTAAAGTAAAATGTTACGTGTACTATTTATATATCTATGCTTATAATTAAACGATTTACGATCATTAAGTTTCATTTTATATACTTCCCTTAGTAAATATGCAGATACGGTAAAACAATTTTCAGGAATACGATTTTGTGGAACAGCGTCAAGACGTGGGCCTCTATATTTCACTATGCTCAATCTGTACTGCACTATTTAGAACATCTTCTTTCCTGCACAACATTCAAGGACATCGAGGATCGACATCGATGGAAAGATATAGTTAATCAATAGACTGGGCAAATATGCGGTATGATGAGTCATCTGCCCTTTGCCCTTTGTCATATAGGGCGCGGCATAATTATATAGACGATTTTGAGGTGGTAAAATAGGTCATTTATTTTATTCTGTAAATTACAGAACTTACATAATTAGAAAGTTCATAGAAAAGCATTTTATGTGAGTACTATTGTTTAAAAATAATATCACTAAAATGGGGTCTATTTGTCTCAATACACATATCTGCACATCGCCTGGAGGAATTCATAGTATTGGTCAGTATTTATAATGGCACCTGTCGAATCTCAATCGTGATTGATTCTTTTAAATCATCTATGTTGTGAGGTTCCCTCTGGAAGACTTTATGTTTTTCCGGGTAACAAGCGCACCATCTTGTTGAAATCATAACGACCCTAAGTCAGCGTTTTGTTGTCGAAGCATTGGTAAGAGAAAATCGTTTAGCATGATCACATAACGCTGAGATATTACCGTTACAGCTCTCCCGTTGCTGTCTTAGAAAAAGTATGGCTCGAAAATCCCAAATAAGCTCAGTACACAATAAACTGTTACTTTTTCGTTATGCAAAGGACGTTTATGCATTAAACGAGGGTTTTCCTGTGCCCAATGTCTGAAGCTCTGCTTATTTACATAACCACTTAAATGGAAATGGACCTCATCTGAGATAATAAGATGAGATACAAATTGTGGTTGTGTTTCAATCATTTCTAACAATTGTGTGCAAAGTCCATTCGGTGATTAAAATCTCCAGGCAGTAATTGTTGAACCACTTGCATTCTAAATGGATGAAAATGCAAATTTTTGTGTAATATCGGCCTGGCATTCCTATTTGATAGGTTTAGTACTACAGAATGTCGTCTAGCAGAACGTTGTGGACTTCGCAGTAAACCCGTTCCCAATCTCTTCACATTGTCCGAGGTACGAACTGTTCGTGGACGACTAGGATTCTTTTTTGATAATGCAGAAGCAGTCAACCTAGTTTCCTACCCAATTTAAAATTGTGTGTCGTGTTGGTACTCGTCCATTTCTTCCTATGGTAAAACAACGACGAAAAATACGTTGAGTTAATAGCCGAATCACTATTAAAAAAGGGTCATCTGCAAACGCACAATGCTCTCTAGGCTAACGCTCCATGGCGATTGAAGGCTTTTAACTGCTGTACAGGCCAGCGTCTCGAACACTATTTTAAATCGTCTAAATAATTATGCCCCATCCTATATAATATTACACCGTGAAAAGGTCAGATGACGGCCACTTAATAATGGGAAAACGACGACAAGATAGAGAACATTTCGTTCTCTTCTTTTGTGATTTTGCGTGGTATCGAATTTAAACGACAGCCACGAAGTCTTTGGGCCATTTCATCTTCTTCGTTCGGATATGGATTGCTCTTGATAATGGCTCTGACACAAGCGTAAGCCGGTTCTTTTCAGAATACCAGTTATTGGCTTCTACAAAAATTGTCGGAGAGTTGGTATTTCCAAATCTCGGTAAGTTTGGGAATTCCTGACGAAACAAGGTGTCTGGAGAAGTTGCTGTTAGAACTGTGTTTTGAATAGTTTCGATTTATTTGAATGGCAAAGAGCTGTTCTTGATTAGGCGGGGACGCCGTATAACAACAGCGACCAGAGAATCGTCTTCTAAAATCCTCTATTGATTACGTCGCTTGTTATAGATATAAAGTGACAGAAAACTGAACACGTCATGATTTAATTGTATCAAACTTTTGGACACAAACATAATATACGAGGGCAAATATTAACAGCACTTTTCTTTTTAACGCTCCCTAGGCGAAGTGGGTAACATGACGTCTTGATATATGTTGGGTGGAGATGTAAAGTGGAGGGGAGTAAATCAGTTCGGCTGGACAGAGCAAATTGGCTGTTAGCAGCATCATGTCTGAGTAAGAGGTGCACACGTCTGTTGAGCCACGCATTATTATTACATTTTTGTCGCGGGAGGGCGTAAAACCTGCTGAAATTTTGCGTCGACTGACATAGTTCGCTGAAAAAACGCTTTCGAGGACCCAAGTCTACGACTGGCACAAAAAATTTTCCGATGGCCGAGAGTGAGTGCAAAATGAAATTCATGCGCGACGACCGTGGACAAGCGGATTGCAGAGGCATATTGCTCGTTGATTTTTTCTAAGAACCGCGCTCCATGACAACGCTCGGCCATACACAGCTGCATTAACCGAAGAAAAATGGGACAAAATTCATTGGAAAACACTGGAATATCCGCCCTACAGTACTGATCTGTCGCCGTGTAACTACCACGTCTGGACCACTTAAAGAAGAACTAGAAGGTCATCACTTTGTCGACGACGAAGGTGTAAAAGTGTTCGTGCGTAATTGGTTACAGACGCGACCGGATTCATTCTTTGATGAAGCTGTTCTAAAAACTTTCCACGAGTAAACCATCTGTCGTCTGAACGTACAAGTAAATAGGTGTGCCCATCAGTATTGCTAGATTCCAATTATACTTCAAAGAGCCGCCATTGCAAGCTTTGGGCGCGGATGGAAATCAGGATTTTCATAGCAATGTTCATAACATCCATCATATTTAGTGTTTCTCAACATAGACCCTGTTGATCAATGATGCAATGGAAAGTCATCACTAGCTCGATACAATGCAACCACCTTATTTTGATTACCAGTCATGGAATCATTGTTAAATGTTTTTCCTTTGCCGACATATTAGAAAATATCATCCGAATGTAAATACACAACTAGACAGTATCTGTCATTTCAGGGGGCTCGTCAAACAGCAAAGAACAATATGTATGTACATTCCATGATATCATTTTCCAGTTTGCTATTTCTTTCCTCATGATCTCGACACGTCTAGTGACAGTCAAACGAGATAACTGAAGCTCTATGATAGAAAATATGGTATGATCTTTTATTTTTTTTTCGAGTAATGTTTCTTCCACTACTATCCCATCTTTGAAGGGCTTCTTGTGTCTTGCCAGTTTATGCGTAATTTACGCATCAATCAACGCGATTGTTGCAGTTTTCAGTTGTTTGGCTGATCTAATTAATATGGCTTGGCTTGCTTTTAAACAGCTATTCAAATCTTTTACTTTTCGTCTTCTTAACTTACTCTTTGCGACAAAATCGTTCTGTTTTTATGCAAGGTTTTATAATGCCCCTCTAAGTTTCCACATTTAAGCAATACAACTGAAGCTCCACAAACACATTTACCTTTGATTATAGTAAACAAGAATTATTTTGCCTAATTATTATTAATATGATACATTTTACTTCTTTTGGCCGCGCTCGTTTTGTATCGTAAATACTGTTGCGTGAACATTGTTCTGAACGCAGATAAAACACCACATAAAAGTGTTCTTTGAACACCAGTGATATTACTCGCACCGTTTGTTGACTAACGAGTATATTTAAGTTAAACAGTACAACACTCCAAACACGCTTTCAACATTGTCGTTCTAGACTAGACTATTTATCGTTATTAAATTCCATACAAAGGTTGAATCGCTCAGGCCAAATGATGCTCTTTTATAGTTTTATAAAAATTACTAGATTCTGCAAGAACGTTAGCCAGAATTCTGGTAATAAAGACGCAATAAATCACTCATAACTTCATGTAAACAAGCACGCCAGACAACTAAACCTGAACTCCAATTCCATTAACGTAAGAGTCAATATTCAATGCAGAGGATATCGATGCGTTCAAGAACGCTGAATCACAATTGCATCCAAGGCATATGAACTGTCATCGCGCAATAGCTACTTTCAAATCGCACGGCGGATTTAAAAGAACCAGTAAGCTATCTCTTATTATTATTATTAGTGTCGTCATAGGAATAAATTCGACGGAAAGGAGTTATTTTTTAATTACTTGAGGGAATATTCATATTTCCGTGATCGGAATAATTGCCAGGCGTTCGCACTTACATGGTTTGAATTAGTAGGAACCTTGTTTCTGGCGTAGCCGTCACGCGAAGTGTTCACCAAGGAGTGTTGAGGGAGACTATAGGCTTTTTCTGCGTTTTTGCGATGTGCTACTTTGCTACGCGCTCTTCTCAACACCGTAGAGCGGGTGGCTCACCGTTTGCGTCAAAGAGGCCCGTTGTCGGACAGGAAACCCCGGGCTAGCTTCCGCGTTAGGATCATGAAGAACTAAAGATGTTAAAAAAGTACGGGCGCAACTGATTCGTTGGAAGCAAAAGTTTCTGATTGCGTCGCGCCTATGAACCAAAATAGGCGTGAGACGATGTCCGACAAGCAGATTTTTAACTGCACATAAACAAACTAAAAATAAAGCTTACCAGCACGAGCGCTTACTAAAACTCCTTCTTAGGTGGTTCTTGACGATGGGGGAAAGGGGAATTAACGCACACAACACAAATAAAAATCGGGGAAAATTTGAATAAGGTAAATATATTGAATAAATAAAAATAATAAAATTGAGATGACTCCTTGGCGACTCCTCCATTAAGAATGACAATTTACTTGTCGAAATACGCAATTGGAGTAACTAACTATTGAAAAGCGTAAGATTTATTTTATTTAAGTTTATTCTAAATCATACGCTTTCTTAGTTCAAATGGATAAATATATTACGTTACAATTTTTATGGGTTGATGCATAATTAAATGCCCTCTATTTATTGCGTTTAATATTTATTTTTGGGGTTTCTCCATTTCGCTTCTGACCCATTGTTACATTTTAAAAATCAGTTATAGGTGTGCAAAATAATCTTTTATTGGTAGTATTGTAACATAGTTTACTATGATATAAAGAAAGGCATGCAAATGGTCTGCTTAAGTAGTTGATATCTTCTGTATATTTGAATTTTATTATACTAATTTCTAACTTCAAATTATTACTGCAAATTTATATAAAAAAACTTTACGTATTAATTACAAATGGGTTATGAATAACAATTTTCTTAACAAACCTTGCCTATAGGAACATAGTGAAACGAAATAATATACAATATAAAAATATCAATTTATTACAAACCCAAAACAAATGTACATTATACATATTTTTATTGGTATTCAAAACGGTATAACAATAGTATCTTGCTTTTAATTTGAGCCCTAATATTTAACTTGTTTGTACATTTAATAAATAATTTCTAACTATAAAACACAATTCTTTCCATCTAGACATTTTCGAAAACCGTTGAATTGATAATTCTTTTTACGTTATCTTCGCAAGCGGATAATTTTTAGCAATACTCAAAATATGTACTTTCCATATTATATATTTGCATTAATGTAGAGATATATTAGTTATACGTACGGTCTGTGCTTAATACAATATATTTCCAATAGGGTTCTGAAGTGTTTCTTATTATTATGTTATCTTCTTTCTTTAATCACAAGCTCTGTTAAAGATACTGATAGAAACTATAACTAACTTTACAATATTATTTCTTTTATTATAACACAGTTACATGACAATAATATAAAGACAATAAATTACATATAAAGAAATTGGTAAGTATTTGAATGACGATCATTTTTCTAATTAGTAACATGTTCTAGTGTGATTATAGTCATCATCTTCAATACTCACCAATTTGAATAATAAATAAAAACCAAAACACATAGGCACTTAGGTGATCTTTCCGATGTTACATTTAACCAATTTTTGCAATGTTAGTATTTATAAGACAAGTAAACATGAAACTATAAAATTTATAACAGACAATAACGAACAGAAACTAGAAATTTAATTACAACATATATATTAACATTGGCCGTTTAGTAATGTAAATGCTTCACATATTTTTAAAATGATATATACATACAAAGTTTATAATCCGAAATGTACTTTCGACATTGTTGCAAGCTGTACACAACAGTGAGGGTACAAAATTGATAAAAAATTGTAAGATAAAAGTCGTATGCAGATAATCTTAAACTAAGGTCAGTAGTTTTTTCAAAAAGTTTTATTACCAAGACCATTATATTTACATAAAAACAAAAGTAAAGTGTATAATACCAGCATTGCCCAAAATGTATCACATAGTTGTAATTCAAAAGCTACGCTCACAAAAACAATAATGTATGTATAAAAATAATTATGAAAAGGTTCATACATGACATTCCAAGAGTGTTATTGCGCCCAGAAAACATATGCGACATGTGCAACTAGTAGTATTTAGTTTGGCGTCTTTTATTAATTATGGACGTTATGTTTTCTATAAATTATTTCATATAGATAACTTTTGGCAAGATATACAAGGCAGACTTTTGTAACCTTAGATAAATAAATAAAAAATTCCACAAATCTATAAGAGGTCATTTTAAATTTCATACATTAACAAAATTTGGTGTTGATATTTATGTTAAAATACAAAATTGGCTACAACATAATAAATCTGACACAATCCGTTTTGTAAATATCGACGATAACTTCTACTGCATTGTAAATTCCTCTAAATGGAGTTTTTGTGAGCGCAGCTGACATGATAGTGAATTAGGGAGGTTTTAAGTGACTGTTACGACGGATCAAAATGATGCAACATCACGATTGGTGGAGTTTACCGTTGGGAACAGACGTTGTATTGGTAGAATTACTTAATGCTGCTTCAGCTGCTCGTACAGCCATTTCCTGCATACCTTTCTCTATAAAGTTTTGGTACGTGGGTTTCATGAACTATAAATTAAAATCACATATTAATATTTCTTCCTTTCCAGTTCAATTTATTGTGTATAAAATATATGAAACTTGATATATTTAAATAATATGATAATCAATAATTACTATTAATTATAGAATGTCCAAATTAAAGCAATGATTAATATTGTTGATAAAAAATTGTGAAGATGCATTTCTTGAAAAATAAAAAATCGGTTTTAATTAGTGTTATAAACTTTTCATAGGGTGTAAAACTGAAAATAGGATACCGGTCAAAAAACGATTTCCCCGTCGCTCAAACATCGGTAGACAATTGGATATTGTCATGAATATAGTGACTAGCAATAGAATCATTTTGAAAATATGTACCTTAATTAACAATTTCCAAAAAGACGTCGAAAGATATCAATGCTCGTCAACTACTTTTTGGTCTTAAAAATCTACAACTTGAGACAAATGTGCGTAGCTGAACACGACGGGTAGTTCCGGGTGTCCCAGACTTCACTCCCCAGGTCTGTAAAAAAAATAAATAAAACATATATATTCTTAAATGGGAGAAATTCTCTATACGATAGGAAAGAGCAATTTATAAAACGTGCGTTCGTGTAATGACAGCGATATTTTTTTAATAGCACAGTATACTTCCTTTTAACATTCAGATTGTATCTTTCCTTCTCTTTACAGCCATATTAATGAATATGGGCTTTACATGTGAGAATTTTCAGAAAAACTAGACTTTTATCTCGATAATTTTATTAGTACATTCTTAAATAATTTGATTTGAACTGAATTAAACACCAAGTGAAAAATTATTCAAAGGCGCGTTTTCTAATAGTTGCCTTTTATAAATATAATACGAATAAGAATATAATGTTCTTGTAGAACGCTGTTTCATTGCTTACTAGATAAACTTTGGGTCAAGTTTTTTCGAAATTTCTCTCATCTAAGGCTCATATTAATTTACAAGACTGTAAACAGAATAAACGATACTATCTGGATATTAAAAGAGAGTATACTGTACTATTTGAAAACAAAAATAATTGCGAGCTCACTTTTTGTAAATTGATCTTTCGTATCGTATAGAACATTTCCCATTTTAGGATATATATGATTTGTTTTATTTATTTTTAAAAATAACGAAGTTACAGGTCAATAGGAGTGAAGTCTGGGATAATCGTATAGGGTGTAAATCGTTAAGAAGTCACTGAAAATGAAGGGTACATTTATATGTATCTAACTAGATGATATCTCAGGTAGTTTTCTCGTATAGTTCTGGTTTTTACCAAAATTGCTTTTTCCCATTTTCTTCTGTTCTATTCTTTCCAAGTTACTCAACAGTTTGGGCTTTTGTTAGAATCGCTTTAACATAAATATTTATCAACGCTTATCAAAACCCCATTGATAGTCGCTTATTTATAATTCAGCGCGTTTTCTCTGCTTTTTTATATCCCAACTGGAAAATCGGTGATTTATGCCTTTGGCATTACTTTTTCTTTCCAAATTTGGCATATTATATTGGGTTGGGGAACAAGTTTCCGCCGTTTTATTAATTGTTTGTTTGTACAGCGTTTGTTTTTGTGGTAAGTCCGATAGTAATATACTATTTTAAAGAGCTTTGTCTGGTCTAAGGGCGCGTATTAACAGCTTAAAAACCAAGTGTTATTGAAGGAGGAAGGCCGAAAACAAGTTCGGAAATGGCCGACGAGATGACAAAAACAATTTTGAACTACCTCCACCCAATGGGTCTTGCAAAAAGACTCGAAGTTTGTGTGCCATACGAGCTTACAGAACAAAAAAATCAGGAAAATTGTCCCCACATTGCGACCCAACATCTGGCCTGACATCGAGCAACACGTAGCTACAAACATAAATTTTTGTATAGAGTCGTCAGGGAAGATGAGAAATGGTGTTTTTACGTCAACATGAAGCAAAGGAAGAAATGGGTGGCTTCAGGAAACACGCCAAAGGTAAGAGAGAGCCTCCATGCCAAAAAGACTATGATCTGCGTTTTGATGGGATTGGGAAGGTCTACTGCACTGGGAAGTGCTGGAGAAGAACAAGACGGTCGAAAAAATCTTCTATATAGCCCAGCTTTACCGAGTAAACGAGGCCATCAACTGAAAAGACCCTATAGGCAACGGCAAGTCATCCTGCTCCACGATAATGGGAAACCCCACACCGCCAAGATCGTCAAGGCCGCTCTGTAAGAGTTTGATTGGGAAGTTCTGCAGCACTCTTTTTGCGTTAGCTGTCGAACCAAATGAGGGGTATTATCTTCAACAACAACGAGGAGCAGGCGATTTTTGGCGAAACGGCATCAACAAATTGATCGAGAAGTGCGCGCAAGTAGTGAACAATGGTGGAGAATACGTAGTTGATTAATTTTATGTTATAATTTTTGTGAAATATTAAGTTTTTTTTTTTCTAAAAAAGAAAATAAACGGCGGGAACTTATTTCCCAACCCAATATTAATACTAAATTTTTCCTATTAAGAGTTCTCCATATTTAATATTTTCAACAATTCTTATTCCTTATTATTTTTTATTTTATGTACAATATCCTAATTCCTACAGACTTGTAAAAGTAAGAGCAGCTGTAAATGAGTTGCTTCGAACCCTAGTTAAAGGAGATATACAAAATCCGATTTTTCTGTAAAGTATTATACATGTCCACAGAATTATATTATACTTATGGGTTCTTCGTCCCAATTTTTAAAAAGGTGCCTTCAAAATATTGAATCTATTTTTGCAGTTCTTCTTGTTTTTTGTTTATTAGATTTTCTTCGATATCTGTAATGTACACCGGCTTACTTTGACGCTGTTTTCCTATATCCTTTACATGTTTGTACAATCTTCATGGATCTTTACTTTGATACTTTTCTTGTATACCCTTTCCCATTTCTTCTTCCTTGTTTAATTATAATTTACCTGTAATTGCTTACAAGGTGTGGATTTAGTATTAGTTTAACGATATTCAACATCCAATAGCAGTTGCCCAGTCCAGTTATTGGGTGGGCATGACTACGGTTCTGTGTTTCTACCTCTTTCGATATTTAACAGTAGGTGGGTAAAAGATAAGGAGATTTGTCAAATCGTGCAGGAAATTTGAAAAAGAAACAGGCACATAAAATTTCAAGCCAAATTGAAAATTGATTTTAGTCTCAGCATTGAGACAAAATTTGAACCACATTAACGCCGGTGTAAAACTTTTAATTTACAGTTCTGAATTATATTTTGTCCAAAATTTAGTTGAATGTGTCCCCTCTTCTATCATTTATAAAATCATATTTCATATTTGAATAACGGTTTTGAAAAGAAAAATCATATTTATAGGCGAATTCGCAGGTATTAGTGAAAAGCACCTTTTTGGCACTGCATATGCGGTATATTTCTATTTTAGACTAGAATCATTCTTTTTAGACATAGACGTTGATGGTAATAGAATAATGCAAATTGTCGTCTTTACAAGTCAATCTAATAGTTTATATATCAAGTTCATATATTTATAATATCGTGCATTCACCTTCTATGATGGTAAAAAGATGACTTTTAAGGTAACATGAATTTGGATGGTTCAAACTAAATAGAAACAATACTCTTAAATGTCTTCTTTTTTCGTAAAGGTAAAATTAAAGAATCTAGCGAGTACCTACGTTTTCTTGTTTTTCTCTTTTTAAAGTAAGCATGCTATAGGAACATAAAATAAATCACATTTAGAAGCTTTTATCTTTCGAATAGTTTTAAATTGGTTTAACAACATCAGTAAACTATTTTACTATTACTTGAGCAATTTCGTACTGGCCTTGTTTCAGGACATTTTCTCCATTTTCCTTGTTTCAAGATCATCTAAGATAATTCTATCTTGCTACTTTAATAAGATTTACATAATCAGTCTCCTAATTAGTTTGAAAAGCTAATCTTGATAAACATTACAAAATTTGTTCAAAGTACTTCTAATCGTCTTAAATTAAAACTAGTTTTGTCAAATAGTAAGAAATTGGTGTTATTCAAACAAAAGCCGAAAATATATTTGTTCAAAGTTCTTTATTTCTTAAAGAAATATAAAAATATTGTCAATGTGAACCATTCCATAAGCTTATCGTATCTATGACGTACTACTTCCCCATAATGCAATAGTAATGAAGCAACCTTGTGTAGTAGACTATATAAGCAGACCAAACAATTAAACCGACGTAAAAATTATTAACGATAATTTTCTTAGTTTTATCTAAAAACAGAAAATACAGATGACTGCAAGAAGTAAATGCTATTTTGAATATTGGAAAGCTTTGCATAAAAGTTAAATAATTTACTGATACTGTCCCATGCACAATTTTGAATAAAAGAAGCACGTAGCTAAATATTGAACATGTAAAATGAGCAAACCAAATAAATTGTAGATGAGAAATTGGAAAAAGATGTATTGAAAACTATAATGAAGTAGTATGTAATTGCCGATAGAGCTTATATTAGAGGAAGCTCGAATTCTCGATACGATATGAAATACAAATTGTTACCTTATCCAAATATTACTTGAATTTTTTTACGTTGTACTTGTTAAAAACTTTTACTTATACGAAATTTATGCACTGGCATCTATGGCATGTGCTTGGTGCAGTATAATCTTTAACTCCTTTTTCGTAATTGTATACTTTATGTTCATCGCTGTGCATGTAATAAAATTTGGAAAGTCCGATAATGCTTTTTGATTGGAGTGTTTAAGTATGTATTCAGATTCGTCGATCATTATACAAATACATATATAGATAGCGGCGCTATTCAGGAATTAATACAGTTTTAAAGTAATATGTAATCTTTGCGTATTGTAATATTCAAACTTTCTTACATTTTGTTTTGGTAATTATATAAAATACAATTTACCTTGGGTTTGTCTAAGCAATATGAAATGTAAGTTAAGCGTTTAACATATCAGCTCCTTGCTGATGGTAGTTACTTTCAGAACTACATATCTTAAATACATGCAACTTGGTCGTCCATCTTTATGAGAAAGGTTAAACTTTACTGTTTGACTACTGAAATGTTTCTTGAACAAAAAATTTTCAACAAACAAAATACGATTGTATTATAGTATTTACAATCGTATTTGGAAAAATTGATATGATGCTTTATAAACATTAGTGGAGTCGCAATCTATATATGTATGCACTTGATAAATATTAGTGCGTGAAGTACGTAGATAAGCATAATGACTATTAAAGTAAAATAACTTCATCTGTAGTTTTAAATCAATGTAAAACAAAGGGCATTGATCAAAATTGTCATTTATTGAAAACCAGATGATAAAATTTAACGACCGCAACGACATTCTACTTCTCTTGACTCGAGGCTAGCATATACGTATCCAGGTGTTTTTATTAAAACCAAAAAGAGAGAAGAGATTAAAAGAACAAAGCTTACATTCTCCCATATGAAATTTGCGACTTCATCGATTTGAACGCCTATTTCCCTCAATTCGCCACTGTACCTGTAAAGATAAAAATAAGAGAAAACAATTGAAATGAAAAAGTTGTTTCCGTAATAAATTGGAAAAATAAAATAATCGTACGGCATTTATTTTAGTACATTCATTTTTACGTAGGTTGTTGAACATTTAAGTTTAATTGGAAACTTAAACTCTTTCATTTCCTGAAAATGTTATTTTCTGAGGATTCCGTCGTTTGAGAAATTGTTAATAGCTAAATATAAGCTACGAAAATTTGAAATTATTAAATTTTAATAAATTAATAATATTATTTTTTGCGATTATTTTAGGTAAGGTAGATTGACAAGTTTTCGGAATCGCTGCTAGGGGCTTACTATTTTTCCAAATACTTTCATTGTTCACCCCGAGTGTTTGGGTTTCAGAATTCAAGCGTGGCCGCACGCATACAAGTGACGAACCACGTTCACGACGCCCGAAAACGGCTACCGTGCCAGAAATTGCGAGAGAAGCCATAACATGGTCTTGGGATATCGCCGAATAAAAGTGGGTGAAATTGAGGAAGCCGTGTGTATTTCTCATGAATGAGTAGTTCGTATTTTACATAATGAATTGGGTTTAAAATAGCTTTCTGCAAGATGGGTGCCGCATTTGCTCAATTCGGAGTAAAAATGCATTCCACCCCGAACCCCAGCCGATTGTTTGGAAGTATTTGCGAGAAATCCAACGGATTTCAAGAAATAAAAATGCAATCAAAACAGTAGATTGCACGTGGTGAATCGGTTTCGAAGAAGGCAAAGACCATTTACTCGGTTGGAGAGGTGATGGCATCGGTTTTTTTGGACGAAAAAGGAATTTTGTTAATTGGTTATCTGGAAAAAGGGTAAGTTAAATTGTTACTGGTCAATACTACACACCACTTTTGGACAAATAGAAAGCAGCAATTCAGAAAAAAACGCTCGGGAATAGTTAACAAAAAGGTGTTGTTTTACCACGACAATGCGCACACTCATTCAAGTGCAATGATTCAGCAAAATTTGACAGAATTGAAGTTCGAAATCCTCCCGGAACCATGGTATTCGCGTCATTTGGCTCCGTTAGACTTCCACCTGTTACAAAAACTCAAAACATTTTTGGGTGGAAGGAGATTTTGGCCGAATGAAGAACTGATAGAGGCGGTAAACAATTATTTTGGGAACCTCGAAGAAAGTCACTTCCGGGAAGGAATCGAGAAGTTAAAGAAATGTTGCACCAAACGTGTTGAGCTTTGAGGGGATTATATGGAAAAATAAAATACAACTTAAATCCGTATTATTTTGTTTTCATTGTCAGTCCGGAAACTTTTCAAGCTACCTTCGTATTTATATACAAATGACATTTTATTAATGATGTATTATGTTACGATAACTTACCTAATGTATGCCCATAATCCTAACGTCAGAAGTGCGATGCCCATCACTATATTGAAGGTGTTGGCAATAGTGTACGCACCAAAAAGTCCAAATACACCCGAAAAAACGTAACATAATACCGCTAAAGCAAAGAATACTGCAGGAGTCCTTGCCGCTTTGAAGATGTTTTTACTTTCGTTGTGAGATTTAAATTGGTCGAACGTGTCTTCCAAATCCTATAGCATAATTAAACACGTTGTTAAATTAAAATTAAATTAAAAATTTCTAAACTTATATTATATATTATTGATAAGCCTGAATGTATGTGCGTGAAAGACTGATCAATGGATGGTAAAATGAATATGTAAAAGAACATCTACCATTGTGGTATGATGTCTGAGTGGTCCATTATAATACTATGAATGCTCGTTCTTACAACAGACAGAAATAGTATTTTCCAATAATAAGTCAGATCACGATGTATGCGGGTGATACTACTCAATTCTATCCTGTAATTGTTTAAATATTAATTTTTGATCTCGAATGTATCAAAAGTATGAAGTTTACATTTCAGGGTGTTTACCAACAAATATTCGCAATTAAGAATCAAATAAAACAATGTTCTACAAGAAATACAATAGTTGCAATTGTTCTCTGAAAATCGATAAAATCAGCAATATAAACGATATCACCAGCGAATTTGTCGTAAGTGGTTGGCATGGTTCACACTTTCAGTGTTTCAGACTTTTGTCACATTTTGTTATAATAATTTTACTAAAAATGGAAATATGGAACCCTTAATGTATCTAAGAATAGCTAATAAATTTTTCAATATTCTTGTCTAATAGGAATTTCCGAAATACATATTCTATCACATGATGTATCTATTCCGCAAAATAAGTGTTTAAAATGTAAAATTTACCGATAAAGATTACTAAAATTAGAAAATTACAAACTGTTTAAACTGTTACTAAAATAAAAATAAAAAACCATTTGTGTCAATTAATTACATTATAATCAAGATTACTGTAGAAAAAATTATCATTATTTTTTTATTATTACTTTGTAAAATTTCTTGTGAATATACTCTAATGTGACGCAATACCAAATTATAAATTAGCACAAAATTTACTACCTTTTCCAACTGTTCCCTATACTTTTCACTAAATTCATCTCCTCCCATTTTTCTTTTGCTTTGAAATTGGTGCAGTGCTTTATCTTTGACTCTCCTATGTTCAGCTTCCATAGTATTTGTGTTCAAATACGGTTTTGTGCCTCCACAAACGTCGTCCATTAACTTCACGTACATCTCCTTTGCATCCGCAACGGCTGATAGATTATTGGCTTCAGCCGTGGCCTGTGGAATGTATGTAAAGTTTAGTATATGCGTTGGTAAACTGCCAAATTATGTATCACTCAGTGCTAGGTCATTTCGTTGATGACAAGGGACGTAATATAATTAATTTAACGAATGGAATAAAAAATTTTGAACTAAAAAATTGGCACTTATTTATATAATGGGAACATATGTGTAATGTTTTAATTCTTCTTATATTCATGTTTGTACCTAGTATTAAGCGTATTGATTTGATTGAGAGTAATGAATGAATTGGAGTTGGTTTACACTTAGATATAATAAAGTATATTGCTTAAAATCTAATCCATACTTTCTAAATATTTCGTTCATGACCAAAATGTCTTCCCCTTGTTATTGCCACAAAATAACCAATTAGACACACTGAGCAGATACAATTAACTCAAATGGCAAATAACGTAAAACGCTTGGAAGCGAGAAGTATCACTTACCACAAGCATTGACTTTGGTTCTGGTAACTCGTTTCCACTATAGATTTGAATATATGACTTAAAGTATTGCACTAAGTCCCTGGCTTTAACTCTCTGACCATTGATTTTTTCAAAACTAGATTTTCCGGTGCCAGTAACATCGGCACTAAAATCTGAAGATTGTGTTTAAATTCCGAATCAATTTCTGTAAGGAAAATTTATATTAATAGTTGCTCAATAGTACTAATTAAAATTAAATATTTAAATGGATGTGTCTACGCTTACCGGAGAGTCTTCCGTCAAAAGTAGGACTAGTGGCAACCTTTAGTCCAGGATGTGGCATTAAAAAACAGGCTATTTCACTAAAACAAGATTTGATGTGCTTCCTTAGACTTTGCAGTTCGGGGTGCTGGTGGTCGTTGAGCTGTAACCGGCGATCCAACAACTTTTTGCCCCCTACTGCTCCGTATTCGGCTTCATACGGAAAACTCCAATCCCTAACTAAAAACTGTAATCTTTGGAAAGGGGCTGCGCCCGAATCCGCTAATGCTAAACGTCCATATTCAGTAAAAAGCTGTGAAACTTACGATATTAAGTAAAGTTAGGACATTTTGTGTATTTTCGTACTTGTAAATGTTGAAGGTCGTCCTCTTGAATATTTTGTGATAAATTATATATCTGTACAGAGCTAATCATGGTGCTGAGAGCAAATACTGTGGCACAGTCTTTAACAGTACTTTCACTGTCGAAAGCTCCCTGAGTATCTAGAAGTATGATGGCTACCTATAAAAAATAATCCAAAAATAATATATGTATAAATTATATATTCCGATTAGTTTCATTTGATTTATTATATTTTCACAATCCTATATGGTAAAATAAAGAATATTTCAGGAAAAAAACAGCATATACTCGTATTTCGGAACATAGTGTTGTGTGGTCTTGTATTAATAAATGCACTAGCAGTTGCAAATTTTTGTATTGTTTAGATGATTTTTATTGGCTCTAAAATATTTGCATTATCGATCCTGGTAATGTACAGGATTTTTCATAAACTAATGCGTCAAATTTATTTATATGATTATAAATTACAAAACTGTTCTACTCTCGCCATCCGTATACGTAACAATTCACGGTTACCGATCCTCAGTACGGCTTTGCAAGAGATGTAACTTTCATATACAAATTTCATTTATATATATGTATACTCTGACTATTAATAATAAATATTATAACTAATCAAATCCCTCTCATAGGTACAAACATCAATATTTATAAGATTATATGAGGTAAAAGTAAGTTAATGAATGCAAAAAATATTGGACAAATAGTTCTTTTTAGGTGCACTGAGCTACTTATCACAACAGATGTTATGATATACATTTGTGCTCGACTTAACAATAATTCACCGTTCAGCATTCGACCGGATCTAAAACACGCGAAAGCCGTAGCCATCTATCCTAATATCCATTAGACCTTGCTTACTATATGGGCCGAATTTTAGTACACTTCAGAAACTCATTTCGGCTTCTTTGCGATAGTAGGAAAACATTTTCTTACTTTTTGGTTTGCTTTTATTATGAATTTCTTTCTGTTGTCTAATTTGAGGCATAAGTTCTGAAAATTCAGGTATAGTATTTCTCCTAAAAACTATATGGACGAAATCGAGTAGATATAGTCCTCATATCAAAGTTAATCTAAAAATCAAATGGCAAAAACAATTAAGTAAAAATGTGGGTAAATTTCCTGATAATTTTATGTGATAAAATATGAGTAATGGTAGTTTTATTAGATTTCTAAATAAAAATATAATTTTTAAACGTTTTGGATTTATAGCGGGTAACACGTGAATTTTTAATGCTTGTTTAATTATAGCAAAAATATTGATTATTGAAAGTAATCTACAAAAACGGAGACGAACGCGGGATTTGGTTGAAGTGCAAAGATAAAATTCTGTGATTGTAGGCTTAATATAATCTGTAAATTAGTACCTAAACTAGCATAAAGGAGTTCAAGCACACATTTTATCAGTATGGTTCAATAGTTTTATCGTTATAGGTGACGCATATCGGGAGTTTACATTTTTAAAGAAAAAGCTGAATTGAAGAAATGGGTACGAAAATCTTCTAATTTTATGAAACATATTTTGTTGGACTACTTTGTTGTTTTGACTGATTTAATAATCGTGGATAATAATTAAAAGATAAATTTATATCTATATATATTATTAAATGGTAGAAGCTGCACCACACTCGCTTTGTTTGAAAATTATTAACCTCAACAGTATACAAAGTATGGCAAAAAGACCACTGCAATTTTCTCGGGAACTAGGGCGAATGGCTACAAAAGCTGGTAGCCAGATACTCTGAAGAGGTCTCTCTATAACATATTCGAGATCCATCAAAATCCGTTATTCACAACCTTGACGTTTCCCTTGTAAGCGCGACATTGCTGGCATCATAGGGCATCTCGGACGAACGAGTACTCCATATTTTACACGAAGAATTACGTATGAAAAATGTATTCGGAAAGTTAGTGCCGCATTCGTTAACAATTCAACAAAAACTGAATCGAAAACAAATTTCTCAGCGTAATTTGGAGGATTTTAAGCAGAATAAAACCGAGTTTGTGCATCGTTTTATAACTGCGGATGATACTTGGATCTACCATCATGATCCTAAACTGAAACAAGAACGTTTACCGTGGACTGAAGCTGGTTATTTAGCTCCAAAACAAGTCAAGTCAGAACGATTGGCCAAAAAGGTTATGGCATCAGTTTTTGGGATGCAAAAGAGGTTTTGTTGATTGATTATCTTCAAAAACGTAAAACAATTTACTCTGAATATTATTGCAATCTTTTGAAGCGGCTTACGGAAGAAAACAATAATTTTTCTTTAAGACAATGCACGTGTTCACACAAGTATTTTGACGATGGCTAAATTGAACGAATTAAAGTATGAATTGCTTGAACACCCACCATATCCACCAGATTTGGCTCCCGCTGACTATTGCCTCTTCAGAAATTTGAAACAATTTCTTCGTGGAAAGCGTTTCTCGCCGAATGAAGAAGTTATTGCACCCGTGGAATAGCATTTTGTAGAGCTTCCAGAAAATCATTATTGAAGGATCGTTGAAATAAGTTCGGGGAGATTACATTGAATAAAAAATTAATTTCATAAAAAAAGCACATTCTTTCATTTTTGCTTTCAAAACTTTTCAACCAACCTGTATAAACTTTAAGTTTGACTTGCTTTATTCCAACGGCAGTAGATACATATCTAAGTTTTATGTACAAATTCCTTTTTCAGTACAAATACAAATACGTATTGCATATTTGTGGTATACAATCTTTTAGATACATGTTTTATAAATGGAACTGTACAATAAGCTGTTTTATTTATGTTAAAGCACGTCATTATAACGCAATGTTATTTACATCGTATACGTTGACAATTTAGGCTAATTGTCTTTATACATAAGATATATCATTGACGTACATATATTCCGAAAACAAATCATAATAGTACATGACCCGTTGTGTTCCAAATACACATTATCAACAGAAAAATATGTAGAATGTTTGTAATTCGCTTTTAGGAAAATTTGTTATAAAATACCTACATATTTCAATTCAAACTGTGACTTAAATAAATATGCAGAACATGGAATGCAGTGAGTAATTCCTTGTTACGGGTCATCAGACAATAGGAAGGTCAACTACTAGTCAAAATAGTAGCAAATGACGTATGTACTTAGACTACATCACAGTTATAGATTTAATAAGTTATAAAAATACATAAATATAAACACGTATATGTGTAATTTTAATAGAACTATTACGGTAGAAAAGGTAATGTATTTTTAAGCAGGTAAATAATAACAGATCTTATGTTTTATATTATTTTTCCGTTAAAATTAAGAACTTTAATATGTACAAAACTGCTACAAAACGTAGCAATTACATCCCGGCAAAATAATCTTGGTACTGAAGATTGCAATCATTTTGTACATATGTAAATTTATCACATCGGTAAACTCCTCACCACACAATTATTTGATTAAATCCGGCGACATGTGTTTCGCCAACAATGAGGCAAGCATGCTGAAATTGTAAATTAGCGAATAACAGTAACTTCTTAAATTCTATTCATGCCAATTATACAACTTAAGGCCATATGTTTCTACCTACTTAGAAGAAATTGTTTACCCTTGTTCTACCAAATTTCGGTGTAGGGGTTTCGGAGCCAATAAATTCCGTAAAGTATTCTTGGATGTCGAACGCGAATTTTCCTTCATTTTCGCAGCTTATTGAAATATTATGCTGCAGTAATTTAAAAGAATTTTCACCATAACCTAGAGAGAAGGGTCATTCAATTTCTTATTCTTCGTTTGATTTTTACCACTCAGCCATCTGAGGGTTAAAAGTTAATGACGTCTTTTACAGAATAAACAATTTGGAAACGTATCTGCGACCTCTTCTGGAGGGTCCGATTTCCGAGGAAAAATCAAGCAGGTACACGATAATTTAAGTATATAATTCTACCTTTTGTGTTTGTTCTCCCAAACTTTGTTCGGGTTTCCTACATACACAGTTTACATAGGAACGGGAAGCTTCGGCTAGTGCTAAGGTAACTGCAATTCGAATGAAAAAGATGGGTTACAAGACGTATAAAGCAATATGAAAACCTTTAATTACGCCACAAGTGATCCAAGAAAGACAACAAGGAAATCGGTAAATTTCCATCTTAAGGTAATATACCGACGATGTTTTTCATACGAACTGTGAGACCTCTTCTGCCAATATGCAGTAAAGTGAATGTCTAGTTGATATCAAGATATTCTCCAAAATCATTTAAGGTAGTATTTCCTGAAGATATGCCGTTAGCTACCTTTAATGAACCGCCTCTTTCAACATGAATGTCATTTAGTGAAATTAATCAATACCTGATTAACTCAAAATGAAATTCTTTTCATGAAGAATTGACCTCCCAATAGCATTGATATGGATTCCATTCAGGATCTGTGGCGATATTTAAAGAAAAATACGACAACAGGCTTATAACACTCGGCAGAATTTGATTGAAGGTTGTTTAAGATGAATGGTCCAAAATTCCACCAACATATCAACCACAAGTGGATTCTATGAAAACCCAATTCAGAGCTTTACTAGAAGCTAAGGCTATGCCACCAAATTCTAAAATTGTACCGTAAATACTATCTAAGCATACGGCAAGTAGAAAGTTAAATAGCACGCTAGTTAGTTTAACATACTTTGACTTTTATGTAAAAACTCGAGTATGTGTGGTTACCTTTTTTATTATTTTAGTAATAAAGATATATTTTAAAAGTTTCATTATAAATGCTGTTAAAAATTTATAGTTGATATTAGTGTTCTTTTTGTCTTAGAAACTAAGTGATTTCACTAAGGTATTTGTGGTTTAAATGCAATATCAATATTAAATTTAAAGTTTATGGAAGATTGAACAAACCGATATTTAAGAAACAGTACATACATATATTGACAAATATTTAAATAACGATTTCATTTGGATGATACACCTGTACCTGTAAAAATATTGTGAGGATTCACAATGGTGACAATACAGGAACTATAAAAAAGAATGTGATGTAAATTTTAAAATGGATTTAAATATCATAGTATATATAGTATGTAGCTTATTAAACTGATGCAATGTATATATTTTGCAATATGAAATCGCTTCAGCAGTAGTTTTTCAATTTTTCTTGTTTTCGAGCAGAACTTTTAGCACTAATAATATGTTAACGAATTAATTTTGTAATTTTTGTTTGCAATAGTACGTCCATGTGTGTATATGTATGTAACACGTACATACATATTCCTTTTTTGTTAATAACTAGAATAATTTGACTGCTTTTGTTTATAAATAACTTACGGTACAGTTTTTTTTACGAAAACGAGGCCTGTTTTGGATCAAACGCTGCAAAGCAATCTTAATTGTTTCGACCTAGACGTGGAAAAATAAATTAAAAGATTTATACCAACAGAAGACCTTGCAAATTTGTTACGGAGTGCGAAGAAGTAAACCTGTTTCATACGTCATTTACTAAACAAAGGATAGTCTTAACGAAAGAACTGCTATTGGATTCATCGCTTTAAATAAATTAAAGCTACATTTAAAACAGTAGTATCAAATTGGAAATAACTTCGCAAATATTAGACTTTTTGAATATTACTTTATTTGTACCTTTTACATATATTAGCGTGTAGATTTAGAAAAAATATATTGTTAATGTATGTACGTATATACATTGCTGATAATACAAAAACAATACACTCTTTCTCATAAGGTGTTAGCCTCCAATTTACTTCATTGCCGGCACTGACCCTGTTGACTTCATGCCAATTTTATAACTATAATTGTATAGCAATCGCTACGCACGATAAATAAAACAGAAATAAACGACATAGAATTGGTAATAAAATATGTTCCGTAAGTTGCAAAACCGCAACTTGTTATGATAGTCATATTTCAATAATTACCCTTTATTTACGTATTCCTTAAGATTACTGATATTTCCAGTCAAAATACAATCAGATAACTATTTATTAATGGGATAATTACCAATAAGCGCAGATAAACGATATACTTATTTTCCAATTGTTTTTTGGATTGATATCATTTCAATACCAGAAATCGGCGAAAAAATTAATACATATTAAATCCACGTAAAAATTATAAGCTGATATTTTGACTATATCACGGATGTAGTAATTCTTTACTACACATTGCGTATAATGTTTAACATATTGGACTAAAATCGTTACAATAGTTTGAATCGGAAACTTACTAATTTATGGGATAATATTTCTATGCGATAGCGCATTGTAGTTCTATCATTTACAATGTAATATTTAAGAACATATGTAAAAAATGCGCCAAAAATTACTTAATACACTTGTAAATACATACACATCTAGTTTGTTAGTTGTAACGAATGATCGGTATTCAACAAATTGAAGAATATGCTTTATGAACGAGTAGTATAGTAGATGGTAAACATGGTTCAAAATTTGCTTGCCTTTTGTTTATGTATATTATACAGTTCCTCAAAAATTCAAGAAGCCAATATCACTTTTTGCAATAGAACTGTTAGACAAAGACAAAATTTCTATTGTTATACATCTTAAATAAATTATGAATGCACGTAACAAATGAATGAAGGCATCAATAATGTATTTTGATTATCTATATTTTGTTTTAAGAATTTGTTGATTCACTGTTAGGTCAACTGAAATTCAACTTAGAATTTTATTACTTACATATTCATGGACAGTTTTTTAAACGATTCCTTAAAAAGACATACGTACTTTGTTGAATTTCCCGCAATTCTGTTAAATAATCACTTTTTAGGTCAAAGAAAAGATGGAATTTCAATTTAGCAGAATATATTTCATAAACTGTTTTAGTAAAAACTTTGTCGGTGAAATATAGTTTTTCATAAACAAAACATTTATTGTCATTTGGGCAGCTAGCAACATAATAACTAACAATAAAGCTTTCTTGATATATAGGGTATGTAGTAAATTTATACATCTACTATTTTGATGGCATATGAATAGCATAAAAAATCTTTCTTGAATCCTTAACAATTCTTTTCAAGAGCCAAGGAAAAATTTATGAAAAAACCTAGCTAAAAGTTTTCTTATAAAATGTCCACATCACTTTAACAAATTACTACGTGCGTTTCTCGAACTTTGTCTTTAATTTGACCTAGCAAGTGATAGAGGCAACTCGAAAGATAAGTATATAGATAGGTCCTAAAGCATATATACGTGCTAAACTATTTAAGGGTTTTCATCCTACAAGGACGATTCGTAAAGTAAGTTCCGTTTTCTCCTAGTGAGCAGAGGAGTGGGGATATCGGCGCGATCGCAGCGCTGCGGTGTAGTTTGGTTCAATGTGAGTCCGGCAGTGCTAGTGAGAAAAAATAGTTCGCACATTCTGTAGTGCTATTTTGGTCGTTTAAAATGCCTTCATACGCTTATCCGATTTCTGTGTGCAAACAACATGAAGGCTTTTGAGATTTACTGTGAACTTTGTTCTGTTTATGGTGAAAATGTCATGAATGACAGTGTGGTTAGAAGATGGTACCGTATGTTTCGAGGACGAACTAATTTCCATGATGAAGAATGGAGTGGAAGACCAACCATTGTGACGGATGAACCTTTGGGTAATATGGAAGGTAAAATTCGTAAAAATCAACGATTCTCAATCATAGAACTGAGTGCCTTTTTCCTCAAATTTCACCTAAGGTTTTGTACGAGGTTGTTACTGAACAGCGGAGAGTTGTATGAAGAGGGCATTAAAACATTGCTATGACAAATGTTTCAATCTTAATGGCAGGAAATAAAATATCGAGTTAAAGAAGATAAAAAAGTCAGCGCCAAACAAGAATAGTGAAAGAAGCATATCGGAAATTTCCATTTTAGAATGATTGTATTAAAAAACAGCACACACAGTAATGCGTACCCCTTGAATTACTTTTTTCAATGAATTTTTCAATTTTTCAATTGCATATTTGACGAGGACTTATTCAACTGAGTCTTTTATAAGTTTTTGTTTTGTCCAATTTTACTACTACCAATATCTTGGTGATCCCAACTCAAATTTTCAAGCCACACGTCCGCTTGCTCACTCTGTATCAATATAATGACTACACTTATAAGAAAAAAACTCTTGAGCGGCCTCTTGTTATTTAACCTACATTCTCAATATTTCTGATATAATAACAATTATTTTATATTCTACAACTACTTTGTCAGACTAACAAGAGAACATTACCAAGCGTCACCCCTCCGATTTGAATGAAGCTTGGTCAGTTTATAGACCCTGTCAAGTGTTATAAATCGCGCCCTTTCCTAGTCCTACATTTAGGGTGCAAAAGTCGCTTTCGGAATTTTGATGATTTTCAAGTTATGTGCGATATATACAATTATGGCCAAAAAAATTTAAATCATATTTCACGAAATTCTTTATTGATACCAACCCTACGCTTACGCAAAAGAAGATTGAGTTAAAAAATGAAAAAAAGGCAAATAGTTGGTCTACTTGAAATGCTATTTTCGCGTATATACATTTTACTCTGCCAACTATTTCCACCGCCGATTAATTATAATATTTCGGTCATAATAACGGTGTACATCCCAAAATAACTGAAAATCGTCGAAATTTCTAGGGCGATTTTCACCCCTAAATTTAGGACTTCCCAGGAACAGAAAGCGGCGATTTACAACAGTCCACGGGGTCTATAACCCGACCAAGTTTCATTCAAATGGAGGGTGACACTTGGGAATGATCGCTTACAAGTTGAGTTTTAATTGATCTAAGAGTAAACCGATTTTTAAATTACTAAAACAAAGAATTTTGAAGGTAGTTGAAGTTTGTTTATAAAGAGGAAGATAGATATTAATAAGAATCACTTTGACCGCTATTAAGGAAATAAAATAATGTCTGCATAATTCAAAGTATAAGTCAAGGTCTACAAACAAGTGGGTTCTTTTTGCTGTTCATAATATTTAAGGCAAATTGCCTTTGTTTTGATAGTGTTAATGGGAAGCAGGTATACCATATTATATTTAAATTATAAATATATTAAATACATGGTTATCAACATTTAATCTATTACTGGGCAATAGACCTTTGAATTAGTACTTATTTGACTACATGCTCCTTTCAAACAGATGACTCTTCCCTTACACTATCAGATTTTTATCTATGCTGGTAATGATTAATTGATATTGTTTATAAATGAATGTGCACTTTTAACTAAATGTGTCGTTTAAGAAATATATTTACAGACCTTTTCCCCAGTAGTTAATTCCGAGAGAAATATTTCTGACCACATAAGTATTCCTGTCGTGTCCCTCTCAGAGCCTCCTCTCCACGAAAAACCTCCTAGAGGTACATCCTGTGGTCCTAACCAATCACCTTTGTTGTCTTTCATCACATACTAGAAATGTGTATATAATTTAGATTTTGCAGTCCTTAGTTTGCTAATGCATTACATACTTTTTGATTTCATGTATCTTAAGAAAAAATCTAATATAAAAGATTTGCCTTTCCTAAATGCTCCAGCTACGGAAACTACTACTACATATCTATCCTTAATTTCATCTTTCATAAGTACTTTAGAGAGCGCTTCATCATCTAATGAAAATGTGTGATCCTTATTTGCTAATACGATTTGAATAGCGTGAGGTGTAGACTCGGCCATATCATCTATTGGTAAATCTGAAATTGGAACAAAATAGATAAACATAACCTATACACGTGTACTGAAAAATTACGAGTTATTAAAGGAGCAAAGGTTTATTATGGATCATTACGTTGTAATATTGAACTGATGCATTCGAATTTAAAATTACACCTTATGACCTCGGAATAAAAGTTTTTAAGTAGTAGGTATGCACTGACATGGTAAACGTCAAGACATACGTTTTTTGCTTTTTTAATATAACGTAAAAACCTTCACTCAGGACATTAACAGCAATTTGAAGAAACTACATTACGTGAATGATAATTAACAAATTCGCTTTCAACAAGAAATTTTGTTGTCCACTATTGCCACTTTACATCTGGTTTTCAATGTCAAGCACACAATGCATTAGTTCAAGCACAGTACGTCTGTATTTTGTGTTAAAAATTTACGGAACTATTAAATAGATGTATTTAAATTGAAATACCTTCATCTGATGAGGTTTTTGTCTCTGTTGGTTGTTTACGTTGTTTTAATTCCGACATATTGGACTATCTGAGATATGCACTCTCGTTTTGTCTCGTTCTCTGTCCCAGTGTGGTGGATTTGTAGATTTGCTTCGCAGGTGTAGCAGTCTGACTTGGCGGTAATTTTAAAACAAAGAACCTTGAAAATACGCATATAGAATTACATATATGATATTAAAACATTTGCGACTGATGCCTAGCATTACCTTCGCTTTAATATTACGGCATCACCAATATTAGAATGATATAATTATCTGCGTATACATTTTGAAGATCTACGTCATTGCTCGCAGGCATCCTTCGAGTCAAGATTGAAGTTAACCATAATTATTTACGTAAAGGTTAACGTACTTAACACTGAGGAAGGGGATACCGTAGCAAAATACACCTATTTAAGATAACTTACGATGTAATAACTGTAATAAGTAATATTATTTCCTTTGATTTAGTAAGCGTTGGTTTCCATTCATTAGAACAGGGGTCTTTTACCTTTTACAGTCTGTACATGGAACCGTTTGAGCTATAATAGTATTGCTGAAGGAACCCTGAGGAACCCCTAGCTTAAAAACCAGCTTAAGATAAAGTTTCTCATCGCTAGAGCCCACTAAACATTTTTTAAATTTGGCGGACAGTTTAAGTTGGTATTTCCGGCAATAGTGCACATACTCACATGCATTGTGCTTAGAGATTGGTGAGTATGTCCACTATTGCCGGAAATACCAACCTAAACTATCCGCGAAATTTAAAAATGTTTACTGGGAGTAAGATAATCGTACGTCGTGCCATAGCGTGCTGTTTCTTCAATAGTTTTAATACCGAAGAAGAAGCAATAAAGCGAATAATTTAAAAAAGCTAATCTAGAATTAATTTGTAAAGCTGTGAAACACTCACCCTCTTAAGCAACCTAATCAAGTAGGCTGGCGGATTACATTGGAGTTACTGCACATGGGAAGTAGAAGCACCATCATTACTATTATAACCAGACCCCGGATTATATGTGCGAGATTTGACTAAAATATGTACATATATATGTCTTAAGAATGAGCAAAATATGTTGGAAATATTCCTAAAATGTCTAGAATATGTAAAACTGTACGTTTCAAAAATATTTTCAGAATGCCGAATATATTTTGTAACAAGTAATAAGGAAACGAAAACAGTTTTTATTAACTATATACCTATTACTTACATTTCTACATTAAACATTACATTCCTTACTGTGAAAACAATTCACAATCAAATGTTTTTCAATATCTTCAATAGTTAAATTATGTCTCCTATCCGTTAGTTGCGATTTGTATGTTGAAAAGCTTCATTCTACGTCAATCGATGTGATTGGTATATATTTTAAAACGTTAAGAACTTTCGGATTTAAATCGGTTTCAACATCAAAATCTCCACGGAGAATTTGGTTTGTTTGTTGCAACAAATTGAAATTGCTATTTTTTGTTTGAAACATCATTAAATTTTGTAATTATTAATTGTCCTATTTATCCAGGAACTTTCTGATGTTTTTCTTTAAATTCATCAATGAAATGAAGATACTTTTGTAACCGGAGTGGTTCAGCTTCAAGAATAACAATAGTTTTATGAACAAAATCATAATTTGATTTAATGAAGCAAAATTCATGGCGCAGTGAATTATTTTCTCAAACTGATTTGCACTTTGAAATTGCACCAATATTTTCCTTTTCAAAACTTAAAATAAGTTCTTTAATAGGAACAAAATTTTCTGCATAAAAACTGGCAGCTTTCAACCATGTTCCCCATTTTGTAATTATTGGGTCTGGTGGCAAAGGAATATTAGGTAATTTTTCTCTGTAACACTGAATTCTCAGAGGAGATTTTAAAAATATTTTCTTTACGTTACTAATTAAACTATTAACTATAGGAGATGAATTTCTAGTATTTTCCGCCACTCTGTTTAAACCGTGTGTTAAACATGTCACGCAAATTAAGTTGCAATACAAAACTTTAAGTTGTTGACCAGCTTTGACCATGTATGAGCCATCTTCGGAAAGCATAACTACAATTTTATTAGTTGAAACAATGTCGGGAAGGAAAAAATTCATGAAAGTTTCAGTAATAAACTCAACCATTGTTACCTGGTTAGTTTCTTCAATTTGTTTACACGAAATCAAATAGGATTTACCCTGGTAAATCCTATTTGATTTCGTGTCTGCTTGATTTCGACTACGATTTACAAAATAAACATGTAATTTGAATTAAATAAATAAAATAAAATTGTTTTGTAAAATTATCGACTTATCATTTTACCGCATCCTTTGCAGAATACTTTTTCTTCGTTCAAAAGTAATTCTGGAATGATCTTGATCCAGAAGGCTACTAAATCGCTTTTCACTTTTCGCATTTTTGGATAACACTCGGTAACATTTCACTTTATTCGGTGTTTGGAAATGATGAAATTTTTAAGTGATAAATGCTGAAACGTATACAGCCCCTATAAAATTATTTTTAACTTTTTGGGGATTTTTAATTGCATTACCGCCTAGTACATTTTACATGTAATAGACTTGTCTAAAGTCTATGACTAGTACATACAATGTAATTTTGGTCTCATAATACGGTGTCTGGATGTCTTTTAAGGAGAAAATCAGATTGGCTGTAGATGTATTGCTTCGGAATCCTGCTTGGTATTCTTCCAGGACGTTTTCTACCAATTCGTTTAATTCTTTTCTTAGTATTCTGGTAAATATCTTGTGTAAGGTGTTCAGTGGCGCCATGACTTTAGAATAGTCACGTATTAATTCACCGCCGTTCCTACTGGGCATATGCGTGACGTGCCCAATCATTAATTCTGGGTAAATCTCGTTAATTAACGTGCTCTTGTTCTTCTTCATTTTCATAATAGTATGTTTTCACTTCTTCTTCTGTTGCCGCTATTATACTTCGACGTTTGTACTTCCGTTTCTTCTTCTTTTAGCCTTTGGATATTGTACTGTCTTGTTCCTTTGTTACAGCTATATTTCCACCAAGTAATGGTCGGAATTGCAATCCTCACCTCTCATGCTATGTCCTATCACTACCTACTACCAGGTATAATTATACTAAGATTTATGGGGGACATTTACCAGGTTTTAGAGCTGTTCTCTATTTAATCCACTTTTTATTAAAAGACAACTTATACTTACGCTATTCATTTGTGCACAAATACAAGAAATTACAATTTCCTTATTTCAATGCCAACTCTACTCTAATAATCCACATGACTGTGCTATTTGTGTATCTGCCTACTATTCGTCAATTACTGTTTGTTTCCCTAAGCTATTTGTATTTAATGCTTCTGTATCGCAGCTCAAAACCCCTTCTTCGATCATTTTCCTTTATCAACGTCTTCTTGTTCGTTTTCCGAATATCCTATATACGGTAAAGTTGTGGTGTATAGGTGAAGTAGCTAACTCAAATCCGGTATATATTCAACTACTATTCACATGATGCTATTTTTTGTCCAAAAAATATGCATCAGCATATTTCAGGTAACTGATATGCTATCAAAGTTTCATTGGTTACTGTTAAACTAGGTCTTCAATCAGCAGTTACAATCATAAGAACAAAAAATAAACAGAAATTATGAAACCGTTCATGCGTTCATAAGTACATCATTTATAGAAATTATAGAAAAATATAAGCAGTAGGTAGCTAAACAAATAAACCGATAAGTAAATCAGTAAGTAATCATTCTGTTATCTCATCAGAACATCTTCAACTGTTTCCCATTGTACTGGTTTTATCTTGTTTCTGTCGCGCGATTTGAAGCGGGATTCGCTCATGTATCATTTCGGTGGATATTTAGCTTCGTTTTCCTGCTATCCCGTTCACTTCAGCTAGACAGTTGATTCGGACTTCTCTCTACCTTATTCAGTTCTGATAAATTACCAAATCGAACTTCTTCCTACCCTACTTGACTCAGGCGGGCTATTTTCCACTGTACTAAGACTGGCAGTTCTTCTTCTTTCGGTCTCTTCTTATAATGAAATACTGTCTAAGTGGAGAAGTATTATAGCACGAGGTAGTTAGATGTTCCGTGAGTATTTGTATCTAAAACAATATGAATAAAACAATCGAAATATAAGCAAAAAGATATTGCACACTAAAGTAGTAGTTCAGGCTACTTAAACTATACAGGTTTTTATTTTTAGTGAGCTAAGAAGTTTCCTTTTGTTGAATTTTACATCTACCATTGGGTAGCACAAAGGTATCTCCTTCATACGTTGTTAAATCTATTTTGCGTTTCCGAGCGTATGAAAACCGTCTTGACGTTTTGTACGTCTTATTCTCTTCAATATGATTACAAGAAGTAGGAAGAGAAATAAACTACATACAATATAGAGGACTATCCTTTCTACATATTGCTCACACTTTAGTATTCTGTGCTTCACCTTTCTGTAAAGCTTTTCTCGTCACTTTGGTACAGGACCAAACTTTCACCAATTACATATTTCTGAGTTTATTCGTCGTTAAAAGTTTTGGCTTTTACATTTATCAGGTCTATATATTTCATTTTCTATATAATCTTCTTTTAACTCTACACATTTAGTCCAGCGAGTTTCCAATGTTTTTCAAACAATCCAAAAAGTAATCTTTCGGAGAAACTTCGAAATATAAATTTGTTTTGGATATCACCTTTTCATTTGTCCGAAATCTCTTTCCACCATGCTCTTCCTTTTTTAAATTTGGAAACAAGAAGAAATTACTGGGAGCCAGATCTGTAATGTAATTCGATTAATTTCATTGTAGCAACAGTGAAGGAATGAGACGGCAAGTTCTTGTCGTTTTTTATTAATTTCGGCATCAGAAGTAATCAGAATATCACAATAATATTTGCCAGTTATCGTTTTCCCCTTTTGTAAATAAAGATAACACCCATGGAATCCCAAAAAACCGTGGCCATGACCTCATTGACCGAAAAAACGGTTTTTCCCTTTTGAGGGCACGTTGCTCGGGAGAAATACATTGTTTCGATTATATTTTTGTTTCTGCAATATAATGGTTTCAAGTTTCATCTATTGTGACATAGCGACGGAAAAATTCCTTTGAATTACGTTTGAAACTAGTTAAACATTCTTCTGAATGTTTAATGCAAGCGCGCATTTGATCAGCATTAAGCAAATGCAGCACCCACTCTGCGGGCAGCTTTTTCATATTGACCAACCGTGCGCTTGAAATGTTTACTTCATTACCTACCTCACTTACTTTTTAAAACCAATGAAGAAAGAAAAGAACCAAATTTGGAAAATTTTGGAAAAAGTGTATTAAAATGGATACTCACATAGATAGATCTAGACTGATATAGATCTGGGGACTAATTAGGATACACAAAATAGGTCATTGGAAGCAATCTCACAGGTTTTCTGTACCACTTTAAACTGTTTTCGTAAAAATTTCTTCAGAGAAATATAATTCTGTATAAACTGTTTCTTATAACTTATACATTAAAAGAGAAGAAAATAAAACAAATATTTTCCTGCTATTACAGGAAAGGCGTAATATATATTTTGTAATGTTTTACTTTCAACGGAAGATTTTGAGAATTCCTGAGTACAAGTGCTTCGTGTTTGTTTCATCATGTTTACACTTTAGAGAAAGGAATATCAGCGCTAGTACTTAATATTCGGGCGATGTATCTCGCGCACGGTGAAGTGTTGATTAGACAGTTCTTTTTTTTTTCACTTTCATGGTTGGATCGTACGCCTGATAGTTTGAAGACCGCCGCGTTTTTGTAAATACCACTCGGGCATACATAGATTCGTGGTTCTAAAACAACACTTCTATTTGTCTATTCTTTTAAATCAACTTTCTTTATAAAAAATGTTTAAAAATTCCTCTTCGATCCTTACTTATATAATTTATGTCGGAACTAGTTTTGGCGACAAGCCATTTTCAACTGAAATCTAAAAAATTCTAAAGATGAACTAGAATTACTTACAGTCAAATAGAAATATTTACATAATCATTAAATGTTACAAAAATATTTTAAAAAGGAGGTAAAAATGGTAAAATGGCGGTGACATGTGCAAACATTAATTAAAAGCTTGTATACAACTTAAGTTAGGAAGTTGAAATCAAATGGGATATGATTTAGTTTATGAGAAAGTTGATTTTAAAGGAACGTTAAATATGGAAATTTAAATGAAACTGAGTAAAGAGGAACGAAAGCAGGACGTTAACCCTTTGGCGAACCAAGAGGAACAGAACGATGAAGGAACGAGTATTTGATGAGATTATGACAACTATCCATAAAAAAGTATTATAGCTAGACTGGGCAAATATGCGGTCATCTGTCCTTTGTCCTCTGTTATATATTACATTGTAATAAGAATAGATAATCCGTCATGCCGCATATTTGCTCAGTCTAATTATAGGATATAAAAGTTACTAAATATTTAAGAACACAAGAGTTAAAGCGACTGCAACCCAATACACAGCAGGCGGAAAAAATTAAATAAATTTAAGTATTTAGAAAAGAATATCCACGAGGGCCGCCTTTTAAGTTTTAACAAAACCCAGGAAATTTTCTTCTTTTTACTAGTTATATATAATATTCGCTTTTAAAATGTATACACTTTTGCATGCGTTCAAACCAATTTTCGAAACATTTTTGAAGAGTTGGACAACTTCTTGAAGTGCTGAAAATCGCTGTATACGCATTTTCTGCTTGACATTTGGTAACAGAAAGAAATCGTTAGGCGATAAATCAGGTGAATATGGACAATAAGATGTTAATTAGATGTCTGTCTCTTCCAAATAATTAATTCTTTGACGTACTGTGTGAGAGGAGGCATTGGCATAATGTAGAATACTCGGACATTTTCGATTGTTTTTCCTGATTTTGTGTATGATTTCTGGCAAACAAAGTGTTGTACACCATTCAGCATTAACTGCTGTTTGATCCTCTAAAGGAATGGTTGCCACGTGTCCAGAAACAAACGAAGATTTTTCTTTGAGATTCAGTTCTTTTTGGAATATTAAATTTTAGTGAAAGTTGGTAAATATTAGAGTTATTTTGGTAGCTATGTTCTGAGATTCTCCTACTAACCATGTTCGCCATCTTATAGTTGCTGTTGGACCGTTGTTTTATTAATTTACAGGTGTTGCCAACATAGGTGGATGCAATTTCACGAAAGGAACCCCGCTATGTATTTGTAATATATATTCATAACAGTAATTTATACCGTATAAACTTCTTCAGTGAAATATAAATCCTGTATAAATAAAAAAACTTGTTTCTTATTTCAACTGTTATCAACACAATAACTAACAAACAAGATTCCTTGATATATAAAATCTGTAGTAAACTTATACATCTAAAATTTTGTGCGCATGCATATCATAAAACCACACAAATTATTTCTACATCAAAAAAGAAGAATGTATGGAAGCATTAACATTTCTGTTCAAGGACTAGGGAAGCACAGCCGAGGAGAACCTAGCCAAAGGCTTTTTCTTATTAAATGTAAATATCATTTCAACAAATTACTATATACATTACTTTACTTTCTTATTGCAAGTATTTGTATCGTTTTGTATAATAAACCGTTTTTACAGTTATTTTCTCTTTTTTAAACGAAAACAATTGCCTAAATCTTTGTTATGTAATGCATATGTGTGCACGTACGCATAAAAATATTAGATCTATAAATTTACTACAGATATACATATGTATATCAAGAAATCTTGCTTGTTAGTTATTATATTGATACGAACCAAAATAGAAGTAAATGTTTTGTTTATGCTGTATTATATTTCACTGACGAAATTTTTACGAAAACAGTATAAGAGATAAAGACACGTAAAATGTTAAAAGGTTTCAAATATTTATTGTAGAAAACCACAACAATATTGTTTCGCTATACTGTAGCTTCACCAGGGGTATGCATGATTGTTTAGAAAATAATCATAAATTCAACATTAACTTTGAAATTGTACATGTTCAAGACAAAGGCAGAAAACTTAATTTATTAGAGAATCAAGAAATTAATGGATGTAAAAAAATTAGGAAAAGCGTTAAACGACCAACTAGACATGAATAACTCCCCTCCTAAATTTAAACCCGTAAACCCCCATACCATTTAGGCTAACATTTCTTTTGTATAAATGTAAAAACTTTATATTCTAAGTCATCAGTCTTCCACCTGATGAAGCTGTAGTATATATATATAAGCTTTTTCTGGCGGACCTTTAGGCTGAGAGCTTTGTTATTCGTTTCCAGTTTTTCCTGTCCATCGCTTTCCTCCATCAGTTTGTTATTTCCTTGTCCTTTAAGTCTTCTAATACTGCTTCTCGCCATCTTCTTCTTAGTCTGCATTTCTTCTTCTTGTATCCTGGCGTTTTCCATGCTATTCTCTTGACCGTTCTGTTGTCGTCCATTCTTTCTATATGCCCCAACCACTATAACCTTCTTGCTTTGATAATCGCCTCTATCTGTGGGTTTCCAAAGGCTTCATAAGCTGTAGTATAGCGAAACTATATTCTTGTGGTCTTTTATAATAAATATTTGCAACCTTTTAACATTTTATGTATGCATATCTTTTAAAATGGAGTTTCAACATGAATCTCCTTCTTGCATTGAAAACAGTATAAGTTATATAGTCTTTTATGCTTGTTTCAAACTTATACTCACATGTCATGTGTATTTATATGGACAAATACAATCTCGAATTAGTTATTTTCATAAAATAAGAGAGATTCACTTTTGGTATATTTATTCAATACGTTTTCAAGAATGTTGAAAGGGTTAAGGTTAAAACAGCTTACCAGGAACATTAATATTTAGTTGAACGGCCTTTATTTTTAGGGCCGATATATGTATTTATATGCAGCTGTATGGATTTAAACAAGGGAATCATCGTTATCAAGGATTAAAAGTTTTTGTACTTTTATTATCTTTCTTTTATAGATCCTAAAGCCACACACAGGATAAAGATCGTAAGCAAATATTCAGTACCATTTTTCCACTTCCTTCATTTGAAAACCAGTGTCAATGGTATATTTCATTAGCTCCCTTTGGTTACCGCATTCGACGCGTGTATTACACGAAATACACCAGCGGCTAACACCATAGGCAACACCAGGCAGAGGCAGCCGCCTGCACAGATTTCATAGATTTCCTCGTCTGAATGGGTCTCCTAATTGAAACGTTCCCTAATCGTCAAAAGAAAAACGGGACTTCATTTGGCGCGTTCCGTTTTACCGTAATTAGACCGTTTGTAAAGTTACTTTTCGAGATCCGCTTTTCCCTCTTCTCTGCCTCTCTTGCTAACATAAAACTCTGACCGGAATTCAATAAAACAGGGCGAAACATTTCAAAGAAATCCTATTTTTCCCGCTTCGGTGCTGCGATCTTTGTTCGCTACATCTATTTCTGTGTAATGTTGTCTTTCTCTTATCGCATTGGTTTCGATGACATTCAGTCGACTCGATTTCATTTCGCACGGCCATTGTTTCCATCTAACATGCGAATGTTGGATAAATATTTTTAGAAATACGTAGCATCCACTACAAAAACTTTTGTACCGCTGTCTTGTATTTCCTGGTTTGTTAAAATCTGCTAATCTATTTTATTTTAATATAATTGAATTTCCCTGGTTCAATTCTGGTATATACATCACACTTATCATCACTAGAGTAAGGGCAATTTTAGGCGGCCTAATATGAGGTAAAAATCAAATCTGTACCTTATTTTTTAGTGCGGCATAAGACTAAACTATTATTTATCTAATCGGGTTCGCCCATGGAAACATTCCAATAGTGTTCGTAGAAACTACTTTTAATTATGGTACCTGCATTTATGGTAGGTGCTTTGTTTTCAAACTGGGGCGCTTACACGAAGTATGAAATAATGCTTGATCAGCTAGGAATGTATTTTAGATATTACGCAAGAGTAAAACATTTGGCTGCTATATTCCAATGAAGACTATAATTTGATAATAAAGAATAAGAGGGAAAACACTTTTCAAATGATTGTTTAAGTCAATACTTATTTAAATATTATACAAAAACAGACAGCTGAAACTTTTTGTGACGCGGTCTTGGAGCCTAGAAAGTTACCCTGCCCACGAACCTAATAAGATTCTCAAACGCGATAAGAATTACATTCTTACCTAGAACAAAAAGGCTGCTGTATTAGTTTTAGTGCTAGAACTGTAAAATTGATTTTGAGATTTTTTCGAAAACTCTAAGGCATATTTTAGGAAGGGTACACTGCCTAGAGCTAAAGTTGGTTTAGTTTAATTAACCCGAAAAATTTTGTTGATTGACCGAAATTCATTCAGCTAATGGATTTTGTAAACGCAAAAATGTTCTTTTTGCATGCTCTTTTTCACAAAAAAACCTTAAATTGTGTTTTGTGGTAAATTTTGATCCTTCTTGTCTAAATTCTCCAACTCTAGCGATATTAGAGATAACCCTCTATTACCTTTTAGGCTTCTTCAAAAACATCCTTGGTTCCCTGGACAAGGACGACTCTAAAATGGGCATATTTGACCTGCGTCAGACTTGATAGAAATCAGTGTTGTGGATAACGCCTCGCTTCGAAACCGCAAAAGACCGCGAAGGAAGTCAGATTGAAGTTAAGGAAGAAAGTTCGTAAAGGATGAAAAAGCGTCAGATTCGAGAATGACCGATATGTTGGTTATACGTGAAGAGCAAAAATTTCTGAAAAAGATGTATATAATGAAAATGTATGGGTCTAGTTCCCTTTCCGTGTAATATAGGGATCAAAGAATAGCAGACCGGCATTAGATAACGTTCCGTGCGCTGTCAAGCATCGCTCTTTCGCCAGTCTCTCTGGAAGAACTACGCACGACGTCGTTGCAATTCATTGCCCATATATTGCGTTGTCAAAAGGTCAACCGTATATAAAGAAAGTATAGATCCGGAACCAAACACTTCTTTAGTGAAATATCACCAACTCGCCTTCCACCTGTTCGTTCGGTACCAGGAAATTAAGGAATATAAGTGACCCAGGCATGGTCTTGGTATGTAATGGATACCTTTGATTGTCGCACACCTATAGGTCTTGCAACACTAATGGATCTCACATTTGCGACTCAGTTTGTTGATCGTTGCATGGTTTTCAGTTAGCTTCGTGCTAACCAACCACCCTCCAGCATACTTATTACTCGCTGTCTATTGTGAAGCGTAAGCATTTTTATATATGCCACTTCCTTTTGTATTGGATCTATAGCAGTTGAAGTAGCAATCTATGATACCTGGCATGATCTTTTTGTTGTTGAAACTAATCTGCTATATTATATACTCTTAAGAAGTTAATATTAAAAATAAAATAATGTGGTATATTGTTCTTACTTTTATTCATTGTTTTCTTTTTGTGTATTGTTGGTTCTTGATATTTTATTTGTTGTATACAATTTTATTTAACTATATTCCATTCTTTTTAAACAAATTTCAATCTACTGTTCGGAGAGACTCTGTCTTCAATACGTTTCAGGCATCTACCGGCTCCCTAAAGGGAAAGAATAATACCGATAGAATACATTCCGTTCCATATTGGTTATTCATGTCTTTCGTTTATGTTTATTTCAGTATGTGTGTATATCAAATAAAACAGTGTTCCAAACGATCGTTGCCTGAACTGCTTAGAAGACGATTAGATTTAACGATTTTACAGTCACCATTCTACAACAAAAGTGTTGTATTCACAAATTATGATGTGCCAGGTGCTGTACCATCACGGATTTTGGTTATGTCCGGTCTTTTAAGGTACAGTCTGTACTCCTGTTACTGTATCGGTTTCAGCGTCAAGCAGATTTCGTACATACAGCCGGCCTTGTATGTGCGAAATTTGCTTCACGCTAAAACCGATACAATAACAGGAGCACAGGTGTACCTCAAAAGACTGGACATAACCAAAGTTCGTGATGGTACATATCAATATCCAATGTATCGCAAGGGTCTAAACTTGGGCTCTTGCTAATTATTATTTACATCAATGACCTAATAACTTGTATGAATTGCTCTGCTCTGGCATAGACGAGAGAATTTAAAATATATACCTAATATACATACGTAGTTTCGAGTTTTCTCCAGCAGAATTTGCATATAACCCGGTCAACATACTTTTTGTTTGTGTAATAGATGTCGATGGGTATACCGAATTTTTCACACTGAATCCGCGCCTGTCCATTTTATCGCATCCCGCAGGGATTTTATGTTGTACTCAGAAATAATCGTTATATTTAACGTTTTAAGTATATTTTACTACGCAATACAAGACACAATAACGATACCTGACAGATATATTAGATATCGTAGGCACCTCCATAGTGTTTTCAGCGATGAATTTAGATCTGAAACCTCTTTGCTTCTATCGCATTTAGATTTAATAGAAATCGCATCTGTATTAGCAAATGTTTCCTGTATTAATTGATATTGAGAAAAAATTGTACAACCGATGAATTAAAATGAGGTTTAAACATTTGATGTACAGATGTGGTTTCTTTCATAACTGAATGTGATAGAAGAAACGGGATTGAAAATAGCCATTGTTTTTGTCTGCACACAAAATCCCTAACTGATAAGAAGACGCCGGATTTCAGATATGAATTCAACGTGACAAATTCTGTATGATCCACCCATATCGGTTGGCGTTTCTGTTGTAAAAATCGTGTTGACTAGTATAATTAATTACTGGTGCTTTCAAAATATACTACGGTTGAATGCGGACAAATGCTGCTTCGTTTCTTTTATGGGAAGTTCCTTTAGAGTTAATTTTAGTTATTACTAGAGAACGGCAAGGAATATTTCATATTGATTTTCGAGGCGGTCGGTGTTCAGTACGGGTCAGTATATTTCATCAGCAACCTATGTGTGTTGTGTGATTCTGCTGAAATTGGTGAAGTCGTTGTCTGATAATTGAGATTAATATTTTATTTGTTGGATTTAATAGCATAATTTCTGTATAATTGTTGCAATTATGGGGATCGTCCTTCGTAGAGATTGGTGTTAATCATCTCTCTTTCTAGCCTCTTGATATAACTTCTTCTCTCCATATGCAGATTAACTTGTATATGCTTTTTTGTAATGCATCTCCTTTCTTTATTAATTTATGGTCGATCTCGTGTGGTGTTGGTGCTTGATTGCGTTTAAGATTTGAAATCGCTTCTATATATTCTTTGTATGTTGAGGTTTCTCAGTATTATTCTGTTTTTAAGTTATTGTGTTTTCTCATTGATTTAGTTTTCCCCATTGTTTGCTATGTATGTATGTTATTTGCTATGTGTTTTGTGTTTGTTTCTCTTCCGCAGTTTACTTCTAATCATAAACACTGTTCCGTTTCTGTCCCGCCCACTGTTATGAAAAATTTGTTATAATCTGATAAAATTTGAATATTTTGTCAACACATTATTTACTTTAGCAAATAGCACTAATATTTCGTCACTGGATGTAACAGTGCTTATACAGTATACATTCACTCCTCTAATGACAACGCAATGCAGGATTTTGTGATTTTCAAGTGCTAGTCCATTGTAATTCTTATCAATAATTTCTAAATCTGCTGCATCTTCAAATTTGTTTCGCTTTTCCTTAATGGCAATTACTTTGCTGGGTTCAAATTGTGGAAGTAAAGACTTTACTTGTTGGACATGGCGAGAAAGTAATAAAACCGCAGCGTATAATAATCTGCTGTGGAGGTTCAGGGTTATTAGGATATTGTCTGTGAAATTCGCGAATCCCTGTTGGGGCTTTGAGAAACACTGTTTTTATATACGCTATTAGACCATATACCTCTGGGGAACACCTTCAAATAGTTTCTGTAACAACACAATTTTGTTTAAGAGACTGACCTACAGAAAGAATGTTTGCAGCACCAGCAGTCCTAAACATTAAGAGTTTCTTGAAATTCTATTGTTTTTCATTGTGTTTACCACCACCTTTACAATTACTTTGGCAGTACATTTTTGTAGTTTTTTTGCACGCTAATAAAAATTAAAATGATGGTTAATAGCTGTCTGGAAAAATCTGGCTATAGAAATTCCTAATCCATGCTTCTTAACATGTATGTACATGTACACCCACGGACTTTGATTATGTCCGGTCTTTTGAGGTACAGCCGGTGCTCTTGTTATTGTATCGGTTTTTGAGTCAAGCAAATTTCGCATATACAAGGCCGGGCGTATGTGCGAAATCTGCTTGACGCTAAAACCGATACAGTAACAGGAGCACCGACTGTACCTCAAAAGACCGGACATAACCAAAGTCCGTGATGGTACATACATATCTCCAATTTTTCCACAATGAAAGCTCATAATTATACATTCTTCAATATTTATTAGAAATAATTTCCTCCAACTCACCGTAGGGATAGGATCTACGAGAAGAAATATTAGAAATAATATTCTTGTTCTATAAATAGTGCCATATTCAAAATGTATTCATCTAAATTTAATATTTTAAAAGTGGTTGTTCACGTAGACCTGGTAATAATTTATTAACCATTAGAATGCACTGATTTATTATTAATAATTTTTTTTCATATGTAACTATTGTAATAAATGTATGTTAAATGAAATGGATTGTAAAATGAAATAAGAAGTAGTAATAACAATAAAAGACTCGATCGAACGCTTCGCAAAATAAAATAAGTGCAAGACAAAAGGTAGGCGAGGATATAAAACAAAATCGCGTCTCGTTACCAATGTTACACGGTAGTCGCTCTAATTAGTTCTACGCTTATTAGAAATACCTCGCACAGCACGCTTTCATTCCGGAGGAAATTAATCTTTATAGAAAGGGCCCCAGAACATATTTCAATCAGAATTAATATCCACCTCCTGCGATTCTAGACGTGTCCGGTCTGTTGTTAGACTGCCAGTCCCACAACAGCAACAGGAACAGAAGTTTCCAGGTATTGTAGTAGAGAATAGAGTTTGTCGGTGTATGGCTGCAAACGAAAGATGCAGTGGCGTAGTAACTGCCTGTGATTGCCAAATGATTTATTGGTATTGCGAGAAAATTGCTTTCTATTTGTTTACGACGATATACAGTGTTGTTCATGATTACCTTGTTAATTTCGTATTCTTTGAGGTTTATTTTGAATTAGGTTCTAACAAAGTGGAATCAACGAAAATGTGAGTTTGTTCTACTTTACGCAGCGCTTTGCTATAAAGATTTCCATTATAAATTTCTTTCTATCTCATCCCATTTCTTCGATTTTCTGCAATGCTCTTCCTTTCTTATTATAATACTATAATACTTTTCATTAGTCTGTCTCCACTACTTCATTATTAATTTTATGTTCATTTCAGCCTAGCTGGTTGTTTCCTAGTTTTCGAAAGTTTCACTTTTGCCTTTTCGTATTGTTTGCATTTATTGTTATGGTCAGCCACTTTAAGAAACTTAATCTCTATTGGACTTCGATTGTCTTTCTCCAGTTTCATTTTTGTTTTTGTTTTTGATTTCTAATTTCTCTAGCATATCTTCTAACACCTTCAATTCGAATGATTTACCACATTGGGACACGTTTGAACAGATTCTTTGGTACGCTCGATAGGTACAAAGGTAGGTAGGTACAAGAAGCAAATTTGTAACTGTGACATCACATTGTGGCTACAACCAACAAATGGAGCCACTTCCTGTTAGGTAGGCTCGCCTTCGAACTGAGTCATGCTTCTCCGAGGCACCACTTTCGATAAATCATGATGTTACTTTATGATGATAATTTGGGAACTAACTGTTCTCAGTTAGTTCCGAAATTGTTAAAAGGAGGTCTTAGACAAGGTGATCCGTTACCTTCGATACTTTTCAATGTAGTGCTAGAAAAAATAATAAGAAATAGTAAACTAAAAATGAAAGAAACTCTTCTTAGCAACGAAAATCAGGGAGTGGCCTTCGCAGATAATCTAACAATGATAGTAAAGAGACACGGATTGAAAATTAACCAGGAGCAACGGCGGCTCCTGATACCGTATATTCGTAGCTGCAGTGAAGATAACATTAGTTCGTATATGCTCGTGTATCGACGGCAATTGCATGTTGGTAGATGCCGGCAATATATGACTATATACGAACGACTACTATCTTCCCTGAATATACGGTATCAGGAGCCGCCGTTGACCAGGACAAAACAAAATACATAATGATGGAAAGCACAGAAGAGAAAACCGAAAGTCTGACTGTGAGAGTACAGGGAGAGAAAGAATATACTTCTACTTGCCATATTGTACCTATGTACCTGATAAGAACTAAGGGGACTATGTCAACCCAACGTTGACAGTTTGGTTGGCAATAAAGTAGACCACTCAATAAGTTACTTGTTTTTGGCTGCGTATGTTGTGCCATCGCGGGTTTATTCCTTTTACTATTCATAGTCATCGCAAGAAAGAACTAGCAACGCGGACCACAGTGCTTCGTGCTGGCGAAAGAAACGGCAGTGAGGCACTAATTTCTAACTTTAAAATAAAAAAGATTCTGTGAAAGTATTAAAATATTGAGTTTAATTAAACTCTATTACTTGTACAAGTTGATTACCTTCTGGGTCCCATGTCACCAACGCAGAGATCACCGCAATCGGCTCTATCGGTTGCCCACGAGTAATAAACATAACTTATGTGAAAATATATGGTATACGAATAACATTGATTGATAAGGAGGTTCTTTTAAAAAAGGCACTTTGCAGCAAACGTAGTATTATTATGTATTCCGTACCAGTTCATATTTTTCATGTGTTGGTGAAGCTATCTTCGAAATGACAAAAGGAAACATATTTTTCATATTTCGTGTTTGAATCATGTAGATACTATTTTCTTAGTAAACACATACATTTGCCATAAATCATATTGTCGCGGACACCTGTTATCGTTAAGACGATTTTACCCTAGACTACGCCACTGCACAGAATACAGAATACACAGACGCTCTCTAATTGGCAATACCATGCTGGGGAGGATACAATACCAGTCATTCCCTTCCGGACAAAAAATAAATACAGGAATCATTGGAGTTTTCTTTTTGGCATCTACGGTTCCTTTACAAGAATGAATGATGATCATCTGTGTGTGTGGTATTTGTTCATGTGATATATGAATTATTAAAATATAACTTATACATTCGCATACATAAGTATAAATGTTGGATGTCTCTTATCTAAAGATACCTATCTTTTACAGCTTATACTATTTTAAGATAGATGTCTATATTTAAACGGGTTTTGCAGTGTTCTTAAGAATACTGTGGCAAATACTTAAGCGAAATTAAATTAACATGTAATATATTTATTATAAGAGAAATAAAAAATTATACAAATAAACAAATGGTTGAGTAAATATTAAAATTGCCTAAAATTAATAAGTAATGTCGTTCCAGTCAACTTCCAAACAAAATATCATGTTCAATACTGAAGAGCAAAGATTATTGTGATACGGTTTCTAGGAATAAAAATCGCAAATTAAACGAATAAATGTTGAGTTCTGATTCGTTAAAAGTAACTAGGTGGGGGGCGGAGGGGGTGTTTCAGCATTTCTCATTTAAAAATTTTCATCATTCACAAACACCGGACAAAACAAAATAGACACCGAATAAAGTGTTGCCGAGTGTTATCCTAAAATGCCGAAAGTGGAAAGCAATTTAGTAGCCTCCTGGATCAAGACCGTTCCAGAATTACTTCTGAACGAAGAAAAAGTATTCTGCAAAATATGCGGTAAAATGGTTGATAATTTTACGAAACAATTTATTTATTTAATTCGAATTTGTGACAATGGGATTTCTCTCACGTCATCGGAATTAAGGGACATTGAGAATAAGGAAACGTCTGTCACATGTTTTTCCTTGGTCTTTTAATTAAAAATATATTGGTAATCTACTAAGAAAATTTTCTTGTACATTTCTCATCGGTCAAAATCAAAATTATTCTATAAAGCAGTAAAATAGCTTGGTTTCGACATCGGTCAGAGAGAATTGTGAAACAGTGGGTGACAAGGTATGGAAACTATAACAGTATTGATAAATAATTGGCCTGAACGTGGTGCAATTCGTGAAACCTCGCGTGCAGAAGGTAGGCTAGAGCTTATTTCAATATAATTGAAATATGACAGACAATGATTGCTGTAGTTATCAAGAAAACAATATAAATCTATGTAAAGCAACAATGTGTAATCAATTATGTAAAAACAACGTACGATGGAAACGAACTGTATCGCCAAATGATATCTCACATGGTGAAGAACTTGGAATTTTGTAATTTTGACAGATAAAGCGTTGTTCCCCTATAAAAAGTGTAGCCAACGGAAGGAAATTTAATGAGGAGAAACAGGTCATAACTTCTCAAAGATACTTCATACCTTCAGCAGAACTGGCTGGTACAACTTACTTGTCCAATTCTATTACAAATATTTGAGGTCTAATTGAATAAGAAGCTACATTGGAGGCCTGTATTTTTTGAGAAAGGCTTGTGGCTAAGATTTAAGAAATACGTCGCGGAAAGATATGAAGTGTATCTTTAAAGTGTTTAAGTGTTTTATGCATCTATCATGCTTAATTAATATCTTACGAATCTTTACGGACTATATCCACGTACTAAGTTTTATTTCAAAATACTCCTTAAATTGTATTTTTGATCGTATTCAGGTATTTCTAATAGATTTAATTTCCCAATCTAGTCGAAGTTCATTTAATTAATACTTTCGTTTGTCATTATATTATACAAAAACCTAATAAGCCATGAACTACTCTGATTCAAATGATATTATGTAACGGTGAAGGAAAAGCCAATTTTAATTAACCGCGGTAAGGTAATCATTCAATCCTTCCACCATAACTCCTCGTCAACCGTCTCGAGATCTTCCACATCTATCTTTTCATATTTCTCTCTCTCCAGCCTCACTAATCTCGTTACGTTCGAGTAATTAAGTTAAAAAATCAGAGGACGAAACTTATCGTTAAAGTTTCTTAGATGGGGTACGGACGGGCAGAAAATGAGTTAGCTTCAGTCGCTTTCATTATATTTGATCCCCAGATCTTTTTCAGTCTGTACCAGTGAACAAAGTAAAAGCGGTCGTAGTATTTATTACGATACAACTGCTTTGAAAACCTAATATGGGCTAAAGGTATCATCCAAAACTTGATTTTCCAGAGTTAGACTCTAATACTAGAATGACGTTAATCATATTTTTGTATCTCTGTGAATATTTACTTAATTTACTATATGCTTAAACAATATTTTATGGTATAATTTTTGCATAATTGAACCAATTTGCATTGTTTTAAGAGAGAATTCATAGAAAATGTATAAATATTATTTTATAATTACAGTGACAATTAATTGAAGCAATTTTATTGTTAAAGTACTTACCAGTTTCAATAAAATTCGGGATGCGTGCTATGAATAAAACTTTAATGTAGTGTGGGGATGTATACATACGTATTAAAGCATCTAATGAAAAGAGATTTAGTGTAATGTAATTCAAAGTCTCTTTTTCTTAAGCAAAATGTTCTCTCGGGGATCAGGTTCAGAAGTTTTTCAAGTGACCTTCCGTCTGGCTAGTTTCTGACCTTTTCTGGTAAAGTTATTTTCCTTAGAGAAGAGCACATTACGTCATATGCGCAATGAACTAGATTTTTGGTGTTCAGTATACGTTACCATGGCAACCGACTAGCGAAAGTCAGTGCAACGTCACATTCCGCGCATATTTTCATGACGTAATATGCTGTTCTCTATGGAAACAAACTCTAACATAGTGATTTCAGTTCGAATAATGTTATATGGTCGAGACGAGTTTCCTTAGGTCTTTTTCTCTTAACCAATTTTAGCTCCCTTGATTTCCTTTTTTGTTGTTTCCTTTTATTATATTCTTACCATCTACGAGGGCAATTCGTAAAGTAGATTCCGTTTGGTTAATAGAAAAAACATCAATACACGAATAGGTATTTATTATATCCAACTTAAAACTACTACTTTCAGCTATTTTTATACATAGTTGCCATTAAGCTTTAGACATTTGTAATAGCAATGAACCAGTTCCATAATGCCCTCTTCATAGAACTATGGGGTTTCGAAATTAAGCCATGCTGTAACAGTGTCCCCTATAGCTCCACATCGCTCTCAAATCGTTGTAATCCAAGTTTTTCCTTTATGTTAGGGAAGAGATGATAGTCACTAAGAGCCCAATCAAGGCTGTGGGGAGGATGAGCAAACATTTCCTACTTAAAACTCTCCAGTAGGTGTCTCCTACCGTGCAAGCAATAGTATAGGAACGGGCGTTGTCATGGAAAGAAAAATGATATTTTGACCACAAACGGAACAAAGTTTACGATGAATATCAGCAGCTTTCATGTTCTTTGCACACAGAAATCGAATAACAGTACGCAATTTATAGAACGTCCGAACAACTATCTTACCTGCACCACCAGACTCACATTGAACTAGACTCTGCTCACTAGGCTAAAATGGACCTTACTTTACGAATCGTCCTAGTAAATTGTTGCTTTCATTATGGATTGATTCGTGATTCGTCAGTTTACTTATTTATTTACTACTGATTTAAATACATGTGGTAGTCATGAAATTGTGTTATTTCAAAATTCTTGTTAGATTGGAACGTCTGAATATTTCACGTTGGCTGGTGTGAGGACCTTGCTAGAACATTACATTCTGTGTCTTCACGTGCTGTAGGATTTTCAAAGTTCCTCTTGGTATGTTTTAGGCTGCCAGTTTGTACAAATTTCCGCAGTAGTTGTTCAGAGCTTTTCTTACGCGATGTTCTATTTGGATATCTTTCATGGTACATCTCTCCTGCTGAAACGTGAAACTGAACGTGAATAAAAATGTGACGAATAGTCAAAAATTGGGGTTACCATTTAAAAGAAAAGGAGGCCTCGTTATATCTGCGCAATAAAGATATCACTAAATACGTTTTTGGTGAAAATGTGCAATTTAAAAATTAAGGTTGACGTGTCCGATCGCCCTTTTTGGCTATCCACAGATTTTTTTTCCAACCTATACATCCAACTGTATACGACTATATATTATAATACGTTTTAATATAATTATGCTTACTTATAATATACTGTTTCTTCCGTGTAGAATTTTAGTTATAGTTAATAGTGGTAATAATTATGTGGTAATTCGACTGGAACAAGGTATTTTAAGCGAGCGAGGAACGCATATCGAAGTTAAGCAACTCGTAGGAAATAAATGTCGGGGTAATTTGGGTCATTTAGTAATTGCCACTTTGGACGGTTGTTCTGAACTATTGTTAGTCTTGGCGGTAGCGGATGCATCTATTCATGGTGTTAGCCGACTGTATTAGTAACATTTCAACTATGGGAACAACTTGCAAAATCAGTTGTATTAGTATCTAAAATATTTCGGAAAGTTTCGTAAGGGCATTTTAATTGAATGTTGCATTTCTTAGTAGGTAAGTATATATGTATATCTATCTTATGTGTATGTCTGACCTGACAGCGCACCATCGAGTCACAGTGGTGAGGAGCCGAAGGCAACGAAGGTATAACCGTAATTCCCGGTTCGAACGTAAATGTCAATCATGTGGAATTATAGACAGGTCGGATAACTGACATAATGAATAGGTTCGAAAATTTGCAGATGTCGCAATTAAAACTGCAAATTGTGCTCTTCTTCTTCCGGAAAGCTTAACGTCTTTCTCTTAATTAATGTAATTTGGATACGGTCTGTAATCCGTTTTCTATCGTAAATAACTGACTCTAAATGCAGATATTTGAATAATCCTGGAATCTCTTACCCTGACATATTTTTTTGTTTCAGGATCAAATTAATTACGCGGAGGGAAACCAGTTTAAGCTATTTCCTTTTCTATTTTACCTAAAATTTAATACTACGATGTGATTCATCATGATTGCAAGGACAATACAATTGATACTAGGTTGTATGAGCAATAATAGGACTATAGAAGCTTCCAAGGGTGAAATTCATTTGCATTTTAGTTTCAATGATGAATTAATTACAAATATGAATTTTTCAGGTACGCATGAGTGCATATTTCAATTAGCTGCTGGATATCTTCAATAATCATCGTCATCGCTGTTTAATCTGCTCAGATTATTTTTTCTCTTTCTTTGTTACAGTTTAGTGTGTGTTGGCTGCCGTTATTATTGGTTTCTTTATTTTTCTGTTTCTGTATTTTGTTTCCTATTGCGTTATGCTCAATGTTTTTATTATTAAATCTTGTCACGCTATCTTTCCATTAGCTTTCTTTGACTTCCTCTAGGCCTGGAATTCGCTTTGTTTTTTCTTATCACTGTTTTCGGTGTTTTTTCTAGTTTTTGGACTTTGATGATTCTTACAGTATCTTTTGTGCTAGCACTTTTACTTTATTTCCTTTCTATTACTTTTCCATGTTCTGGTGTAGTGTGGAATTGGAATATTATTCTCATTATCCTTTAGTCTTCTTTAGATTTTCCTCCCCGTTTCTATTTTCTTGCTGTTCACATCTTGATACATACATGTATCAAGATATCTTCTACTTAAAAGCTTAACATTTCTTATAGTCTTTATCAACCAGTTATCCTGAGTTGGAATGATGTGTTTGTTCGATTATTTGCTTCCTTTTCTTACAAACTTTTGTAGGTACTTCTGACATTTTGCGTTCTTCCCAGATACACACTTGAATTGTGTTTTAAAGTTACACTTACACTAGGATTTGTAAAACAAACATTCTTCTTACCCTTTTAACAAAAGCAAGAAATTTTATCGAACATAATACAAAAACTACAGAGTTGTGAAAAATGCACATGAAAAAAATCCTAATCCTCTAGTAACTACCATATTTTTTAAGAAGACCATCACAATTTTCATCATTTACACATTTTTGAAAGTCATTAATCCCAAAGATGTTTTTAATTCAAATAGATTGAAATATGAAACATACTAGCTCCTGTGACATAACTTATGGAGATAAGTAATATTTGCACTTTTTCTTGAATAAAACTTAATTTTAACATTATTGCTTCTCCAATATTGTTTTTACAGGTTGGTCTTATTGTGCCTTGTTCAACGCATTGTTCTCAAACTCTTTCAGCGAAAACAATTATGAAGAATGCACGTTGTGAATCTTCCTGAAACCAACTTGCTTGAGTAACTTATCACTTTCTTTATAATTATATTTGCTTTTTCTCACTTTCAACTTTTTATTGTTTGTATAATGTTTTCGTTTTTATCTGAAGTAAGAGTACGGTTTAAAGCGTTTAATCTAATGGAGGTACCATGCGTAGAAAGCCAGCATCCGCCATATATAGTGGTGGACAATTATAAGAGATTTTTACTTATAAGGCAGCTAAGACAGTATATTTTGCGTACTATAACATCGGTATTGTATGGTAGAACTACAAAAAATGACAATACGAGCTGTAGAACTGTTTTGAAAGAACATCATATACTCACTTTCTCATCCTCTTTTGTGCTCGCCTCATTTATGCATGTTAGTCGTTTCCGGAAAAAAAAAAATTTCAGAACTTCCATATATATAGGCATAACCAATACGATTTTGTGATTCCTCTTCATTGGGTGACAAGAAGTCAACAATTAACTACATGGTAATCAAACTGTACAGTAGAATTCCAGAAGGTATCAAATAATAAGGGATGAATAATTGATTGAAATTATTCTCGATACTTAATGAAATTTTTTGAACCACAGTAAAATAATAAAACGCTTGCTATACTTCATAAAATTAGGACCTAATACTCTATGTATATTTCGCTTTTCGGCACCAGCAGGAGACCGAGTTAAATTTCAAACTAAAATAGAAACTAGCGTTGTACAGTAACTAGGAACTATCGGGCAACAAGTAGTACCTGAAACGATAAGATATATTATGCGAAACACAGGTTTTCAGGGGCGAATTCCTAGAAACAAACCCTTCAAGAGTAAAAAGAACAAAACGCCTCGTTTTGAATTTGCAAAAATGCAGGTCAACAAACTTTTTTTAGGGGTTTGTAATATTCAGTGACTAATCTAAATTTAACGTTTTTGGTTCAGGCGGCTGAGTGATGGTTTGGAGGAAGAACAATAAACACCTCAGAACCAATTTGTGTGTGACGGTAAAATATGGTGGCGGTAACGTTCTGGTATGGGGGTGTATCAGTAGCAGGTGTCGGTAATCTAGTTTTCATTAACGAGATAATAAACCAAAACTTGTATTTAAAGATTTTATAGGAACATTTACATGTAAGTTCTCAAAAACTTGATTTAGAGGTCTTATTTATCTTTCAACAAGATAATGACCCAAAGCACACGGCAGAACTTCTGATAGAACGGTTAATATTTAACGCAAGAAAACAGCTGTATACACCTCCACAATCACCCGATTTAAACCCTATCGAAAATTTGTGGGATGAGATAGAAGGAAGGCTCCGGTCACAGAATATTAAAAACGACGAACAGTTAAAGCAGGTAATATTAAAACAATGGAATTCAATTGAACCAGGAGTAACAGAAAAACTAGTAAATGGAATGAAACAAAGACTGTTGGAAGTATTCAAGAACAGGATGGTCATACAAGTTATTAAGAAAACTGGTTCACTATATACATTAGTTATAAACCGCCTGTATGGAAATTTTCTTGTGTTTGAATTTATATCTAATTATTATATATATATATATATATATATATATATATATATATAAATCGTTTGTAATTAGTAGAATTAAAAGTTACTTTGTTGCAAATCATATGTGTATGGAGTTCCTAAATACCTTCTGTAACATTTCTTTCTCAAAAAATATGATATCAACTAAATTGAAAATGTTATTGAGCGTATGGAGACTTATTTGACCCAGTGTACATAAAAGCGGAAGAAAAGCACATAAAACTAAAGCTCGTATTTCCGCGTAACTTTATTCAATTAAATCTATTAGATGCCGTGAAAGGGCGAATTTTACGGCCACGTTGGTGATTCCCATCTCGCTCGTGTATATTCGCGAAGGTTGTGGGACAGCCATCGAAACAAACTAACCGTAACGTCAGTTAAATTGACAAAACGGCCAGTGCACAAAGAGAATGGGAAATCAATATCAATACATGAAAGCCAAATATAATGTGCATGGCGTTATCCCCGTATTTCGGATTCACGCATCATTGAAAATTTAGTCGGATGCCTTTTGTTCGGTAGGGGCTGGGATATCTAAAAAGCGGTTGTCGGTATAACAGATAAATTTTAATGCGGATATATTATAAATTCCCAAACTAGAATTTGTAGTGACAATTGTTATTCATCGAAATTAAGCATTAACAGTTTAATGTAGTACAAATATACTATTTAGCTTAATCAACCAAATCAATCAAATTTTACATTTTGAGAAGAGCTAGTTAAAGACGAATAATAGTTTTTTGTATAGTTAATTAGTATAGTTATAGCCTTGGTATAGAACCTTGGAAAAGTTTTTCTCAAATTATTTTTGCCCAGTACATTATATGTTGCTTATCTCTATTTAAAATTAAGTGATACGTCTGCATGTGCAGCAGCCAAACATATATACATACATATTTCAGTAGTTTAATGTAATTTAGATATGGTTATTATTTACTTTCTGTTTAAGATCTATGCCCATACACTACCATTTACTTTAAGTGCACTTTGTGTTAATTTGGTCGGAATAAAGTATGTAAACAGCGCTATACGTAATTTTACCTAAAATGCAATAAAAGTACGCATTGACTATTTGACCTAACTAATATGACCATAAAAGGAATAATACAAAAAATTCGAAAATGTTGTCGATATTGCCCAGCAGTCAACGAGTGTCATAAAACTTTAGTTTCAATTTTTGTTTAATAAGTATTCTAGGGGAAATTGTTCCAAAATCGTTCCCATCTCCCATGCAATTGCAATTGTAGCTGTCGTAAATTTATGACTTATTTCATATCATCCCAGAGTTATGGAAGGTGTGAGCAAGGTCAAAGTGGTTATTCTTTTATAGTTCTTTTTCTTTTGACTCCGTGATTCGCTATCCTAATATTACATACCAGATAAACGTATTGTTGGTATTTAAAACTGACATTATATTGTGATAATTTCGTTTCAAAGTGGATTGAAATATTTTTGTTTTGCTGAAGTTTTATTTCTTATAGAGGCTGTACCTTAATCTTAATTTTCTACATAATTATCTCCAATTTTACAACCAGCTTTTGAATTCTATTTTGATAATTTAAGCGCTCTGTCATAATTTCACAAAGAATGCTCTTCGAAACTTGTGAAAATTAACGAACTAAGAACCTCCCGATGCATTTCCTTATCGCAAGTTGGCAAATCAGGTAGCAGATTTCTATAAGGATGGAATTCATAAGCTGGTTGTACGATACGATAAGTAATATTGGTGGAAAATATGTTGAAAAGTAGATTATGATACATGCTTTCTTACAAAACTAAAATTGTTGAAAAAATTGCACTTGTGTCCTTTTTATATCCAAACGGTACTTACTTAAGAAAACATGCCTTGTACAATAACAAATGTATTTTATGTTTTTTGTGAACTGTCGCTTTGCAAGGACATGGTTTTTCCTAAGAAATAATTCCCTTCACGCTTCCTCATCGATTGATTTTCTATGGAATTGAGATTTGGAAATTGCGAAGAAGCAGGTTTCCTACAGGCGCAGCTCTTGGCACTAAAAGTCTACAGCGCGTTACGGAATGAATATAAAGCTCTGCCACTGAAATTCAAGTATAGAGTTAAAAATGTATTGACGCGAAGGCTTATTATTAAGGTTTGACAAAAGAATGGATGACGTGTTATCATCAAGTAGTGTAAACCGGACTGATGCTGTCACACCTTCGAACTATATTATTCAATGACGACTTATCATTAATAAGGAGTGACAGCATCAGTCCGGTTTGCACTACTTAATGGTAACATGTCATCCACTCTTTTATCACATCTTACTTATTACTAAGTTAATAAATTTAATAATAATACTTGTTTGTTAATTGTTTTAATTTTTCTAGTATTTTGGTATAGCTAACTATGAAACATTGTAATATCAGAACTAGGGCACGGGAAAATCTGTCCGGTTACATCTAATAGCGTGAAACACACTTGCATACACATGTTTCGATAATTTTATAGATTTTATTTCTTTACATATGTATTGATTGCTTTATTTATACATAATTCTGACAATTATTCTCTGTCCTGCGTTAACTATGTTATCATCCTGGCGTTAGCTTATCGTTCCATGTTTGTTGGTTATTGGTTGTTTCATTTTTGGTTAAAAGTTATGCTAGGATGGATTATGTTTCGGTGATATCAGACACAACACAGAAGTAATTGTAAATACCTGTTTTGTAGTAGCTAGCATTTGTTGGTTTTAAATAAAAATAATCGAATGTGTGTTGTGAAGACACTGAACTAATTATCAGGTGTTCATGCTGCTTGTCTAAAGAGGTACTTTCCTTCTTAAACTGTTTTTAATAGCAGTAGATTTCACTGCTGGTTCAAGATGCACAGCCTACATTGCGGTTTGGCACATCTGAAAGTTAATTATCAACAATCTAGCAAGCCCGGTGTAAGCAGTTTGTAATAGTATTAACCGGTGCGTGTTTAGTTTGAATTCAGGCCACAATCCGCCGTTGGCGCTACTTCGATGATAAATTCAACCAGAGAGAACTTTCGGGAGACCGGACGTGAGCTTAGGGTGGTGAGCGCGCGTGAGTGACGCAGTACAAAAGCTCAGGAGTAAAGCTCCACCGTGCAAAGAATTACTTCGCAGTTTCCTCTGAGGATTACCAAGTGTTGGTATTTTAAAACGTGATCAAATTTTACTCTCGGTTCTCCGCGTCTGTATATAATGCCGATAGAGATTATTCTACCTTTCCTTTCTTTCGCAATCGATTTTAGATTTAACAATGGAAAGCATTCGACTTATTTTTCATGGGGAAAATGAGAATAATCTGAGGATAAATTATATATAACTATATTTGTATTCAGAAAGAAATTACCTGTATCTTTTTATCAGGTTTCTGTTTTCACAGATAATATACATATGCACATTAAAATAGAGAATATTAAGTTATATTATACATTCAGATATTATACAACATAATTAGTAAAATTTTATCTTTAATGTAATACGTCAAATAATTTTTAACAATAATTTTACTTTAGCTATCGTAGAGTGTGAAGCTGATGGGATTCTTTCTGAGACAAAGGAACGTTGTTAATAGTGTACATCAACAACGTACAGTTTTGTCGTGAGATAAATGACACATAACATTTGGAGAAGTTGATAGTAAGTTTATAAGAGGTAAAAGAACACCCATGAATTCTACACAGATTCTTCGCAGGCAGTGAATGCATTCAAGAGTAACAATGGCATGGAAGATCTTCAAATCTCGTAGGTCAATCAGTTTGATAAATACTCTCAAAAGTCAAATTAAGTGGTTGTCAAAGCCGAGAGAGGATAATTCATTTAGTAGAATGGAATGGTCGATGGTATCAAAAGCCAACTATAGACCACGATCCAAAGTCTGCAATTTCTTATGTTATAGTTCATTACCCGCAGTTGAAAGACAATACCCGACGAACGATGAACTCGAAAACGTTGGTGAATGTGAGAATTGTAGATATTGGTATGTAATTTGAGACATCGGAGTTGTCTCCCTACTTGAAGACCGGAGATATGCGAGTAATCTTCCAACAAAATCGAAATTTTGATGTTTTTAAAAACAAGTTAAATGTTATGCTTAACGGTTTGGTAAAAAAACGGATACGCAATCTCTCAGCAAGTAACAAGTGATGTCGTGGTATCCAGCAGTTGCTTTATCCTTCAACGTATTCACAAAGTCCATCACTCAAAAAATGGAACGATAAATCGTCACAATCTGCATCTGCATGATTTTGCAAATCAGAGAACATTCCATTGGAATTGTGAATCTCCTAGAAATACTAGGCGAAATTACCTTTGCACGAACGAAATCCCAGAATAAGTGTGGTTCTTGAACCACGTTCTATTGTCTGTTCTTATACATATATGCCTTAGCAATTTCCAATTTGACTACTTTAAGCAATCTTTAGAACTCAGATTTAAAATATTTATTCCTTGTTGATTTCTATTTGTTGTTGTGTGTTGCCCAATTTTAAGTGATCGATGATTGCTCTGGTGGACAAGGGTGGAAAAATCGTCGTATTACCAATCATTTATCTCCAACTCTAACTACAGCCCTCTAAAGTCAGCATTCTTAATATATCGTAGGTTAATGTTTGTTGGAAATGTTGGTGTAGTACTAGAACAAGCTCTCATAGCCGTAAATGGTAATGATAATCTACTAAACAATTTAGTGTACTATAATAATAATAATAATAATAATAATAATAAGAATATTTGTTGACTTTGTACAAACATTACAAAGTAAACGTCAACGAAAACAACTAGAGAAATTAGACGAAGAGGAAAATCAAAATTACAATAAGTTATTTATCATCTAAACTATAGAGTTCTATATTTAATAATAAATCATAGTCTGCTCTCTTAAGCGAGGCAAGGAGACGAATTTGTTAAATCACTGTATGCAACTTGTTGAAAAGCTTTAGACTTGTGTAGTATATACCTCTCTCCATTAATAATAATCAATGTTTACGGTTAAAGAAGTTAGCCTTATGTCTAGTGCCGTAATTGTGCAGAAAAGAGAACAAAGAGAAGGGGTCTTAAAATGCTCATCTGAGAAACACCAATTCTTATAATAATCTCATCAGAATAAGCAACGGAACCATAACAGGTCACCCTAACCGCCTGCTGCCTATTAGATAAATAAGACACGAATCAGGATAAGGCCGTACCTCTAATTCCGTACAATTTTAGTTTACGAGTTAACTGAGAGTGGTCTATGGTGTCGAAAGCTTTTGTGAAATCAAGTAGGACGCTACAAGTTTATTCTCTGAAACTTCGGTAATAAAGTTTGTAAAATCAAAAAGTGCAGTACCCATATTCTTGCCTCTAAGACAACCGTGCTGCTTATCAAGTTATAGTTTATGAAGAAATTGTATAAGCGATCGTATACAACTTTTTCTAAATATTTTCGAAAATTCTGTAAGCAAGCTTATTGGCCTATAGTTGTTAAGATCATTTACGTTACCCTTTTTATACAAGGGACTAAGCAGGTTCTCCATGTTTGGTAAGTCTTGATGGTTCACGAAAGATATATTTTGCATCAAATGAAACCAATCTATTCAGAGAATCTTTGTAGTTCCGGTCACCAGTCATGTCATCCATGTTAAAGCCCATATTAAAGTTACACAGTATATAAGGTTACTATAAATGTTTGTAGGGGAAAATGTGGATTCCCGCTTTAAAGTATTAAAAGCAAAATATTTTGTAATATGGACAAAGCATAAATTTACAGAAACTTCTTATGCAGTTCAATTCGACTACACCAGATTACTCAGCAATCCATTGCTGTAATATAGAAAAAAATAATGTTTTTGATTTAAATGAATTAAAGAAAAGTTAGTACAGAAACGCTTGACTTCACAATTACCTTATGGAATGAGTGCAACACTGTATGTATGGAGGCGTGCACGCGATGTTTAACTTTGTAACAATGATTAAGGATAAACCGTATACGTGTTTCCAGTTATATCGACCATTTCTTATTTCCAGCTTCGAGGGACTTTTATTTTAATTTACCATCCAACCTAAAGAAGCCGTCTGCGACTGTGAGCACTTCACGTTTCCAACGCACGGATGATATACGTGATCGCCATGTACTGTTTATTTTACGCGTGGTTAAGCAAAGTCGTCCAGTCACGTGCCACGAATATGACTGTTCACTGTGATGAGCGCCCCGCGGTCAAATAGTTATGGTGCACCACGTCTACCGACCATCGGGTCGGATCGGAACTTGCACTATTAGGCTTCTATTCATCGAAGTCGGAACTCCTATCTTTATAATTGTGCCTTTGGCGCCGGTGGTGGTCATGATCTGTTCGTAGATTAAGTTTCAGAGGAATGATTCCGCTATAATTCTGTTAATTAAGTTTAAAATGTATACATTCCTGTAAGATATACAACATAGAAATGAAAGCTTTGAAATGTACTGATATTCGTCTTTGCTTCAGATAGCCACTGCCGCACAACATTGATGCAAAGGATGGGTTTTCTTATGATTTAGTGAGTTTTAAAATGTGTTTCATTACTAGAGTTTATTAAAAAGGTGGTACCACCAGTGCCGCACCACATAAAAGTAGGTACGTTATATGCAATACTAGTGAATAATAATATTGTTACATTTTACTGTCGTCTTGATGTCAACTGTGGCAAGAGGCAACAGTCTTGGTAAGCTGTGTAGAATTGCAACCTCAGCAATGCTTCCATTGTCGATTCATTCATTTGTAAATCCGGACTTTTCGTTAAAATTGCATAACATTTTTGAGCAACATTGACCCCTATAGTGTTAGTCAAGTTTTCTAGAGCTGCTTGTAAATTGTTTATACAATTTAATGCATCTCGTGTAGATAAATGACTGCTTTCTAATTGCTCAATAGCTTGTGCAATTTCAGAATAGTTCATGGATATATCATCTATTTGTTGTAGAACGTACATATTGGAGAAGAAAGTTGCTGACTATCTCGAACTACTGCAGAATCATTTGAATCAAAATGACATTTTTGACTCGTGAAAAATATTTTTGATAGTAACCTGAAGCCATGCTCCCCATCGCGTTACTATAGGCTGAGCAGATGCTGGCAATTTCGGAAACAATTGTTTGATTTGATGACCAGTTTTTTGGTAGATTTTCTTTACTTATCCACCATCGGATATTTCCTTCAAATGGTTTCTGCTACGAGCTGATAGACGAGTAGAAGGCATGTTATGTGAAGAAGAGTCGAAAAGCATATTTCCACATTCTTCCCTATTTTTAGCATTGTTGCGGTACCGTCAGTAATGAACATTCTGACTTGGGTTGCTGTGATATAAAATTCTCTTAACAATTTTTTATTATCTTGACAACGGTTTCTGCAACAGTTTTCTGAATCCTTTTACTGGATAAAAACAATGAAGCTTGTGGACCATCACATTTTAAAGGACGCGCTACATGAATGACGCTGTGTTCCTGAGCATGAGTAATATCATTGACACAGGCAGATTTTTTATTTCTCAACTCCTCTTTTATACATATCTTTACTGTACCTTGAACACATGGCAAATTGTATCGTAATTGCATAGATTTTGGCAACTTCCATGAGGAAACGTACTTAGCCCAAAATAAACGGAAGTGTTCATTAGATACTAGATGTTGTGGGATGTTGCACACACTTAATATAAAAATAAAATCATATATAAATTGCCAGTATGGAATACTCTTACTTAAATTCAATACATAAACTTTACTTTTACAATGTTTTCTACATTCAAACCTATCGCGACTTAGCAATCCGCTATTGCATATTGTGAAATAGATATGCATTGTTTAACATATTCTTTTATAGTTTTGTTGTTAACACCGATATGCTATAGCGTCGTTAGTAAAGTAGATTATGCTAGCGTTGTATCTTTTTCTTATTTGAAAGGAGCTCTTAGAAATTCTGTCATTAATGGAATTTAAACTCGTAGTGGCATGGATTATGAATCGTTTCTTGGTGTGCAATTATTGAGCTTTCACCAAAGAGTGCATAGTGTACGTTTAGTATATAAACTTCTTCACGATCTGGTTGACTCTATTTGATTTTAATTTTTCTGATCCCAGAAATACATTGCGGGTTTGCTTTTTCTCACCCTAATCCAGGACGAAGTTATTACGAGGGTTTCCAATTGGGCGCAGTTTAAGTGAAAGTTAACGACTCTGGTTCTTACGGGACCACGCTAAAGCAAATTCATAAGACCACAGTATCATACAATTCTAAAAGGGATTAATAATACATATCCTATGAAAACAAAAAAATGCAGGCATATTCTAAAGAAGCACATGTCGTCAACGTCAAGTGATCATTTTTACGGTATTTGTGGTGGTGTGAATAATTTTCCTTCTATAAAGAAGGTGTTTCCGACTTATGGAGAGAAAAGTTTAGTTTACACAAATAGTATTGAAAAAATCAGTTCATTCGATAAGGTGCGGTTTGAATTGTGTGATGAGGAGGAGTGATATGCTAGGCCAGGAGAGATGTACAGTAGTACCCGGGTTTTATGAACAGGATGTAATTTTAACATAGAGTTCTAAGAATGTAACACTTTCTTGCATCCAACCATTCCACGCAGCTAACTTCTTCCTAATAAATGTAAAAGCAGAAATATTGGAGTATTTCTTCTAGAATGTGGTTATACTTTTCTCTACTCTACAAGCACTAGTAGTGCAATTTAAATTGATACATACTATACGTAATCGTATATAGATATTTTACATACACGTTCAGTCTCCAAACAATTGGAAAACTTTTTTATAGATACCAAGATTATAAAATATATTTTCGATCTCGCAGCGATCCGTTTGTTTGTAATTCCATATTTGCGTTTTATTTCGCGTATAAGCGAGCATTCAGAGGTTCGAAAATAATTAATTTTCGTGTCCTATAGAGAGATGCTGTCAGAGAGGTGTCGAGCTTTGCGGAAAATATTTTAATGTTCGATTTGAACGTGAAAATAAGGCAAAAGCGGAATGGAAAACCCCTTTTAGCTTGGCGATTGATCTGTTCTTTGCAAGATTAATGCTTCGTTTTATATTTTTTCAAGCGGAAAAGTGTTTGGCAGTATGTCGATGATTAAAAATGAAGTTGTTTATGAAAGCTGCATTTTTAAAAGTAATTTTCTACTTCCTTTGTAATTTATTTCCGTTGGATTATGAATACTTGCATAAATACATTACCATTCATAAATATCAACTGTTAGTTTATCCGTTCGATTGTTTGCGAATAATTTTTGTTGGAGGCAACTTATTCTCAAAAACCAGTTGTAGTAAGTAATTTTTGATAGTAGGGCTGTGCAACGAATATCTAGAAAAATGTAACTAACATTGCAGCAATGCGATTGTACAACAAAGAAAATTGTTAAAATTAAACTACCGCACTAGTTAAATAGAAATATAAATGTCCAATTTAATGTCTATAGCTACGTGAAATACTATAATGTAATTATACGCTTAAATTGAATTTTGAAACATATGCTATTTATAGTTGCGAAAGCTAATTACGGTCTATATTGGAGCACCTACGAAAATTGATGCTGGGAATAAAATTCTCCCAGAATTCATTAAACTAGAATTTCAGCAATGTTTTTTCAATCGATTAGTGGGTATTACTGTTTCCGCATGCGTACATAGAAACCGATGACCAAAATTATAACGAATTGCCACAGTTGACGCACTAAAATATTTCCTATGTAAAATAACTAAGGGCGGTGTAATGAAACTATGTAGCATTTAGGACTGCTTCTGTTCTAGTAAAGTAACACTCTTTTTATAATTTCAGAGTTTCTTATTTCACTTTAGTGAATTTTAATTTTATGTATTGAGATTAAAAAAATTGAAAATTTACGTTTTTACCTTACAATTAGTTGACTGATACTGTATCAATATCAGCCTGCTTTGTTGATCATAGAATTCAATCTTATTTACTTTGAATCCATTTTTGCTGAATTTGAGGTGGCAATAGATTTATGAGTTAAGACTGAATTTACGGAGCTGCTGTATAAAATATTTGAGGAATTGACGCCTCCTGCACAGGGTGAGAGTCACGAGAACAAGTTTTGCGTAAACATTTTATAATTTTTGAATTGTTCTAAAACTTTTAATTTGCTGCAAATGTGAATGTTTGTGGAGAGATGTGATATCAGGCTAATGGCTAGAATTGACTTGAAAGTGCGTTAAAGTAGTGAACAAGAATTGGTATTGATTGTTATTGAGAATGTACCTAACTTGAAACAAAAATATTGATAGAAAAATAATTGCAACAAAGTTCATATACATATATTTCGGAGTACATCTCCATATAACTTCTAGTTTTATCGGATTTACATATAGGAGTTTTTCAATTTGTTGACAAGTGATAAGTGTGGATCCATGTTTTCGGCTAAAATATTAATGTGCACCTAATCATTTAGTTACATATACTGAAAATTAGTTCATTTACTATTTACACATTACATACATGTAATATTACTTAGATTTATGTATTTACAATCGAAATTCATTCAGAAATTCTATCCAGAATATTCATAAATATCATCACAGTAATAATCCGAAGGTTTATTACATTGCAGTTTCTTCCGTGTTAAAGTATTTGCTACCCTCCAACCAATGATCTACTAGATAATAAATGCATTGCTGCATCTCTACATAGCAGTGAAATATGTGGTGGTATTGGCCTATGTGAGCTAATCATTTAGGTGACTGACGCCAAACCTTTAATTAAAACATTGACAAATTTATTAGGTGTCTTATATTATTTTGATATATACTCTTTTTCTTATTATATATTTTTTCGTTGGTATGTAATTACATTGAAGTGGAAAATAAACCATGTACATATGTACACCTATATAAACACTAAATTAGTTATTTCTGTTTCGTCCTATTAGCACTGGGACACTATTATTTTTACTGGAGATGACACTGCAAGTTATAGCGTATCACAGACTAAGATAATTATACGAGGTTTGTAAGTATAGTAATGAGACTGGTGACGCGGGACTTCAAGAGGAGGCAGGTGAAGAGTAGAGTGCCATATTTGTCCGTAGCGATTGTTTCAGTGAAGCTGATTTTGCTTGTGTGTTCTGACAATGAGTGACACGAATTTCGAGCAACGGTGTCAGATCAGCCAACCAAGCGCCAGAGCATACAATGGCACACTCCAAATATAAACAAAGCTAGAATTAGCAAGTCAAATATTAAAAGCATGCTGATTTGCTTTTTTGAAAGCCCGAGAATCCTTTACAAAGAGTTTGTGCCTCCGGATCAAGAGGTTAATTAATACTTTTACTGAAAGGTTCTTGAAAGACTTTGGAAAAGGGTACGCACAGCAATTTCAGTAAACCGTTTTGTAACCAGCAAGAACACTTCTGTGACCTCTTAGCCTCCTTATTCGTCCTAGTTGAGTACTCGTGTCTTTTTCTCGAGAGTGAAAAGATGCGTCGTTGTACTGCATATTTTCGAATATTTCTTCCAGTGTAATTTTTTGTATTTCATGATTAATTTGGCTGTCAGTTCTTCAAAATTATTCAATCTATTCCTATAAATACTGTCTTTGTCCCTTCCAAACCCAAAGTAATCTGGTGGTGATAGATTAGAAGATCTATGTGGCTATATTCCTTGACTGATCGGCTGAGTATCATACAATTGTCTTAAATATGCTATTGCTAAATCATCGTACAGCAATCGTACAGCAGTTGTTCAATAAATTATAGAAGGATAATTTGGTATTACTCAGCATTTATTACATCATCGAAAAATATCGTGCACAATCGTTTGTTTAAAGCATGTAAGTATCGCGGAACCATTGGTTATTATGATACCTGAAAATGGGATTGATTACCAGCGGTGTTTCCTCTTTGTTTAATTTATGTAAATTCCCCCTTCACTATTCCACGACTTAGATAAACAAATTGATTTTTTGTTAAAAATCACTTTTGGAATAGTATTAGTCCCCGAAACTAGACGTAAATGGTTCGTTGACGGATCCTTTATTGTTGTGAATTTCAAACTTTCTTTATTATTCCATTTTTAATACAATGGTCACGATTATAATGTAAAGGTTGTTGTTGGGAAGGTTTTGTCACTTTTATTTAATAAACCTCCACTTCAAACTCTACCCATTGGTTTCATTTTTTCTTTCCGTGTTTGCTTTAACACCTTGCTTGCTGGCCGGATATTTTGAGGCAGCACCCCTCAGAGATGAAACTTACAAACGGAACAAATAGTATAATAATAATAATATATCTGTCTATAAACAATATAATAATAGTATAATCTATGTCAATAACAATAACTTGCAAACTGTGCTAGTAAATAGTAAAGACAAGATAGAAACCAAGAATAAATTAAGAGTATATTATCTCTACTGTAACGATTGTGAAGCTATTTATATTAGACAATCTGCTAGAAATAAAGAAAATACTAGAACAACATGGATGTACAACCATAAATAACATAAAAAGAACATGAAAATACTAGAACAACATGTGTGATCTACAACCTATGTATAAAATCCTGTGTCTTTCCAATGATTTGGAAGATTGCTAGAATTACACCAGTTCTCAAAAAAGGTAACCCAGAGACGATCCCGAACTATCAACCTGTTTTTGTTCTGAGTAATTTCGAAAGTTTTTGAGCAAGTTTTATATGATACAATCTACATTAATACCAAAAGCAAATTATCTTGGCACCGGCATGGTTATATGAGGAGTACGACAACAGTCATTTGCTTACACATCACAAAGCATTTGCTAGACTATTGATCAGCGCTCAAAGTTAGACGTGATCCATATAGACTTCGCTAGAGCCTTTAATTCTATTGACTTTTCCTTATTAATTCGGAAGTTCAGTGCTATCGGATTGGTGATTATCTGGTGAGCAATTACGATTATGCACAGCTCCTTCTGTCATCACTCCATCTGCCCTATCAATGCGCTAGTGCGGTGTTCCTTCACAGACTCATTAGCAACAAGATTGACTGTCCTGAGTTGCTATCTGGTGTACCTTTTATGTGCCTCCTAAAGAATCGCAAAATATATGTAGTTATTAAAACTCACTTAGAATAAACTCTTAACATTGCAAAGTCATTTATAAGAAATAACTTTTTACTTGCTATTAGTAGCATTTTGAAAATGAAACACTAAGCTTCGAAACAATTGCTAGTATTTAATAAGCTTGTGAAACAGCCAAACCAAGTGTGTGTGCGGTAGTTATTACTGTAGATAATGTTTTACCAAGCATCTACAATTACGTCAATTTGTCAGTGTTAAAGTACTTACAATTAGATTAGGTATTTCGGTAGTAAGGTGTAAAGTACGAGTACTACCATTGATCATTGTGTATTTCAATGTGTGTTACAAACAATGCTTCGGTGAAGCAGACGATTTATAAAATTGAAACTATTTTACAGATGGTTGAACGAATTTATACTTGCTCTGAAGTTATACATAAAGTAGGTAATAAATAATTTAATATTTATCTTTAAAGATGGATCTTTTATTCGCTTTCTACCCAAAATTACATTCTTACGGATTTAACATTAGTAACATTAGCGACCCCTTCTTTTGCAGAACACACTCAGATTCTTGTAATTCTTACTATGACCCCCACCAATAAATGATAACTATAAAAATCGTTTATTATGGAAATGTTTGAACATAATAAATTACAGATTTAAGCGTCCTTGCAGAAGTAATAATTTATTGCAAATAACCGAAGCTTAAAATTTATTGTAACATTGTAACTGGTATAAATTCGATTCTACAATAAATCGAAGCCTCGTGAAAATAATTAAAAGTTCGCACAATATACAAAATATGTCATACGTACGCGGCGATCATTCAATGTTTCAATCTATGTATTTTCAATGCATGCTATGTGCTCATTTGCTACAAATGTTTGTACTGTTATACATACTGGTGGCAATAAAATGAAAACGAAAGAGAACCCATTTGTGTCTGATTGTGAGATAACTGTATCTAATGAAGTTTATGGTTACCTAAGATGACACAAAATTCTGCTTGCAGTTAATTTACATTATGTATATAAATGATAAGTTATTGAAGATTAATGTACTGTTTTCTTCATTGTTTTTGAATATCTAAGTTCTTGAAACTCACTCCGTAGAAATATTTTTACGTAGTATAATGAATCGCCTAGAGCAAACTAGCTACACAAAAATATTTTATTGTGTACTTTGATTATTTTGGCCATAATCAAGGATAATTTGTGTTTTTTATCATTATTGGGTAAATATATATTAAATATAAAGCTTAATTAATATAATGTAATAATAATAATTAATAATCAACATGCTCGCTACAAGATAACAATACTTTTTGGACTAAGGTGGGTATAAAATGATGGATTCATCGAGGGTGTATAAGCCGTCAACTTTAGAGAGCATTGAGTTCAAATGGTATTGGTATTACGTTTTTCATAATCTTTTATGTACATACAACGCATATTATGGAATAATTTAATAAATAATAATAATAATAATAATAATAAATTTAATTATTTAATAAGTAATATTTGTTGAATTACAAGTATCTGAAATGGTGGAATTAGTGGTTGGGGTAGTGGCTTTTATAATTTAATTTAAAATATCACGTACCCTTATAGGTATGTATAAAGTTAATGGTTATGTAGTTAAATATGCAGATAGTATCTGTTTGTAAGCTTCGTATGCATAGATATTTCCAATTCGTGTCCATTTCAGTTGTTGTCGTAAACTTAAATTTTGAAACTTCCGAAAGACATTTCACAGATAGAGATTGAGATGCTATTCAATACTACATTGATTTTGACAAGAGAATATGACGAAAGGGGGTAATAGCATCGACCGCATGCACACTCGGTAACTATTTCTTTTGTGATATTATTTCAGATTGAAAGCGCATTGCCCAAAGGAAACATACATATATGTAAATTTTCATTCCGGAGTGTCTGCCGCATATATATGTAAATCGTAAATGGCTGTTCAATACTCGATGCATCCGCCAAGCGTTGTATGACTGGCTTTACTCGCAGAGTAAATGTTGAAATCCATTTGCGAAAGCTCTAATGCGGGTTATATTCTATTCGAGGTAATTTATGCTATCTAAATTGTTTTATGATATCAGAAATTTGCCGCTCTTGTTTTAAAGAGAGATGCTTATTCAGCATGTATTTCTCTTTTATGTTATGAAAATTATGTTTTATCCTCGATTCGGCTCTATCGCGGTTAAGAACATATTAAGGTTTTACCCCCTTTTCTTTTTTTTTGTATCGGGTAAGCATATTTCCTTCAAAAGCAGCTCACAACTGCTTTTTCACCGTTCTTACCTTGTCTTCAAAAATGGGAGAAGTCATTAGTCACATTTAGAAATGACAACTATCCGTTGCTCTGTCTCGCGTTCCCGAACATTCTCTAGCTGCTAGTATTCATATTTATGAAAATGCCGTCCTAAGGTAAGATGTGCCCTAAGATTATTAAGCATAAATGGTAATATCGGCAGCATACCACTTCGAATACATACAGTTTTATCTAAAAGTCTGTACATTTGGGGGTTTTAGGGAAGACGTGGCCTAATGTTGTTTACACGGAAGTGGAGGCGTCACAAATGTCCTCCTAAATCCTCGAGGATAAGAATTAGAAGTCTCGCCAAAGGGAAGAATAGGATCCAGCAAACTGTAACAATATGGACAGTGTTCTCACGTATCTTCGCTAAATATATAGGAGCTCGAGGTGTAAGGAAAGATATGTGCTAATAATGCGAAGCGTGGAGGCTGAAAGTAGATTTTGAACATAGGTCTCAGCGTTAAAGGATAAAGGTTGGTAAACCTATAATGGTCCGAGGGAAGAACATGATCTAGAAAGCTTTGACAAGGGTGGCAGTGTTCCTCTTCGAAAACTTATAGCTATCTCTAAAGGTGTGATAGTTCAGGGATTAGGAAAAGATGTGTCCTAACATTGTGGTGTGTATGGAAGTCAAAATTTGGACTTTAAGGAAAGATATCGTCCGGGTATAAAAGCTAAAGACTCCGAATAGAAAAGCAATCAGCTCAAGAAATGTGAAAATATGGGCAGTGACTTATAGAGATCTACGATAGGTTGAAGTAATTGGGATACACACATTGCTAATTGATCCAGTCCACTTGCAATTGAAATAGATGCAACAGGAAGGCCTATATATATTTTAAAAGGAGATCGAGTTAGAAATACAATAATTACACAAAGAAGGAAATCGAAAGGGACAACGGTAGCCCGTATTGGTGGCATTTCTGAAGTTATCTGCATTAAATCTTGTTTAATTCGAATCTCCACAAAAACTAAATAATCGATGGTTTCTTTACAATGAAAAGTACTAAAAATTTACTAGCAGTAAGATTCTAATAATTTTGAAAATGCGATGGGCGCCTTCTATGACTCCACAAACGACCACTTTGAGGCGTCTTTGAGACGTGTTATTACTACTTTTGTAAAATTTAACATTTATTATTGTGAAAACAATGGCCGCTTAGAAACGGCCTAACGTCACAACAATGCATACAATTGCATCGTCCAATTTTCGGTAATGAAGCACCATCAGAAAAAACAATTGGTTTGCAGAATTTCGTTGTCGTTGTGCGCCCGTCAGTGATGAATTGCGCGAAAATCGACCAAAATCGGTTGTTATTTCAAGAAACGTCGGTGCTCTGTGCAACATGATCGAAGAAACTTGGTGTCTGATTTACAGTGATATATAGGTATTTTTAGGCATATTGAAGACTGCAAATACATTGGATTTTGCATGAGGATTTGGCTGTAAAGTGGTTTGTTCCAGATTAATTCCGCATAACCGAAGCTTTAAAAAAGTCTCGCGTTAATTGGCGTACAGAAACACTAAAAAAATCGACAGAGGAACTACAAAATCCGAATACAATATCGCAACAGATGATAAACCTTGGGTATATTGGTATGAACCGGAAACTAAGTAACGATCTACAGTTTAAATATTTCAAGATGAACTGAATTCCACAAACTATGTTTGTTCACAAAGTACTTCCAAGAAAATGATTGCTTGTTTATTCGGTTGTACTGGACATATTGCAACCATTCCATTAGGAATCGTTATCCGAGAACAATTAATACCGAATGGTATACAACAAATGGTTTTACAGAACCCATAGACAAAAGTCAGGAAAAGCAACCGAAAACGTAGTATCATTCTGCATCATGACAATCCCAGCTGACAAACAGCAGGTCAAACCATTGAGAAAAACATCGAATTAACGTCTCACTGCCCGTGTGCGCCTGGCTTACCGCCTAATGATCTTTTCCCGTTCCTTTCAAACAAAAAATGTATAGGCAGCGATTTTCAGCATATCAAGAAGCTATCCTAGTCCTCAAAAATCATGCCTTAGAGATACTAACTTCAAAGTGGAAAAAATGTTTTGATAATTGGTTTGTACACATGCAAAAATAGATAAATATTAAAGCCGAATATTTTGGAAAGCAATAAAGCAGTTCCAGAAGAAGGAATCCTAGTTTCTTGTAACTTAGAAGGTATATAATAGAAAATTGAATAGGTACATTGATGATAGAGTAGCATAAAATATTATTACATAGCTATTCTTGATGATTTTTCACTAAAATTTTAAATAAAATAATTTCTAATTAAATTAGATTTTATCAATTCCCTAATCAAATACATGTGTTTTCTGAAAATGTACACATTTCTTGCCATTTTTATGGAAATTGGAACTGCCAACAGAGAAAAGGGACAGGGCACAACATTGGGAGACATTAGATGCATGACGAAGCACCGTCCCGGTTTATTGTACCGGCAACAGCATAAACGTAAATACAAGGTCGCTGCGAAACGAATTACGTATGTATATCACATACGTATGTACAATACATATAGTACGTATGTGTGTACACCATCTGGCCAGTGGCGAGAGCGAATCCAGAACATTGGAGACCAAAGTTGTACACTGGCTGATAGTGTATATGATACTAACTTGTGCCGTATTCTCAGTTAACATTTGGCAACAGTCGTGGACATGACTTTTGCAATATGGCAAATCAACAGTTGGCACACATAAAAATAACTACAAAAATATGTTGGAACTTGTCCAAAATGATAAAGTTACAATTTTCTACCTACTTACCCTTATCACGGTTCTTGTCTAAAATAAATGTCGAGGTATTTCCATACGAAAAATACTTTTAGCACTTGAAGTAGTTACGAAGATTCTAAAATTTATTGTAATTTCTAACGAAAGGGTTATTTCATAATGTAAATATTAAAGCAGAGGTACAATCATTATCCATGAACATTATATTGCTTGTTAATATAAGAATTAGTACAACAACCAGGAGTTTCTGCCGTTGAAATACAATTAAATTGTAAAGGTTCTAGGGAAATCTAGCACAAATAATATCTACTGTAACATTTGATCCTTTATTTCTTGAGATCAACATTTTACAACCCAATTTGGTGTTTCTTAAAAGCATAACTACAATCGAGAACTCCAAGAATAACAATTTTTTAAAAACATTTGATTTACGACTACTTACGAATATGGATCATATTTACTAGAACTAAAATAAAACACTTGTAGTGTCATAAAAATAGTTTTTACATTTTAGTTTAATTAAGAATTATTTTCGTCCCATGAACTGAATTTAACTGATGTACTTTCTTTGACTACGCCCACGGCTTTGGTTCTGCATATACTAGAATAAAACTGGGATCGTCGTATAAAAACCACACCACACTAGCAAACGACTCCGTCTTGACGGTAATTAGTTTAATTATTCAGAATAGCTACTTCAATTTGCAAACTTCCGATTGTCGCCAGCTCTGGCTAACATTACTATAGATTATTGTGTAGATAATATTTTACTTAGACTACCACTTGAATTTGTTTACATTAGAAAACATTAAATGATATCTTTTGTGCGTTACTTTTGGATCACGTCTCTTCACATCTTTCATTCATTCAGCAATAACATTCAGTTTAGTACAGAAATGGAGATAAATAGAAAGTATTTTTTTGGGCACTACATTAATCACAACTGACGACAATATAATCATAACATATTGTTACCAACCCGGGTAGATCCACCAATTTATCATTGTAATCATCCTTAAAAATAAGAACTGGACGTCGTATTAACTATGAAAACGAGAATCATTAGATTCTCTTTTCAGCAGAAAAATCTTACGAGTTTGGAAGAAATTCACAGATATTTAGTCCTTAATAAAAAGAAATGATGCACAACAACTATCACATTAAACCATGTCAGAAATCAAAACATTCAAAACAGAAATTCTTTTAATGGCGTTTATTCTTGAAATTGTAATGTATTTTACAACTTAAAACTAATAAATGGATTCTATTCCAAATCATTTATTATTATTATTATCAAGGTGGGGTATTATTGTTATTAAGGGGTGTTTTACTCTGCATCATGCTAAAACCAGATTAAGCACTCACAGAAGAAGCCATTCACACATGAGTTGAACAGTGGACCACTATCCAGACTATCAAAACGTAAAAGTGCGAAGTAGAAATCTCATAAAAAACGAGGGAATTTTTAGAAATGACAAACAAATAACAACAATAATATGATGAATTTCAGATCTGATTATTAGATAACCAAAGAATGCTTTATTAAAATTTATTATACCTAGATTCAAAGAAAGATTAAGTAAACATCTAGTAGTAGTGGTAGTAGTAGTAGTAGTAACAGTAGTAATATAACTATTATAATCTTTTTCACTTTAAATAAGTAAGTAAACCTTCGGTTCATTGTCTTTTCCGTAGCTGTATAGTATCTGGCTACATGTAAATTTTCCTGGATTCTTCTTTTCTCTACTTTTTTTTTGATAGAGGTTTAAATTTAGTTGCCAACTATCCATCAATACAGGATAATAATATATCTTGGCTGCTATTCTCCTTTATAATTAATTTTGTTGTAATAATTTTTAAAATAATGTTATTTTCCTCTACTTTGGAGGAAAAGGTATTTTTAATTAAACTAAAATGTAAAAACCTTTTTCACGACTAATATTTTTAAAACATTTTTATATTTGTCTTATTTCTCGATTGTAAATATGCCCTGAAGAAGTATCACGTGGGAATGCGAAATATTCGCTTCAGGAAATATAGAATCAAATTTTACGAAATATATTATTTGTGCTGGATTCCCAAAGAATCTTTATAATTTAATTAAGAATTAGTATTAAAAGAATTGGTTGCCATAGCAGTGTGAAACGCAAAATACACCACAAAATGCAGAATGCAAAGTAATAGTGAAACACAAAAAGCTTTAGTTTTAAGTTTCTAATAGAACAAACTTCTTTGAAGAAATGAAAATTTCTAGAAGACAGATCATCAGATTTGTTGCATTATTCATCTAATTAGTGCTTTCTAACTGAAAAGAATATTTTCAGGATATGGAGAGCTTTTACGATAAGGTCAGATTTACAATATTGAAAATTACCGCTTTTAAGCCATGAATATACATCTGAAATTATTTCTTTGACGTAGTCATTAATAATAGGTACAAATATCGAAGCGTAATGCGTTTATTTACAGTTACATATATTATGCAATCATGGCTTTACGTGTTTAGTTAGCATCTTTCTTATGACTCAAAAGTATTTAAGGGTAAAAATAATGGAAGGATAGGCCGAGTTGAGATGCATTAACCGCACAACGGAGGAAATGTATGAAGTAGATTAATTAAAAGCAATCGCGTGTTAATCACTAGACAACAATGGCAAAAGTATTTATCATTTCACCGCTATTAGACTGAAGGTGTTCGATGATGAATTGTTTTCTGCTATTGTATTCCTGTTTCCTTCTTTCTACTGGCTGTATTTTGGGACGTAACTGACTCTAATTAGAAATAACAAACGATCGCTCGAAATATTTTAGTGAAGTGAATCGCTCATACCTCATATGACTATAGTAAAAGTATTAAATGGAATATGAAGCGAACTTAAAACAGGAAAGAACGTGCTATATAATATTTACTTAAAATTACTATGAAATAATTATCTTTATGCCATTACACAAATAAAATTTAAAATTAAATAATAGTATCATACAATACATAACAAGACAATGGACTATAAATGAAAATAGAATTGATTATAACAAAAACTAATTCAATTAAATCAATTCAATACTTATTAGACGGGATCAATTAAGAACAAAACGATTTTTCGTTTGGAGCTAAATATTTAATCATCATTTGAGTCTTTGGTTGCCGATTCTTTGCTTGATTGCGAAGAAAACGATGTGGATGGCTGAACATCATCGCTAGTTCCGTCGACTTTTGAAAGAACATTGTTATTGGAAGTTGTCATTATTGTCTTTTCGTTTCAGTAAACAGATTTTGCAGGGGTTTCAAGGCTTCTGTTCGAGTGCGAGTAATTTTGATGTTGCGTTTCATTCCTTTTAATGATTTGGTCGTTTGGAATATTGCAGAAAATGTTTCAAGCTTCTAGAATATAGCGGTTCTTGTTGACTTTCATCCTCATCGTTACTCTCTTCTGAGGAAGATTTGACAAGATCTTCCAGTTCCTCGTTGGTAAACACTTGATGCGGTTTCAGTATGTGATCATTCAGTTTTTTACGGTCATATCGTTAAATCCTTCCCTACTTATTTGCTGCGCTATATTAAATATCGCTGTGAGTTGTCGATCAATATTTCGGGTGTCTTCAGAATTGCGAACGATATTATTCCACAGATTCTTCCAATATGCCCCTATCATCTCTGGTTTCAATTCGTCCGTTGCCTCTTTTTTAAATACAATTGCATCAGCAATTATGAATGACTTCCAACATCCATGAGCCCAATTTTGGAGGAATCTTTAACCATCATGTAAAGCATTTCGAAAACTTGTCGAGTATATATAATTTTAAAGCATCTGCTGATACCTTGATTAAGTGGTTGAAGCAATAAGGTCGTATTAGCTGATAAGAAAACCACTTGAACATTTCCATCTTCTGTATACAGATGCTTAGGAGCGTTGTGTGTAAATCAACATTACTTTGAATGGTAATCCTTCCTTCTTCAAATATCTTCTCACTTCCGAAATAAAACATCGATGAAACCCTTTCGTAAATAAAACAATCGTGACCCACACCCGCCGATTTGATTCCCAAAGAAACAGGTAGAACATGTTTAACTTTGTTCTTAAGAGCACGTCGGTTCTGTGCACAGTAAACAAGTCCTGATCTAATCATATGACCAGCTGCATTTGTACAAGCAACCAACGTCAGTCTGTCCTCAATTGTTTTAAAGCCAGGTGCTCTTTTCGCAGTGTTATGAATCTAGGTCTGCTGAGGCAAGGCTGGTTTCGTCTCAATTCTAAACTTGGTTAGAATGATAATCGTTTTCAACATAATTTGTTTAAATTTTCCTAGAAATGAGGCAGCAGCTATATGATTATCCGACCCAGATTGCAGATTTTTGTTTTTTATATTAAATTTTGTTTTAAATCTACCAGCCACCCCCACTTGCTGTGAATAACTTTATTTTCTATTCTACTTCATCCTGAGGCCACCATCTTCTTCGGTAATCTTAATAGTACTAAACAAAATTAACAAAGGCATATACTTAAGTATACAAACGTGCATGACAGGCTTAAGCATATTTCAATATGTTTAACTCGTACGTCAGCGGGGGTTTGATAATTTCGCGTGCTACTGAACCACGGATATGTGAAACCGCGGATTCGAAGCCAGCGGATGCGGTGGTACTACTGTATATACATTATTATCGTATATTTTACCAATCATACGGTTGGTCGGATACTGTTCAAATATTAATAACACACAAAAATGTAGGGAGAAATGCTTTAATACAGGCGATACAGTCTCAAAATGAACTGCTATAAACAGAGGAAGTGCTCAATTCTCAGTTAAAGAAATACTATTACGGAAAATGATTATGTGCCAATGCTGGCACAAACAAAGTAATTCATTACAATCAAAGACGAACTTTAATAAATATTTACTCGTAAAATATTGTAGGCATAGTCTGTTTGCACATTATTACAAGCTTAGTTTTGTTTATTTTCCCTTTTTGTTGTCAGAAGTATTACATAAATGTAGATGTTTTACTCGTTTAGCTGCTCTTCTGTCAGGTTTAACACAGACATTTATGCTGCGTTTAGAAATTCCTTTTACTCACATGCATCATTGCTACAGTGTACGTATACATCTCGCAGAAGTCCTGTACAACATCTTATGGTGCGAAAATCGCGTAGTTCACATGAGGGCGTAAGGGTACATAGAAAATGGACTGGTCGACTGCGAAGGGATTCTTGGTCGATCACAAACTCAATATGGTAGGGATTGCTATTACCAATAGCGGTGTCAAAGTGAATGTGTTAAATGTCACGATTTCAGTAGGTAGATGGGGACATATTTTTAAGAAAAAGTCGATTCCAAATATATAGAAGTGGGCCATTCCTGCTGAAGAAGCATATTAACACTGCTTTTTCCTTGCCCTTCTTTAGCCTTTTCATGTTTAGATATAGGCTTACTTGTTCTCATTTTTACCGTTCTTGGAATTTTCTTTTTCGATCACTTTTGTGTCATTATTTTGGTTTACATCCTGATTCATTTATTTCTGTTATGTTGATCATCGGTCTGTCTATCGCGCTTTGAGTTATTCTGACTCTACTTAGGTTAGCTTTTGTGAATATATATATACGGATATACATCATGAATTAAACACTGGACCTCAGATGCAGATAAATTTTCTTCTTTAAGACAAAAGAGAGTCTCTCGAAAATTAGCCAGCTCATTTGAATTCTTCTTCTCATCTCGCTGGTTGGATCTTTTACTCGTGCTTGTACTCGTATTTCTTGCTCAGCTATATACCTCCTCTTACTTCTTATATATCTTTTCTATCTATTGTTATTCTCTCTTGGTTTACTGAATTTATCATTGTTTTAATCTTGCTGAAGTTCATTTCGAAGCCTTTCTGGAGAGAGCTTTTGTATACATTGTCAAGTATTGTTTGTTTTTCTGTCCTATTAGATGCAATCAGTATAATATAGTCGGCAAATCTGAGAGGGCTTATGTATATATGTTCCATTTATATTTATTCCTTTGTTTTCCGAATCGATTGTTTTAAAAACAACTTTTAAGACCATTCTTAATAATTTTGGAGATATATCGTCGCCTTGTTTTCCGTTCATCTTGATGTTTATTCGATCGGTCTTCAGGTCTTCGAATATTTGTAGCTATCGTTGATACACATAAATGATTGATATATGATGATATGATGATATAAAGATTTTACACCTGGAGTCGACTCTTCCATACACTAAAGCTTTTTCCATCGCCCATCGTTCTATTCTATCAAAACCTTTTGTAGTCTAGGTAGCCTAGATGTAACAGCAAGTCATAGTCGTTTTGTTTTCATAATTAGAATCTTTAGTGTTTAGATTATCTCTCCTGCTGTAGCCTTTGCGGAACGCCGTTTGTTCCAATGCTTGGTATCCGTCAAATTTGTTTGTTAATCCGTTTTGCAAAACTGGGAAAGAAGAGCATGTACTCACACTACGATATTCAGAAACTGCAGACAAGGAATAATTTATTTATACCCTCCAGCTGACCAAAAAGAAATGGCGTTTAACTGCAGATATTTATCACCTATAAGGAATGAAGGTGATTGTAAGGACTGTGGTGTAAATTACTGACACTGTATCACATCGGTAAACTCGACACATGGGCAACTGAAGCAACGGTAACAAAAGGTCCTAATTCTTAACAAACATATTGTAATCTTAAAAAGAATACTTGACGAAAGTAGCAAAACAAAGAAATAAGAAATGCCATGTATGTATATATATGCATAATGTAGTATGAATTTTAGTTAATTTTATAGAAAGCAAAATTATTACAATTAATATTTACAAAATTTTAGTATTATATTAACAAAATAATGAACAATACAATCAAAATATATTACCTAGTGTGTATCAGTGTAATTTGTTTTCTAATTCTTAACTTCTCCCTCCCTCTTGAATTCTTTCTTCACTTCTTTTCTTTGGTCCTTTCCTTTTATTGAATTTCTTTTTCTTTGGTCTGTTCGTCGTTTGTAAACAACAACTTCTTTTTTGATGTGGTCTGCTTCTTTTCAACCCTCGTATTTTATATAACTTTTTATCTGACTTTCTTCGTCGACCATCCCATTCCGTCCCTTCTAAACAAACTTAATTTGTTTTTGCACGTCGTTATAGCAATTTGGAATTCTAGATTTTGAAATGTTTCAAGTGTTGTGTGTGGTAAATGTTTACAACGCTTTTTTATTTCTTAAAGAATGCTTTCTATAAAATTTACATCTTTTTATTGATAATTTTACTAATGGAGTATTACCATACTACAATAAACTAAGTAAGGGAAGTTAGTTATAATGTTGTTGTAAAGTTTAGCAGGTAAATATTATTCATATATTATTGTTTGCAATGATCTAATTTTAAAATAAAAGTGCTAATTAACCTAATCAATTAAGTGTACTCAACAAGAGAAACGACAAGCGGAACGCAAACGACCACGGCTAATGAACAAAAAAATTCCGTTCCAACAAATAATTTTGCGACGCACTTAAAAGGACATTAATGCCGGCGCAAGCTTTGCCCCGTTTTAAATATAGTGCTAATTAATTTCCTTTTCTAAATGCTTAACATAATTGGTTAATAAATATTCCACAATGATACACTCTAAATTCAAATCGGTTACATTTCACTTTCATTGTAGGAAGTTTGTATGTTTTTGAAAGATAAAAACCTTATAATGCATACCTACTTTCAATATGTTTAGTAGAATTAATGTAACGAATAGCTTGCAAAACTTTGTGAATATTAATGTGGAGCATATAAAGACATAGGAAATAGATGATAAAAAAGATCAGAAACAGATTTTTCAACTTCTTCTTTTGAATTCGCACTATATTATTTTCTGTTTCCTTACTTAATCGATATTAGGATTTATAAATATTTTCCCAGCTTGCTTATAAAAACGGTGAACCAATAAGAAATAAAATGATTCTAATTATGAAAGAGAAGAGAAGTCACCCAGTTATTGCGTTAAATCCGTATAGAATAGGAAAAAGAAATGAGTGGTAGATGCCTCTCAGCACAAATTTGCTACAATGTCATTGGGCTCTAGACTCACTGGTCATTTGGTTAAGTTTGCACGGGAGTTTGAAGCTTATGCATCCTGCTTCCTCAAAATCACTAAGCGATACATCAACCCAAACCAATAATATTATTAGGAACGGAAATTAACAATGGAGGATATTTACAACACGAATTCCAGAATTTATCTATGGCTGTCAAAGCAGATTTTCTCTCTTATTGTTTATATTCCGAGCAGATACAGTTACACATTATGTACGATCTACAGTTTTCTGGAATTCCACTCGTCCTGGGAGTTACACTTTCAAAGTTCACAATTTTTCTAAGCAGTCCTGCTTCTGTGTTCGTTTATGATATATGTAACCGATTAGCATGTCTAGAGAACATAACATCTGATAAAGTTGTGTATTTTATGAATAAGTTATGTTCTCATAACTAGCTGGGATATCTGTTGTTTCCAAGAAAGACGAGAACAAAGGTATTACGAATTCCAGATTGACTGCCAAGTATCCACTGAATTGATATATACAGAGTCTAGCTCTTCTTAGAATTGAATGGGTAGCTCTGCTAATAGTCTCAGTACCAGTTTGAATAGTTTACGCAGCATCCATATTCCTAACAACAAGTTGCTCTCTGTTTTCAGGTTTTCCTTCATAAACCAAATTTTTCAGCCTTCCCATAATGAATAAAAAAGAGGATTTAAGTCTGGTGACCGTGCTGGCCAAGAAACTGCTGAACCGCTTCCAACCCAGCTGTTTTTTCATTTAGAAAATCTGTTACTTGTCTATCAAAGTGTGGAGGTGCGCTATCGTGCTGTATTCACATTCGCCGTCTTACATTAAGAGGAAGGCCATCTAGTAATGCTGCAAGGTCATTTTTGTTGGGTGCATGTTTTTCTGGGTCTTAATTAATCTGTGTTCACTTATCCCACAAACATGTCCAAACCAACTCAGTTTTTTACTTCCATCCGTAGACCGGCTCTCTGAGACTAAAATCGCGAATCTCGATCTATTAATGCGTAGAAAGCTATAGAACGCACTGCATTTAAAAACACAACCGACTAGTCCAACATTCGTAGTAATGTAAGACAAGGATCCAAAATATATTTTGGGTCTATACAATTTTTTTAGTGGAACTAGGATACTTTGCAAAGGTGAGATTATGAAACAAACTCGGGGAAATAGAATGAAAAGATTTTCTCCTTCCCCTTCCTCTCGTACACGTGTTGTGCCACATCGAGTTGTCGAGCTCTTTGGCATAAGACATAATTTCAACCGTTCATTAAACTCTTCAGTATAACTTCTCTATCTCTCTTCCAATTTCCAAATTCCGTGATTGGCAATGTGACTACGTTTTTAGAAATCAATTAACTCTGCCGTTCTAAAATTTTTGATGCGACAGACATGAATTTACGCTAAATTTTATTCAATTTAATTGTATTTGCTTAAAAGTAGGGCATGCGCTTGTATTTCGTAGAAAATTTGCACAATGTTAATCTTAAGTACACAATATTGACTCTTTAATTGAATACGACAAGATCTGTAATTGTTAATGAGAATGGTGCCGCAAACTGCAATTAATATTCCTACAAAGTAAATATTCGTGGAAATTCGGACATCAAGCGAAGCGAACCTTACGGCTAGAAAGAGACAAAAAGCTTTATAAAAAGCGGGAGCAGTCTACTTCGTTGTCAGTTTCGACGAGCAAATTTGCATATTCAAATGTTGTGGCAGTTGCAATTACATGATAATTGAAAAGGCACTGGAGGACACTGGCAGTAATTGGCTACTGGTGCAATGACGCATCTGCGATTAAAGTAACAAGTGTAAGGTTGAATAAGAACAGTTTATGCATCTTTTGCTTAGAGCTATTGTGTGCCAGCGCATAGTTCTTACAAGATGTAAATGAGTTTAACTAGGAGAGGAGGAAAGACTTACAGGGCTATTGCAAACATCCCAAAAAAACAAAACATGATCCTGTAAAACATCCAAAACAAGGTTAAGTAGAAACAGAGAATTTCGGCAAGCTGCATAATAAAACTGCTATCAACAAGAGAACCCATTATCAATGTAATATCCAACATATTGCGTATATATGTAGGTAACTTAAAGGAATAAAATGATGAGGATTGGAAGCATAATCCGTGCTTAGCTTATGTAAACTGTAAGAATTTAATAAAGATGATGATGCTTTTAAAACAAAAACAGAAAGAGGTAAGCTCTAAAAATGAGTGACAGGTTTCGGATATGATAGTTATACAGATAAATACAACTAGTGATGAATTGCTTACACGCATAAATACAGATGTTTAAAGAAGACGCAGTTATATTATATCATAACTAAAAATCGTATAAAAAGTATGCATATTAAAAGAGAAAACACACACTGCGCCAATGAAGAGTAAATGGTAGCCATGATAGTAGATATAGGAAAATCCACTAAGAGGCTAATTTCAGATAGAAAATGGTAGTAAATATTGATAGGAGGATCGTGGAAGTGGTATATGACCAGGAAAATTATTTAAAACACTTCTGTAATAGTATTGTTAGTTATTAAATCGCCTTCTGATGCTGATTCAGTTACTCGGATTTCTGCATATACGGATTAGGTCTTACATTTATTAGTCCGGGTAAATGCATTATTTCCATTTCCACATGAATATACGAACCTGCCAATTACGGCTGACTCGTCAAATACAGTTTCGATTATACGCGGTGTTTGTTGCTGTACGTACAGTATATGTAAAATGGTATAAATAGGTACAGCGTGGTAAGTCTAAGCCAGTGGTCGTCAACCTTTTCAATGTGTTGGTTACTTTGATAATTTTGGAATAAACAGTGAGCTACCGTAGTGTTGCCACGCTTTGTATTTATTATGAGAGTTTGCAAAATTAACGGAAATTTCTATGCCTTTTTCACTTTTGTATTTTTTAAATATCTTATGAGCTACCAGAATTGCCTTCGCAAGCTATCGGTAGCTCGCGATCGGCGAGTTGGCGACCACTGGTCTAAGTTGTGTTTTAACGAATGTGTAGTGAAACGGTAGTACAATATGAAGCAAGCTTCGTTTTCTTTCGCTATTTGCATGTTCGAATACTTTATGGGCCGTCAACAATCCTGAAACACAAAGTTAGAGTTAGCATGCTGTAGTATGAGAGTACATAGGTGCGTTCATTAAAGATTACTATTTCATTCATTTTCATACATTGGTGTGTTCATATATAGTACCTGCGTCAACCTCAATGTCATCAACCGTACCTATGTGTAGTACATAAACATTATGAACTTAAATCGACCAATTTGACGCAAAAGCAGTGGACGGTGTTCTTGCAGTGCGCACCTGACCTACCCATTATGGGCTTGGAATGAATTGACTGACTGTTACATTTATCATTTCATTTTGTTTTCACTTTTCCTTTGCAATCTTCTCATATACGCAAAACTCTATTTAATTTATATTATTTTGTAAATGAAGTAATGCAAAAAGCTTACTATTTTTTATAATCGTACGAGAGAAAAAACGTCGTAAATCACTTAAGCTATTCTTATATTTTTGAAGAAACAAAATATGCCAAAAGTATTTGGCAACTAGTGTTTGTGTACGTACGCGTATTGTATATTTTCATAGTGGCACAATTATTTTTATTCATGAGATCCTGGTGTGGAAAGTATATGGGTAAACTGCGACAATTTGAAAATGATATCGCAGACGGCAAGGCGTGTTCTTGGCATCCATCCAGCGTTACATACATGTTTATTTATACCATTGATTTGACATTGAGTGGTGTGCTACAGGACGTCAATTCTTACAAGAGAATTTGCCTATTTTCATGACGACGCATGATTTATACGTCACTGGAGCATAATGGGCGTTACAGGATTGGCCTTGGATCAATTGATTATCATGTTTTGCAGCACGTATTTGACATACTTCTACATATGTATATACATACCATTCAAAAATTTTGAAATGAAGTAAGCAGGAAATCATTTACATCACTTTGACTTCCACGTATTCGTAAGTTTCATAACATAAACGTTTGTTATATTTTCGTAAGTCGCTTATAAACCAATTTTCTATGTGTGTCAGTGGCGTAACTAGGTTTTGCGGCGCCGGGCGGCGCCGCTTGTCAAAAGTTGCATTAACTGACAGCTTAAATCGGTTATTGCGTTTCCATCAGCCACTTAAAGGTTTATCATGAACAATGTATACTCACAGTCCATCATCTTAACTCACGAAACAAAACGATCTTTATTTCGTTAAACTTAGAGCAGTTTGACATCCTACATTATTTATTAATGTTACATTGGCCAGTAAGATGCTCCGATGCTCCGAAATCAACCTAATAAATAATTTAAATGTATATATATTAATATTTCGTGACCTTTTTTATACTTATCTTATATGACCTACCACTAATTAGGTCAATAAAACAAGACTGGTTTGAACGATAATTATATTTCCAGAACGTTTACAAACGTTTTCAGTAAAAATTAGATTTGAACTAAATTATTCATTAAAACGGAAAAATCACAGAATTCTTTTAATTTTTAGCTTTAACAATAAAAAAGGGCTCTATGTATGATATTATCTACATGTTTGCAACTCATGAAGCATTACGACAATATTAGTTACAAGTGGCATTCTTTTTCTGGATTAAGCTAAGAGTATCAGATTCACTGTCTGATAATCATATCTACATGCTGATCTTTGTGTAAGTCCTATTTTATATGTGCCTCAGAAATTGCCTATGTTCAGACTTTGTTATGGTTAATCTGCAGAATCGAGCTATGCCTCAGCATTATACCACAGACTAGGATTTATTTTCAGATGTAAATAATTAATCATCTGATTCCTAGTTTTTGTGCTACTCCTTTTATGAGACATTCTTCTTTGATATGTTAGCTAATTCTTGACACTTTAACTAGCGTCTTAATAACTTTATTAAGATCTATTGTGTTGCAAATAATGTCTGCGTTCATAATGCGTCCTTAATCGTAGACCTTCTCTAATTGAGGCAGACCCTTTCTTGCCGTATCAGTCTATTAGATCTAACGACGACAATGTATGTTGTTACTCTAAAATTTCGTTTCTTTCTGTTTTCTGTATTCCCATTTGTTTGCAATGTAAAGGTATTTCAAATTTTAGTATGCAGGAAAAGTATGTTGAAAGTCTTATTTTATCACTAGGTAAGATTTGGTCCGAGGGAAACCATTACGAACGAAATGATAATCATATTCCTATATGGGCGATTGCAATCGATAAAGCTTTCTGTATTCTTGTTGCTGTTGTAACTGCATGTAACATGTGCATAGTAGATAGTATCGGTTGAAACACCCGAACGGATATAGTAACTTTAGTAGTTAAAAGAGTGTTGGGTTCATATTGAATCCTTTCAAGAGTCCTAGTAGTTTAAATTTTAGGCTTCTTAGTTTTATTTGTTGGAACATAAATCTTTGTATATACAAGGAATAAGTACATATCTGGGGAAAATAGAAGAATGTGGACAAGAAGAACAAAAAAGGAGGTGGTTGGAGCACATGTAGGAATGCCAGGAAGAGACAAGGAGAACGTTACAGGAGGAATAATAAGAAAAAAATGAAGAGAAAAATCTAGAAGCTAAGTAACACACATGGAAAAAAAGTCAGGACAAAATAAAAGAATTAATATTTCGCAACACATTGTTTCCACTCACTGTCGCTTTCAGGAGTTATCAAGGATACAGTAGTAGAACCGCTCAAGAACAAGTGTTATTAATGAATTTACAGCAACTAATGCACTAGCTAGCTAGCTATGATGGAACTGGCCAGAAAGATCAAGATAGTTTTCACCTACATCAGAGACGACCATTCAAATGCCTCCATACAAAAAAGAGGAGATGATTGATGAACATCGAGGACATGCACAATGAAGTACTGATTTTGATGGCACATAAACTCTATAATACCGTGCGCTCTATACTGAGTGTTCTAAAGGTGCAAGAAGCAGGTGAACACTCGTATCACTTTTTATATAGCATTGCTAAACCGATATCGGAGACATATGGTCTGAATTCCAATTGCATTGTGAGGACAGGGCATGAAGTTAGTCTATTAGTGCTATTTGCGGATAATCTGAGAAAAATACTCCAGGAAGCGGTAGAAGAAGGCCTTTTGGATTTACAAATCACTTAAAATATACGAACTTAATTCTTCAAACAAGAGAAAAATCTAAAGAACTTTACGTTCGCCTCTCATTTTTCCCTAACATGGCGTTTCGAAATAGAGGGCTACATAGTGGCCTATCAAAATGGCGTCTTCGAACGTCTGGTATACCGCAAGGCGATGATAGGACTGGAAATTTTGAACACCAGAGGCACAGTGTGCAAGAGGGACAAGGAGACAACATATATTCTCGACATGCTCTAGACATGCACCTATGACTTATCTGGCCCGCCAGCCATGACGGAGCTCTCAAGGTCCTCTGTTGTCACCTCAGACATACGAGCTGGACGGAAACCAATACGACAATACCAAGAACTTCTGATTGCTGACAACTATGAGGTTAAAATATTATGTATTTCCTCTTTTCCATAATGCCTCAACCCTTCGCTAATTGATCGGAGATGACAGTCATAAACAGTTAAAACTATACTAGGAAAGCAACAGAAGGAAGTTATCAAATACAAGAATTTGTCATTTGATTTACAACATATTGTAATCTGAACATTGTATTTGTGGGATTCGTTAAATCCTATTGAATGGCATAACAAAATTAAATCTAACCATTAACGAAGCAAACCATCTATTATTTAATATGCATAAAAGCAGTCATCCTGAGTTGTTGCTAGTTTCTCGGTGTCGTGAAGCCAGCCACCCATACATTTAAAGAAAACGATTTTTTAGTTCTGATTTTGACATGCTACAGAAATTAATCTGCATTTGTCATAGTTAATTCTGTGGCGATTACTTCGCCATACTATAGCAAAACATTGTAATTAGCGGGATCTGTACATTGAACAGAATAGTTATGTGCTCAGTTCTGCATATAAATTTCCTAATTTCGAATAGAGGTTCGTGAAATTATTGTACAATCTACTGTTGCTCGTTTCGCAAAATGTCAGAGTTAATATATCCTGTAGTATCAGCGCGAATTTCAATAAGGGCTTTTGTGTCGAAAATCAAAATTACTGTATCACGGTTACGAGAGGAATAATGACGCATTTGATTTTTTCAAAATTACAGTACATCAAAAATTAATGATAACCGCCGAAATTGCAGTGAGCCGCAGTTGAACAAAGTACAATAGGCAGCTAAAATAATTACGCCGAACCTTTTGGCGGTCGGTATTTGATTATAAATTCAAAGGGTACGCGCGCAAACGCTATAACGAATACTGCACACTAATGAGAATCTAATTAAAATTAATGAAATACAATTAACTTTTACTAGGTTCGTTAGCTATAAATTCGTTTATATGTGGTTTATATGTAGAAATAATTTCATACTTGAATGGTTTGCTTCTTCCGATTGTTGCGAACATGTCTAATAATAAAGCAAGATCCAGCTTCATGATCTAGGGGTTTTAAAACTTGAGAATCTTTTAGTAGCTTTGGTACAGTGTATATAGATGTTACATTCCTATGTTAGTGACTATTTGGCAAGTTGTTAGAAGTGGATTGGATGCTACTTGTACCCCAGATTCTTGCATAGCTGTGACGAGTTTTGTACACTTTTATAAAAAGTTTCCGATTCCTTTTCTTTAAAATTAAATTGCTTGGCATTTGTATGTTACCGAATGACTGATGCACTTCGCCTTTTTAACCTTCCTATACTTCTGTGAGACCGATTTATATAGTATAGTATACGTCTTTCATTTTGACGTGAGTATAGGAAGGTTAAATAATGTATTACGTTTCCGCACTATCGCCACGTTAAGGTTAATTCAAGCAACAGCACCTTCTACAGCTTAGATGCTCGCAGAAACTCTTTTTGAGGAGAATCAGCAATAGTAGATTCTTATTCTCAGTTTAGTTATATGCCACGCGTCGAACCCTGAAGTGGTACAATTTGCGGCATTATTTTAGAATGTATTGCGGAGTCTCAGCTGTCTCCTTGCAAACTCTTCAAGTACTGCTATTCTCTAAACTTATTCTATTTAGGTGTCCAATTGCCAATTCCCATTGATTCGGAATATTTGCTTCCAGGTTCATATTCGTACACATCCATCCCTAGGTGACCTAGATGCTGATCAACTAGCCAAGAAAGGCTCTAAGGATACTTTTTAAGACTAGAACCGGTATGCAGAATACCAAAGCATTCCGCCAGAGAGAAAATCTGGTTACGGTTACAACAGGAACATTGAAATAGTTGAAAATTAACTGATGGTCAATTCTACACTGTACCTAACCTATTGGTGACCAACCCCAAAAAGGAGAATGAAAGAATGAATTAATACACTCACCTTTGTTTTTCCTTATCTTAGACGTAGTTCTCTCTGGTCTTAGATCTAATTTAGTACTATTTTAGAAGGAAGGTTATAGTGAATACACACATCTTTATAGAGAAGTTACTCTCAAAGTTGTACCTCCGAGTTATATGCGATAAAACAGAAGTGATCCTATCACTCCTGTATTCAGGTTCAATTCTTGTTCTACCTTCCTACCAACTATCATCACAGGAGTGTGCACTCAACTACCACATGAAGTGGAGGGGGTTCAAAATGACTAACATTACCGTCATTGGGCAATAATTTTACGCAGAGAATGCAGAAGTAAATTGTGTCAAACTAAGAATGAAGCTTGCGATAATTTCATTTCTACTAACCGTAACCGACAGTAAACCCTCTGTTGTTTTCCTTTTTACCACTCTTTCTTTTCACATTGTATCTCAAGCTTCTCCAAAGTATAGATTCATATTTCAGTTTTAATAACAAAACTGAATTTTGCGGTTGCTGTTTGAAACTTTTATTACAATATTGCCATTTTTCTGCTTTCACCCTTTTCATTATTTATCCGACACGAATACTATTCCATTATTCTTCTTCCATTATCAATACGTTAGAGACTTTGTGCTGTTTTTGATATATTACTCAATGCCTTTGTATATCTTACAGAGTTATGTTCAATTCATTGATTTTTTTCTTGTTGTGTTGTGTTTTACTTTATTATTTTGTACATAGGTCCAGGTTTTATTTTTGGGTATTGTGCCCTCTTTTCTGAGTTGTTATGTTGCTTTGGCTTTGTTACGGTCGATTGTGTTTTTTTGAAAGAAACAAAAGATATTGACGGTTAGCGTACTTGTGGGCTTGTATTTTAAGTATGATTTCTTGTCCGTTTATGTACACCATACAAATGTTTACTAATAGTTTATACTATTGCATGAGACTTGAAACATTAGTATTAAGGCAGACTTTAAAAAGTAAAAAAGGAAACCAAACAGTTTTCGATTATCTTGTAATATTGATACCAACCTTTATTGAAATATTTTCTTGCATTATAAACTTACATGTATTCGTAAACAGTAATTTCCTATATATAATAAGAGTGTCGTCCTAAGCCATAATAAAGAAAATAATGATTTCAGACTACTATTCACCAAAGCAATCCCAGGTGAAAAGTATAGAAATGACCATGAGGTCCGCTTTTACCAGCGAGCAGTATCGGACACCGGTTCACACTTCATTAAATGTAAACGTTAATAAGTAAGCCTACTAGGCGTAAGTTAATCGATTACGTTGTCAATCACAGGACATGTCAAATAACCATTTCATCGGGGCGGCGACGCACACAAAGTGGCCTGGTTCGCCGCACGTTGGGTCCTGCTAACTAAACTATACTGATGGAATTACTTTGCTGCATGCTGACGACATTTCAATTAGCAATTTAGGTGTATGTGATCGTGGATCAAGTGATTAGTTTAGATTATTGACGCGCCCATTTAATCACTTCAAAAATGATAAGTTGATTACGCACCCTGATTTTGAAATTTGTGGAGATCGGTTTAATAATTGATGAGACACGTTTATGGCATAGTCTTGTCCATGTAAGTAAGGAGAATGGAGTGCTTTATTTCATAGAAAGGCAACATTTCTTAAATATATAGAAGTTGGTGTACTAAAGATGCAAGTAATATATGTATGTATTTATATACACTTTACATTATAGTAGGAACTGCAATATATCGAAAACCTTCTTCTCAGAGAGAGAGTGAAAGACATATCAATGCACTAACATCGTTGAAAAAACCTTTTACTGTCACATTTTAACTGATAGACGTGTTTACTAGTATAAAGTAAGAGGAAATGTGAGTTCTGAAAACGAACGGCCTTTTATTTATTCTGAACTCGTCTGGTGACGTCGAGAGAGGCTAGTGGGTTTCAGCGTGTAGAATTTTCCAACGTTACTAATAGTCACTTTATATTCTTACTGAGCCGAACGTCAAATACAAAATTTATTTTACTGTCCAGTTTACTATAGAAATATATATAATACAGCGCAGATGAAGCAGAAAGATCGTGATTGTTTTTAAAAAGACGCTGTACGATTGTCAAATACAATTCAGTTCGTAATCTGTTCGAAATTCCTTCAGCATCATCGAATTCATTTCCGAAATGGATTCGTATCTATTTGAAACACTAATAATTTGATGTTTATGTAAATATAAATTGTTGCTGTTGCGTTATTGTTTGATATCAATAATCTATTGTTTGAATAAAAAAACAGGTCAACCGCTCCTTTGTAGTAAAAGGGAAATCCCGAACCGGGAAATTCAAAAACTCATGAAACTTTGGGAACATAAAGCTTTACAAAGAAATCATAATCTTTAAGATAAATTGATCATATTATTGGCAAGGCACATTCTACAGTGCAAGGCATTATAAATAAATTCAACAGCATCAGAAATATTCAAAATATATCCAGAACAGGGCGTCCAAAGAAATGAACACGCCGCGACGAAAGAAGTGTTTTGCAGATAATTCATAAACATCCGCGAACAAGTACTCCAAACATAGCCGCACAAGTAGTAAAATTTAGAGAAAACATGTTAATGTAGAGTGTGTAAGAGGAATATTAAGAAACCATGGTTATAATGGCCGACCTCCTCGCATGAAACCCTAGTAGTTACTGCTACTAATCAATTCAAAAGAGTACAGTTTGCCGAAAAGCACTAAAATAAAGGCATGGAATTTTGGCAACGGTGTATATTTACAGACGAAAGTAAATTCACCATTTTTACTTCAGATGGTAGAGGGAAGGTTCGGCGAAAACCACGAGAAACCTTTCATATTCAAGATACTGTGTCGACTGTGAAATATGGTGGAGAAGCCGTTATTGTTTGGGGATCCATGTCAACGACTGAAGAGAGGAGTTTGATATTTATTGAAGGCATAATACCTTCAATATAAGAAATATAAGAAATCATATTTACACATTTTGTAAGGTTATTCAAAAAATGATGTTGAAGAACCGTAATTACGAAAGCGATGGATATTCCTACAGGATCAAGATCCTAAGCATACGGTATTCATCGCGAGTGAATCGTTATTGTATAATGTGCTCCAACAGCTTCATTCTCCGCCCCAGTCGCCAGATTTTAATTCCATTGATGGGATTATCTAAAAAGAAAATTACGAAATCATACTGTAACAAGTCGAGAATCCTTAAAACGAGTTCTAATGGAAGAATGGGATCAAATTCCAGCAAACTTTATAGATAACTTAGTATCTTCCATGCCACGGGGATTCGCTGATGTCCTTGAATCTAAAGGAGGCCCTACAAAATATTAATGTTTGTTTAGTTCATGTTATTTAAATTATTTTATCAGTGTACGTTCACTTTTTGCGATTCTATTATTACGTTTTCTCGTTCTTTTTAATATTGAGATAATGATATTGCAAAAAGTGCATTTTCGATAGGTGTACGATGACTTTCGTGAGTGACTGTATGTATGTAACATACTTTATATGGACGTGTCATGTAATCCTTTTATTATTACTATGATAAATAGATAAATACATACAAATACAAATACAAATAAATCTAACCGATAAAATATTCGATGAAATAGATTATACCTTTGACTTTCTAATAGAAAATGACAATTTAAGTGAACGTAAACTGTTATGATGTAATTCTATTACACAGCTTAAACTTAAAAAGGACGGAAAAAGAAAATTTATAGCGTATACACGTACAAGTAAAAGTTGTCAAATTAAATCAAAAATAGTATTTACAAAAATCGAGATTCCTATTTTATTACAACTTATTTATTTGCTTATAAATGGTGCTACTTCTAGACCGTCATTATAATATAGACAGGGTTATTCGATCCAACTATTTCACGGGGAAAAGTGAACTTTACAAATGCTACATGAGAATTAAGGGAAAACCTGCGCAATTAGATGGTGTTGACGGTAAAGTTCATGTAGATAAAACCGTTTTAAGTAAACGGGGAATAATAAGATCGCCTGCTCCTACCGATAATATTTTATCTATGAAATAGACCGTTGCGTTGGTACAATTGAAACTGAAAAATTGTAATGGTGTAAAAATTCAAACACTCAAAAAGGGTCAACGCAATATATTTTGTGCAGATCGTGGTTTTCAACTTAGAGTTTATATGATATCTGCTGTCGCAAAATGGTTCTATTTATCAGTTAATTTTTCTGTTTTTTGTGTTTATAAGACGGTGATACATAAAGCACGTAGTTATTTCTCGTAAAAAGACTCGAAGTTGAATGAATTCCCTGCCTTTGATGCGGCTAGCGTAATATTATCGTCCTAGTGTTTATTTTTCTACGTGTAAACGACACCCTACTTAAAGATATTAGAAAGAGTACCTAAAATTCTTTGTATGAAACGGCTTTCCTGTGACACTAGGAAATTTGTTTCTGTTACAAATTTTACTTTATTTTGTTTGACATATTAGACGATATACGTAGAATAGGAATGTTTGCGAAAATTGTGAAGGCTTCGTTGACTGTCAAGAGCATGTGTCTTGTTGCAAGAAGTACGTTTTCTCCAGTTTCCAGATTGACGTACTGCTTGACATGTTTTGCCTTGGGTGAAATTCTAGCAATATCATCTAGCTCACACAATTTCCCAATTTCTTCGACGACGAGCTCAGTTTTGGCAGTATTTTGTTACTGAACCTTAGCTGGTGATATGATATTTACAACATCATTTATGTCATCGTTACCCACGTTTACAATTTTTGCTAAAGCAGCTTTCTTACGTGGCTCAAAAACATGAAATGCTTGCATAGTTTTCTTTACTTCTTCACCAAGTGCTTGTGTGGGGATTGGTCCCAGACTGTTCTTGCACTGAATTTGATTTCTTTTTCTGTGCTTTATTTAAAATTTGTTTTCCCATTGACTTACGAACGTAGTGGAGTGGTATTCAAAAGTTGTATTTCAAACAATAACTGAGTGCTCAAAATGTCGGATTATAAGCGACTGTCAATTTAAATAAACCCCTAAGAATTCAAATCTTTAGTCAGTTTGTTTCAACAGGTGTATCTCTGCATTTTCATAATTCTATTATTTCTTTGTTTATTAGAAGAGTATTGACGCATATTGAAACTCATCGTCGACAGATTACTTCGTTGCGATTTTATTTTCCCGCCCATCATGCAAATCAATTCTGGAAATGAAGACTACCGACAAACCGATTTAACGTCTAACACTGCACCGCGATACAAACCCGAACAAAAACGAATTTATTTAGAGAGAAAAGGCGTCTATATTTATCTTCTCAATTCTCGTTTCGCATTCATCCCGCCCATTTCACCAAAACAGGGTTTCTCTTTTATTCCACTTCTTTCCACGCATTCAGTTCCAACCACCGCCCTTCGGGTGTCGAAGATTAATTCTATGGGTTCTCCATTCAACAACGAACACATACACGCACACAAATCTCGTGACATCAGTCGGTTATCGTTTTGTTCTAGCCTCTATAAATCCCCGTTGTTGGCGTTGAATGTATACAGAAACATAAACAAACGCCCTATACGGGTCAAATGTTTCGCATCGATTGGGGGATATCCAATACTGATTAATTACAATAAATGGCCCTACTGTGCCGTACGCATTTGTTCCGATATTAGGTTGCTTTATTAGGCTAGAATTTCAACGGAGTAACATTAGTAAGCTTTCATCAACAGTAGGTACGTTGTTAAGTTTGGCTACGTACGTATATTTCTTTTGCGAATCAAGATAGTTACACCTCATACATCTCAATTTACCCCATGTACATGTTGCTGATATTTCTATTTCATGTGGTGTTATTATTTTGAAAAATGCTGTATTAATAAACTTTCCTAGTACCTTTTATATATTTAGTGTTGAGAGAGAAATAAATTGAGTCTCTTAATTGATGTCAAAGTGAGTGGATGAACTTTTCAAAATATATCAAATAAATCCATATTTATTCATACGTTAATATATTATTACGTTATCCATATTACATTTTTGGTTCGATAAAACTTCTTTTTGCATATTAACAGTAAATATATCTGAAAACACTACATTAATTATATCAGGAAACCTTTATGGACAGTCTATGTGTAGTTCTAGATCTCATTAGCGAAATTATTTTCACGAATGTAACGTCCTTCGATTTGTTAAACGAAATGGTAATTTGATAGGTTTATTAATATCTAATCATACACTAACAACATAGAACCGTTTTATTACATTTCTTAAAATATCGTAGCTATCAATTGTTTACCTGCATACAATGTTTGTGCCGACGTGAATAATTAGCTTCGGTGGTGGTTGCATAATAGGATTCTGGGATGTAGGCAGGGGCTTTATACCATACGGATGGAGAATGAATGGAAGAGATCAAATAACCCATTCGCATGCAGCGTAGTTACATTCTGATTATCGAAATGTAAAATAATCTTGGTGTTGACGTTTCAGTAGCGCAACATACAACATCCAATCAAATCGTAACCATTGTTAATAATTATATACATATCTGATATGTGTGGTTTTATTTATTCGTGTTTTTAGTACACGTAAATTCATTACATCAAATGGTAAGATACATACTGCAATGTGAAGCCGGCGGTGCAGCACATTGCTGAAATACCTAAGCTTAACATTATATTTGAAAACACTACCATATTATATACAATTCAGGACTTTGATTAATTAATTTAATTGATCAATTTAGAGTTAGTTAGGTTTGTTGTGTGGCGTTAGCCGATTTTGAAGAAATGGTAAACTTTGGGGTAGTACTAATAGTGATAATGATTAGTGACAGTGATCGTGATAATATTGGTATCAGTTATATTATAGGAAAAGATCCCATTCTGGACACAGAAATTCTGCAATGCTAACAAAATTGATACTCAGAAGGAGAGAAACCCAGAAGGAATAGATACATTCTGGAAGAACTTAAGGATATACTTGTTAAAATTTCCGAGAAATAATGGGTAAATTGATAAAAGAAAAGAAAAAGCCTGAACATGGGCGGAAATTACCCAGCTAACTATAGAACTGACTGCACTGGAGAAATACATGCGAAAAATAGCGTTGAATCTTGTCATATCCTACGGCCTCCAAGTATCTGGCCCGCAGGCAGGGAAGTGGCCGAACATCCACTTTAGCATATCCCAATTTGGTCAGATTGCTATTGCATGGAAAGAAATGGTTTAGAAAGAGAACGTGCAAGTTTTGAGAAGCACGAATCTTGACTGGCATCAGTATCTCTGCAAGATTAAAATTAGATTTCTTTCAAAAAATACTAGGAAGGTCCAACAAAAAAGAATTGTAGATTTTTCATAGAATCTAAAAATCTAAAATCCAACCAGGAGTTTCCTCACAAACCAGAGTCCGTGGATCTGAAAATTAGGAACAATTGCGGGAAGGCATGGTCGAAACAGCAAAAGGGACAGTGCCACCAACAAAACTGAAGACGTGCTTTGCGAGCAATGGAACAACAGGTATTCAGACGGTATTCATATAAGAATCAGAAAGAAGGAAAACACACTGCGTAGTTTGTGGATTGCGGTTTTACATTCGTCCCATCTGTTGCTTCGTTTTGCTTGTTTGAAGAGTCTTCTTACCTCTACACTCATGGCGGACAACTTTCTGTTACACCAGGGAACCCTTCCGTTTTCCCTCTTTAGCTTAAAAGGACAGCTTCGCTCATAAACTGACGAAACAGCCGACGTAATGATCATTTCTCCACATTAAATTTCAGGAACTTCTTTAAATGTTCCCAGTTGAACTTTTCTAGATATCTGTACGGCCTTTCTAGCCTTTTTGGCGATTTGAGGTTGAATAATATGTATCTGTGATCCGATGATGATTCGTACAACTCACTGACCTTCCCACATATATACCATTGGAGTTTTGATTGTCAAGTCGATAACTTTCCTTCATACTGAGGTCTAGAAGTGACCTATTTCGTTGGTTGAATGCATAGCTCCCTCACACTACATGGGGCTCGTTGGAATTACATTGGACGGGACCCGAAAGGTAGGGGAATCCGATAATGATTTCTTTGTTGTCATCTTTCATTGAGGATCTCATGGTAGTTATCTACTAGTACTAAGTCTAAATCGGGCGTTAACTGGGCAAATTAATTCTCAAAGTCTTCCCCATCTGAGCCTTTGGGCTAATCGGAGTTTCTGTATTAGAATGAGGTCTACTGGTTGTATCACAAATTTTTCGGTTCGGTTTGCATGGATAGTATTCCTGTAAATATACAGTTTTATCATGGATTACCTGCTTCTACAGCAATATTTAAAATAATTATTTTTACTTTCTTTGTTAGAGATGCTAGGTATGTATATGAATTGACAATGAAAGCAAATAATTTTTATATCGCAGATGCGGACTCAATATTAGTTGCACTTCAGATTATCATCCATATTAATGAACGAATACAGCTGTGCAAAATTAGTTTATTTTTATACCAAAGATGTAGTAAATAAACTTCGCTAGAATACTTAACAAATGGTATTGACAAATAACCAACTACATTTACTCAAAACATCAGCTTCATATAACCGCTATTTTTAGAAAAACACAAAGTAAGATCTTTTCTCAGTTTGTTACACTGGCAAAATGCGAGATTTCCCTTTGGAATGTGTCTGTTGGTATTAGAAACCAACTGAGACAAAGATCAGTTTGTTTGTAGTGTGAGCGACTGAGCAAAGCACCCCTATAAAAGTTTTTAAACGCCATGTTACACATGTGTTCGATACAGGCAGATCTTCCTTTAGACGATGTGTGCCTGTGCTTGCGATTTCGTTGCACAAGCCCGAGATCGGGAAAGTTTTCAACTGGAAACTTTTATTATGAAGCTCGTTGAACTACCGCTGCCTTTATACGACTGTTGCAGAGCCGGATTTTCGCTTTTTGTTCGTTTCGTTTAGCGAGTAAAAGCACGCGAGGACTGCGAAACTGGTCGAACTTGATAAAACTCCTGCTAACTGAAATACAATCAACTTTCGTCGTCTATTCTATTGCGTGTAAGAGTTGTCGTGAGAAAGTGTCCAGGTATCATAAAGGCGGAGATTACTTCTCCAAGAGATGCAATGTCTATAACAGACATATTTACGTTGCGAAGCAGTTTAGTATTAATTACTACACGTTTACTTGTTTCTTAAAGTAGTCTTGGAAGGAATACTAGGAAAACCAATTTACAGCATTTTAATTGATTGATGGTATAAAACGAAAAATAAATGACCCAAAAGCTTATATTCAACCACGAGAAGTGTAAACTTTACCACAAATCCATATAGATACTAACGAGAACTTTAGATTATATGTTTAATTAACAAATTAACTTCCTTTTTGGTACATTTATGCCTTTACTGAAGTTTGATTATGATTACCAGGTCTCTATTTCGTAATGTAGTCAAAATTGCATTAAACTATATTGGTATACGTCCTTCGTATTATAAAATTATTAATTAATATTCCTAATATACGTTGAACTCGTGCATCTTGGTTTAATATCCAGGCATTTGTAAAACCCAAATAAGGAATAAGCGTACATGTGGACCATTTCCCGGGATAGTAAGCGAATGCGGCGTGGTGGTAGTCACGGTATTTTTATTTTAGGTCGGAAAAGCTTGCAATCTATATCTATCTCTATCATAATCTATGACCGGCAGTTGTTGAACCGGGATTTGTTTAACTATTCCTCGGGTGCTTCTTCGTTCCTTTGGTAGCATACGAAATAGTTTCATCTCTAAGCTTCCTGTTGTTCATATATCGATGTCTAACATTCGCGCCTTCCTTTGGGCTGTCTTGGGATGGTTTTCTCCTATAGGCTTCACATCTTTTGCCACTTTAGCAAATTTTCAGTTATCCATTCCTGAGAGTTATTCTTTCCACGTTTTTCTTTCTGCATTGTTTAGGCATCACACATGCCTTGTGTAGAACTGAATAATATTTGTCAAATATGGACTGTAAGTCTGTTTGCCACACTTATTGAAATTGTTTGGACAACCGAAAAACCGAAAAAAAAATTCAAATAAATTCTCCAGTGAATTAAATTAGCATTATTGTTTAACAAGGAAGATTAATATGAAATTACAAATACGTTACAGAACTTAAATCTAATCTACGCCGCTGTGAATGTGTCACTCCACGAAAATTCTAAAGGATACTGATTTTGTAGAATCTAAAATTGGTACCGGAAGATTTCTTCCATCTCTAATTTGAATAGTGGATAAAGCGGGTAATCTTTGAACCCTTAGGGACAATACAAATAATTTTGACATTTGATATGAAAATTAAGAAGCAACATTGGGGTACCACAACTAAAAGATTATTTTGTAGTTTCAATACTCAACCCTATCTGCTGGTGATATTATGTATTATACTTGCCTTATGACTAACAGACTGAATGAATAAATTAAAATAATTGCTTGAATAAAATGGATACTTCGTGTTTGCGGTTTTCACTGTGATTGGTTTTGTTTCTATCTCATAGGTCATTACATTTTGCTAAGTAAGTTTATATCTCAGACATCCTGGGATACGTACAGTTTGATGAATTTGCGCTTGGACTTCTTTTCCAAGTCTTCCGTCGTTTGTTAGTTCTATGCCAAGGCATTTCAATTCATTCACCTGTTCTAGTATTTTGCCGTTGACTTCTAATTTGTTCCATACCCTTAGAAAATATCGTGCAATTGCTATTTTCTAGGATTGATGACCACACTTAATTTTGGCGCTGGTGTTTGTGGAGCGGACGCTGTAATATGTTCTCTGTTTCGGCAGTAATTACCATGCCGTTGTGGACAGCAGATTATATGGAGGTATGGAGGTAGATTTTGTACCCTAGTTTCCTTGGTAGCTCTACAATTATATTATCTATAATTATGTTAAATTGTGCTGGATTTAACTGGTTTCTTTGTCTTATACCAGTATTGATAAGGATTCTACTACTCAGGGACGGTTCTAATTCGATTTAAGTGTAGCAGTTTAGGTTAATTTTCATTGTAAGTTGTTGCCACTGCGTGTTTATTTTCCTCATCTCTTGGAATACAACAGACGTCTATTCGCTTCATTCTGTTAACCGCTTTAGTCATGTTTACGAGACACGTAAATATAGGTTTGCCGAATTGTGCTTTCTCTATTATTGGTCTCATAATAAAGACGTTTATGGTAAATTCGTGTCCCCGAGGCTTTGTTGACTTTCAAAGATTGGGACGGATTTACTAACTTTTCTAAAATTAGATTTTTGCCAAGGCGGAGTACTTGTTCCTTAAAGATTGCTAAAGTTATACTCAGCTCCAATCCTCTAGTATCGTCTTCGTTTTGCTACGATTGGGAATAGTATTTTTAATTCGCATACTAAAGGCTTGCCTCCATATTTTAACATGTAGCTGTTTATTTAATATGGTTCTTATAGCCTTAAGTTAGGTGTTCAATTTTCCGTACTTTATCTTCTGTTATTCTTATTTCTCCTTCATCGTCATTTTACTTCTTCAATCGTGCTCCGAATAAGACCCATATTTTTGTCGGTAATGGTTATTTCAGGCTTTGGTACTCGAAAACTGTCGCTCTAGGAAGGAGTTGACCACGTTGAAATTCATTGTAACACCGCTTTATCGTAACCAAGGAAGACGACTTGTCACCAAACCTTCTAATGATTTTCTCCAAACATTATTTGCGGCTTATGCCACGTTTGATATTGTAAAAAATATATCTTGATAATGCGCTTTCTTCTATTTCTTTATTTATTATGCAAGGGATGACTTTAAACTTTTGTGTTTTGAAAATATTTTATATCTATCAATTGTTGTCGTTAAACATGTAAACAACTAGCTCAAAATGTCAAATAAAATTATTGAAATATATTTGGAAGTGCTGCAGAGTTTCAGCGGAAAGAGACATCTTCCGTACAAATATAAAAAAACGTACAAAACTAAAGGAAACCGTGGATATGCATCTTCTGACAACATACACAAACAAGACACACTATACTATGTATTTCTTAAGTGTATACTTCTTCCATAGAAAACGTAAACGCATTGCAAAATTATAACCTAACTTAATTGCGTACAATAACGTGCAATTGGTTAATCGCTTTTATTACTATGGCGAAGGAATATGAGAAAATTGGGATATATTTTATGAAAATGGATCTCCATTAACGATCCTGCAATTACGTAAAATACTCTGTATTTTGATTTGACGGTTCTTGGCATATATTATAAATTATCATCCACGTCAACACGTTAGCCGTAAGTTATATAAGAGGAAATGTATGCCCTGGAGAAATATATACTTCTACATCAAGCAGAGCTAATTCGTCATCCGTTCCTATATTATCGCGTCAATTTTCTCTCTAGCGGCCAATGTGTGATGCCGGTAATTTTGCTTGTGCTTGGGCCCGAAAAGTTTTCAATTTTGTCCGCCTGGAATTGGGTCACAAGTAGTACATATGTATAACCGATGGTGATTGAGCTTCAAATTTCTTTCCTTCACTTTCGTTTTTAATAAAAAAATTATACAGCAATTGAAAATCTGTCTTTTAAAATAAAGATATTTACATAAGCTTTGTTCCAGCAGAAATCACGACTACTCAGAACAAATCAAATGTCGTGAAATTGGAAATTGGTTTATGTTTTCTCTCCGCCAATGAAATCGTTTCTGACTAGTTCGTGATTTTTGCTGAAACAAAGTTATAGATAAGTAATAGATACCGCGCTTTCAAGTTTGCTCCCAATTATTTTAAAATATAACTTTAAAGTTGAACTGTACGTTTGACGGTGCTCACTATTTCGTTTAAGGCACGGATTTGTGATGTGCGCTCATTGACGAACTTTAATCTTCTTCTTTCAGAATATTTGAATGTAGTTTGCCTTAGACGTTGTTGGGAGATATGATAAGGAGGCCATTCAAATTGTTTTAACAAGAAGTAACTCCATTTCTTACATAGTTCCCATACATTTGCTTCAGCAAGTTTACATTTTTTCCTCGTCATCGGTAGCGTCGATGATGGTTTCACTCATCCCTAACGAGCCACATCTTTAGGAAATAAAAGGGGGGTCGGTTCCGGGATGTGTGATGCATGAGAAGTCATTCGGTACCTCCTGCAAGTTAGAGTTGATTATATTGTTATAGAGCCAATCATTTTTGTTTTTGCTAGTATTTGCTTGTTTCATGTTATAACAATCGGCGAGTGATCAGGAGATAAATCATAATGAGTATGGTATTACATATTTGATCCTCTTACCTTGACAATAACGAAATCGAGGACATGAAGTACTTAGCAATCTGTGCATATATCGGCTGTTTAATAGAGATCACATCCAGGTTGTGATTTTGCAGTCAACATATTGTTCCATTCTAAAGAAAGAGCGTGCTAGTATCATACATCTTTGAACCGGTTCAATAGAAACCTCCTATTATTGTCTTGCTCTTTTTAAGTAATTCGACTTCTTAAACGTTATCCATTGCTTTTATAGCTGCCTCGACGGTAGTTTTGAGTAGTGTATGTATTTAGGTACTGTTCCGATTTTGAATAGATGCAAGAAGCTTGCGGATTGCGATTGAATACCTTCAGATTGTATTGAAGAAACCCTTTCGGACGTATACATCTCATATCAATATCCAATTTTCTTTTTACATCTAGTCAGTTCTGTACGCTTTTCCAAAATTCCATGGGCTTGTTCAATATTAGTAGTGATTACTTCAATTGTACATTCGAAGGGTGCATCATCTTCGATTTCCGTGTGCCAAAGTTTAAACTGATTTATCAAAAAATAGTCTTCAACGTTGATGCAGAGTACTTTTGAACTTTATCTAAAGCAAACATATAAAAAATAAGAACATTATTATTACTGAATCAACCCTGCCGTTTCCCTGTAACGGAGTATTCCTTGTACATTGTAGGGATATATCTCACCTACAGTTATTAATTACTAAATTCATTTCGAAGCGAAAGAAAAGTATAAATCACGCTCCTACTTCACTTTAATATGCTTTTCTTGTAAGACGAATATACGTAACCAGTTTTTCTTAGTATTAGAGTGCGAAAATGCAGCGTGTGTCGTCATGTCGGATATTCCTTTCCAAATGTACTACTTATTTTCCCATTTGAAACACCCGCGCACATTATCTCCGAGACTATTAATTCTCTTCCTTTGTTGCAAATGTTTTTTGGTGGGCGTCCCCATAGTAACGACTTCCTGTTGCCAGGAAACGGTAATGCTGGTTCTGCTGGTTACCATCGCTGCCGCTCATCTTGCGCATCTCGATGTCGTCTCATCATCATCTACTACTTGACGAGAAGTGGTAACCAGGTGAGATGTCTGTCTGTGTCTGCGATGTTTACTTTCGCAAACGCAGAAATACACATAAACCTCCATGATAGATCGCTGAGGAAAGGAGAAGAATGAGGTAAAAGTGGTTCAGGTAATGGCGACTGTGATTGTGTATTGTTCGTGACTACCGTTGGGGAAATACTTAGGTACTTCGTTTTTCTATTCGTTTCCACGATATCTTATAGAAGAGAAAGTTTGCTTTACGTTTTTAATACGGGTCCCAGTTAATTGTAAGCTTTAGGGAATTACAGTTCGCCGGATATTGTATACTTAGGTAAATATATACACTACTGCTAGTGAATAAAAATTGATTTTCGGTTAATCGTTTCTCTTTTTTTATTAAAATCGAAAACATTTGTTTTTCTTACATCGGAGAGTAAAAATTGATTTTGAAACTGGTTTTTGAAATTGCATTTTAAAATCGAGTGAAAAATTTTACCTTGTGTGAACAACAACATTTCGTTGAGAATACTTTTATATTGCTCGACAAAATAATATATGTCTTTTAGAGGGGATTTTGCTATTGTCCCATTTGGGTTCTACATGCATATTTTTGTAGATTTTTCTGTTATTTTATAAATAATCTCTTTTTGGATACCATCAGATTTTAAAGATAGCTAAAAATCTGATTTATCTTCTAAAGTGAGTTATATAGATTCAGAGTTTTTCACAACTTATCCCTCAAATTTATTTAGAAGATTATAGATACAAAGTAAGAGATAAAAGTAAGTCAATGGATGTAATAGAAAATAAATGATGAAAAAAGATAATCTAATCAAAGTTGTGTTTTGGAAGCAGTGAATTACTGTTATTATTATTATTATATATATATTAATTACTGTTCTGAGATCTAATAACGATTAACGGCATAAATAGGTCACCGTGCGATGGGGCCTATCGTAATATACACTTGACATTGTTGAAGATATGGGCCAAATTTTACGAGCGTTTATATTTCTTAGTCTTAATTTAAACATATGTACTATGACTGTTTATTATATCGACCAGTTACTTGCGAAAATTCGAAAATTAATTTCGGCTTTCCTGTGATAGTACGAAAATGTGTTCTCTTACAAATTTTTCTTCAGTTCGTTTGAACTTCTGTTTTAATGTGATGGGTAAGTTATGAAACAAATCCGAAATATGTAAAAATTATATGATTTTTGAAGTATCATAGGTTGCTTTGTTCTGAATAGAATTCCTACATTACATAGTGTGGACGTATGGGTTGGAACAAAATCAATGAAATCTGTAAATATTGAAAAAAAGTAACTATTGGATACGTCATCCCTAATGTTTAAATACGCCCATTTTTACAACGTATTTTGTGTCCTTTTGTCGCAGATATGACGTTATCTCTTTTTCTTTTTAAACGGTAACCCCAATTTTTGATAGCGCCATTTGGAGGAGAACGTTGTTCTGCCTACAGAACGATGATTTTCAACCAAACCATCGTTCTGTATGAAGAAAAAAGCTCTCCTGCAAATGGCACTAATAAAAATTGAGGTTACTATTTAAAAGAAAGGGAGATGGTAACGTTATATCTGCGACAATAATGACGTCACAAAATGTTTTTTTTTTTGTAAAAATTGGTGCATTTAAAAATTAAGGTTGCCCTGTCCGATCGTTTTTATCTTTTTCAGTATTTACTGATTTTATTGATCTTCTTTCAACCTATACGTCAGCACTGTTTAAAGCTATGACTATCGCGACCTCAACGTTTACAGTGTACTTCATTTAATATTTATTTTTACCAGATTTTGAGTAGAGATGGTTAATAAAATGGATCACCCGGGTTCTGAATGAACTGGAGCAACCGACTTCTGGAACCGATTTGTTTCAGTTTTTAGAACTGCTTTTACAAATTATTTGATTATATAAAAGGATGTTGAGGTAGCGTTTTTCAAATTAATAACTGTACGTCGAATATGATCTAGTTTGGTGATATATGTAAGTGAAAATAATAAAAGATGCCGCCCATCTTAATACACAGTAGACATACTTACATATAATGCATGGTATCTATTTATATGTGGCTTTGTGATAGATACATTGCTCAAAACAATTAACGGATAGATGTGATAAAGTAAATACCAACTAAAGCTCAACAATATTTGGGTAACTGTTTTACAGAATTGAAAATTGAAATTTTTAAGTTTATTATGTTGTTATTTACTTTAAAAGGGGAGAGGTACACAATTCAATCCCCTCCCCACCAATCTAGTGGCGTAAACTAACCAGGGGATGCAATAAGCTATTGAGCTCCATTGTAGTGCACGTTGGATCACTCCCTTCAATAATAAAAATAATAATAATAGTACATACAGGGAAACCTCAAGTTTGGAAAAAAGCAGATAGAGTGAGAAAGAGTATGAATGTGAAGCAGAAACAAAACAAAAGCAAAAACGCGATAATAATGAAGAAGGCTCCAAATTACTACATAAAGTATCTGAATAGGAAATGGAATATAAATATTTGTACCTACATTAAATATAATTTGTAATAGTTCATTTCAAATGGTATTTTGTCTTTAGAGATTGATATGGATTCGTATTTATCAAGATGTTTCAGTTCTTTGCATGAGCGCAATGTGTGTAGCACAAAACCATTATTATGTAATGTAATCTTAACCCGCCTTTTGCGTTGGGTGTTAGTAGGACCACATTTTCCCAGTTTCTTCAAGTTTACCGATACCTCTACCTTAAAAAATATGTCTGTAACCGAATCTGAATCAACAGCAATTTTCTCGTCTATACGTAGATATATTTTTAAATTCAGGTAAATTAAATAGCACTAGATTGTTCTTTCTCTTATTGCCTTCGGCTATTTCATGGATAATGTCCTCAACATCCAGCTAAGGCGATTTACGCTCTGACTGAATGCTGTCAGCAATCGAAGTCAATTGACCATTCAATGTTTGTATTTCAATTTGAAGGGAACTGACCACATTCAGTTTCTTGAATTGTTGTTTTGTACAGACAACAGGACGAACAGATCATTTGCAATCTTTTGTTTCAATATATAGAACTTCTATTCTGAATAGACCATAGCAGGTGGAGTGAAGGACATTATGACCGAGATCACGTGTAATGGCATTATCAGCCGAGACTTCACACTTGCAAGTAACCCAACTGATATTCATAATGGAAGAATGTGTATATGTAATACTACAATAAGGAAAATAAGAAGATACAAACAGGAATAGTCGCAATACCGGTTGCAGAAACCATATTAACATGACAAAAGATAAGAAGGCAATAGAGCTTTGCGACAGAGTACAAAGGAGAGAAGTGTGTGGTATTACAATAGTTTTGTGGTGACTGTACAAACCAGAATATGAGAAATAATGCGATGAAGATGAGATGGAAAAAAATAGGAAAGGAAAAATATTGTAGAATAGGAGGCTTTAAATTTGCCGCTTAAATAAAGGGAGCCAGAATAATTAAATCTAATATTGTAGTGATTAATAATGTTGTAATATACACTACGTATTGATATAAATTTTACACTTATCAAAGCAGATTATGGTACAAAAATTATAGATTAAAACGCAAGACGCACCAGAGTGTGTAGACATACCGGACACGTACACGTTAATTAGTAAATATAACCGTAAGTGGTTTCTACGCTCTTGACTATTTTTATGTTGCCTCATTATACATATGGATTTGGTAATTAAGAATTTGCCGATTTCACTGAACTGAGCCGTACGAAATTTTGGGTATATTTTTAAATCAATAATAAGTAAATATATAATTAGAACATTTTCAGAGATTTTGTCTTGAAAAGCCTACGTCTTTTCATACCAACGTTGACGTTTTTATTTGAAAGTGTACGTTTTATAATTATTTCTGTCAGTTATATGTCTCTTCTTAATACAATCAGATGAGATTAGTAGGATAAATGAAACGTAGAAAGATGAAATGAGCTGTAAGATTTGTCTTGCTATGTATATTTTTATGTCATCTTCTTACCTTGGGTGAACACCCCTTCATCGCCGAAGGAAATGGAATTTTCAAAAGAACTTACGTCCCCTTTGAACACCCCATTAATTATATAATGTAAATGTGATGTATGCGTATCAAACAAATATTTACGATACATACAATAAATACATATAATTATGTATAATTAAAATGGTTTCTTGATATTTTTGGACATAAAACAAAAGTTTGAGAATTATTTATTTTCTTTAGTATGGCATTAGCACGTTGCAGTACAAAACATACACAGATATTCAAGAAAGCGTATATATACTGTGTTCAATACATTTGATGTAGATATCTCCTTTTATCCAATTTACACAATTTCATTGCAAAACCGATATTCCCATGTGTGTGCCCACAGATATTTGTTGAAATAACGACGTAATAAGTTTCGTGCTTTGTATCTGCTTATCCATACGCCATTTAAAAATTAGATTCGCATAAGTAAGAAGTTTACTATACGATCAATAATAAGGACACTAGAGACGCGCTTTAACGCTTGTATCTTTTAATCTAGTTAACGAGTATTTGATTACCGTAGTTGTTACCTCCCGGTTTATTATTATTAGTGTTGGGAGAATTTTTAAAATTCGGGTTATACAAGACGTTCTGACGACCGACTGTAATGTGTATATGCATCAGAAACAAGGGTGCTGAATGAAAGATCGCATGAAAATCTTTCAGAAACCAGAAACTGATGGTCAAATCCAAAAGACTATGGGTTACCTAGAGAGAATGGCAGATAATAGACGAAGACAAGTTATAGTGGATAGTTCTAAGACACCATGCAGGGAAGCAGTATTGCAGGAAGGTATGGGCCTAGATATAAAGCGAAAAGGAGGAAACAATTAATTACGTCAACATAAAAGTGCATTATCGCTAAGTGAATTTTGATTCTTGCCTTCTGCTATACAGATATATGCATTGCTTACGTAGTCACATCAGAAGCATTCGTGAGAAGGGTGACACTGCGGACAAATTGGTTCGAAAATTTCCCATGTCTACTTTGGCTTAAATTAGCTAGAAATTTGCTCCACACTAACTAAACATAAATTGGCAATGCCTGTATGCTGTTTCACGAACACAACAATTTGTCAGATTTATTGAGTAGGTCATTTATGGTTATAAGGTCTAAGAACAAAGCCTACTGATGTTTTATAAAGAATTTTGACAATTGTTCTTAGCAGGGAATGAAGTCTGGAAAAAGTGTGTACTTTCTACAAAGAATAATTGACAAATCTTATTTAGAATTACACATACATTATACATGTATGTGTCACAAAGAATAACTTTTGGAAACTTGCTCCAAAAATATATATAATTTACAATGATAAAGTTGTGATAGTAATCTGAGTTTTAAACAATTTTCTAATTATGCGCGTCGTTCCTTTAACAAAGTATAAACAGCAAATTGTAAAATATTTTTCGTTCATAAATTATTAATTATGAAAGAAGCAACGAAAGGAATGAGTTACTAATGGCGTTCTTAGAATTTTTACGTGATTCCAGCAACCTTCCACATAATCTGATGAAATTTATCCTGTGAAGTGCATAAATATTTAAATTTCTTTTTCGAAGCGGCTTTGATCTGTGTTTATTATATACATAGATCAGATATTAAGCGTAAATATGTGTGTGAATATATAAATGGTCACAATGAAAGTATAGTATGTAATATATGCACGCTCTTTTTCTGAGTATAAAGGTAAGTATTACTACTTGCGATAATTTAGGTTATCTAATTCATAAAGACGAGAACGGTTTTGGTCGTGATCGGTAAAATTAGACTAGGTCAAAAGTAGTTATCTGAAAGGGGTTAAAAAATACTTACGCTTCCTTATTTTATCATTATATGCTCTGTTGTAGTTGTTAACGTTAATTTCTAATACTGTCAACATGTTTACACTATACCAATTCATTAGAACCTTCACCGACTATGTGTTCATTTTAGAATATGTGAAGTATTTTGTATGAAAAAAATTACCAACTTTGTGCACCGAATCTACTTATCATTTGTAAATGAATTAAATGCAGTATAATTTGTTTATATTTGCCTTTTCACTATTTGCTTTTAATACACTTTAGATATTTTTGCTGAACACAATTGGCGGCTGTTATACGTTTTCGTTATTAATTTACTATGATGGCAACATAAATGCTAATGTCAAGGTTAACAATGTTTGGGTAAATGCCTAACAGAATTGCGAATCATAGAAAATGTTAAAGTTCAGTATGTTATTATTGACAATTTGGAGCGTAAACAGGGAAGAAACATTTTAAAGATTATTTCATTAAAACAGTAATTACAAAAATGTGAAAAAGAGACAATTTACTCATGGTAGTGGTCACCTCGAGCCGTTAAGAGAGATGACCGTATTGCGGATATGTATGAGTTACGATACAAAATTTTATATTTATTTAAAGCCCCTTAATCCCTACACTACTACACTAATATTTGAATCTTATGGTTCTCTCCATTACCTCTCTATTCCATTCTTAACGGTAAAGATGTCACGGATTTAGTGTGGGAAGGTACAGTTTATTCACTGCTAGCGTGCGGGTGACTGGTAACATTAAGAAAATTCTAATTAAAGTAGACTAAATACATGTTGAAATGCGAGGGGGGTGAAGAGTTAGAGTTGTCTTAAATGAATGAAATAGTTTTAGATTTGTTTGAAGGACGACTGCGCGACTCCACGCAGCTTGTACGTAGTTCATAGAATTGTAAACATTTTCAACAAGGTTACTGTCTAAACAAGTCTAGAGCACCCCTATAGAAAGTGCTACCAGAGCGTTTCCAATCTGCTTCTTTTAGAGTTTAACCATTCGTAAATCGTTAAATTGTTAAATTTAGGGCAAACTGGCAAACAAATCATAACACACACATAGTACGAAACATTGCAGAAAGACATTTTCGGAAAAACGAGGAACCTAAAGGGAGCTTTCAATTCAATAAACAGCGACTACTCTGAGTAAATATAAGATACCGACAAAACTAATAAATGCGATAAAGTCTGCATATGAGGAGGTATATGCTCAGGTTAGAGTGAAAGGGAGAAGTTGAAATGGGAAAAAGGTATCAAACAAGGGAATGATCTAAGCCTACTGCTGTTTATTACTGTAATGGATATGCTAATGAAAAATTCAAGAGAAAAAACAAGTAAGTACCAGTGTACAATTGGGTACAAGAACCTAACACCGATAGGACTGGACTCACTACGGTATGGAGATGACATCATTCTAATGGCTGAAACGAGAGACAAAATGCAAAAACTAATGAATATATGGGCGAAGGAGAAACTTAAGAATGGAAGTTAACATAGATAAGACATAATATATGATAGTAAACCAAAAAAGAAGGATGAGCAAGAACCGAGTAATAGAACAGATGTTTTCATTCGAATATCTCTGAAATGTAATATTAGAGGTTTGGCACGATGAATTTGGAAATAAGAAATAAAATGAAGAAGGCAACTAAATTCTACTGCGGACTGAATAAAATCATATTCGAGAGGAAGGAAATCAGTCAGGAGACGAGAATTAAGGTATATAATTCAATGTTCTATGTAGCGGAAACGGACGATACAAACATAACCAAAATCGATGATAAACGCAGCAGAAATAAGATATTTAAGGAAGCTGGGGTAACTAAAATCGACAGGTAAGAAATTAAGACTTTAGGGCAAAATTCAAACAGGTGCCAGTATTGAGGAGAATTGAAAATAAGCAGCTAAAATGCTACGGATACATAGCAAGACTGGAAAGACAGAGTGTTAAAGAAAATTAGCGAGGCAGGATTGGGAATAAATAGAAGAAGGGGAAGACCTAGGAAGATTCGGAAACTAACACATAACAGGAAAGAATGGAAACAATGGACAAAGGGGAACGGTACTCCAAATCTGACGCCTTAGACGGGCAGATGGATAATGTGAAAGAAGAAGAAGAAGAAGAAGAAGAAGAAGAAGAAGAAGAAGAAGAAGAAGAAGATTTCCTGATAGCTTCACTGCGTCTTTTTACTTCTTAGGAAGCTACTTACAACAACGGCAAATCGTTCAGTTTTTGCAGGTATAATGTATTTTATTTTGTACACAATTATTGTTGCACAATTCTGTATTTTATTTGGTGCACTATTTTGTATTTTATTTTGATATTATAAATATGATGGCACGGTTCGATTACGGAAATAATTTTTTTATATATACATACATATATGATCTTACAAATAATATTATGTAGGTTACAAGAATAGGAGGAAGCATATTGAAACAAATCAAGCTACTACAATACAACTCTATAATGTTATTCCAAATAGATGTACATACATATGCACATACAAAGGCAGAAAGTAAGCCCATTCTGGGGTCAATTACCGATGATTCTTACCGGAGAGCACGGAGAAAAGAACTTTGATTAACGAACAACGAAAAACGACACATTTCGCCATCGAAGATGACTACTTGGTAATAATACATGCATTTGAATTTTTAAAATTTGTGTGGTAGAGGTGACAATTTATTTATATCAATTACAATGACAATTACTAGCAGATTTGCAGTGAGCTTATTACAGTTTTAACTGATACACGTAAGCATATGTTTGTATAACCATTAATCCTTAGTGAATTTGTGTATATTAAAAAATTATTGTTTCTAGTGCTAGCACCTATCTACCTGGATTGTTCTTTCGAAGTTTAATCATTCTTAGAAAGGTTAGATTAAATAGAGTATAAGTTATATTATATATACGACCTCACAATAATTGAACTTTCATAAGTTGTTACTTATCAAAATTATTGATTAAGGGGTAACTCGGTAATCTCTTTACCAATAATACGCCGCATCGCGTTACCGCGAGTTTTCCTCCATTTACCATCCCGTCGTTGAGAACGCGGAATGAGAAGCGTCGTGGGTAAAAGCAGATAGAAGGAGGGCAGTGATGGTGCTATATCGGAGGGGACATAAACAAGAAGTTAGCACGTAAAAACTTGGAAATCATTTTGTGACGACTCATCACGTATAATGTGTTTTCCTGGAAAGCCCTGTGATAATAAATTGCCTCCTCCGTCGAATGCTGAGGGGATGGATGGATACTTTTCCATTTTTTTTTCTTCCTGCTTCGGCTGTCGTGCCAATTTTTTCTTCTTCCGCTTCTGAATCCTTCGTGTTCGCTTTAATTTTCGGGGGAAAATTGGAATAATAATTTATCGGGCCATAAAAACAATGAATCTATTTCTAGGGAAATGATATGATACGGGGAACGGAAACTATCGATTCAAATGTATTGTTTAAGTGATGAGGTTTTCGGTGTAGAATCTCAAACGAGAAAAGTTTCTTTTATGTAAAATAATATATATATATTTGGGAGACATACATATACAGTTATGTATGTACATCTGCCTTTGGCGTTTAGTTTAACGTGAAATATAGTGACATATTTTTATAGTTTTTAGAAGTAATCGAACTTAGAAATGTTAATTAAGATCATACTTATAAATCGAGAAAAATAGGAATAGCTGAAATTCATTAATTAACAGCATGATTCTGACACTTGCCACTTACTGATTTAGTTTAGCTTGACAACTAACTCATTAAGTTTAGTGGCGAAAACACAGAGGAAAGAAAACAACACAAACAGAGTTTGACTAAAATAGCACTAACTAATAACACACTATCTATAGATATTGAAGTGAGTTCTTCTGAAAGCATTGTTACCTAAAGTTCGTGAGTGACGAGTTTGTCAATTATGTTTCGTTTTCTGAAGATGACAACTTTGTTATCGAATTACGCAGTTGAAAGTACACAAGTGGGTAATAAGGTACTATTTTATTTACATTCATATACGTGGCGAATGTATAGGGACATTTCTATATGAGCGATCTATTTTAGTTCTCCTTAGTTCTTTTTACATTTACAGTGAAACTAGATAATAATAATTATCGACGACAAAAGTGAAATAACTTACTTGTACTGCTGCCCGATTGAAATTAGTCATAAGGAAAAATACAAAAGCACAGACAACATCGCAAAGAAAAAGATTTAAGTACAAGTCTCTATTCGTAGCTAACTTTAATATAATTAGAACTGTAAATAAGATCAAATCTAATGCCAAAAAGGATACAATATTTTCACAGCTGTGATTTTATTAGGTTACTTTTACACATAGAAGTTCAGTGGTTGTCAAAGGCTACATGTTTGAGTCGTTTTGTACCATTGTATGATAGTGTCATCGACTTTTTTGAAAGTGTTACTGAGACCAATTTCTGTCAACAATTAAAAAGTAAGTAAAGAATATTGCCCTTTATTTAGCAGATATTTTCAAGAGATTTAATGAAAGCAATTTTTAGTTTGAAGGAACTAATAAAACCCGTATCAATTGCCAAAATGTTTATTATTATTTATAAACAAACTTGATCGTTTTCGTTATAATATATCGAAGAGAGAATTTCATCAGTTATTACTTCTTGGTATTAACTCAAAGGAACTGGAGTCATAGCACAACTGAATTTCAGAGTTTGTGGCTAACAAGGAGCTGATATTAATCCTCATGAAATGACCGTAGATCAGTGGTTTGCATGCCTTTCACAGAAAGTTCTCAAACAGTCGGTAGTTCACATAAAATGACAATACCTGTAAGCAAAGTTATAGAAGATAAATACTGTTTAAAATGGTTTAAGTTTAACCCGCCCACAAGATTATATACATGGCATCAATAAGTTGGACTACTACATACTGTAACGTTAAGAAATGTTTGGCATAATGAAGGTGAGTTAATGGCGGGGGCCAAGAAAATTGATGAAAGTTATTTCTTTCTTTATAATACCGGTCTATTACCACGTACGCAGGTGTTTCGAAGATTGACAGCTTTGCAGTATTTTGGTATTTAACACTTACAAATCAAAACATTTTCACTTTTGTGGATGGCAATACTCCCTCGTATCCACCAATAGTATAGTAGAATAAATACTTAGTGAGCAGTTTGTACTGTAACTGTAAACACTGTTTGAATGGTATTTGATCTATGACAAACATGTTTAGTACTTCCAGCTATTTGAGGGGAATGTAGCACCTTTTAGGAATAACGTGTATATAAAACCGCATACACGGCATCTAACTGTATGAGATGTACGAAATTGACATATTTTCAAAAGCTCACCTCGTTCTTTATCTGCACCTATCTAGTAGTCAAAGTCCTTTCACGTTGTCGTATTAAGATAAACGTCTATTTTGACGCCTCTGCGACTGCATGACGTAATTGGCTCAAGCGTAAAATTAAAGCGTTCGTTGTTCCTTTTATCTTCCTGTTATTGGTAGCAACAGAGCGAAAAGGGTTGTGGGGAATGCCCTTTTACCCTACGAAGCGATAGCTTGAAGTGTACAGATAGCGTGGAAGTCGAGATTTAAAGCGTGATACTGCGACAAAAAATAAAAGTTGATTGTCGGCATCTGGTACAAGGATCTATCATTTTATTGGAGCACTTTCAGTCAAACGAGCTACGATTTCTGTTATTATGTAGTATCGTAAGTAAAGTATGCTTTGAATTTCCTTTTGTTTTTAATTGTCATAATAATAATGCAAAACAAATTTGAATTCTATCGTATTCTTTATATTGCCCATTCGTCTTTATGTGGAAGATTCATACCATTTTCACCCTAAGAAAAATCACGTGAGATAAAAATTTTCATTTATTTCTTGAACAAATTAGTATTTCAGTTGGTTATCGTTTCAGCTTTCTATTCTATTTTCACTTGAAAATCTGTTTGTTAGATCAGGACTGCACTCCAATATCAAGCAATAAGTCTGATTAGATTAGTAGTAGAAACATGCATGTGTGTATTACGTTTTGGTGGCGTTGAGTAATTTGACTAGTGTATGGTCGAAGTTTTAGGGGAACTTGGTGTGTGAGAATGTTGGAGTTTGAGTTTTACGTACCACCGGACACCAACTTTAGGACTTTGCTTCGAATGTGCACGGACCCTTTCTTCCCTGGAACGATAAATTGTAGTAAATCACATTTCGGCAGTGTCATATAAGTTACCGCATGACTAAACCTTCGGTTGGATTCAAAGGAGACCGACGAAATAAAAGAAATACAACCCACCTTATCTGGTTAAACATCTGAATTTTACTAGCATCTACGCTTCTATATCTAAACTGTAACCATCCTAGTTGACCGCATACAAGGTTATAGCTTTTGCCTGAAATAATAGGAAATTATTTTCTAGTCCAGACTTTGTTATATTTTGCATAAGTTGTAAAAATCCAATATACTGGAAAACAGAAATCAGACTAATTACGTCAACATAAACGCGCATTATCTCCAATAAATTGACGTAATTGGTTTGATCTCCGCTTTCCATTATATGTCCGTATCCTTGTTAACTTTATTAAACAATGATAATTAACTGTAGGGTATGGAGACTAACAGGAAACTTATTTTCGGAAGAAGAGAAGTATCCTCTATTAAAATTTAAATTTTTAATAATATCTGGAAACTGGCGTACGTTCAGGTAATGGAATGTGTTACAAGTTATAAGAGGTTCGAGATAGCGCGCATATTGAAATATAGTTTAGCATATCCATTGTATCATGTTTTGTTTATTTTACCATACTCGTGCTCGATATTGGATTCGACGTATACGTATTATATTACATAGGGCATATACGACTACATAAGTCGGACCTGTCATTCCCACCTTTTATTGAAAATTCGTTTAGTAAATCCCAATATTTTTCACCGCCTATTGGTATTTCGTATTTTCCGATAGTATTAAAAATCACCAAATTTGGAAGGCATATGTGGGTCTAATACCTGGTTTTGTTCTAAATAGTAAGCATGGTACGATGTTTATATGATTTTAGAAAAAATAAGCCCGACATGAAAAATGTTTAATAATTTTAGGTATCTATGCATTTCCTTCCTTGCAGCGCCAGAAAATGACGCAGTGACAAACATTGCATTGGTGCGCATCTGTTGTCTGAAATCCGCATATCGTACCTGCACATCTAGTATGAAGAAATGATTTCGCTGAATTACTGCTAAGGCAACTTTCAATACTGGACACTAACCAAAAACTTTGCTAATGGTAACTAACGTAATTAATTTGATTTTTACCATAAAGGGTAGAGCCAGGTAAGCGTAGGCAATATGTTCCAGATAAAAACTGCTCGAAATAAGTACATTGTCGCTTAGGCAAGTTAACTATTTTTCGACAAAAAGTCGGTAGTTGTGGAAATATGAAGAGAAATTACGAATATGAGTACTTCTTTCAATTTTTGACAAAAGTAGTTCACTATTTCACATAAACAGATTAATCTAAATCGATGTCGAAGCAAAAATCCCAGAGAGTATTATACATTTTCCTATAGAATTACCACTTCCAAAATAAAATACCGTAAACGCACAAAACCTACAATTATGAATATTATTTTGAAATAGAAAGTGGAAAGATAAAAGTATGTAAAATGTTACACAGCATACGACGATATACTGATTTCCAGGAACTTCTATCAGGGGTAGATACACTTATCCATGTATAGGCTACTCTTTGGACATTGTTTTTACAAATGGTTATTATTATTTCATTTTTCACTGTTGAATTTTGTTCTTATTCAGACTCTGGTTGTTGTTCAATTAATTTTTGCTCTTTATTCTGTAATTCTGTTCATTTGCCGTGCAAGATGCTTACCTTGGTTGGAGATTCGTAATACCTGACACATGAATATCTAGTCTATCGTTTATGACATTGTTATAACTGAAGTCACTCAATTTGCGCCAACAGTGCTACAACTATCTGAAACGATTGCACTAGAATAGCAATATTGCCCTACACGAATAATTCAGCTTCAATGTGTAGTATGAAGCCATCTGTATTCGTATAGCGCACAGTTACTATTCTAGTACAGTCGTTTATAATAGTTGCAGTACTATTGGCGCAAATTCAGCAACACTAGCTACAACTAAGGTTCGACAAACGAGTGCATGGTAAGTTGTGTAAACCAGACTGACGCTGTACCTCCTCCGAATTTTAATGTTTCGCGGTGGAAGGACATAACTTATCATGCACTCGTTTGTCGAACCTTAGTTATAACATAACTAAATAAACTATTCTGCAACTTAACTTTCAAAGAATCTTATGTTTTAGAATTTCTTTTGCTTTCACTTCAATTCTCTATACACTGTTTGAACTGTATTCAATTAATTACTGTAAACTAGTAGATACAGACGAGTCGACCGGGAGAACTAAATACAACATTACAAGCGCTTACCATTAAATGTGAATAATCGACGCAAAGCTGTAATGAATGAGTCGATGTGTCGGACCCCGCCCAATTCTAGTCAGCGCGTAGGAAGCAGTCAATACGTTTTGCCAATTGTGATATATTAAGGGCGAAACCGTCCACCCACCAGATTTTGTCCTTGCAAAATAGACGATATATCAGACTGGAACAAAAAAGCACAAAAGAGTAAATTATGGGAAATCTACGTTTATTTACGAAGGGAACGTATTTTAGAGAGCTACCACCTCCTAATTTTTCATACACGTCTCATATTTGTGCTGCAGGTAATAATTAATCATTGAAACAAATTATTTCTCTCTTAGCTATTCGTATAGCACTAAAATAACCAAAAGCACTACATTTTGGTGGAACTATTTGTCATCATTACTAATTAATACAAAATATTAATAACTATTACCTAAAAATATGAGATGAAAATTTAAATTTCATATATAAATTGAGATGAAAAGGGGAAGGAGATGTATGGATAACAGGGATAAATTTAAAACTAGTTACAAGAATGAAACGAGTGAGCCACTTCCATATGGGACATATCATTGGGAGGTTCTTAAAAATGCTATTCTGTATATTCTGTATATTAGGTTCGGTAAATAGTAAATTATTTACGAATAAATTCAGTAGGTTAGGATGGTTGACCACATTGATTCATATACAGCTGTTTTAATATATTGGATGAGACCAACATCATTGATCAGGAATAGTCTTCGGATCTAATATATTTCGAATTTCTGGAGGAATATCAAGTTAGTTGTTTACGAAACGCAATCAGAACTGGTTGCAAATCTTTGACAGTAATGAGTTATATAATGCATATCACTTTCAAAGCAATATTTTTAAAATTCAAGAAAACTGGGAATCGGTTATGCCATTAGTTAACAACAATGGGCGACGTTGTGAATGGTTGAACAACTACATTATTTTTAATCTGCATGAATAAGTTAATCATTATATTGATTTTGTTGTTAAATAATTTAATTAGTCAACCAAATTTACTATGACATGGTATCACTGAAAAGCATTCTTAAGAGTTTCTCTTTGATTACGCGTCTTAAATAGGGGTTATTGGATAGTTGGTAACCAGGTACTATACTTTAATGTCTGTCATTTCTTCACGGTTGAAGTGGTAATTTTTGCATAAATTATAACCTATTTCAAGTGTCTATATCAATATTTGTATTTTATAGTTACTAATAAAACTGGATTCTTAAATTTACGAATATTCTGATACATACCTACATGCGTATGTATGTATATATTCAATGTATGCGTGCTTACGCTCCTTATTAGAAGCGTTGTGTGGCTGTTATGTCAGGATTAATTAACACGAGAGGATGTACTTTATTTATTCTGGCGTGATAATACTCCCTTATTCGATAATGTGCCTATGTATCCAGCAACTTCGCATGCAAGCCATCGTAGTATCGATTAGTTTCGGCGTTTAATGGATTTTAAAGATTCAACCCATTTGATACTCTGTGCGGATTTACACCGTTCAGGTGCTAAGATTCTCATTCATCGCAGATTTCGTAATTGCTATTAGATGAAAGCAATTCTTTATTCGAAAATGCTTCGATACCTATCTAACCAAATTTAGTTCTACTTTGGAAATGAAATAATCCAACTCATTTTCTTCTTAGCATAACATTGTAGTATTTCAAGACTGAATGTATATGTAAATAATAATAAAATGTTAATGCACACAATAAAATTTTATTTCGCTTGACACCCATCATGGTGCACTATTGCCACGGTGGTAACGTTGTTTAATGTCATATTTCACTGCGATAGCTTTAGCCTACGCAGACACTGAAGGACACACAATTTCCTTGATGAAGCCGAGATTGATGCTTGTGCTGCATCTATTCCGAAATTCCAATTTCAGCGAATGTATGTAGAAAACTGACTAAATGAAGTAATGTTTTCACAAACTTTTATTTAACTGATTGTTCAGTTACTTTATCGTTTCTAATTGGAAATCTTGATCGTTTGTTCTTTATTAAATCAAAACCTGACGTATGTGTCTTAACACAAATGCTAAACAAAATAGGATTTAGAAAAACACTCTTTGGTGCCAATTGTTCGAATATGTCGATTCTCTTCGTCATGGCAATTACTTGCTAGTCACACTAAATCATTACGTTATCAAGTGAAATTTTTTATTACGCAACTTTATCCTTGTATAATGACAAATTGTTACCGCTTTTCATCACCACATAATTACTTCACGTGAACGTAGCGGCTCTATTGTATCTAGGCTGTTCATCTTATTCTTATCGAAAATGTATACATATGTTCTCTTTTTCAGTAATTATTTTAAATACGAAACGTGCAACCAGTCATTACTTAATCCGCAATGTTCTCTAATCCGAAATATACTTAGAGACTTTCGATTCGGGATTAATATTACATTAGTTATATCGCAAAACCCATTATTTAAAATGTCAGATTAAATTATACCCAGTATGGTCAGGTTTAATTAATTTGGTAGTTCTAAATTTAATATTGTAAAAACGGAGGAAAAAATGGAACTGTTTGTATTCTAGTAAGAATAAACATTAAATATGTAGATTTCTAGAATTATAAAATTTATGAAATAATGAACATTCACCATTCTTCAAATCAGAATCAAAAAATAAATATATATAATAACTAGGAAATATAAAACTTCAATACATGAAAGAATAAAGAGAAACATGAAAGACGGGGAAAACTACTGTTACAACTGTAAACTAATTATTTATCTGGTTCTTTCAAGTATCGTCCTTCCTCTAGTTCTTAATTTCAGAAGTTTTCGTCAGGAAATTTTAATAATGTATGGCACTAACCAGTGTCACAATTAGAAAATTAGTCAGTAGTAATTCAGAAGCTACATTATTGGAAGAATCTGAGCAACAAGCCAACTACTGGTAATGAAGGAATGTCCTGTGGCTCCTCGTAGCATCATTCAGCAAAATATTTAATTAATACGGATATTAACAAGTATAGCTAAATTGCTATCACTTCCATCTCTATTAGAGTATTTGAATTTATAATTCACAGATTTCCATGTTTGGTACAACACTCTTATTTCATCCTTCCAACACAGAATTACGCCTAATAGATAAATAGTGACCAACTTTGTACTCTTTCACCAAATTAGAAAATCCGCGAGGCTTTTTTATATCATAGACCATTATACACTGCTGCAGACTTCTTGGCTGTAGCAAGTCTTTGGTTCAGTTTATCAGTTTTTATTTATATATTAGATGGAATTATCTGTTCCACAATTGGTACAGATTTTTCCTGTGTTCCTAGGGGTTCTCACCTGGTAACTCTCACTATACATTAATGATCTCACCAATCTGTGTGTTGTTCGGTTATACGGATGATCAGAAGATTTTCCATACCATTGACACTGATCAGAACATTCAACGTGTAAAAAGATTTTGCACAGAATCAGTTCAAATATAAGAATACACACAGTGTTGCTGATAGTAGGACATTGGAATTTGTGAGGATATTCAGCGATTTCAGCTCTTAAACGCAGTTATCTCCTTCTTAGCATTTGTCATGGGCAAGCCGTTTGTAGTTTGGTATGCTATTTACAATATGTATGTACATAAGCCAAATTGAGGGAGTTCAAGACAAGTTCATCAAGTATTTGAATTTTAGGGTGCATGGTATATACACTGACCCTGACATTGAGTACAATGACATGGATTTATAAGCTGAGCGGCGACGTAGGCACAGTGCGATGTTTGCTGTAAACCTCATATCCTCCTTTTCTGCGTCGAGCCTCCCCGGATTATAACAGATATTTTCATGGCTCCTTTTAAAATTTTCTACATTGTAATGATGAAAAGAGAAACAAACTCACATCATTTTCACGACATTTATTTCTCAATTACAATTATAGCTACTTAAATAAGTGATACAAATAATCTTTGGTCCTATTTAAAACTTTTGTGTTTGCTCCAAGAAATAACTTAGTATTATTAAACAATTATATTAGTGCTATGTATACGCTGGCATGTTCTGATTCAGCTGGTCGATCCTAGGGTCACTTTTTGCGAGAGCTATCGTCATGTCGCTATCCACAGTTAGATGATTTCTCTGCTTAGTTTTAATTTGAACCAAAGCTGGAAAACCCATCTCACAAAAGTAACTCGAGGAAAACGGTACAAGTATACGAAAAGCAAGAGAGGTAACTTTTGGATTAACAAGGAATCGTTTTATCCAAAACTTCTTAGATTCCAAGGGGTGTAAGTCACCTTTCATGGTCGAAACGGGCTCTATTTCCAGAAATTCTGGTAATTGTAAGACATCAACCACAAATGGATGTCTAGTCATGTGCTGTATTAGTAATTCCGGATTAATGTCGCAATGATAGCGGTAAAGTTCGTAACCCAACGCTTGCAAATGAGATTATATATTAGTCTTCAACTCTTCGTCCAGTCTTATATTTTTAATTGTTGCGCGTAGTCGAGAAAAAATAATACATTTTCAGCAGTCACCTTTTGAACCCAATGTTGGAGGTTTGACATAAAACCCTGAATCTGATTGTAGTTACTAATCAAAGTTCAGTATTTGCCCTGAAGCTTCAAGTTTAGCTGATCCACGGCTTAAAATACATCAGTCAAATAGGCCAACCTCCACTAAAATTTTCCATTGTTGAACATTTGCAGATAATCGTTTTCTTCTTTGAACTCAAGAAAGAGGATGCCCTCTGCTTTCAACTCATAGAGGCATGTCGACATGTTCCCCTTAGACAACCAGCATACTTCTATGTAGAAAAGTAGAATTCTGTGATCAGAATCTGCTGCTCTTGATTTAGTTGACGATAACCTTGCGTATATTCTGTGGTAATGTTAATGAAACCTTGTCGGTGAATAACACAATGTATGCTAATCAGGATGAGATTTGTTCTTTAATTGCTAAACCTGGTCGTGTACCTCTAATTGCCGGGGTGCCATTAGTGAAAATATTTTTATTACGAACGCAGACAAGGAATCAAATATATCGTCCTCGTTAAAACTTAATATATGCAATCAAACATCGGACAGTAACGAAACGATACATTTCTATACAAATGTTTTGATAACTTGATATTAAAAAAATTAGATAACATGATGCGATAAAAGTCAACGACCGCAATGTATATACATATATGTACGCTCTCCGCTCTAGACAACGTACGAGTGATCCTGAAAGTTCATCTAATCGTGTTAAAGTCAATCAATATGACTTACAGTGCACTATGGGCCAAAACCACCTTCAGCAAGAAGTTGATTTTAGGATATTTAGACAAGTTTGATACTTTCCTGAACTGGAAAGAAGACAAAGAAACAATCTTAGAGGTTGGTTGTGCAGATGGATCCATTACTAAGGACATCATTCACGGAAGATATCGACAACATATAAAAAAGCTAGTGGCCATCGACAAGTTGGATGAAATGATAGAACATGCAAGAAATGGGAACATAATAGAGGAGATAGACTTTGTGACAATGAATATTATGGATACGGAGAAAGTCGAAAAGATGAAAGGCAAATTTGATCATATTTTCACGTTTTATGTAGCACATTGGATTCCCAATAACAGGTGAGATTAATTTGGGCCAGCTTATAGTATTGTAAAATACTACATATTTAGTTTTAATAGAAACGTACCAGAAGTGTACTTTACTTTCATATTTTTAGTTCTTTAAAAAAATCATTGATAAGTTTTAATATTAAGGTGCAGCGGTGCGTTTAAAACTGCTTGAAAGAGGTATTTTGTTCACTCAATGCTTACTTCCTCATTACAGCAATGCTAAATAGACCGAAATGCACGAAGCTCTTATCTGAGGCATATTTACTCTGCTAGCTTGATCTAGTGACCCGATTCAATTTACAGCTAGTTTACAGTTCAATTAACAGTTTTTGTGTCAATGTACAGAAAATAGCTTTTTATATCTATAGAAATTTGCATTTCAGAACACTCCTAGAAATTTTTTACAATATGTTAGCGCCAGGTGGACAGGTGTTCATAACCATCATGATAGACAGTCCCATACACCAATCGTTCAGGCGACTTGAGGAGAAAGGATATTGGTCGGCATTTGCACCTGTCGAGCAAGTACTTGCAAAATATACGGAAGATCCGATCCAACACGTTGCAAAACTTATGGCAGACTCTGGATTTAAAGTGGAAGTTTGTGAACAGGAGCAAAGTGTAGAGACCGTTGAAGAACTCGACGGTAAAGTATAACTGTTTAATTTGAATTATTTACCTTCAGAGTATATTACTTGGAAATCTGTATATTAAAGAAAAGTAAAACACTCTTCGCGAAGGTGCGGTAGAGGGCAGATTATGGTATGATGTATATTTTGGATTTTGGTTTCTCTAACTGCTTAATCACATAGTTGTTTGTTATAGATTTCGTCAAAGCCGTATTGGCAATGTATAAGTATATTGACAACATTCCGCAAGATTTACAAGAAGAATTTCTTGAATACCACGTTAAATACTGCTTTGAACAAAGTACTTATATCGGAGAACCTAGCACCTTTCGAATGCCCTACCATACATTGATTTGTATAGGCTCTAAAAGTGCTATATAATTTATAGTAATCGTTGTTAATTAGTTGCTTACATTTTAAAATGTATAGTAATTACAATTTGTTGCTTGTTAAAATAAACTTTTAATCAAGCGATGTAGTTTTAAATTACAAATATTACACATACACACATACATATCACCAACCATACTAATTTTAAAATGTGGTTTTAGAAGTATGTTGTTTTCATGATCAATAGTTGTACAGAATCTTCTCGCTCCATCTTTATTCATCGCATCGATTTATGTCAAAAATATTGTAAGTTATTTGTGAAAATGTAAAAGAGTTGACTATATCTTCGTGCGTCGAAATTTTCTCGTACAGTTCCTGCTTCATTATGCTTAATCAAATTTCCTATATTTCTTGTGGCCATTGTAAACTATTAAAACAATTTTGTGACTAAGTTTTGACTAGTACAGAATCGCTGCGCTTCTACAACCAGTTGTCAAAAAATTAAGAATGAAAATATTGTTGCTCTGGTTGCTAATATGCTATTCAGCCTTTTTTCTATTTCGAATAAACAGTAGTAAATCAACAGACATACAATATGTATTAATAAGAAACGTAGGTAGTATTCTTGCGTATGGGCAGGTATTATTGTGCTGAATATCTGAAACATATTTTACATAGGCACCCAAAAGGATTAAATAAACATATCCCTCCAGAAACTAATAATGAAATATTGGAGATAATGCAAACGTGTTTGCTTTTAAAAGAGCTTTCTAGTTTCCAGGATATGGACCGCATTCGCCGTTAAGCCGATTAGGAGTGGAGGTAAATGCGTACTTGCAAATGGCCTTTCGGTGGAAACTGAAAATGTGACAGCGATTTTAATATAGATCCTATACATTAGACATTAGACCATACTCTGCTTATATTTCCCTTAGAAAAAATGGGGACACTTCATGTCTTTATAATAAATATGGCATTGTACGTCTTAAATATGCAACTTTTATATACATATATATGTACTACATACATATGTACAAGGCATGTTTTCGTAGTTCTAGCAATTTGGCAATAATTTTGTTATTTCTTCAATTTTCATCAAAATTACAACGTAGTTTTTCGATATAACTTCCATTTCATTAAATACACTTAGTTTCTGCAATTTTTATGGCAAGTTTCACTTCATTCAAAGTCTCAGATTGAACACCCCGCAGTGATCCTCTCAAATTTGGGAACAGTTGAAAATGTGGATGTGATGTGATATGGAAGGAATTCCCAGCGCAATTCGTTTAGAACACCCATTCTTCGTGCGGTCTTGCATTGTCCTGTTGTAATAACGGACGATTAGGCAATTTCCCAGGCCGTTTCTTGCAAAGCGCCTACTGCAATGGCTCAGATAAAGCAATATTTGGCGTTAATTATATCTTTCGGTAAATAATCGATAAAAATAATCCTCTCACAGTCAAAGAAGAAAAAAACATTTTAGAAGTAAATAAGCAGAGAATACTAGGCTATTAGACGTAATTTGTTGGCTAATTTCAGCTGTAGAAGTAATCTTCTTGCAGTTTTGTCAGTATTTGATATATACAGAATTTATATTTAGTTGCATCGAATTAATCAATATAAATTAGTGAGAGCATTAGAAAGTGTAAAAGTATGAGTCAATTTATGTTTAAACTGTGATAGTGAAACTTTTGAACACTTAACAGGTTATGCAACAAAAATTAACAATACATTCCCGATTGCAATTCGCTTCCGTCTTTGACTATCTTACAACGCTCTAAGCCAGGGGTCTCCAAACTACGGCTCGCGGGCCAAATCCGGCCCTCCATCGCCAGTGTCATCAATCCGGCCCGCCACAGCTAATAGCTTATTGTTGTTGTGATAAGTTGGATAAAAAAACACAGAATGATAATAACTCGGATTTATTTACTTGCTAGGTAAAGATTAATGACAAGCATAATACGCAGAAAACTCACTGAAGTAATCAGTATGGCCCCAAGGCTGAAAAGTTTGGAGACCCTTGTTCTAAGCTATTAAATATGACAGCAAAAAAATACGCATTGTTTGTGAAGTTATTGATTTATCAATAAAAAACAGAGAATAGGAACATTCCAGCAATAATTGGATAATATTTTTCTAACATCAATACTATAATTACAACGCGCATCCATCAACCCTAGATTATCTGGAAATCTTTACGATGATTTGCTCAGTATATTAAATTTATGTGAACATATTTAAATGTCGTTTTAGTATACATCCATGTGTAAACGGACCACAATGAGCCAGAATTTGTGGATATGATGGATCTTGCCATAATAGAAATCATGAACCCTTTCATAATGGTGCATTGTTTTGTCCACAAAATGTAGAAGTAGTTTGGCTTTTCTCAATGTGGTGTAAAGAATATTTTATATTATTTCTATAATATAACAACATCTAGTAATATTAGGTGCTCGGACGATTAATGCTTAATTTGGCCCCTTATTTGCTATTGCGTTTTGTAACAACAGGCATTGTTATTGTTCAATTATAAATAGTATGTAAGTGTTTATATATTGTTCATCCTATTCAACACTGAATTTGTATGAAATATTGGAAGTTGTCTTAGGAATGCTTACTATCGTTATTCGTATATCGTTCTTCATGCATACAAAGAATTTCGGCCTCCCACATAGGAGCCCCGATGGTCATATAAATATGTTTAGGTGTAAGCTTCGGACCTGGTTCGTCGTTATTGTGGTTCATCATTCATTCTCGTTCCTATCCAATCCAATGCACCTCATTTCTAGATGAATTCTTAAATTTGCCCTGATAACCTTCTTCCTCTTTTTGGACTCGGGCAATACCTGAAAGCATTGAGCATAATTTTAGACGTTTAAAGCATGAGAATTTGGAATACGATTGGGATTAGAATTTTGAAGAATGAATGAAAAATCAATGACATTGAAATGATATTAATATACATATAGCGTACCTACTTTTATGGACCCAAAACTTAAAAAACAAAATTTTCTTAGAGACCTAATGCACCCCTAAAGACAATGGGGTTTGTAGTTCCATATACATTAATTAGAAGAGACATTGAGGTCTACGTACTCTACATTTGCAAATACAATTTTTTACTGCCAATAAAATCCTAATAGATAATATAGTAATTAATACAAGGCAGACATAGTTGCATTCACCCAAGATATAGGTGCAGTTCTTTGTAGAACAACACAGAAAGCAAGGCAAATCCGTGGCTAATAGAGAAAAATGATGGTGATTGGTATGTGTGTTGGTGTTCTGTAGCAAAAAATTATGCCAAAATAAGTGGACCAGAAGCTGTTAGAAGAACTTGAACTATGATAAAAAGTAGCCTTTTCCAAATATGTCAGAAGTAGAAAACGAGATCTTTCTCGAACATCAGTCAAGAAATGCGGGGGTTTGGACGTTACAAAGTTCTCTAATCCTCCTCCAATATCAAAATAGGAATTTAATTTCAAATTATTCTACATTTTCATGCAAGTTTGACTGAACCCCAAAAAGATTTTGATCTGTTCGGTGTGTGGTAAAACTATTTTAGAGGTGCTGTAAGGATGTCAAAAGCGATATGTGAGTTTGGTCGAGACAGCAGCTTAAAGATTCTCAGATACATGATATCGATATCGGTAACGGGACAAGTGTAAGTAAAGATATTGTTGAAAGCAAATATTGTGAATTAAAATTTTGACGAGTAATTCGCTGATAGTAACCCATTTACTAACATTTCTTGTATATTGTGGAAAAAAGCTAAGAAACCTTAAAATTCTGTAGAATATTTAGATACTAATGTAGGTAGATCTCAGCGTTTTAGATAAGATTGACATTCATCACCTGTTGAACAACGCTTATTTACGAAGTAAGAGAAAACGTACAAAGAAGAGAAAAATAACAAATTGGATCATTCTGTAGCGACAAAAACGAACCTTGAGCTTTTATATTTTGTGTTCTTATTTGAAGCCTCTACTAATGCTAAATAGAATTAATGATTCGGCGAATACAAGAATAAGTGAAATCCTATCCTTCCCGAGCTCTGTGCATATACCTAGCGTTGTAGTTAACGTTTTTGGGCGGGGATAACTGGGATTTCTAAATGACATTTCAGTCTAATTGCTGCTAAAGTGATAATATTGTGTTACTTAAAAGTGGAATATTAACGTTGATATTTGGTTTACACCTGATAAGTAGCATCTAACCCAATACTTTTTCTGATTCAAAATATATATGAAACACATACCAACTATTATATACGGTATGGGTCTAAAGTATCGAATAAATTCAGTAAAAGCGAAATAAGATTTTATTGGAAGAAATCCTTGAACAAATCGATTTTATTTAATGAAAATGTATATTTTGCCTGACAGTAGATTTTCAACTCTCAGTTGTTTTTCAGTTATGCCATCATAATTTTTTCTTGATTTTAAGTGACATCTTCATTCCCGAAATGACAGTATGAAAATGTTGCCATCTTACATAAGAAATTCTACGACTAAATGACAATTGGATGTGAGGAAACATAAAAAAGTAAAATTAAGCAAAAACTTATCTGGGTTTGCTTTTCGAAGTGCCAAATGCTTCTCACAGATCACAAAGATACAAATCATTACAAAGTGTCAGTTTTACACTGACTTCTTACCAAGCGGTATAAAGGTGATTGCAAGGACTGTGGTGTAATTTACTGACACAAATATCACATCGGTAAACTCCTTACCACACAATTGTTTATAATAAAATTGGTGATACGTGTTTCGTTAGCTGGAGGCAAGCATCTTCAACAACCGTCTTGAAGAAGGTATACAAATCTTATTGCAATTTAAGAATTATGACACATTTAACTGGTACATACAGGATTGAGATTTTAATTCTCGCCGAATGCAGGGGACAGGGCAAGAACTCAGAATGAAGTTAGCGATTTGTTTAATGCAAAATATCCAGATCTCCTTATTAGCCAATCTACAGTCCGTTAGACTGAGTCTAAATTTCTAGAAACTAAATACAATCCATCCATTCAAGGCTTCTTTTCAATAAAATTTGATTTCGCTTTTACTGAATTAATTGTATACTGTGGGTGCGCATTGTTTGTGCTGAGTGAAATTTCTTTATGAACAATTGCAAATTTATCCTTTATTACCTTTTATTTAGGTAGTGAAGAAAGCTATCAAGAAATAAGCATATCCAACAGTTTACCATGCATATTCATGGCAGTCGTAAATTCGTGTTTTATGGGTTTAAAATTCCTACACTGGAATTCGTGGCTAGAGTAAAATAAAAGTATATATCCGAAAACACGTAGCTTTTTGATCAACTTTTTTATTAGAGTCTAGTGGTCTCCGGTTAAAACTACAAGAGAGATATGCAATGCCTGATACTGTTATAAAATGCGGCAAAAACCGTTCGCCGCATATATACGTACATATTTCATGCAGACATTGCGGTAAATTTTCCACGTACGAACTTGAAATATTTAAAGCGGTGTGTTACTACATTGTGGTATAGTTGAATATGGAAATTTAACGTTATTTAGACAATTTGCTTAGGCAGTAGTGTACCGTAGCGATCTTTTTTATTTGGTAGATAGGTCGAGTAAAAATACATTTTCGAATGGCACCGATTTAAATAACTTTTTCACCCACATCGGTGTCATTCAAAAGCGCGTGAGCTCTAGCACACGTTATGCTTGCAGTAAATAAGCTTCTCAACAATATACAAGGGGTATAAGTTAAATACAAAGCTCAGATTGACTTTTGGAGTGAAAAGATTATGTTATGAAGAACATTGTATAAAGTACATCTATGATAGGTCCTATTTTGATTGTTAAAATACGGAATACTATAGGAGGACAGCATTTTAGCATTGAACTAAAATTTATCAAATCACGTAGAATTCGCTGGATTTCGTGAACGACTAACTCGGCATTTAAAAAGTGGTTATTCATTAAAGCAACCGTCCTAAAAAGAAGCCAAATAAAAACGCTCTTGCTTTTTAATGACGAACGAGTGTTCCTAATTGTCTGAAATGCAGATTTAGATAAAATACAAGCAGCAATGGCACCCTGTACGTTTAATTTGACTAATTATTTGAAGCTACTGCAATAGATATGTAGATGTGGTCATTAGTCTCCGCAAGAGGGCTTACATGTTGGAATGGTAACGGATTTTAGTCAGTTAGTGATTGCAACCAAAATTGTCAATATCTTGCGTTTCGTTGGTCTAAGAATTGTTTTGTTATTTCCGCAGGTAATAATTAGTTATCGAGTAGTTATGAGCTTACAGATGCATGTATATTAAATTTATTCTTTCCTAATTGAATAGATGATTTTTCATGATCGCATTAATTCTCCCCTACATATTGGTAGTATTTGTGCAGGTGTTTTGCTCTGCAGTTGTAAGTAATAAATGATATCTATAACAAATGAGTATATAACAAACAGAAAAAACACAGCAGATGAAATAAAATGACTAATTAATAAAACTAATATATGTATATATTATCAGAAAGCTCTGTTACCTAGTGGTGTAGGGCAGCAAAACTAAGGAATATCCTTACAACTCACATAAAAATCATGCCATCGCTTCTTGTTTCGTGCCATAGCTTTTCCTCCGTTCAATGTTTTCCCTTTTCTTTCAAAATATTCTCTATATTCCGATTCCAAGTCAGGTTTGGTCTGCCTCTTCTTCTTTTGCTCTTAATTCTTGCTTCCCATATTCTCTTTACTGGAGTGTTTTCCTTAAGTCGATGAAGATGTCCTCACCAACTTAGTTGCCTTTGTTGCGATACATGCTTCCGTATGTAAGTATTGGTCCGCATATGGTCTTATATACTTTTGTTTTAGTTTCTCTTGAGATTTCTTTTGTTAAAGAAAGTTTTGTTAATTACGTGGTCTATTTTCAAAGTATTTTCTATTTGCCTGTTGATTTCCATATCATGTTTCCCATTTCTTTCCATTATTATTCCTAGGTATTGAAAGTATTTAACATGTTCTATTCTGTTATTTTATATGTACACATTAAGTATTTTTTCTTCTTCTTGTTTTACCTCTGCTGACACCATTACTTTTGTTTTTGTCTTGTTTATCCGCATTCCAGCTGCTTGTAGATCTTCATTCCACATCGATAAACAGTCCTGTAGATCTTCTTTATTTCCAGTTATTATCACGAAAACGGATTATTGTCAAAAGCAACTTTTTGCAGGTTTCGAAACTCTGAAAAGAGTCTCTTCGTTCTACCTTTGCAACATTTAATAATATCATCCATAAATATTGAAAAAAGCACATGGCTCATAGCACCTCCTTGTCTAAAACCCTCTCTAGTTGTGAATTCTTCACACTTCATGCCATGCTTGATTACATAGTTGGAATTTTTCGCATAGAGACTTTGGATTGTCGCTATCACTTTGCCATCTATTCTTCTGTTTTGCTACTCCATACTCTTCGTCGAGGCACATTATCGAAGGCCTTTTCCATGCTTTTCTACCTCTGAGTATTTTTTTATTGGTTATTTCCTACATAGTTAACGTATGGTCTTATGTCCTACGTCCTTTCCTAAAACCACTCTCGGATTGTTCTAACGTAGATCCTATAGTTTGGCGTAGTATGCTTTCTGGCACTTGTTCGTAAGCTTCATTATAATACTGAGTAGCGTTATTCCCCTGTAGTTGGTTCAATTCTTATTGTTACCCTTCTTGTGAATCGTAACTCTTATTCCAATCTCTCAATCTCATGATATTCTTGCTTCTTTCCATGCTCTTTTAATGACTTTAAGTAATAGTTGTATTGCAGTTCCTCCCATAATTTTGACAATTTCAGATGTAATTTTGTCATGCCCCGGTGCTTTCCCTGTTTTCAGTTTTTTAATTCCCGTTATTACTTCTTCTATTGTGACATTATTGTTATAATTTTCTGTTTTCTTCAATGTTCGCCTTTTCGTTGTCCTGTATACACCCGTGTCACGGCACCCATCATAAACTAGTCTATTGCATTCCACCAGGGACATCAACGCACTTCTGGTCAGTTCTTGATTGTGTTTGTATGTTCGGAATTGCTGTACGAGTTGTTTGATAGACCGTCATGATATAGACGCCTCTGTTCGCTATCGTTATTCGCGAACATATAAATACGCCAGTCTCGGCCTGGAATATAGTTGCATAGACTCCTAGATTTATGCTCATGCTTTATCCTGTTCTTGTCTTATGCAAACCCATTTCTTTGATTCGCCTGTGAACGAGATAATGCCGTCTTTCTTGAGTAGTATTTGCAGTTCCAATTTCGCATTCCTGTCAGGTATTAGCATCTCTGAAGTCGTATACCGCATTGGATGATATTTTGAGGATTCAGCTTCTCTCCTTGTTTTCCAAGGCACTCTTTCTTCTCCAAGACGGTATTTCCTTTACTAGTTTTAATTATTGGTCTCCTTCTCAATCACATTTAACACGGAAACACCTCGATCATGTAGCGCTTCCTAATGAATAAATAAGCTCTGATACACTTTTTGAAGATGGTGGCAGTTTGTTCATTCTCGAGTTCTTGAGATTTGTTGCTCTAAATTTATGCTTATTATATTTGAGATATTCATGGTTATGAGGTTATGAGGATAACAGCAGCTACTGTTTACGCTACGATTGATGATTGTTTGATTCCCAAAATAACCTTTACCCGAATAATGTCTTTTTATACACGTCATGCGAATACTTTTCGTACAATAAATATCAGATTCACTCCAAAGGAGCACGCAATATTTAAATGGGAGTGGAACAATTAGGGGTATCCAATCCTGGTTGAGGTGTTTTGGAAACTTCTAGTACAAAAACACAAATTTCTTGATATTCATCTTCAGTTTATTAGCAGCTAATAAAAATATTTTTAATAAAAATTGAAATACTTATAATGCAAATAACGCGAATTAAAAAGAAAGTGAGTTTAAAGTCCAATAGAAATGCGTTCCTCTCCTTTTAATAATCTAATGTTAGACAATATTAATTTAATGATTGTACCTGTGCAACACGTTACAATAAACTTTTTCAAATTAAAGCAGTTCATTGTCGTATATTGTGTTGCTCACCATGTATAGATCTAATATGGAATAAATTGTGGATATATGAAATTGGCATATTTCTATATTTTTAGATATATGTATGATACATACTTGTATAACATGTGGAAAATGGTAAAGTAGGGCAGATTGAAATATGATGTAAATATATCTTTAGTAAATGTTTAAATTTGCCTGTCAGTTGCGAATTTGCAAACAAATCGAATACGGAAGAGGAAGACGAGTGTGATGAAAGAACTTCCTATCTATTCCCATCCCGTTTCGTCGACTAAAAAAATAAATCCGAAGGATCCGTGTTAAAGGTAGGTCAAACGAAGAATTGCTCGTCTGTTCGGTTTTGCAACGGTAGTGCTTGGGCTGGGTAAGCGGTAAGCCTTCCGTTTAAAGAATGGGTAAATTCGCTTCGATCAAAGATGATCAGTTATGGAAACTGACATCTCAGCACTTATTCCATTTCATCATTGCAGGAAATGAGATACCGTTTCCGACTTTAACGTGCTTATTTCTCTACAATCTAATTTTGGTCAGCTTTGCAGTTGAAACTATATATCTCGGTTGTAGTTTATAACATCAGTACAAACTGTTACGCGAATATAGTAGATATTAAAAATTATTATCATTATTGAAGAAGAAACAAAAGACTAAGCTTTTACTTTACTTCTTTGTTTAAAAGAAGACATTATAGGAGTAAAACATTGTGCGAAAATAAAATTAAAAATTGAAAGTATTATAATATTTTATTATAATATTCTCTTTCGTTGACAGATGCCCATTTGGATCCTATTGATATTTACATACTTCTGGCGCCACATGAATCAATTAATGTTTAACAATGTAAATAAAACAAACAAAATAAATTGGTCTTGGAACAAGCTATAACTTCTCAATTTCTTTATTAGTGATTTCCTTTTGCATCTTTATACAATTTTGTGTAAATTTTTGGGATAGGCATTATCAATAAACATGTACCTATTAAAAATTATTGTTCCAAAGTAAAGTTAGCCCTAATTATTTACATTTTATTGTAGCTAAGTAAACAAAAAATTGAAAAAGTTTATCCCCAAGTCCTCATATCCAATTACATATAGAGCTGTTAATGTCGTATATGTAGAATTGGCGGTCTAAGTCAGCATAAAACGTTCGAAACGTTTCGGGGATACCAATAAACCTATTTGGAACTTGTAATTGTCTATTTACGTAATTGTTAGGAATTACGCAAATTGCGAATGCAATAAATGTAAGAAATAAATTTCTGATGAATTTGTATAGAATCGAGCCACGTTGCATGACCTAAAAGAATATAATAATGAATTCGATGAAAACACAGGCCAAAGTGTTATTTGGTACAATAGCTAAAAATATATGAATGAATTGTTTAGGTTTATTAACTGTTGAAGAATATAATAATCTGACAAATACTTTATGCTTTCTGACATATTTATATCGTCGACATTATTAAATAGAGAAGAGATATAAAAGGGAAAAAGAAATTAAAGAAATTCAGACGTTATTAAAGAATATCTGTTTAATCAACTCGGTATCTTACGCTGTTTCACTTCGTCTCACTTTATCTCGATAAAGATGTTTGTTAAGCTGTCTGACCTGTTGACGAAATTAACCTTTAAATGTTGTATTGACATTCTCAACCTTCACTCTGTCTGGAATCGACTTCAGTATAAACTTAGTATCTTGAAGCCAAATACTTGCTTTTTTAATATAATCCGGAATCTCAAATTTAAATGTTACGTAGAATCTCTCGTAATAAAAGGCATTTATATAAAAATGGATTTCACGTTTTCTGCTAATAGAATTTTATCTTATTTATCAAATAATAAAGTACAGAACAGCATCATGAAGTCTGAAACAATTTTCAAAAGTCTCAGATGAATAGATATAGAGTTATTTATGGGCTGTCGATGACACCCTTTCAAAATATATATGTACATATACTAGTTTGGAAACCGTGTACTTATTGATTAGTTTAGTTCAATTGTTAGGTAGTTAAGATTTCTTTTATCCGTTCTTCTTATTTAACTCACAATACTTAGAATTTATATTTTATATAGTTGAATCACATAAATGTTTAAGCGCTTCGCAATGAGGTAATGAGGTTCCGAATACGTTATTGTGACATTAGTGTTCAGGATGCTCTTTCACTTCCAAGCAGCAGTTATACTTAATGCCTCTGCTTTGTAAGGGAAAGTATCCTTGTTCAACGAAATCCATTAATTCTAAGTCAAACTGTTCTATCACTATTCTATAAAAGGTTCAACAAACTAACCTTCAACAATATGAAAGTTCAATTTGACCTGAGCGGGTTACCGTAATTGTCGTAAAAGGGGGCTTTTAAGTTGTTCAGAGTAAATTAACTCTGCGCGTTTTGAAATCGCGACTTTATTATTGTGTAGTATATTTTACGTAATAGTTTTAAAAATATGTAAGTTTAAATATCTTGTTAAAACGAGTGCCACCGTGTTTTACTTTCGCCATCACGTGTGAGGCAACGGATAACGTCAAAACCAACGAAATGGTTTCGCTCATCAGAGAAGAAACAACCTCCTTCAAATCAGGAGGAGCCACAACCAACAACAATGCATAGACTCCCTTAGTTTAACTTTTGCCAGTGAAAAACCATCAGAAAAGAGTGTTTACAATTGATTTGCAGAATTTCAAGTAAAATCGGTTGTTATTCCAAAAATCATCAACCAATCAACGATTGAAGAAGATCAGTGTGTGACTTACAATGAGACAGATGCTTTCATAGGAATATCGAAGACTGCATACTTGTACATGCGATTTTGCATGAGCTGTCAAAAAGATCTATTACTGGTGGATTCCGCATAATTTGACCGACGCCCAAAAAAGGCTCGTGTAACTTGGTGTAAGGAAATACCCAACAAATTCGACTGAGGAGCAGCAAAATCCGTATACAACATCTTAACAGGTCACAAAATATATCCGTGTGAACCGGAAACTAGGCAACAATCCAGTACTTGGGAATTCCAACAAATCCCACGAAACTTGTTTACGCTGCACTTTCAAGAAAATAATCATTTATTTCTTTGGTTGTGCTGGATATGTAGCAAACATTCCTATAAAGGATTGAAGAACAGTTAATTTTGAATGGAAGAAGTCATAGGCAAAATCAGAGAGAGAGTGAGAGAGTGTTCAATGTTTTTACAAAATAATTAGTTGTAATCTTTTTTATTAATAATGGAGTGTGTCCACCAAATTATAAACATAAATGATATAATGATTTATATGAATCAATCGCGCCTATACATAATTATCATATAAAGCTCGAAATTGCTTTAGAATATGTCCGAGTACAACGAACAAAGAAAAAGAAATACGTTTGAAGCATTTTCCTTCAAAGTAGAAGAAGAGACATTTCCTTTGCCTAAAATATATTCGTTTTCATATAAGCAAACACTGGTGAACGTTCTCTTAGGAAAAAGGACGACATGAGATATGAAACTTGAAAATATCGTTTGAAATTTTTCAGGCGTGAATTGCATCTCACGTAATCCCCTCTCTCGGGTCTTCTCTCTTGTATAAGGATCGATTTGTAATGCTGTTATCGGGGTCACAACTTGCGAATTTACTCACGGCGGATTTGCGAGTCCAGTGCAATGATTACATTTGCATAATTCCCTTGGTCGACCCTCAGTACTCTCAGCAATACCACAGCAGTTTCAAACCGCCATCATGGAGGCGTACACGCTTAGTTGTGATTATCTATGTATGTATTTTATTTATTACCAAGGAAGTTTCGCCTCATGTTTTGTCGGCTTCAGACAAAACAGCACCGGTTTGTTGTTATAGGTAGCAAAAAATAGTTACCGATGTAGCTATTTTCATAGATATACTTCTTTTCACTTGCAATAATAACGCATGAAGTAAAAGGACGAGAGCTCAGTAATTATGCGAAGTTAAGTAACAGAAGAAAAATCAAAAGAAACCGCTTTCTGTTAGGGTCTTCATAATGCACAAGTAAGAAAAAAAGGAACTAAATTTATAAAAGCTCTCATTTCTTTCAAATACTTTACATGGTATCGCACATACTGGCGAAATTCGAAGTCACATACTAAACACACGTAAATATTGTGGGATATATTCAATCTCTTGAATCATGTATCTCTATTTGTATAATCCCAGGAAGGAATGTGTGTAGAAAAAATGTTGAAGGGTTTAATATTTCTAACTTGTGAGGGATAGATTGCGGCAACAGGCATGCTGAATCTGAATGCGTAGGTTAAAGCGAACTCTACCTGATTGTATATATAATTTCTTTTTGTCACACATAGATTTGGTTTGAGGGACAAGAAAGTTGTTGATCATGTCTTCATAAGGATTTACATATGTATATATGAATCTATTAATCGTTACATCATTATGTTTGTTTCTGTTAGTAAGTCCGTAAATAATAATAATAATAATCTAGTATGAACGACAATACAACGAAGTATTTTCTTTTGGAGCAATTTTTTAACTCATTCGTTTGCTTATCCTCACATTTTAATAAAATATATCATACCGGCAGGGGTATTATCGAAATAGAATTCGCATCACATCGGAAATAAGAAACTGTTCCGTCGATATTTTACCAATTTTATTTGTGCTTTAGAGTGCGCAATCAAATAGTCTTGAACTTCAAACTGGATCGATTTAATAGAAGAAAAATAAGATCAATTTGCAACCACGGGGTTAATAGAAAACAGTTTTGCGAATGGAACGTGCTTTGGAATGTCGCTCCTTCCTATTTTATTGGTGCGGAAACCCTCCATTTGGAAGTTTCGCCAGAGTGGAGATATCTAATTGAATTTTACCTTTTCTACGATTCTAAATTCGCAGACGTATGTATGTGGTACTTATGTACGTGCTTGAGCTTTGTTCGTGCACCATCGCATCTATTGCAAAGGCTATGTTATTATGCCGGTCTTAGCTACCTTGACGGCGGCACTATACATTCGGCAAAGCATTACTACCGACAGAAGGTTCATTTTATTGATTTTATTCTGTATACATTGAGCAGACGAGTTGTGCACGTTTTCAAAGCCATACCAATTGAAATTTATGGTTTGTCGGTTTTATTTTCAGAACAGCTGTTATGAAATTACTACACGGTGAACGCGCAATCTTATCTACGAGTATGCTAAAGATGCTCGTATAGATATTCATTTTATCAAAAGCTCTTTTACTGGTATGCTCTTATGAACACACAATTGTTAAAAACAAAGCTTACACAGTTTGCTATAGCTATGTTGTGGTAGAGCACAGCTTTCCATTAATGTAAGCAAGCAGCTATATAAAACTGATCGTTAATACAACTTCCCCAGAATGTATAATCCTGAAATATCCTTTTGTACTAATTACTCCTAGTTCTAAATACAGTCATTTAAAATTACTTTTAGATGTGTTGGAGCTATAAACTTTTCATAAATCTGTTATATTCATCCGTGAATTATTTTACCACCAATAATGCTGGGTATAGTTCTAAGATCATACATATTTTTATTTAAGAGTGACCCATCTTAATTCGATTCTGAACAATAATAGACATATCATTATGGTATTAGTTGTTAAACTGAAACTATTTGAGATGTAAATTGATATTTAGACTGCCGTGTCAGGAGACGATAGCCAGTGTAATGAGGTGTCTGATACTATCTCACATTTATGGATGCCGCTTTACCTCTGCTTCTGCTATGAGAGATGCGATTCCTATGATTATTAAGAAGACGAAAATTAAGAAGCCTCCGGTCCGAATGGGATCGACAACGAGATCTTAAAGCATCTTCCGTCTTCTTACCTTGGACTGTCTTCTGTACCCGACGCGTGGTACTTCGATGTAGTTACTTTCCAAACATCTGGAAGAAGGCAGACGTTATCCTTGTTCTTTTATTCTAACAGCGGACAAACCATTTATTCCCCCTAAATCACCGTCCTATCAGGTTGAGAGGGTTGGGCTTCCTCACATGAGAAATTTTGGGGAATTCGGTATCACTAGCGATATACGGCTAATGCTCAAGACGAACACCGCACAATGAGCACTGTACAATTCTAAAGCATGCACAATGAACATCACACACTAAACTGTTGGTACTGACTCCCATTATACTAATGCTAAACTTAAAATTCATGCTGTGTGGAGTGTGTCGTAGTGGTTGAATTATCCTGAAGCAAATGTGAATTTAATTCAATAGTTTGTACAATGTGGAACTTGGAATAGGTCCTCCACCATATTTTACTTTCTATTTTTATAAATATATATACTTTCGTAGCTAGCTAGTTCCTTGCAATATTCTACCGCTCTAACTACTTTCAAATTGTCTGTTGACGAATGGTGAATGTGCATATAACAACCACCCACAGTGTTTTAAAGCATACTACTAATTGTAAGTTCAAATTCAGATTCCTAAAGTAAACGCAGATGAATTGGACTTCATATACCATTTGAAACACATTAGCATTGCAGAGAAATTAAAAATGTTGATTCTGTTGTAAGTAAATTTTGATGTTATTTGCGTTTTCTTCAGAGCAAAATTGGAATTTATTGTCAATTTTGATCTTCTCTTCAAATATATTCATTATTACAATGTTAATGTAACTTAATATAATGGTTATGACCCTCGAAATAAACTTTGTCCTAATTATTAACACGAACGGTTATCTTAAAGTTAGCGTTGTATGTAATGAAAAACTTTATAGCGAGGATACAGTGAGATATGAAGCACTTGAAAGGAAGGAGCCACTTATATATTATATATAAGACCGCAGTAGTATAATCGTAAAGTCAGTGGAAGCAGTTTACTCGACGAAAGTCTTGCCAAAGTTAAGAAGTAAGACAACCTGTGTGGAAAAGCGGAAATTTGCTACGATAACTCAAGTACTGTGAAGTTTTTAGCGGTATATGCAGCTCTGCCCATTTTCTTCTACTTGAGTAAATCATAGCAAGTTGAATTAGTTCAAATTTAATGAGGAAAGTACTTCACAAAAGAATGCTAAAATCTTTCGTTGTGAATATACTTATTAGAGTGGATGCAATAAATAGATTATAATTCAACATTGGAAGGGTAATATTTTAAAAACGTACGAAATACAGGGAATTTATTAAAGGGTAGTTAGATCGTGATTTTGTATATTTTGGTATGCATATATGTACATACGTATGTACGTACAGTGCTCCAGTAAATTAAGTTATAAGATCTTCCATCAATTTTTATTCTGAAACGCGTCTTTGCGTATAACTTTGTATTTAATGCAGCGGTAGGGCAAGAAGAGGCGCTCCAACATTTTTAGCCGATAAAGGGGATCCATTTAATCCATTTAATATATGTATATAAAATATAAGAAACCCCAGATTACCTTTTTTATTTACAAATATTCAATTGCACTTCATAAATTGTTTATTGTAGTGAGGCAATCTTCTTCCGTCTAATGTATATTCTGAGATAACATGAAGAAGATTTGGTAGGCAGTACTATATATTTTGTTTGAAATTGATAACTTCGCAATGTTTTCTCAAAATGTACGACAAATTTCAAATTGAAAATATAGCGAACTTGTAGCTTGTTTCTTTCACTTTCGGAATATTAACGATTTTAATGAAAGATATATTTGCTTTTTAGATCTGTATCGTGATGCTACCTACGTTTCTAGGAAACTATCTACGTATGTTGAAATAATGACCATAATCCTTAGACCTACCATTCCATAAACTTGTGTGGTTTGTATTGAAAGTTGAAAGTTTCTAAACAAAACGCAACAAGCACAAATGAATCGACAATTTCCATGGAAGATTGTTTCAAATTTGTAAACAATAGGATGCTGTACTTGAAGTCAAAAGCGGCTACACACATGTATTTGGTAATGGTAAATAAAGTCTTTGAATACTGTGACGTCGCGTTTATATTTCAGTCTTATATTAGACTCAAATTAATTAATTTATGATTAATCACGAAGATGATTAAACGCAATAAAAAGTACTTCAGTTATGAGTAATTTATTGAAGCGCAACAAAAACTTCTTTCTTGTAAAATTAGCATTTTGAATACCGAGCGTGTAAGTTATGGAGCATCATATAATTTTGTATATTTTAAATGTATACGTATATTTTTCGTAATCTTTTTTATACTTATCTTATATGATAGTTCTCTACTACAATTAGGTCAATTAAACAAGACTGGTTGAAATGATAGTTATATTTTCAGAACGTTTTCGGAACACCTTCTTCGGTGAAAATATAACTAGATAAATGTATAAACAAACACTTGTTTTTATTCTGGAACTATCAACAAAATAATTAATGACTAGGATTTCTCGATATATAGGATATGTCAACTTTTTTTATAAAAATTATAAATAACTGATTTAATGTGCAAGTACACATGCAAACTATGAAAATACCCAGAGAAAACCGTATATCAAAAAATCTTCGTCGAAAACTTAATCGACCCAATTGTGGTAGAGAACTATCACATAAAATAAGTATACTTTAAGTAAAAACATTGATCAACTACTAACCTATTCATATGGATTACTACATAAACTTTTTTCTCTGACTAAAATACTAGTAATAACAATTTTCTTATCCTTATTGGCGTATTTTTCAGTGTTATTTTTTGCCACTGACGAGTTGATAATGGGAAGCCATCACGTACGACAAAACAAGCAAGACAGCAAGTTAATTATTGCGTCTACGAGGGCGCCAGTTTGTGTATATTGTACGATGAACAACGTCTATATTAGACTAAAGTTGAATAGTTGAATGCTTTTATTGTCTGCAACCACTTATAAATGTTCAGTTCGCGAACTTAAAAAAGTAAGTTTAAAAACAAAAAAAGTGTTAAGGTTTTACATTGTATATTGCGGCAAGTGACATTCACTAGAGTAAGCTTTAATACAAATTTGGAATTAAATACTTTCTTTGAGCAATTTTGTTTTGCTTTAGGAATTACTTGCTGCAACGATTGTCGTGAATGGTATTAAAATGTGCATCCTGAATCTAATCAAGGATGTTAGTTTGGTTATTACTAATATAAGTATCATCAATAAGTAACTAATCATTTAACAATTATTTGATTAATAAAACACGATTCCCTGTGTCATAATTGTTGGCATATATAATTTGTTTTAGGTTTTGTTCGTTGGAGAGTGATGGTATTGTCAACCAGATCGGCTAATAAACTACAAGCGATGTACACAAGTTAGAAAAGACTTGGGAATACAGTCTATACAAGAATTTGTAGAACATAGACAATTGGCATGGTGGGAACATCTCTAAAACTTGAGACAACAGGATGGGATCAACTCTATTCAATAAAGGAATCACCTGAAACGAAGCAAAAGAAGGCCATCAACAGCAACCTCGGCCAAATTTGTTGATGAAACCTAGTATTTGTAATTAGTGGAATTAATTGACAGAGGCTTTTAAGTGACTTACAATAAATCCTTGAAGTGAAACATTTCAAATATTCCATATTTCAAATAGAAAGCTAGAATAATCTGCTTGATAGGTCCACCGCCTGTTTCCTAAATTTCGCTGACTTATTTCTATGAGCATGTGCATAATATTCCTTGAACAGGGGTAAGTTGCTAGCGTATTTTACAATTTAAACCCAGTCTCATCAACTATTCATCCCCATCAAATGTTTCGCTAAAACATTTTCGGTTTTGAATCAATGGTTTCTTAAAACTTCGTAATATGTCTGTACTAGGTTTGATATAGTTCGCATATATACATGAATATATCTATACCATTTCATGTGTAGCCTCCAAAGTAATTTTATCTTTGTTGCTGTCGGTTACGTTTAATTATGTACTTTAGCGTGTCCAAATAGAAGACTTATTCTTAGTCGCTGTCAAAACGCAAATAGTTCTAGACTACTTTGGTGTGTAAATACAGACGAAGAAAGATAAATATTGCTGCTGGAAGTTATACTTCTCGAACAGTCTTTGCAAGAGAGGCAACTTTAATTGTAAAATAAGTTCACTACTCATTCCTTATGGTAGAGACGTGCAGTTTATTTGATATTGTTGAATTTTCCGCAGTAAGTCTCCGTTAGAGTTTCGGAAATAATTACGCTCGGTTTTTGATGGATGAGTGTGCAATGATGAACGGAACCGCCTATCGAGCATCAAAGTTTCGCTAAATAGAGAATCAACGGCGGTGGCGAATATTATACAAATAACGTTTCGGGTCTATATTGCATAAATTTATGGTTATTAAGGCAGAATGGAAAAGTGGAAACGTATTTAATATTCTCCTTTTGATTTTCTGGAGTATATTATATTACAGATTTTTACACTGTGGCGGCAAAGTATGTATTTTGCGTGGTTGTTTGAGTTCCTGCCTACATCGTAACTACATACACTTTGTTATTTATGTCTGTATGTGCGTGATTTATCTAAACCTACTCTCAATATAATTTCCTAAGAATTTTAAGTGATTGCTTTACTACTTTCGTGTTACATAGTCAAAGCTATATAGAGGTGACTTAGAAAACTGCGAAATTTTTTAACAGTAAGTACAAGTAATGTACGAGTCCTATCTTACTTGTTTCCTAATGGCCAATAACCGGTTTAAATTGCGCTTAATATATCTAATAGATAAAATAACATAAATACACTTGCTTTCATAGTTACTTTTAACATAATTGTCAACCGGTCTCAATGTTACAATACGACGGAAACGGAATTACTTGGTATTAAAGTACACAACTCATCTGAACTAATGCAAGTGAGAACGATGTCTGAAACATATTAATTCGAAGAAAACTAATAGCAAAATCATTACCTACAGCGAGTTTCAAATTAGCCACACTGTCAACGCCAAACTTCCTTGTTGTGTTCTTTCTACAAGTTCCCGTTTATTTTATTACCTGGAAAGCACGGCCGCCTAGCTAGCAAAAATGGAAAACCATATTAGAGTCGTAAAAGAACATAGGGAACAAAGGTTTTATTACATTTACATTTGAACGTGGACTCTATGAATTATATTTTATGAATCCGCCTCGGTGGCTGGCGTTTCTATTTTAGAGTGTGTTCGCTCGCTCCTTTTTTGAAAAAGGACTTTCCATATTAACCAGCGTTTCAACGTGAATGCACTAGCCCTGAAGACGGAAAACCGTATTAGGTATCTAATCAGATTTCCTTTCTCTTATTACTTCTTTCGAGTTTCCTTCGAATTTATTTTCGCATGAACTTTTGAGATTCTATTATTTCTTTGCTCTATACCTTATATAATGAATACACATTTAAGTAATTTTCTTTGTAATTCAGACAGAAGGTTTATAAAATGAAATTCATTGTTGCAATACTACATAAATTAAGGCACCGTCGATGTTGTTAAGTTTATATCTAATATTAGATAATACATAGTCAAAAATATGATTTGTTCCTGACGCATGCCTTTTGTTTCCAAAAGAAAATGACATTCGAAAGGGGTAAGTTAATTAAAGTGGTCATGGGCTTTCAGGCGAATTTGATCGAATTCAGGATATTGATCACTTTGTTAATTAAAAGTTCATCGAGTCAAGCAAATACTTCTTTAAATGAGTCAAATAATTGTAATTTAACCGTACAGTGCCGCGCTTGATTTTTTAACAGCGGTCTCAGCAGAAGACAATTTTTCTTGCACACAATTCAGCAGAATCTTTGAAGTGAGGTTATCTGATTTTCCCACACCCGAAGATTGTTTTCAAAAGAAAGGGCCAATAGATAATGGTCAAATAGTCCTTGTTTCTGCATATTCATATTTAGTTCGTGCAAGTAATTAGTGACATCAACCAAAAATGCCAAATCAGATAACCATGCATCATCTCTCAAAGGTTGGACCAGTTCTGGTCTGCCCTTCATTTTGTTGAAAATTTTCACTTCTTCTCTCAATTCACAAAATCGCTTCAGTATTTTGCTCTTACTAAGCTAGCGAACTTCACAATGAAAAATTATGTTTCCGTATTCCGTTTTCAAGTCCTGCAGGAATTGCTGGAACTGGCGGTGATCCAAACCTCTTGATTTAATGAAATTTACACACGAAACAACTACCTCCGTAACATGCGAGAATTTTAATGATTTAGCACAGTGGTTTTCCTGATGAATAATACAGTGGAACGTGAAGAGATTATTAAGGTTAATATTTCCTTTTAATAAATCTGGTTTTATTTTAGCCACCACTCCCCCACTTTTCCCTATCATCGCGGGAGCTCCATATGTAGTGATACCGCTTAACTTTGCCCAGTCAAGTTTAACAGCACTAAAAATATTCTCAATTTCTTAAAAAATGTGTTCTCTCCTTGTTGTGTCTTTCATGGGTCGAAGCCCGATCAAATCTTCTGTTATTATTCAAATTTTGGTCGACTGTACGAATAAATATTGCTAGTTGCGCTGTGTCAGTAATATCGGTTAACCAACCGTGGGAAAATGTGTAACTAGATCTCCTGTAGAAGTATATAGCTGCAAAAATGCGCATTGAAATACATATTGGAAGAATTTCTTAATTGAATTCTCATATATACAACAATCAATTACTCATTAATTCAAAGCAGTTTTAATTTTTTTTTTGTTCTTATTTATATATGTATGTAAATATTATTAACAGTTGGGGATGAACATGTTGCCAATTAACAGCGATTTCAGAAACTGATTTGCAGTTACATTACTGTCCGGCCTTCGGTTCGTGCCTGGCTAGATCCCCAAACCAAACCGAACACCATAGTTTTATGCGTTTGTATAATATGGGATATATGATAGAATGATGATATCCGACTTGGTTTCAGGATCCGCCCGGAGCACGGAATTGAAGCGGTCCGGTCTAAATGACCGTTTATACCTACTACAATGATGTCTCACAAACTTCTACGCACAAGAAACTTACAATTTTAATTCTTTTATTTAATATTATAAATACCGAAAACCACCAACTTATGTTTAAAAAGAATAAAACTACTACCGATTAGTCACTATCATTGAAAAGTAATATCCAGCTTTGAGAGATATCGTTTACGTAAGGCATTGACGCTAACTTTTATATAACTTTATTTTTTCGTTCTAGAATTAGGGAAGTTATTTGATACAAACTAAATTGCAACCGGTTGGAATTGACATTAAGAGTATTATGATGAAATAGTCTCATTAAGAGTTTAATTAAATCATATAATTTGAACTCTACCTGGAAAATTACAGCAATTTTTCTACCAAAATTTTTTATAACATTACATATGTAGGTATGTATTTTGGTGCATATGAATCTCCCAATTTATACACATCATAATTCACGCATTTCATATATTCATGGGTATAGTATTGTACATGCATGCGACGTACCTACATATATCGGAAATAACGTACATAAATGCAATGAAAATGTACGTTTAAAAATTAATAATTGTGCAGATGCTGACTCGCTGCTGTGTGTATTTGTCATGTTCTCCGGCGGGCGCTTTCATTTTATTAACTTAATTATGAAAAAGCAGGAATGTTCGTAATATTACACGAAACACATACATATTCTGTGATTTATGTCATGAAAATACTTTTTACGTTTGTATTAATCTAATTGCTTTTTTCCTCGCATCGGAAGCTATTTCTGCTGTTTTACATTTTTGTTTAAATATAGATTTTAATTTCGTACATAATTTCAAAATGCATAAAAATCATGGCGACTTTAATTTATTTCTTTCGAAATGACTAATATTATTAAAATATTCGTAACATGCAAGGAATTTCGTAATAAAAATCAACCTGACCAAATATGGAATATATGAAATTGGTCCTTGCTTTACGCGCAACTTTTATCAGTAAGAGGCAAAAGTCTTGAACAAAATTCATAAGTTCTGTTATGTTCGATTTTTAAACGAAACAGTCCAAGTCAATTTTGTATTTTTTTGCTGCAAATGTTTTTCGCATGAAATTAGGTCTCTCTTTCGAATCATGAATTTTTCAAAAATTGCATTGTGTATCTAAAATCCTTGCATTTGAAAAGTATTCCATTTTTCGGAGTAATATCTCATATAGAGTCGTCAAAATATAGAAGCCTAAACATCCAGATATTGTCTCTGTTGAGAAATTACATGTTTTCTCCTCAACTATTTCATCGATTGGAACTTTTCAGTTTGCTATTGTTGCTGTGGCTTGAATCTTATAATTTCTCGTTTTACCTTCAATTTTCTTTAAAAATCGCATCCTAGTGGCTATTTCTATTTATATCTGCTGCTGTTTCGACTTGTGTCTATCCACAATCCACTGCCATATATCACCACAGATCTCGCCACTTTTTTGTACTTACCCTTTCATTTCTTTTGGTAGATTACTTTTCCTTTAATGTATTATACAGTCTTGCTGCCCTTATAATTTGCTTCTCTATCTCTGCTTTTCCATTACTATAATTGCAATTAATTATAATTGTGTGCTGTGCATTTTCTGTTGTGTCTGCCGAAAGACTTCGAATTCATCAGGACTCTCATTGTTATTCACCGCCGCAGTTGTTTTCACTTGAAAAAAATGGCTTATTTATTTTTGTTTTAGATTAAAATTTAACTTAGTGAGTCTTATAATAGGTACAAGACGAAATCAAAAATTTGAAAAGAAAATGTATATTATAAAGGAAAGCGAAAATTAAATTAGAGTATAATTTTACATGAAATAATGAGTGTATGTTAAAACAATTTTTTCTAATAAGTAGAGGAATCAAATAATTAAACGCAAAAAACTTCCATTAAAGCTATGGAACAGATCGCCGACATCATGGATGAAAGCAGTAGACTCCAGTGCCTGTTGTGGTAACAGTTCTGTAAGTTGAAAATTTCAAAAGTTATAGATAGTAGTATTATTCATAGGTAGTAATTCTATCGCATTCAACAATTTTATTGATCTAAGTGAAGAAAATAGGGGTATAGGGGAAAATGTATGTAGGACGGAAAGCATTGCTAATAGTAATAAATAAATGCTTACCTCTACTAACAAGCATGTATACATAAATAGGTCGACATTGAACGGCTTATTACTTGCCTACGTAGCTTTCGTATATGGTCTTGCTTCTTCTTAATTATATCGAGATAAATATTTCCTTGGGGGACACTTCCAGCAGGAAAATTATTTGTCTCAATATTTTTAAAAAGGCGATGATTTATTTCTGAATGTAGAATAAATTCTGCATGAGAATACAAACGGTTCCACAATGGGGGCGTATTAGAAACACGCGGTTACAGACTCACATGTTCTGAGGGTGGTAATAACTTCTTTGGATTAAAAATCTTCCTTTCATCTTGAAGAGGTTTAGGTACTGCAGCGCAATAAAGTTTCTTGCTCGAGTCGTACATGGAGAAATCAAAACTGTCGATGCTCAAACTTAAATTGTGCCAGTCGTTTTGGATTAGAAAATGCAGTGCATCAAACCATATTTTTCCCTAAAAACATATTTATTTATTATTACGTATAACTCCTAAATGGACAATTGAATGGAGGAGTAGAAAACAGTATAGGTAAGTGCAAAGAAACAATTCTTATATAATTCAGTCATTCTATTACATATATTCATCAATATATTTATTTTCATTAACTATATCTTCTATTTTATGGTTGTTTTGTAACTTTATAATCTAGAATTTTCATTATATTTCTTTCATATATGCGGGCTATTGTCGCGCCATCTTCTAAACCTTGCTCTCGTGCTGACAAAGAAGGACTATATAATCTTTTTAATTAAGTTGACAAAGATAACTACAGCGGACAACTTTTCGTATTTACATGGAAATCTATAGTAATCTGTGGCCGAAACCGCTTACACGTTCAGTTATCGATATATTGATACTCCAATATCCCACTATAACCCGATATATCCGGCTTCTGAAGGGCTCTAGTCTACAATGGGTTTAATAACACACGTAACGAATTTAATTGGTATATTTCCAATTCTTCTTTGTGATACTAAACGACTCTATTCAGTCCGCCATGAGATAACATAATATATAAACTGAGCAAATATGCAGTATGATGAGTCTTCTGTCCTTTGTACTCTGTAATATAATATTACATTGTGAAAAGGACAGGTGACTCATCATACCGCATATTTGCCCTAATGAATATCTGGACATAACAACTGTACACAACAACCGTAGCTACCGTCATTAAAGGCTACTACAAATATGTATATGAATATGTACCTAATAGATTTTAAAGACAGTATAGGTGTTCTTCAATAATAACGACTGTCAATTAATTTTATTCAATTCTAACATATTAATTCAACTTTTTACAATCCTCTTCAAATTCATGTAATTTCAAAATCATACTTTACATCCCAATATCATCTCTAAAAGTGGTCGCAATTTACCGCAATATAAGTAACTTTCCCTTCCAGAATCTATTGCAAGGCAAGGGAACGCATGTTGGAATTCATTGTCGAGATCAATTTTAGATGTACAGCCGACACCCGAGAATTCAATGCCGCGTTGTCATTACAAATTCGGGTCACCTGCGGATTGTAAAATTTGCATATATTTCTTGTCTACACGAATGCTTATCAAGTTCGCTAAATTCCAGGCGTTGTTGCTGTACACTGCCCTAGCTGACACCAAATACATGCTTTGTAATGGTGCATATACCGAAGGGTAGTAATTTGAAAGAATATTTTTAGTTAGACGTAAGTAGTAGATCAACTTTGGATAGTTATTTTTGGTTATGTCACCGCGATTTGAATGACTACATGACTACATACTGTTGTAGAGTATTGGGACTTTTGTTCCTAATGAGGAACTAAGCGTTCTAAAATTACTTTGTAGTTTAATGTGTTAAGTTACCAGAGATTATAGTTTGTTTGGTTTACCATAGTCATCATCGCGCTTTCCGTATAGAATCTATTACGTCGTCAATTGTCGCAAGTTTTTATGACTTTCTTTGGTTCAAACATCAAATAATTAGAAGTTCAAACGAACACTCTAAACAAATGGAGCAGGACAATGGGACCGATGAAGAAATATTTTCGTCAACGTGAAATAAAACATGTATGATATAAATTTTCTTATTTCTTGGCATTGCCGGAACGCTGGGGTATATTTTAGTTAGTTACACATAACATGATGTATAAGATGGAACACAGAGAAAAGCATTCTTTCCCGATCGATGTGTGGTTTAATATTTTAAAAGCTTTACTTTGCTAGTGCCTTGTGGACGTCCCTAAAGCAGCGTTATCTCTGCAAATATTTTTACAAAGACTGTCTGAGAATTTATATTGTTAACGGTTACTCGAAGAGCTTTGTATCGTGTTTTCTTTTTGAAAGATATCCGATATTTAACAAAAGGGACATGAACATATTCGAAGATTAATTTTACATACTAAATGTAAACATTGAAGCACATATCCCAGCTGCTTATGTTGGCAGACGTCAAACATGAGATAATTAAATGCACATGTATGTATGTATGTGTAGAATTAAGCAGGGTTCACACCGAGTTGTGAATCGGGCGAGAGCACTATTCGACTTAGCATTTCATATGACCTGCTTATTCAACACTGAGATTCACGGTCATCATTAGTTCACAGGTGCACAAACTATTAATTAATGAATTCAGGGTTCATTTAATACATTCAAAGAATAGGGGAAGGAGGCGTTTGTGGGTTGGTGAGTGAGTGTAAGGACGACATGTATTTACAAGAGAACACCAGCAAACCGCACTCCCAAAAAAATGAAATTTTGTGTACATCATTTACTTTCTCTTCCATCTGTATAATTTCAATTTGCAGAAAATTATCATTGGAAGATGACGATGGGCGTATTGAAAAACCACGAAAGTCAAACAAAATAAACGCAAATTGAAATTATACAGATGGGAGAGAAAGTAAATGATATTTGTCTTTATTTGCTTTACCATAAAACAAAATTAAATTAACTAATTAACACATATGTTAATCAAACTAACATTTAATTTGAATCAGATGAATTACAATCAATTTATATCTAAGTACCTACAGTGTTTTGTGGTGGATTATGTTTAGATGGTGTTGAAATCCTGCTTTCCGTACTAATTCGTGGCAACTCAGTTAAGTATGATGTTGTGTAGGTTTCCAGCTCGTGGCCAAAGACTGATCTGTGGATGGTTATTTTACGACCAAACAAGGGCTTACTTTGTTTTTTCGGAAACCAGGACTACACTTATTATTTCTCCGTTGTCCAGATAACTAGCTGCTTAATATTCACTTAATATTTACCATGGAAAACACTTCATAATGGCGTGATGTTATAGAGATCTACATTGTTGATGCCCTGGTATCCTTGGTTTTTTATATCCAGTGATTATTTGGAATTCTTGTGATGTGAAAGTGTTGAATGTGTGTGTTTAAATGGTTACATTGCTTTCTATTTCTTAATCGATGTTTTTATAATAATTGATAATTTTATTTCTAGTTACATTTTCTTTTCATTTTAACGTCTCTGGCTGGACTTAAAAGGAAGCTAGCACCCGCAGTGTAATTAAATGCTTAAAAGGTGGCGTGTGTGGTATCGAAAAAGTGTAAATAGAACCCAAAACCAAACCAAATGTCATTTGATCATGAACACCAAAACCCCAACATTTACTGTGAAGCTTGATATATTGAATTGTAATTAATGATATATTATTTAATGACAATTAACCACGCGAATATTAATATAATACAATATACATGCATTTCTTGCGTATTAAAACCCCGATCCGGCGTAAACTTTAATTATCTACCAACTTGGGAGTTACGATGTTTGAAGTAATCAGAGATAGTTTCTAGTTATCGTTTCACAAAAAGTGTTCTTCGTCGAAAATTATTGTTCAACTATGCGATAGTATTCGTACCATACTGATAGTTTTCGAATTAATTTGGGATTAATTTCCTGAAGACGCCATTACCACGACTCGGGGCACGAATCTTCCAGAAAACTTAAGCGAAATAACTCCGGGATACTTAAAATCTAATCTACAGAATACAGTTCGGGGTCCTTATCCGCCCGCAATAATTTTCGCTTTAATGCCGATGAGCACACAAGGAATTTATTGAAGTTACATTTGGTCCTTAAATAAATTTCGGAAGGAAATATCCAGAATATACCGCTGCACAACGTTCGTTCATTAAATTTTCCGCTTTAAAGTATTTATCATGGTTCTTTCGAAGGCAGCCGTTTACTAAGCGCAAATTAATTTTGACGTCAATGGAGACTGAAACAGAAACGATATCTACAAGCGGATACCGCCGCACGATCCTCGTCTACATTTGTTTGCTCCGCGATTCACGGCCATTATATTTGTCCAATATTGGAAATTTTCGAAATCACTTTAAATTACAGTTCGGTTTTGCTGTTAAACCACTAATACAATACACATATGGATGATGCCGACATTAATTAGAAATGTTTTTAAAGCGGCACAATTTTAGACGTAATTTCCAAAATTGGCATGGTATTAAAATAATTACAAAAATGTATGTATTGTACATACATATATAAAAGTCACAAATGGAAATAAACAGTAATTAAGCTGTCATTTCAGCTTCAGACAAGTTTGATTAACACAAAAATTATGTTAATTTGCTTGTCAAATTTAGAGGTACGATTTCTGTCCGTACATTGTTCTAATTGCTTAGTTCAATGTTGTTAACCGACGAAGGTGTATATAATAAAGTATGTACATATTTACCTTAAATAGGAATGTGTTCATGTTAGTCTTTCTTCAAATTAAATTTTACTTTAATTTTCAAAGTGTGGCAGAAGAAACGCCTGTCAATACTTGTCCATTAAATTATTTTGTTTAATGTGTACTAATTATCTTTTACAAAAAAGGGAACTTGGGAGTTTTGATGGATTGGAATGTGGAAATTGCTACAAAATAAATAAGGCAATAGATGAGTAAGATATCCGAGGAAATTTTCTTTACAGAACTCTGCCTTTACAAGAAATCGTAAATTGTGAGATAAGAAAAGAAATCCTTCTGTAAAGAGTACCATGTGATCAAATATTTTGTGCATTAAGGGCCATTATGCTTCCCTGCTGAATCTCTTTTCTGTTGTGGTGAACTTTGTATCCCCACATTGGATGGCAATGGTATCTGGTTTCCGATAGGACGTTGAGACGCACTTATTTAATTAAACGGGTGGAGTTTGGCCACAAATGGATAACAACACTATCAAGAGCCTGCTTGGATGTTGAGGGGTGGGGTAAATTTTATTCTATTTCTTTCTAGAGGTGCTACAGTGTTACAATCCATCATACACATTATTTTCATCTTGGTATAAATCAACTGTTCTTTTGCTGTTTATAATCTTTCAGAGGGGTTATTCTGATTTGAAATTTATCGCTTCTTTCCTACTGTTATGCATTTACCGGAAAGTGGATTAATTAATGGTAATTAAAGGAATATTTTTCGTTAATTCAAAATTAAAGTTAACGCTTACTTGGTGGTTATAACAAAAAATGAAGAACTCAACATTTATCGGCTACGCTCAACTGCAAATAAGTATATTACTTGATACAGTATTTACATGCATATGTATGTATTTTGTTTGAAACTATAGAACTTTGCAATCGGGTATATGGTAGTACGTAGAATGCGATTAAATAAAATCGTGCTTACGAGTATGCATACATATAAAGCGCATGGATCAATTTCCTCTGTAGTTAGTGCCACTCCTTTAACGATTTCCGAACTAAAAGGGGAAGCAATGCATTTGTCATTAGATTTCGGACCGACCGAATAACTTTGAATAAATCTTTATGTAGGGAAACCCCGGAAGACCCAGTGCCAGTGCTGGATGGTGACCCATTGTAGGGTTACTGCTCCCTCGCGAACAATCGCAATTATCATTGTTATGAGTAGGATAACTACGTTGACATGGGCGGCCATCATTCCCAAAGTATATATTCAGTTCTGACTGCATGAACTTCCATTTGAGTTCATTGTTTCATTAGAACATTCAGTATAAAGGTAATAGTATTCTGTTTACCCTACGTCCATGCATATGAGCGAATTTGGATAATTGTTATTGTTCCCCATAGAGGACTTAGAAGAGTATCATATTACTTACACATTACAAGGCATTACTTAGTATCACAACACTTTAGCTAAATATATCGTTTACTATACGTATTCGAAATTATAGCAATTCGGTTTAACGAAAACATGGCACATAGAAGTAAAAGAAATATATACTAAACCGAAATATAACATTTAATAATGCATTTCAGTTTGAAGGCTAAAGATTGTTGTCGTATACTACTACTATTACTACTACTACTTGCTATTGAATACTATTATTGTTATTATAACGTACTTTTGCACAGGTATTTGTTAAGTAAACACAATTATAAAATTTTTCTTTTGTATATTACTGTGTTGGTTACAAAGCAGGATATGGTGCTGTTTAAATTTTCAGCTTATAGCTTTGGTAACATTGTCCTTCGAGTTGTCGTTCCTCAATCGAGGCTGGGTTCCGATGGAAGGGTAAGCCTCTCGGTAATTACTTTTTCCTCAAGCATCAACTACCAGCAGCGTATATGCAAACTTATTCGACATGATTCGACAATATCTTAAGTTGTAATGGTTTAAACACATCCAAGACGTATAATAGGGGATTAAGATTAGCCATTTGAACCGCTGTCTTTTAATTCGTCAGTGGCTGCCATATGACTCATTTACTTACATTTTGCTTTCAAATACTCTAAAATGCACATATGCGGGCTACTACTGAATTACCTTAAGAATTGAACTGTTTAACAAGGGGAACACCAGACGACTCCGCTTTCGATTTTGACAGGTCTTAGATATGTTATAGGAGAACCTCCCCTGAGTATCTGGTTAACGGCTTAACTCGCACTTCGCCCTGGTTCGGCTGGGTTTCGATATAGTATAAAAATATACCTGTGATTTTCCCTGCGTTCTTTATATACTAGTAACGTTAGTTGTAGTTTGAGCATAGAAGCGTAGCGCAGTGGATCAAGTACACAGCTACCACGCTGGAAGTCCATTGTTCGATTCTTACCCTTGCACTTTTTTTTTTTCAATTTTATTTCACGCGATGTTTACAAATATATTCCGTTTCATGTAAAATTGTTCGAAAATAATTTTTCGTCATGATACTTTTATTTTATAAGAAGCAAATGTACATACGTCACGGTATGTATTTTAATTGTAAGTTTGAAATACCTTATTGGTAGTCGCAAGTATATGCAGGTACTTCCCCCTTCCCAAAGTACCGTTACAAACCGTTATAGAATTTCGCGCTCTTGGGGATCCCTTTTGGAGCTGCGCCAGTCGCTGGGGTTTTTTTCAAACAATTTTGCATACAATCAAAGTTTGCAGTGAAAGGTAGGAGAATCGATGAAGGGGCCTCCAGCGTGGTAGCTGTGTACTTGATCCATTGCGCTATGCTTCTATGCTTAAACTACAACTAACGTTACTAGTATATAAAGAACGCATGAAGGTCACAGGTATATTTTTTCAAAAACCAGCCGAACCAGGGCGAAGTGCAATTTAATCCGTTAACCAGATACTCAGGGGAGGTTCTCCTATAACATATCTAAGACCTGTCAAAATCGAAAGCGGAGTCGTCTGGTAGTTCGACATATTGTAACCCAGTAGTTGGTAGAGACAAATGGATCAATGAAGTGCTCGATACTGTTAAAATATATCGAATCAGTAGGGTTATCGTGTGACTTTGCCTAGAAAGTTGGCATCAAGACCAAAGAGCACAACAAATAAGAACGTCGAATGATAGCAACACATCCGGCCACTATCCTTACCTGCTATTCTGCATTCCACAGTCATCTCTCCTATGGGGTTCTGTTTTGGGGCGCAGCTAGTGCGGTCATAAGGATTTTCATCCTGCAGAAGAGAGCTGTGGCATGGCGTCGTCGTCTATATACCATGCACTCAAATATATTTATTATCATTATAAAGAAATTTCAACAAAATGGAATGGGGCATGGATAAAACACTCACGGTTGTCAGAACTTGTCGTTATTGTTTAATATAAAACATAAGGAATCTGAAACTTCCGAGCTTCGCAGAAAGAATGGTAGCATAAAAGGAGTATTAGACTCTCGATAAGTTTCTACCTGATAAGGACTTTGGAGAGAACGGGAGCCCTCTTCGTAAAGATTCTTAAACTTTATGTATTTTTTTTTTTTAATGTTACTGTTAGTTAACTTTAAGTTTATTTCGTAAAATTTTATTTGAACTTGAGATACGGTAATCGTTTCAGAGATTACCTTTTTAAAGTTTTTCTTTTCTAGTATATCTCACAGTGTCTGTTAAAGAAAGGTTGTATTCGATAGTTTGCAATTAAAGAGTCAGTACATAAATTTTTACTTATATTGGTATATATTGTATTCACCAATATTTATTTCATAATGCTATCTAATTATCTAAATATATTTAACAAAACTGAATTATCACGCTATACATTACCTGTGACAACGCATTATGTCAATGGTAGACATATTTACCGAAAATGTTATGCCGCATTTCGGAGAAAAATCCCACCGTATGTCTATGAGAGCGAAATGTATTCCTTCTCTAAACTAGGTCGCCTATCTGGGGACCGTGGAAGAAATATTTTTCAAAGAAAGAATATGACAGACCTATTTCAACGTGAATTTGATCGAAGTCGTTTTCATATGAATACCTTTTCTTTTGTTTGTAAATTCTTTTCCGTCTATTTGTTTCGATATATTTGTGAAGGTAAATGGTTGCCACAACATCATCGGTTTAATTATGAAAATCAGTTCCTTTATTATTTACAATAATTTGCTACGTTATCAACGATGTGTGTCACATACATCTAATGAATCTGTTTACTAACTTTTAACTGCTGCCGTCGCAAATTGTAACATACTTAGAATCAAGCGGTATGAGATATCAACATATAAAAAGTGATACCTTTACTAACAATAAGAAAAATCCAAATTATTTGATGTACACGTATCATATTTAAAATGAGTATTTGGCTGCAATAAATTTACACATGATGTTAAAAAGTAGGTCAACATATTTAAAAATTTATTTGCTAACTTTCTGCAAACATTCGTCTTACATGTTTGTTAGGACGCCTGAGGTAAATTGTCTCTTCGCATTCTTGACATACATAAAATGTTTTCTTATTATGTTAATAATGATATCGGTTACAGATGTTGATGTTTAATCGCTCATGAACTACCTCTTGTTCATGGGATGTATTGGATACCTGCAGTATGTCTGTAAGACGGGTTTGGGACCTCTTGTCAAAAGCTTTTTATATCTTTATATTTGCAAAACCAATAGGACAGTAGCTCATAAAAGCACGAATAGCTGCCAGGTTACCTCGCAGTTAGTGTAAAAGGGGCTCTTAAAGCATTTGGAACAATTTCTGACTGTTTACTGACAGGTGCCTGTACAACAAAAGCAGGATTGAAGTAGGTTTTATACATATACATAAACAGAATCATTTGCAATTGTTTTGACAACACATGATATATCTAGAATAGCTTCGTACCATATTGCTTCTTAATTACTCGACAACAACAACAATTTATTTCTATATTCTATGTTAGTATAGATTTTAGGTAAGTTCTAGGTATTGGAAAGTCGAAAGCCTAACCGCATTCTACGCAGATCGCGATAAAATTGGAAAGATAACAACAGAGCAATCGTCATAAACTATCCTAGCATTCGTTTGTGTTTTTACTCTTTGCGAAATGACAACGGTCCGCTTGGTCTTTTATGGTACAGCACGAGGGAATGGACATCACAGGATTCGTCCGGTAATGGCCGGACATTGTGCAGACTAATTTATGGCTCAATAACGCAGCGTTAGCGGGGATCGAATCGGGTACATAACGCTGATAATCTGTACTGAACGAACTGAAGCGAACGCACCACTACTTCCACCTTTTCGATGTTTATTGCAGCGGTCCTCGATTTAATTGCGACAAGAATACCGTTAAGCGTCTAAGCATGGTAATTGTTCGCCTAATAGGTGCAATTTTGAATTTTATACGTACGAAAACCAAACCTAGATTTTCCAATCAAATTAGTCAGTTGATACCTCACTAAAATAATTCCTTTGTAAATAGTCACAATTAACATAGAAGCTAACTGAAAGGTCCTGAAACGTTACATATCATGCCAAAGGATATACAGTTGATAAACAAACATATTTTATCAGGCGGTATAAATTAGTGAAGAGCATTTCTAGTTCTAGTTAGCTTAGAATTTCATTATGAATTTTGTGCCACATGCTTGCACTTGATGTTTTGTGTCTTCTTGGTGGTCAAAATTTGTTTTAGCGTTGCGCAAAGAATCGGTATGATAAGAATAGAATTAATTTATTTTGGTTCTAAGCTGAGTACTTCTAAATAAAAGGAATGTCGGACAAATTTCAAAATAAATAAATACACATTTAGACATCCATAACAAATTCGCGAGTATATTTTGTTGCTTTATCACAGAAATTTTTCAAACATCAGCCGTAAATAAAGACTGTTAGGTGAAACATTAACTGCTGCTTTGTTTAATTTATTTGGCGTATTCAATTTAACGTTCCGTCAGCCCAAGCACATGTATGAAAGAATGATTTATGTAAATATTCATACCAGAGCATTTGGAGTAGGAAGACGCGGCATGTCTTGAGTGAAAAAATCTATGTCCGTCTAAATATCTAAACATAGCTTTTTGCTGAACATTCCTGTTTTGTACCTCGACAGTTTGCGGGCAAATTAGCATAGTTACGTGATTTCCCGCAAACTCCCGTTCCGTATCTTTATTCCGGTTATAAAAAGAATTGTTCCTTTTTGTTTTATTCTACTGTAAGTGATGTTTTCAAAAGTATAACAAATCTGACGATGGCACCCTAACAAGCTTATTTTAAGAAAAATGAACAAACGGTAAAAAGAATGGATAAAACAATTGCTATTTTTTTGTCGTAATGCAATGAATTTCCTAGGCAAAGTGGGAATACTTATGATAAGTTTGAAATTGTCTTTGTCATTTCTTTCGACAAGCAACGCATCTAGCGCGATAATTAATACGTCTAGATTACATGTCGGCCAATTCAACAGCAATTTCAGGAGCCTTGTAGCACCAAAGTTGGGAATGGATTGCTTGTTATAAATTAATAATATGAACAGGTGGAATGGGAACTATAAATTGGGATGAAAAAAAAAGTAGAAGATATATAAATGAAATAGAAATATATAACTACTTTGTGAAAGATTCACATAAGAATTCAAAAATAATTATAAGAAATATATAATTGATAGATGAAACACCAGGAATCGCAAGAAATTATAAATAAACTATAAAAGAAAGATAATACTTAATTTAAGATTATAAAAAAGTTTGGCCAAAAGCATGTATGACGTTGGTTAATAAATATGTACATTAAGTATATTATCCAATAGTGGTATACCAAGTACAGGACAACTTGAATAAAATACGTACATATGTTTCATAAAACAAATACACTAATTCAAAAATAAATACAAAAAACTTAAATGTCAAACGCACTACTAAAACCATTATAAATCACGTCAAATTGGCCACGAGCATCAACCTCTTCGCTAATAAATTGATAGACCGATACAAGATTCGTAACCGTAGATCTTTTACTGACAAAACCATATTGATTCGGTAAAATGTAAGATTTAGTGTTGTGGTAAAGACAAGTTTATATGGCACTTTCTAAAACCTTGGCAAAATTGGACAAAAATGATATGAGTCTGTAGTTGTCCCCTTTTTTGAATATAAGTGTTATTCACGCTCTTTCCTGGGCTGTCGGAAAAAGCAGAGGTTCTGACAGCAAAGTTGATGATTGAAGCCAAAGGCATTCCTAAAGAAGGTCTTGTATCATGTAGAATAAAACTTCAAACCGAGTCATCACCAACAATATCTTTTGAGGGAACTTGGTTACTTGATCACTTCCTCTTTCTTAGCAGACATCGGTGTAAAAGAAATATGATTAGAGCACATATTACACATATTACACATCAAAAGCGAAATCAGTACCATTAATGTGTAAACAGAGAGGAAAAATTTATATAAAAAATATGCATCTAAAATGCTGTGAAACGAATCAAGACAAATATCATTATGGAATCAAGTTTCAGGTATAGATGTTGTCCTTTGCTTAGTATTAATATATTGAAATATTTAATATCAGTTTTAAGTCTACCCTCAACTTTTCTGAGGTAGACAAAGTAAGCAGCCGTAATGTCAATTTTACAAACTTAGATTCGTTTAAACTAGTTATCGAAAAAATGGTTATAGGTACATTTTCATTTGCTTCGATAATATTCCTTCAGCTTCAAATTCGATAAAGGTGATTGCAAGGGCTGTGGTGTAATTCGATATTATGTTATTCGACAGAGATAGCAAATAGTAATGATAGCCAATTAAATTTCGACCTGAAACGACGACCAATGTGGAGCAAATGTAATTATAAACAGACGGCGATTTACGGTAAGTCTAAAAAGTTCAATTATCCGAATTACTTTCCGATACCGATTACAGCTTTCGTTAACCGAACGATCGGTTGTGGGTGATTGGTTTGCAAGCGATCAAAGTTTTTCCTTAGATGGTGTCGGAGAAGCATGTGTATAGCGAGGTAGCGGTGCTTTCTAAACCCGGAAAGAATTCCGTAGTGCTTTTATGTAAAATGGGAGGTTGAGGAATTGGTTTAAATCAATTTAATAAGGTGTACAAATTTTGGGGAGCCAAACTCTATCAAAAAATTACACAATAACTGTACAACCAAAATGCACCAAATTGTCAACAAAACCGTAGGAATAAAACCAAATAAATTTGATACATGAAAACTGCGCAATTGTCGAAGAGACACGAACGGCTTGTGTAAAATATGGAAGGGATTAAAATTTATATGGGAATGCGATTCTAAAGATTTCGTACGAAGAGACGCAGCAAACATATGTATATACCGAAAACAATAACAAAAATGATTTGAACTATTTTTAATTTATCAGAAAAGCGAAAACCATAGTTTGTCCTTTCGATGAAGAGATGAAAATGGAAGTGGAGCTAATACAAATTCAAAATGTAGAAATTCTTCTTCTTAATTTTAAGGTTGCATGAAAGAAAATATTGTCCACAGAAGTAATATTGGACAAATTACGACATTATCTACATAACTGGAAATGGATATGTGACAATATAACCTTACCGTATTCGATGAATGCCAGATTTGTAAATATGTAACAGAATTTATAGGCGGATGGATTATTGATTCAAAATATAATTTTGAAATTGAATATAAAAAAGCAAGAATAATGTTATAGCTAATGCATTAAGCAGAGAAGAATCCAGGGATCACAGGAAAATGATGGTAGATGGTGTATAACACCAACCATAAAATTAAGTGTACATAAAAGCATGTACAACGTGGAAGCAACATCCACTACATTAAGAAACTATTTCTGAATGGATGAATACCTATAAGTGTCCAAACATATTCACTTTGTCAATTTTCCGTAACTTAGCAATTAATGGAAAGAGAGATTGGAATTAAAATATATATTTGGCGTTCTGTTTATTCTACAGGCGTCCTCCGCTTCTGTTTAGTTAGTGCGGATTTTTGCCTATGAATGCTGCCGATGTCACTATGTAAGCACTGCATCTGCCTGTATATACTACCATACAGCCATGCAAGTAATTAACTGTAATATTATTCGTGTTGTCTTTCACTTTTCATACATATTTTACATTCGATGGCAAAAAGCGGAATGGAAGCTTTTCTATTCGAACAAACGACTTACTATTCTTGTATACAAAATGAACAATAGATATACAGTATTCTATTCTCCCAGGAAAGAACTAAGATATCAGAATAATAATTTTCCGTCGACGATTGAACATTGGTACATGGTCTTAAACAGAAAATCAATAACGCTTCGTTTCAAAATAAGGCGCTTACGATGAGAGAAACAGAGCTACCAATTAGTCGACTTAAACACAATTCCGGTACTAATAAAATCCTTCTCATACTCCAACTTTTACCCCCTGTCCAAATACTTCCCTTCCTCCAACATCGTCATCTCTTTCACCTCTACGAAACGATAAAACAAGAACGTGTTATGCTGTTCGCGAGTCTCAATAAAAATAAAAGCGTCGTAATCTGAGCTTAATTCTATAATTAACGTTAGCAAAAAGGAAATGAAATAAAAAAGATGAGGTAATACGCCTCGCTTTTACGACGTTGGTTGAATTTTTTGTTTTATGACGTTACATAAAGCATTTCAAATACCGGAATTTTATCAATAGATACGATTCTTCCTAGTAAACCTCGTCGTTTTTGTATACAAAGTCATGGGTCCTTTTGACAGAAGGATTACCGGACGTTAAATTGAGTTCAGCTTTGCGAAACGTATTGTGTAAATTTTGTCGTGATGTAGAGCCTATTGGAAGAATCGCAGCTCTAAAATTATGGTTCGTAGGTGTACCAATATGTTTCAAATGTTTCTTTAATCTTGTCCAGTAGTGTGAAACTGATTTGATTTAGATCCCAGTTTGGCGCTTTGAGCTCCTTAACCATAATAGTCATGTCATAAGTCATAACTTATGACTCATAAGTCATCGATTGAGCATGTATATTTGTTGAGAGTAGTCTTACAATGTGCCCAGTTTTTGAAGCAGCAGTACAATAGCTTCTTCTTCTCAATTATATTATTACTTCAGCTATTGTTGAATAATATTAAGGATTGTTAGTTTTAAACTACGAATAAATAATTTATATGTCTAAGACAGCCTATTTCTCCAACAAAATAACCTACCAGATCTCGCCAATTTACTGGGTTTGTCTCAACGGTAGCGACTCCTAGCTATAGTTATATCTCGTAACAAATTAAGCGACCTCTGATCAACAGTCGCTGGTAGTTTTCCAAATATCTTCATTAGAGCTTTAGTTTTGCTAGACGGTAAGAATAGGCGGCGGCTATCAGAGTAGGGAGCAGGGACGGCTGCTGCTCTAGGTCAAACAATATCGGGGACGAGGACTAAACGGATTGGCAAATCCTTCTATTAATTATGAGATTGTTAGGACTTATTATTTCGATATTATTATGGAATTTGCATATGTAAAGATATCTTTTTTTTTTTTCGATTTTGAGTTTAACGTAGTTCGAATTAGTGACTTTTAGTCAAGGGCTAGAAAATAGAAGGTATTATTACCACAGGAAATATACTCCACATATGTGCTCATTTTGACAGGCTAATCCATTTCGGGTCCGAAAAAACCTGAAAATTTGTGTGTGCCCTATAAGAAAATAAACCAGATAAAGTTGTGGACTGAATTCTAATTAATTGTATTCATTCAATTGTTTTCATTAGAAGGGTAGTTAGAGTTGCCTAGCAGTCCATAACAAAAGCATATAGAAAATGTAAAAATATGATGGAAATGCGCCGCCTGGGAATAGATAATGAAGTTGGAAACAAGGGAATAATAAATGGGATACATAAATGTTGGTTTAAAGATAAAATGAGAGGACAACTAAGGTACAATTTGGACGTATATCATTTTTCGTCTGATAGGATGTAACTCAGGAAGAATATTAAACGGTAGGGAAAGTTTGGGCCATCATAGAACGGTATACAAGAAAAAGATTGAATTGGGATTGACTAAAACTAAAAAAATTAGACGAAGGACAAGAGCGGAAAAATATATAACGGAAGAAACTTTACTCAGCTTTATTTGGCCCTACAGTTAGCGGTAAGTATCGAATTAGTTGCGTAAATGAAGATGTATTATCTTTAATAGAATGTATTTCCCGCCCCTAAAATGAAAAGTCTGAATTTTGTGTAAATTTATAGTATTCGCTTGACATTTGGAATCAGATTCTATGTACAGCCCGTTCAACATTAAATAGGTACGACCAATAGTTTAAGTTTATCCTACTATATGAAAAATAGACCGCGAAAAACGTTCAAGGCAATAAGAAATGAATACAAGTAAAATTTTATTTATTGTCTGCTTTGGCACATGTTACAACAAGTTAGTTTAAAAGGAAGCTATCATATATGTCCTACGATTTTACAGTGCTAGACTATGTGGGCTGTGATCTGGTATGGATCTTTGCAGTCACACAGCTCTGAAGGTAGTTAGTAGCCTAAATATTTTCCACGAAAAATCGAAACCATTGGCGCATTTTGGATACGTGTTGGACTAGAAGTTTGTCGGTATCGATTATTCTCAGTTACTCTTGTGCTTCTGCTGTATCCTAAAGCCACCCGTACAGAGTTCCTGTGCGGTTCAGATTGGAACTACTCTGCAAGGACCAATAGTTCGCCCAAACCACATAAAGTTTGCTACGACGAAACGACGATAGAAAAAGCCCCAAATTTAGCTCCAACTGCGCCTTATGATGTAAAAACAAAGCTTCGATGCGTACTGTAATGCAAAACTTGAAACTTAAAACGCCCAATAATGAAAAAGACGAACACCATTGTACGATCCTTCAGTTCATCGAAGTTAGAACGACATGCATAAACAATCAGCACAATATCATTTCTAGTGTTAAAAAACGTTTAACCTAGATGATGTCAGTAAGGTTCTTATCGGTATTACTTACGAAATAATAATAAGGTAATTTGATCCTGAATCCCGAGTAATTTCGTACTCTGGTAATGAAGTACAAAGTAGAATATGCACTTAACCACCAGAATGGATAGAAGATAAATTGAGTCTAGAGCTAAAGGTATTGTATATTTTTCTCGTCTTATGATTAAAAGAAAATTTTCTGTATATCAGCGTTGGCACTTTCTTGATAATTCTGTCGTGTATCCCAGATAGAATAGAATGGCATCAGATTGTAAATAATATTGAATCCCTATATTCATTTTGCCATTGTAAAATTAATTTTAAGATAGATATACTATGTATTTCCGATAGAGTTAGAAGCTAGAGCAAGATTAGATTATTCTTTTTTATCAAAATTGTTACTCTTCTAGCGTATTTTACGAGGGCTTGTGATGCTTTGGTTATTGGAAACCTGTTGCTGACTTTCCTTTTTCGAGCTTTGGAATTGTCAGTCGCGTTGTCTAATGAACTTTTGTTCTTTTATCTGCAGATATATTGTCAATAGATTGTTATATCAATATTCTAACAGCGATCTGATGTTGATTGATAAGGTTGATAATCACTTTTACGTATTTGCTATATTTTGCTAATTTGTATATTTTGACTTAGGATTCCTTATGAAGGTATATTTACAAGCAATTTTGAATAAACATCAAATTCCCTGAATTTAGAAATTCTCATTCTCTGTAATATAAAGAAACTTCGTTCACAGTATATTTAGTTCTTTTGGTAAGTAATTTGTTACGTACATATATCGTTTCAGCAATCGGCTATGAAGTCATCATTTTCCCCATATTATTCCTCATAACATCTTGTCTATTAAATCAATCAACTTTATTTATTATCTATTAGAGATTTCTCCTTTGAATGCACATGAATTGTTGCGATACATTCGCATTCGTCTCAAATACAGGCTATCGCACAAGTACCGCTTTGCTTCCTTTGTGAGTTTCTTTGCATTCTAATCAATTTTCACTCTGGTCAAGACGGTCACGTTCCTAGTTGTCAGATGCTAAAAATATATACATATTCCAATTCCAAAAATATCGTGTTTAGCAATTTGTCATGGATATTGACAACTGCGTTGGTCGTACTAACGCGATTCTATATTTCACTAAGAAAATGATATTGGGTCAATTGTAATATCGAAAAATGTTTGTATGCTATGAGATAGGCATACGAAATAGTATAAAAAGTTGTTCCTTAAGTTTACGTTTTCTTCACATTTTGCAAGTTTACCTCCTCAGTCCTCTTAAACTGGAGGGAAACTCGTACTTCTTATTTATCTTAGTCGTAGCATAAATATAGGGCATTATAGAAACCGAACTGGATTCGTGATTAATGTAAAATTTGCCGTCGTTGAATTTCTCAAAAATTGGTTCAAAATTGCACCCTTAACAGAAATAATACATATTATACAAAAGCTGCGGGACATTAAGAAATAAGCAATTAAACCCAGTGGCGCATTTACATATTCATGCTCCGCTCGTATTTTTTTAGCGTTTTTGTTTTCCAGTTCGTGCGGCTGCTGCCGCGGCTTCAATTAAATCTAAGTGACGTTTATATAATGACATTTTTTACGTTCTCTCCCTTTCGTGATGTTGTTCGTGCATATTTCAGTTTGCCGTTTATGTTCCCTTCTTGGTGCCTGAGCTCCGGTTCCTCCATGATGCTCACTACATTGTAGTTGTTCCTTTCTTTATGTTTTTATTTTATTCTTCAAAACGTTGCTAATAGAATGATTTACGCCAACCTAGGACGATAATTTCATAACGTATTATGTGGTATATTAAAGAGGCGAAGATAGAACTAATATCCACCAAGTGTACCTACAGAGAATTAATAAATTATATTTGGTGATACAGTAGAATAACAACTAGCTGGAAATTAATAGTGCAACTATCCTAAAGCAAAATTATGAGAAACTACTACATCGTCTATTAAATCTGAATGTTATGTATACGCCTGAAACACATCAAAGGAAATTCCTTCTAATTATGCGCTTAGGACCAGTGGCGGTTTTCCCAGTAGGTCAATATAGCTCATAATACCATATTGTGAGTATGTTAGGAGTTCAATGACGCATTCACAGAGATCAAATCACAATGGTAATAATTTCTAATTTTAGGTGGTGGCAGTTGAAGATATCGAAGTCGATGAGTAAATTGGAAATCTTATTCTTTTATTTTAAACTTGAAAGTATCAACAAAAACGAAGACGGGTATTAGCTCCAGTATATTGAACAGTTAGAAGAATTCAGTTTCTGAATGAGTTTATGCTTGCGAATCCGATGCTGTCAATTACGAACAATAATAACTTCAGCGGAGAGAGCCAGGAGGCCTCTGGTGTAACACTCTTTTAATGTTAATACTAACACATGTACCTCATGCTGCAGATCCTCTCTTTCCTTCAGAAATTCTGCTATTATACCGTTTCCATATTATGTGCAGAATTTTCCCTGTATTTCAAGGTTTTTCTTCTAATTTTTATATATCAGTTTCTTCTTAGTTTTGAAACTGTATCTATTGATCGTGGTCTTCTATGTTCAATATTTTTTGAAAATACTACTAATCGTTCCCCCTCATCTTTATAACATTTTAGTGTGAAGTTGTACTGAGTTTCTCCTCTTTTGACTTCCTGGTAAAAGTTTCTAATCTATATGTTTGTAAAGTACTCTTACAATTTTGTTAATTTCTGCTCCGCCTCTTTTCTTCCTTTTTTATATATTCCTCCTTGCCACCACTCTCATTTTCCTGTAGGTCAATGGACCTGGCTTTGTTACATTCTTTTACTGTCGTTCTACATTCGTCATTATGTTATTCATTCTCTCGTTCCCCTACAGCTTCTACAATTTTTAATATTTTTCACATGCTTAGCTTCAATTAATATGTAATCTACTTGATTCGTTGTTTGTCCGTCATCGGATAACCAAATGCCCGTTGTGAATTTCTTTGTCGTCAGAACAGGTACTCATAATTACCATGTCGTACTCACAGGCAAATTCTGTTAGCTTCCTGCCATTTATATTGCTGTTCATATTTTCTCTACCAACGTTAACGTTAAAGTCTCCTGCAATTATATTTATGTCGTATGACTGAATGTTCGTAAGTATTTTCTCCATTTCTTCGTAACAATGATCTTTTATATCTTCATCTTTATTTTAGGATGGAGAATGCATATTAATGGAAGTTATTTCTCTGTACTTCCCTCTGATTCGACTTGTTATTGGTTCAATATTTATCATTAGTTCTGCAATTTCTTTTTTAATGATATATCTTGACTTCTAAGAAGCTCATGCTCTATGAAATTAACGGAAAACTACTCTCATGGTTATCATCATGTCTACAGAATCGAGTACAAGTACATAGTTGCAATATCACATGTAAAATCTAAACCTATGTCACCTCCGTAATTTTACAAGGAAGCTACCTGGCTCCTATTTTATTTACACTCTTCATTAATGATCTTTACTCATCCTTCGAATACTGTAACTATTTGTCTTATGCAGATGACCTAAAATTTTTAGGGGGTAACGAACTTATACGATTCTAAATTATTACAGAGAGACCTAAACCATATCCTTCTATGGTGTAAAAACAATAACATGCACCTAAATAATTCCAAATGCCGCACGATAGCTTTTTCTAAAAGTTTATCTCCGTTAATTTTTGATTATCAATTGAATGAAATCACATCGCAACGAGTCAATCAAATAAGTGATCTAGGCGTAATATTCGATGGTGCACTGACCTTCACCTCTCATATCGATGCAATTATAAATTAGTCTTTACGTCTATGTGGTTTCATTAAAAGAATATGTGCAGACTTCACAAATGTTATGGCAATGATTACACTTTTCAACTCGCTAGTTAGATCTATCCTAGAGTACTGCTACATAATCTGGTCACCTTACTATGTCACACATACTATCAGGATTGAAAATATTCAAAGAAAAATGGTAAACTTTGTACTATACAAAGTACAGATAAATAAAGAGCATTATGAATACACAGAAAGCCTTAAATTTTTGGGTATGAATTCTCATTAGTCTCGTAGATAGATACTGTGTTGTTTAAAGTTTGGTTACCGTTTGTTATATAATTGCATCGATTCCCCACAACTGCTATCCGAAATAAACCAGTACCAACATTTAACTCCCGCGCTCCGACTTAATTTCATATCCTTTTCCATCGAACACTTTATGGCCAAAATAACCCTTTGCATAGGATGCTGAATTATATAAATTCCTTGGAAGATATTGATGTGTCTCACAGGTCTTTCACCTGCTTCACAAGACACGTCATGGACAGTCTGTCGAAATTATTATTTTGATGATTAGCTTCTAAGTTGTCACTCATTCATTGTAAAGCTCCATTATCAATGTTACGATTGTACTATTTAGAATCTTCTGTAAGTACTAAATAAATAAATAAATAATAAAACCACTTCAAAGAATCTCCTAAATCACCTAAACAAAATGGAGTTCTCCATGCTTGTGCTAAAATTCCCTTTCTATTTTGTTGCCTGGATACCTGCAACGTCCATATTATAATTTTTCAATGGTTTGGTTAAGTCTTTCAATGATCCTTTTCAAAGGTCCCTCGAACTTTAAATTGCCTTATCATAACTTTGTTTCTTGCCTTTGTCGTCGTAAATTTTTCCTGCTTTCTATTTGCCCGTCCTTCTAGTTTTCTTTTTTCCAATTCTATCCTATTCCACCTCCACCAATCATTATTAACGCACAGTTTTTTCATTATTTCCATTCTTTATTTCTTCTGTCCATATATATATTTTAGATTCAGTTGGGGTCGGTCGTTTTCTATGAAGTGCTGGGTGTCCTTCAATTTGTTTTTATTTTTCGTGATCAGTTCCTTATCCTGCAGAGAATTTATCTTTACAAATAGTTAGTGGTGGTTTGTCTTGTTTACCAGATATCTTTTGTACATTCTTTATTTTCACTGTAATATTGAGTTTTGAGTTTATTTCTTTATACTTGCCTGTATGTAAGGATCATCTCAATATTTCCTCATTTCTCAATTAGGTACACTTTATAATGCACTTAATATCGCTTGATTGACTTAGTAACTCGCAATATTCCGATTTTACGGAAGTTAACTGCGGAGTAACGATCAACCGACACACTCGCTTGCACAAAAAATATGAATAAATGGAAATAGAATGCAGAAACTACTATAACACAGTTATACCTACACAACATCTAAATCTAAGAAACTGAATAATCTATAATCAGAGGCAATAGAACTTCCGAGAAGACCGAACAAGGTAACCAATCATTAATGACATCGCCGCATTCGTACCAAAGAAGTATGAAACTAAGGGACAGAAATTCGAAAACCCATTTCAAACGTCGGTCCCTTTGTTTTTGTAATTGAATTTGTCCAACTGGATCTAAATCTAAATGGATAAATAAATAAAAGAAAACCTAATCAATGCGACTATGGAAGCGGTGCCGGAACATAATTTATTCAAGCAAAGTGAGACGATGGCAGAGAATTACTTAAATAAACATGACATAAAGGGTAAGAATACAAGTTCTTTTAAAGTAGAAATTCCATACGCCAATAAGAGATTATAACCTTTTATGGTGTATCTATAGCTGAAAATTACAAATAATTTTACATCAATATATTTACATATAATTGAGTTGAAAATTATACTGTTAAGGAAATGTTTAATACAGCAATAAATACGATTTTTTAAAGATGATTTTATCGTAGTTCCGATTTAGTATGAGCTTGTCCCGGTAAGTTATATACAGATTTTAATCTCCTAAACCAATTACAATTGAAACGAATGAATAGTGTTCCAACACGTTTCTGTTCCTTTCCAAAGGCTATGACGTTTTGGGGGAGGTATGACCCACTTTGTCGGGCTTTCTTGTAGCTTTTGCTATATGTTTTATCTTTAGGCGACATGCGCCTACGTGTGCGCTGCGTATTTTATATTGCGCTATTATAGAATCCAGAGATACCATCTGTGGTCTGTCTTGTAAGTTTGAGATGGTATTTCAAGTGATCTTTAGGTCCTCCTTCTGTACCTTAAGGAACTTTTTGATTTTTTCCTCATAAACCCCTTTGCCTTACATAATAGCTTTAAAAACTTATATTACCATTGGGTTTCCCGAATTTTGCTCTAACAATAAGTCCATTACTAGATTTACTAACTAACTGCTGATCACGGAGAACTCATCGCAGCACCGAAAATTTGTTTTGAAGCGAAGATAACCTTTATTTTTGAAATGTCTGTAAAAGAAATTTAAATTTTTAAATTACTTCGATCTTGTGTTATATATATATTTATTTTAAAAACTCTTGTTTGTTGATTTATTCCGTTTTGTAATTTATTTGTTGGGCGCTGATGATAGTACCGAATAAGTGTCTATCTTTCAAAACGGCATTTATTCTAGTTTCCAAATCATTGTCATTCATAATTACTGTCTTTTATACTTTACCTTCTCTTGCTATTAAAATGTGCCAATTTAAAATTTATCTTGTATTTGATCTAGAAAGTGGTGGAGCTAAACCGAAAGATAAGTATTTAACTTAAATATTAGGGTATTTATCGGTGGTCACAAAATAGTTTTTCAAAGGCTGAAGCATTTTCAAAACTCCCTCAAGCGCCGGCACCAACGCAAGCAATTTTGTTTTACTGTAGCCCAGCAGTTTTTGATACTCTGTGTTAGTGGAATCACAGAACCTTTTCAGAGCATCTACTCGAACGCTGTACATGTAAAAAAATGAATATGTTTTCACAATGATGCATTTGAAGTCAACAGGGCGACAATCTGCGGCTGTTTTGATCGCGTTGTGAACTATGCGGGCTCCACATCCAATCCCAAGGAGATGTCTTTCGAGTGATTGATTCAATTTTGCGTAAATATTATTACTTCCTGTTCTATTCTTTCCTTCAAAATTGCAATTCGTATTGTCGCCGCCAAATTCTACAAGTTTCTTATGTAAATCATTGCTAGATAATACTGCCTTCAAATAGTCGATAATTATGGCCGATGTTTCATCTGGTTACTCTCGAAACTCTAAAATCTTGACTTTCACGTCTTCGTATGTCAGAAAATAGCGAATCAAGGCAGAGAATAATTTTCACGAGCCATTGTTTGAAGCATCAGTTAATAAAGTTTTGCAGTGGGCCGTGCAAAGGTACTCTTTCAATTCATCCGTCGCAATAGGTGCCAGCACATGTACAGCAATAATCTAGGATTTTGTACGAGCAAATCAAAACTTTTGCTCAAAACATGTTTGAATTAAATTAGAAGAACGGTCATTTGAGCGAAAACTGTGATTTCTTGAACCGCGTGATACACCGACGCGCCCTCCGCTGCATCTATATCCAAATCTTTGGAAGTCGGCAAATCAGTTCTTTAAAAGAAAGCAAGCATAGACGAGCTTCAAGCAGCAGGTTGATCGGGGAGCCTGCGAACTCTCTTGCGGCTTGGAACTTTTGTCGTTGCTGGCGATGAATACCTTACACCCTACGGTCGTCAAATGAGACTGCTACAGTCTCGCAGTCTGGGGGAAGAAGAAATTTGTTAGCGAAGAACTAAGGGGGAAGAACAATATATCACCTGTAAGGAATACAACAATTAAAAATGCTGAAAATACATATTTGGCACTTCTTTTTGTGGAGATTGATGGTCGTCGAGGGATCTCTTGCGGCGTCGTTTGTAAGTATTTTTATATGGCTCGAAACCTTATCCTAGAATATACTGGAACTTCGAGAACGTTCCACGGCCCTCTCGCTAGGAATAGTCGAGTCTTGAACAGTCTCAAAATCATTGTTATCGCAGTGCCGCTAAAAACATTAGATGGCGTTATCCTGTTACTCATGGTAGTTAGATGGCGCTGTCAATGCAATCAATCATCGGGCTTGACAATATTGCAACTGCAGAAGGTTTTTGTAACTTTTGCATCACACGCCAAAGTGAAGTTGATTGTTTAAGAGACGCTGGGGATAGCGGGACAGACCGCCTAGAAGCGGGACTATAGAGTCACGTTAGGCATACCCCACTCCTTCATTCCTGAATCCAATCCTGACTCAGCACTTGAGTCTTTGGTGATCGCGTTCAACCGACAATGGGTCACTGAATATGAATGAATGGAAAAACAACTTTATGCGGTGACGCACTATTTACGGAGTCATTGGTCTACCTTCCTTGGCTTTTCACTGATGGGAATTCGCCGAGTTACAGATAATAGGTACATGAGAGCCAACCATTATAGTCTTCGATTTGACGACTAGATTTTTGACTGTCCAATCGAACCCATCTTCTTTTAAGACTATGTTGATTACACGCTTAGCGTCAACAGCGTTGTGATTCTTGGTTGGAGCGATTTCCTGCAGAAAAGGGCCAACTTTGCGCCAAATGATAATTATACAATTAAATGTTGTTTGTGGCTGTAAGAAATAGCCAGGAGGGAGGAGGACACGCAGCTACACAGTTTTGAAGCAACAAAGACTAAATTTGAAAGAATTAGCTTCGTAGACTGCACTGCCCCATTTTGGTTTTCTATCGATAGGCTATGTCTTCCAGCGTGTGAACCAAAATATTCGAATGTGTTGCTTATGGAGGGTACCACACACAAGCGAATGCAGAAGGAACTTTCTCCTCTTCTCAGTGGTTTGGATATTGAGTTTGGTTTCGCCTGAGCTTATTCATGAATTCACCAAAGGCTTGTGTTGAAAAGCATTTATTGGATCGAATCATCCAACGTTTCGTGGTTTCAGTATTAGATTTGGAGTGTCTGAATTATATTGAATAAGTCTGCTGGTAGTCGTTAGTAAATTTCCTTCCTGTTGGTAAGGACACATCCTCACTTTGTCATGTGTCTTCGATCTTACATCTCGTACGCTCGTTTCGAAAGGTAGGAAAACGGGAATATGACGAAAATTTCAGCGATTAAAGGGGAAACTGAAATAACAAAGACGGACGCCATCGTTTATTAACGTCGACATTAAATGCAAGCACAGCATAAACGAAACAAGCGAGCAGCAGGTTGTAGGATCCCGAGCGACGGCGCGACGCTCCTGCGCTCTAGCGGCGGCGTCGTTCGATACTAGCGCCGTTCGGTAGTGCCGCACGAACTTCCCTGGCGTCGGGTTGTCAGCTAATAGTCGGACGTTCACGTACTACCACCACAACAACCGCAAATATTCCAAAACAAGACACAAACAAAAAAGTATCGACGATCACTGAACCGACACGCAAGGGACAGCGAACACGATTGTTGTGTTTCAGAATAAAAGCATTCGTGATTCGTTTCAGATCCGCCAGGTGTCCGTAAAGGTTAGAATAGAGAAAATAAGAGAGTGTTGTGCTGATTATGAATATAATGTTAAATAAAGTTATACTATTAAAATCGTAAACGTGCGGTACAGGAAGTGGAATTATAATTATAGCAGCGGCAGCAGTAATAGTCCAGAGTAATAATAATAACATACGAAGGAGACAAAAGAAATACAGATACAGTGTATGAGATTATTATGCTTGGGGCAAAAGGGTACAACACCATTGATACTTGCAATACAAACAATTGCAACCACCACATGACTCTTGTTTGAGTAAAAAGTAAAGACCGGAGCGAACTGTTACTTTGGATATTTCGGACGTGTCGTACCACAGAGGTCTAAAGAGTGAGTGCGGGAAATGCACTGAGTGTAGTGGTCTACGAGGGAACCACGTGTGAGTGGGGTACAGATCAAGAACGCCTCACGGTGCGGGTGCCGGCGGGCGTCGTCACCAAGGCTGGTCATGTGCCCCCGACGGGGAACCACCGCCGAGGAAAATGCTTCCGTGCCGGTAAGCATTAGCATTCGATGTCGTTTTGGGTGTTATGTTATATGTAAAGTAGTTCTAACAAAACAAAAAGAAAGGAAACGCGCCAATATAAATTTACAAGCCAGCAACTAGCAGATTATTTATACTGAAGCGCTTTTATTCCCATTATTGCAGGAAAATGCGTTACCAGTATACACTATCCCAAATAACATAACTATGAAAGTCTTGGAAACCGTGAGAGATAAAGATTTGGTTAAATTAGGCGAAACGTTCAGTATCATGACAAAAATTAAAAAAAAACATTTTTAAAACTTGTTTCCTTAATCATTCCCATGATTTTTCAGGAATACATCAGTAGAAATTTCATATTACTAGGGCACTTATCTACGTAGGTTTTGAATGAGGTTTTAAGGTGGTTAGTTTCAATTGTGAAGAATTGAATGAACAATAATTTCCTCTTTTTCTTTTCCTGACGGTATTTACCCTTTCAGGTATTGCATTACAATAGCTTTATTCTTAAATCCACGTTAGATTTAGCTGCTGAATCGCGGAACAAACATGTCTATATAAGTACTCCTCTAACGAAAATAATGTTAAAGTAGATAGGCTACGAAACCTAACCGCAATCGTCGGGTTTTTAGTATTACTATTCTGAAACTGAAAATATCATTCTTAACGCATTTTCCAGACTTATTGGTCAAACCGTCCATTAAAGCTGAAGTAAAACTAGTCCATTTCCTGAAACCTTCAGTTAAATAGTCTGTTATTGGGAACAGATTTCGACTAGAGTTTTCATTTGTTGAACTAGTTGACCGAACAATCGTCTCGTTACAGCTTCTCTTGACGTCTATAAATACCATATTTATATGGATATTTCATTTTTAAGAATGCAGTTCAGTGGCGAATTTGCAGAGTTTTCAATTTAGGGAGACCCTCAATTATTATTAGTATATTTTCTAGTTTTCGGTATGTTAGGTATTCGTCGAACTCAATCTGATCGTTTGCTGTTACGGAGATTCTGAGGCTTTAAATTGGGTTAAATGTACATTCCATATGTCGTGGTTTGGAATAGTTTCACACATCAAAGTAATGTGAAATAACTCTATGTTGGACATTGGAAAATAAACTGAATATTGCGCACGTGGAAAGAGAACTACATGAAATCAATATATTGTTTTCAATACACGAATAGAAAAAAATTAAAGAAGTACATTTGGAGTTTAGATTGTATTAATTAGTGGACGAGTAAGTATAGCGAAATACAGTCGAAAGCCTCACCTCAGCGTAATTTCAACAACGAAAGTTTAAAACTACTTCAAGCTGTATATTAATAAGACAACTATTCGTCCTAAAATTTACCGGTCTAAAAACTGCAATATTAAAAGAACTCCCTGATACACCTGTATATCCAGAACTTTTACGTGATACCTCCTTTTTCACATTTAAAATTAAACTGTTCTTATAAAATAACAAAAAAGATATATTTTTAACCTAGTATCCGAGACTCGAATACTAATAATAATTTTACATAAATAGATTTGACAACGGATGATATTATCTGTAATGGGTTAGGTTATTAGGTAATCCACTTATAGTATTTAAAATTGCGCCTATACATTTTTTACCGTTAAAGTACAAATGAAGCACTGGCTTATTTAATTTTTATTCCACGTGAACAAAATATGCCTCTGTACTTTGATATACAAATCATATAATTAACGAGCTATACGTAAAGTTGCAATCAAAATATCTTGTTTCCCTTTGTAGTTAAAGGAACACTATTTTTCTCTAGTTTTTTAACATTTAATCTTCTGAAGACAAAAACTATTTATGATTGTTCCAACAATAAATAGTATGTAGCTATTGTTTCGCTGATCTCAACTACAATTTCCATAGACTTCGGTTCGGTTCGTGTGTGATTCCTTTGTTGTCCAAATCAATATTTAAATGGCTAGAAATGGAATATTTCTGTGATTCACCAAGGTTATAAAATATGAATGGTCACATGATTGGTATCCGATAGATTATCAGCTAAGCAACGAAAGCACAAGATGCATGATAACTGGGTATGTTATATTAAATACTTAAGAATTTAAGTAAAGCCGAAGCGCGTTTAAGTTTAAGTTTTCGATATAAGATATGCTTTAATAATCGATGTACTTAAAGGACGAATTTATTCCAGTTACAAATTAGAAATATTTGATACAAAATGCGAGAAAGAAGCTTGGAACTTACATAATTAACCTTTGGAATATTATTTGAACATACGCACGAGTAGTAATGCACCAAGTATATAAGTTTATTTTTAATTAATTCTGATCAAGTAGCAAATACATGTTATCCTACTTCCCATATAGTTTTATTACTTATTTCATGAGTAACCCTTTACTTTCGTCAACTTATCGAGCAGGGTAATTGCATGAACAAGCAGCAATAAATCCTGCTTTTAATATCCAATTTGAGCATTGCATATTAATGTACCATACGTCAATATTTTATTAAGATTTTCTCCAATTGGCATTTGACAATATTTCGCTAAAACACGATTTGCTTTTCTTTTATTAATACCATCTAGTCTATTAAACGGCTAGGTTGGAAATACCACAAATTCTTACTAAAAAGTCGGAAACGAACGATTGTTTGTTCACATTTTTGTACAAGCATTAATAAACCACGTATTTCAGCTTACTTTACCTACTTAATCGTGCTTTTCTCCCGCGAGGTGTAAGATTATTGAATCCTTTATGTGCTATCTTCTTTTAGTCTACCCCCTTCCAGATTTTCCTCTTTGGTGCTAGTTCTTTAATGTTAGCTCATGGTATATTTATTCCTTTTACACTATTGGTCACACATTTGAGTCACACATTAAACATTTCTTGACTAGTGTATCATTGGTCATCCTATGTATCTGTTCCAGCCATCCAAGTTTTCTTTCCTGTATTCTTATTTTCACAAGTCTCACTTTTACTTCTTGCTTCGTCAGGAATCAGGATTCCATAAGATATAAGTTAACGTCGGCACAACTATTATACATACGCCCTTTAGTGCATCAACTTCTACTAATTTGCATGTTTCTTTACTTCCAAAAAATGCGTAAAATACATAAAGTGAGTGAAGATGAAATAGATTACAAAGTTTGTTTACACATATATTAGATCAGCACGTTACTCCGGGGAGCAGACCTTAAAAATTTCGACCGAATACATCTTTTAACAACGTCTGAATATTTCAAATTAAAGGAAGGTATAGATCACTAATGGTTATTACATGGATATCTGATGAAAGTAACGAATTCAAAGTATAGGCAGATATATTCATAAAGCGATGAGTTTCGTCCAGGTCAGTTACAATTTTGTACCTAGAGCTTATTTCAGTAAAATTATAGTCGCTATAAAATTCTCAGAAAGAAAGAAATACCAATTAGGTATAGGTACGAAAGTACAAGCTGGAATTCTTTGTATTTTTATATACGAGATATGTAATACTCGGTTTCATCTTCCACCTAAGATCAAGAATTGCTGCTACCATAATCCTATGCAATTCTGAAGGAAAGAGGTAAAATTGGCGTTAGTTAAAGAACTCAATTTTAAAAAGAGAAGGTAAAATTTAGGAACTGACAGGTTTCAAACCACCCTTTTTAACGTCTACGTTTTTAGTACTGTATTTTCGTGTGCCAATACTAGTAATACACGCTTTTAATCACTGATTTTAAGCAAAAAGCTTACAAGGAACCATTTGAAAGGTCATGCTAAAATACTCTCGATTCACTACCACTTACTACTCTGCCATTATATAGGTTTACATTTACACTCAGATATAAAAGTCAAGTTGGGAAGCGTGTTCTAGTGGTCCTCATCTTGTTAGATTTCTTTTATATGTCCTATTATTTTATTCTCTATACTACTACTATACAGTACGTACAGTACTATACAGTCTAAACGTTAGATGCTAGAAAATGTGACATATGTGTTTTGATTGAAGTTTTGTGCTCATCTAATCTGTCTTATGGTTTGTTGTGCTATTTTAAATTCAGTCGCCACTTCTTTTGTGACTAACGTGAGTGGCCTCTAAAGTTTACGAGGGCTGTTCATAACGCCGCGCGTTCGAAAGAGCTACATATTTTGTAAGTGATGTTACTTAAGACATTCGTATTTAAATTTGGTGGGTTCCTTTTGAAACAGTTTGTTTTGCATACTGCTCCATATTAGAAGCCATATTTTTGCAGCAATATGGAATGGTACAACAGAATAGTTATTTTCATTTGTAACAAAACTAATAACTTTGTTCCTTTTTAGGTAATCGAAGCAGAATTAAATTTTAAACTCCTGTGAATGCTATCCAACACAAACAGTTACTCATAGTGCGTTTACTTTTGGATATTGTAAAAGCGCAAATAACATGTATATAGATCAAACAGATTAGTCATTCGTAACCATTTTATTTGTTTATAATTTGAATGTTTAGTGTTTCCAATGCAATGGAGCGAAAAGATATGGTTGGGATAGGGCAATAAATAAAGACTAATAATCATTATAATAGAAATTTCTTTTATTTTATATCAACTCGCATAAGGAAAAGAACACGACCGTTTATTTTAGAGAAGACGCATGCAAAGTTACTTAATGCATCGACATACCTACATACTAAGACTGTATTTTGAACGCTACGAAACATTTGCACTGATGCAGGTTAGTGCCTTTCAAGTACGTAATTTACGACGAGCGTATGTGTTTGGGTATCAACTCATTTTTGACGTGTGTTATCGGTATGCGTTGTTCGACTCGGATTTAACGTCGTAAGAATATAATAAATCCACCACAGTTTTCCAACAGATATAATGGAAAAACTTGTGGCGTCAGCATTCTCAAAACGAAAAGATTATATCGAACGCACTTACTCGGTAGAAATGATTGGAACTTGGTAGGGGTATGTTTCTACTATGTAGTTCTGATTTTACACCATTATTTTGCCATTTATTTGATACCTTGTAAAGCTTTTCGGAAGGCAACAACTTCCAGAATGATGCTGAGGTTAAATCGCAGTTAGTTCGACTTTTTCTTGACAAAAGTTTTATGAACGTGCAGTTTACGAAATATGTAAGTAATATGTGGTTAAAATAATATATACGTAATACAAAAATACTGACTACACCATTCGGAAATAATCTAGGTACGTATTTTGACTATCAATGGAATTCTCCCTCCAAATTTTGTTGAATAAAGAGACGACCGATAACTGCTTCTCCAAGAATATTTGCTTACACCTTAAGGTTCTGCGGTTGTTGCGCATGTTGTTCCTGAAAAAGATGTAGATTATCATCTGGCTAGTATCAGTAATTCTATTTATTGACCATTTCATTTACAAAAGACGTGCATTCGTCGTTAAAAACAAACACTCTTGACCAAATCCGGGATATTTAGAATCTCTCTCGGTCATGTGTTATAATCAATATCACCTCATTCTTGAATGATTCGCATCTTGTGCTAGAATTTAGAAAGTTTAACCACCTTCCACAATGATTCTGAAAAAATCTACGTTATAGCAGAGGCTTTGCGAAGAGATATTGCTGGTGTCTCACAAACTATCCCAAAATAATTCCTATCTGTGTGCTTGCATAAAGTATGCGTGATTTTGTACGTTTCTTTTTCAGTTTGCTATTGATACCGTTTCTTGGAATTCGAGTATAATTGACGAATGTACGTATGACTGACATATGTACTTCCTGGGATGCTTTGTATTAGAAATAGGTGCGCTTAATGCATAGCGGCTCTCAGCCCCACAGATCTTTGGCCACCGTGTACACCATTATAACACTTGACTTCACAGATTCCGTATGATGAGTCCAGAAGAATACCAAGAAATGTAATGCAACGAAATCACGAAGGGCTATTTAGTTGTATTTGCAGACTTTTTCTTGTTCCCAAGAAATTCCGTTTTCATCATTTTGAACATCTTCGCTGCTTTTCTATTCTGTCGTTAATTTCTTTTTCAAAATTTTCCGTTATTTTTAATTATGGATCCTAAATATAGAAAGCTCTCCACTTGCTCTATTTGCTTTTCCTGCAGCCATATCTTATGTATTTTTTCTCTTTTGATACTATCATGCTGTTTATCTTTTCTACATGTATCTTCATATTTATCTTGCCTACTTCTTGTTATATCACTTATCACTATATTGTATTGTAAGTTCTTCTCTGAATTCGCTACGATAATAATAATATCCGGAAACAATAATTCGCACATTTCTACTTGCTCCATTCTCCAATGTCCCAGTTTTAGTCATCATATCTTTCTTTGATTCTTTTATTGCGTCATCCAACACCATTGTAAGTAGAAAGGGGGCTTAGTACGCATCCCTGTTTAATGCCTATTTTTGTTTCAAATTTTCTTGATTCTTCATTGTTGGTTCTCACTATGTTCTTCTCTTTATACTTAAGTTTTATTATTTCAATAATCTTTTTCTGTACCTCTTTTTTCCAGGATTTTCCATATATCTTCGCTCTTTATTCTTTTAAATGCTTTTTCATTGAAGTCATTGAAGCACATAGGTATTTCCTTATTTTTATTGATGGATTTTACACTTATTTGTCTTACCGTGAATATAAAGTCTTATGTGCTGCCTCACCTTCTACAATTACAATGTGTCTAGTCGATTGTGTATTCCATCTTATTTCTAATTCTTTTTTCGATCACTCTTGTAAGTACTTTTGCAAGCGCGTCTTCACTATTTCATTTAGTAGTTCCTTTAGTTGGGTTATTCCTTCTTCTCCCATGTATTTGATCATTTCCGGTGTTATATCGTCAATTCCTGATGCTTTCCCTAGTTTAAGGTTTAGTATGGCCTCTATGATCTCCTCTTCATGTATTTGTTCTATTTCTTCAGTTGTATTAGTTTCCTCTTGTATATCGGTTGTGTTTGTTTCAGACTGTCTCAGTTCCTTGAAGTATTATCTCTGTCTTTCCATTATTTGTTTTCCCTCTGTATTTATATTTGCTTCCTTTTCTTTTATATTCATGATACTATATTCTTTCTATATCCTATTTACATATAGTTTTTGATTGTCTCTATAGTTCTCTTACATCTATTGCCCGAACTGTATCCATGATTCCTGTTTTGCTTTCTTAATCTTTTCTGTTGTTCGTAATCATTAATTTTCCTTATATTTAGGTATCCATTCCAACTAATTTTACGGAACATAATAGCTCTCTGGTCACTCCCAAATCTAGAAAAGCAAGAAAGACAGGTTTGAACCAAATGGAAGAGATCTTAACAGTATATTAGAGTGTAGATAAAATGAATCAGAATGCGATGTACTTTGGAGCTTAGAGCATATAATAATTTTTATCTTAGACAACCGCCAAATCGTTGCTTACGACAAAGAAAGATAATATACGCGATGTTTCATTCTGCCCGTGCACAAAAGTTCGGCAATGTACTTCTAGATACGTATTAATAGAACTGCATTCCTAACTGAAGCTACCCTTATACCCATGTGTTAATCGTGCCACTAAATTTAAATTAATAATTTAAGGGCAAAAAACGTTGTGAGGAGCTTAAAGATAAAATCTTTTGTTTATATTACCTTTTTATTCATATTTAGAATAACATAGAAGTAAGTATTAATATAGAAAAACCTTAATAGTAGATCACAGATATAGGCAAAAGTGATACATATCTGGCACAGTAGTTTACTATGCACATTTTCTCGCGTAATATCCAAATGATTTAATGTATCCACAAATACCACACGAGGATTTATAATAATAATGGTATAAAGCAGTTCATCCCAAAAAGGTGTCGATATAAGACAGACGCGTTTGCCAAGTTTACACGCTCTCTTAAATAAATAAATCAATTTTCATCAATGGATTTACCTTCTACGAATTAAAATGAAACGGTGGCAATACCACGCGCTCGATCGTTGAAACAAATGGAAAGCAATCCGTGCAAGAAGAATTATTGTGTAATGGGTTGCGCAAGCTGTAATGGATTTTATTTTCCGCACGTCTCTTTGTTTGTTTATAGAGTTGGAAATTGACCGTAATGACAACGTAATATTAATGAGCGTGTTATTTTATGGATTCGAATGCTCTCGTAATTCTGATAGTGTTATATATAGTCGAATATAGTTAATAATGATAATACTTCGCGAAGAGTATCATATTATAGAAGTTCATATATGTATGTAGATACGAGTACGTTATTTCTAGAAAGTGAAATAGAACACATACCAAGCAGAAATAAGCTATGTAATTGTAACTAACACGATACTAGGCAAAATTGAGGTAAAATTAGGGACGCACTACGCTAAAGAAAGTATGCACATCAAATTCCCTTAAACAAAAGTTTTATATAGGCGACTATATACGTAATCAACACGCAAATATCTGTAATGGGCAACATCACTGTAAACTTTTCAGGAAATTGATTTCTTTTTTATTGGCTTAATAGATGCTTTGAACCTTCTAGAATATGGAGCAAGAAGCTTATTACCTGAAAAACAAATTTCCTTCAAGTTTCGAGCTCTTCCCCAACTGCTTCGAGCATCTCCGAAATAAATACCAGTTGGGAATGTACAGCCTAATCTCTTACCTTTTGATTTCTAACTCCTCTAATGCACTAGCAGATGTTGCCAGTGTTTATGTTCATTTAGGAGCATTTCCGTGTTTAGTTCAGAAGGGAAATGTACGTTAATGTAGGGTCAATACATGTACAAAAAGGACATAACTTCCTCTCTTGAAATCACGACTTTTGTGTGTAGTGCTGGTTTGTAGTAATTTATTTGTTCTCAGAGTAGTTGTAAGTTACAATGAGTGATGCAAAAGTGTATCCGCTCCGGAAAGGTACGGATTCCTTAAACACTTTCCATTATGAGCCGCCGCTTTCTGAGGAAGGGTTTGAAGACGAGTTGCTAAACCGCTGCTTGAAAGGTTAGGCAAATTACCAAGGGAAGGCCATGCTACTGTTTGGAATTTGGTTCCCAAACCTTAGTCAAGTGGCAGAAAGGTCCCAAATGTAGCGGCTGATATTGTTGTGTGCAATTTTAATGCTGCTCTTGCAAATATATTACGAATCATAAGAGTTGGTTATTGGCGGCTAATGCCAATTTTTGTGTTGAAGCCGATGCTAAGCGGATGAGGCACGCCGAGCTCTCTTTGACAGATGCGGCAAAACAGGCTCGCTCTACAATCTTCGGGGAAAGATAATGAGGAAGGGTATTTGAACATTGCAGGGCAGCGTTATGGTCCTGAGATGGCAGATTAATGATAAAACATTTTAAACAGACGAATTTAAATCTGTTTCATATTTATTTCTCAAAACTTTAAATGCGCTTTTCTCGAGACATGATTTTTAAAACGACACGAAGCATAACTTCAACAATTTTTATTCCATTCATTAGAATTTTTTACCATATCTGCAAAATAACATTTTGAAGTGAAATACGTTTGGAATTTTCGAAAAATTAATTTAAACATTATTTATTAACAAATGATTGCGCTTTTTGTCGAAAATTTAATGCTGTACTTCAAATACTCGCCAACCACAAAAAAATCAACATTTTTAAAATATCCTATGCATTTCGCTAGCTACAACCATGTATATTAAGCCATTTTTTATTCCGGATTCAAATTTGCACCAGGCTACACAGCGTGCCGCAGAGCGTTCCAAATTCAACATACCTCGCGCGAATGGTTCCGGCGTCGCCATTTCTTAATATTTACCAATAAAAATTTTTTGCTTAATATTATTTAGATATATGCTTAATAACTTCCTCAAATATTATTATCCTATCATTTTATTTCATTTCTTCCCTCCAAAAGAAATTGTCAAAAGAACCCTTTCTTTTCGGCTGTTACATTGTTGTTACCCCTTAACACAGAGATGACAAATCAAAAAATTTTACAACTGTTAATGCCACTATAAATTGCATATTCCTGGATGTAGAAGTTATTGTGTCGAGCATTGGCATCAGAGAATTAATTTTATTTGTTTCTTGATCCACAGGAACCGGCAAATGAATTGAAGTAAATCGTTATAGAATGATTAAATTACTAAATCGAAACAATAATTAATCTTTCGAAGGTACTTTCAAAATTACACTCAACTTTGGCAAAGTTCCCGCTGAACGTCATAGAACGGGGAAAGTAATTTACGAATCAATGTGGTGCCTTTTCAGCTTTAGAAAAAGTCCAGGGTAGAGGTCCTTCCTCCTCTCTTCGGTTTTCAATTCGAATCGGTTGTCGTTTTACGCTTCTCGTATTTATAATTTAAATTAAAACTTTCCCAAGTCAGGCGTCCAGCGAAACGCAATTAAAAGTCGATAAAGGGAGACAGAGTGTAGAGGGCTGACTACGAGCTTAATAGATCCTTAATGAAAACTTTTTGTTCCTAGTGACATCTCAGCAGCAAATCACCAACAAATTATTTCAATACACGTCTTTTTTAGAAAATTACTATTAATTCATAGGGGATAGTACATAACTTGTAGTTATGAACTGGGAGGGAATATCTGCAAAAAGTGTGTAATTTAAAACGAAGGTGTTTCAATCAAAAGGTTTATATAAAGGTATATTTAATTTAGGATATTAACAATCAAGTACGACAAAAATCCAGATATGGTGGTTCATGTATTTCTCGTGAACTTTGACCATATCGAATATCATCATCATGATTAACGTTCATTGCGTAACAGACACCATACACAACCGCACTACGATCAGAAATTTGACTCTTCTTCTATAAATTATGTGTAATTAATAGTGAATAAGATGCCGATGAATTTGTTGTATTTCCAATCATTTAATTTGATTACTCATGTCAATTGTGAGGTATATCATTTTAGCACGATATAGAGTTAATTTAAAGCCACTGTTTAATCGGAAGTATGGAATGCAGTCTGGAAATATACCGTTCAATATTCTTTCCAATTTACGGAGAACATCTCAACAAGTAGTTTCTGCTTTTGATGATGAAGCACTGGTTCAATCGATAATTTCTAGCTGGTACTGTGAATTTTCACGTGACTGCATCAGACTCTGAGCCAAACCTAGGATAGACCTATTAGCAATGAAATTACTTGGTCGTAAATTGTTGTTCGAGCAAATAATTACGATAAGTTAAACATAGTTTATAGATTTTGGAATCCTTAGACTTACGTACAAGTCCAAATAATTATAAATTGAAGCTGGCTGAAGTTGACATTTATTTTACTTATATTAGTGTTACATAAACGGATAGATAAATCCAACGTTTAAATAGGAAGTATGTGTACAGTCAGCTTAAGTACTATTGCCGTTAGACTCGTTTCCTGTAAGAAAAATATTTAAAATTTCATTAGCACACCATTATTTACTCACCCACGAAAAATAAATATAAAAATTCGTTCATAGTAATTTATTTAAACAAATTATAGCATCGGGTAAACCTACTAAAGCGGGCAAAACTTACGCACTTCAAGAATGTACACTTGCGCAGATATAAGATATAAGATAGAGATATAGAAACAACCTTTTGCTTACTTAGTAATTTACGCGGGCAAATAGAAGACGTTTTATGTCCGAACAAAAGCTGTAAAACTAATAACTAAGCATTCGACGAACGTATGCACGTAAGCTCGTGAAACCATCCAGTACAAACTTTTGTAGAATGTCGGAATGTTTGTTACACATTGCAGAATGACTACCAGCAGAGGGAGAGCGAACGGTTTTGGAGCGTCATCGTTCAGAAATTCTATAAATACGTGTGAATGTGATGTTTCCTGTTTTCTTTCGAATTAACGGAGGAGAAAAAGGAGGAACACGTCGATTGTTTTAACGGCGTTGTTGAAAATTGGAACGTATAAAACGTTAAAATAGCACACGCCGTTTCTTTAATCTAAAACGCTCATAAAAAACAATGTTCGGTGTTGATCTCGGCTCCTGTTTTCTACGTTTTATCGTTTTCTGCTCCTTTAAGGTCATCAATTGTGGAGATTTATGGATAATAACAGTAGCTTTATTGCTGATGTTCCGTTCTTAATTATCTGAACAACATAAATCCTACTAGTAATAATAGGGATATCTTAATTTTTCGAACCAGATATGAATCCTGCATCCACCAAATTGCAAAAATTTGTTACCAGAGACTAACGGGATACTTGAAGTACAAATGACTATCAAAGATTTCTCTACGCTCCGAATGACGATACCGACATGCTAGAAGAGGATCCATTTTATACAGAACTAATGATGTTACTAGAGAAAATAAGCAATGGAAACGAAATCCTATACCTAAGGGACATAAAGCACGTAGTAGTTACAGGATAGATGATCCAGTGATATCATACGGAAAAAATCTGCTAACGACAATGACCCAAGACTAAGTAAATTGTGCGAAAAATACGCCCTATAAATAACGAATGGATGGTATAAGCATAAACAAATACACAAATATACGTGGACGCAACCAATTCGACAATTGCCATTAATCACACTAGTCAACAGACATTTTGCACATGATACGTTATATACTCGTATTAATTAGCACGCAGTTTTCGGCAAGCATTCGAATCTACCTTTAGATATTTGCTAGCAGGCTTTTCAGTAATTTCGATTTTTAGATCTTTTATTTTAAGTGCTTCATCAAAGAACAGACAATACGTTCTTTGATTTACATGGTTTACTTGTTTTCTGTTGATTTGTTAGCCCTAATTAAAAACTTTGTGAAACCTCTGGATAAAGAAGGTTAATAAACTGAAGTAAAGCTGAAACAAGGCATTTTTGTGGGGTCAGAAAGCAGATAATTGTTAAACAATCCCTCCTTTGATATTAAGCTCAGAAATCATTTTTATATTCACACCTTGACTTTATTTCTTGGAATTTTTGCGCCGTAAGCGTGAGCGCTTTCACTAGGGTATCCTTATTATGGAAAATCGTTATCAAGAACAATGGAATACCTCGATGATGGGCGACTACTGTTGGTATCTTGTTCGGGACTGTGATGAAACATTACGCAAAAAGAGCATCATCAACTTTCCAAAATAAAATAAAGATTGAAATGGAAACTATATTGTAACACTAGAGCACAATCATATAAGATAAGTATAAAAGGTCAAATACATATATATATATATATATATATATATATATATATCTACATTTAATTTTGTATCTGGGAAATGTGATATAGTTTGATGTCAGTAAAGAAAGGCCGGACACATTTCTTTTGCGTTCCGAGCGACCAATCTTGATCTACGTTGATGATGTGTGTTGAAGCACTTGCCTACCATTTATTCAACACAAATTTTGATGGATCCCTACAACTGCTCTGTGGCCGCTGAAAACTGCCTAAACAGTGGGAGCGGACAAGACACACACACCGAAGAAGTCAGGGCTGCATGAGGGAACGGAAAAGCCAGCAGGGGCTGGTTGAGTTAGTTTGCGCGTTGCAGTTGACGAGAAGCGCTTCTCGCGGTGACCTCCGAATGCTTCATTTTTCCTGAAATCGCTGGGGACTTAATGCTTTGGGGATGGAGTTGGTAGCAACGTTTGGAAGCATCGGAGCCGGGCTTGGCCGAAAGTGCGACTCTAATCTTTTAGGCTTGGATCACGGAAAGCATCAGCAGTTCTTGTAGTTCACTGGGTGCGCCTGGAAACAGTTAGCGCACATCGCGGGGTTCCATCACATCGCAGGCAGCGTGCGAGGATCGTTCAGCAGCAATTGAGTACACTTAATATTTCTTTAGGGCAACTTGCAACGTTTCCTTGGGGTAGTTAAAGATCGAAAAAACTCGAGAGACGGAGGAAGACTCCACAGCCGTCGAAAAGCAAACTTTGCATAGCTAAAATTCGATTTTTACACGAATTTTGAATTATTTAGTAATTCATAATTTTCCACAAATTACTTAAGAAGGCGACTTTTGTGGTGGGGATTGGATTTCTCGAGTGGAAAAAGTGATAGTACTGGTACTTATCAACAGATGTTTCACCTGGTACGTGCCCGCCTAGTGGCATTTCCTTACTTTCCTCAGCATGTTGGAGGTAGCAGATCCATTTTAGGATTTTAAACTACTACGCCCCGCCGCGACCGGGTTTCGAACCCAGACCTTCTCGTTGTGAAACGTGATTTTCACCACTCAGCCACTAGGGGGTTGGTACGTGATATACCCATAAATATAAGAGATATAAAGCGCCAAAACTATTTATCTTTGCAATGCGTATAGAGTCTTGCAATCTAAGTGAAACAAATTACAAGTGTCTTTGAGACTGTTCAAAAATATGCATGAGTAAACATTCATTCATATTTTAGCGGAACTCGCGAATGTTATTTTCCTATAACATATTTTCTCAAAATATACGACATATTTCAGATTGATAATATAACTATACCCTAGTTCATTCCTTTCACTTTCGGTTTGATATTGTTTTTATTAAAAAGAATGTTTAATTTTCCAGTTTTGTATCCTACAAATTAGTGCCCCTTAACAAATTTAAAAAATCAATTACTAATTACATAGAAGTATAGCTTTCTGCTTTCTTTCCTTGAAAAAAAAGCAGGTCGCTTTTTGTGCTAAAAAACGGCTAAAACCCGAGCTTTGGACGGTGAAAAACCGACAAAGTCAACCTTCGACTGTGAGAAAACAAAATGTTAATCAATAAAATGCACAAAAAATTTAAATTACTAAATTTCACCGATAGAATTTTACACCAATAGATTTGTATATAGATGCTGGTTGCATTCACAGTGCTACTCCTTTGATCGACACTGAGATATCGAATGGGTCCGTGCTGGTAACAAAATTGACAGAAATAAGTCTGCAAGTTAGCAATATACAACAATGAAGTGTGATGCACGCTAAAATCGTCAACAGATGTATTTAATATGAAGCATTTCTTAATATAAAGTTTTAAGAAACTTGATCTACGCAACTTAAATGGAACTAACACTATTTCTATTGATATGATACAGAACGAATAACTATGCAATGAAATAATAAAATATAACTACTAACTTGTAGGAGTCTGTATATACAATATTTAAGTGAAAATTTTACGCGTGAACCAGAAATCAATGACACGCTTCACACCTTAGAGATGTGATCCATTGACAAAATTTCATCGGTTTTTGCAAAACACTATCTATAGGTAATTATCAACTTGTTTTAATTATATTTTCTGATTCCAGAGAAACCTGCTTCAAATATGTACATCCACTTTAACGTTCGCATCATATCTAGACATTTGCTCATTTCTAGATGAAAGCTTATTTAAATTTACAGGACATTAGCACTTTAATGCATTGTCGCCAGATTCGTATTACGTGCTGTTGCGGTATTACCGTAAAGTTCATTAATGCATTGCGGCAGCTGAAGAAGCTTAAAAGCAGGAACGCTATCAAAAATATGAATATTTATTCTACATTGCACTTAATAAACGGTATTCACGGTAGCGATACTTACGTTCAATTTAGTTTCTGACGTGAACGGCGGGAAAGTTGGCACCGGTTTTGTTGTTTTTATGCATCGCTCGTAGCAAGTACACTGATGAATCAAATGAGGTGTGGCGCCCGAAGCAATAACCGAAGTAATCGTCCATTGTTTATTCCCATTAAACGTCTCTACTATCTCTATTAAAAAAGAAAATGTCTAGCTTATTTGTCGTGTCTATCAATTTGCTGTAATCATTTAATATTCCAATATTCATTGATGATCTGTAGCATTTGTGTGCTAATGGTGTAAATCTTTTCTTTATTTATAAATTGCTCATATTTTATTGCGAACGATATACTTTACAGCTGTCGTAGTGATTCTAAATTGTAACTTATACGCAGGATGAATTTACCTGTTACTGCTCCGAACTGTACTCCCAGACGAAATAGTGTTGTCACTTACTTACTCCGATCATGAAATTAAACTAATCATGTTAGTTCTTCAAGATTTTGGTGGCTTTTAGTGATAAGCGCTTAGACGCTTTTTCGTATTGGGGTCTCTAATAATAACAGTAACAACCATGTGTATTTGTGTGTAATAGTAATAACCCCAACGAACACATATGCAAGTTAATTTTCACGAACTTGCAAAGCACGATGTGGAGCTTGACACTTTTATTTCTACCAACTGGTAGTCAGAAACACTCGAGAAGGTGAATAAAGTTTGGATAAGAGATTGATTGTTACCTACTTTATTTTTAAATTTGGGAGTTCAAGTTTGGAACGTCCATCCTTGAACGTCGTAACAGCAATGAATATTTCTCAATACATTTTATATAATTTCTTATCAACTAAGGATAATGGTTATTTACTTTTCACTACTACTACTTTATAGTAGTTGGACAACACGACGGAAACGAATTATATTTGTTTCTATGAAATATGTGTGAACGATAAATACCGAAATACATGATAATTGATAGTCGGCGCCAAGTTCAATACATTTGTAGATTTACTTATTGAGACGAAACAATGTGTGAGAAGATGAGTATGGCTACATAAGATGTATATAAAAGGAGGTAGTATAGTAAATTGAATTCACAAAGACAAAGTATACGGTAGACTTGAAACTTGGACCTTACCTATTTACATTTGTGTACCTAACGAATTAGGCAAACTGAGTACAAAATATATCATTACTTAAATTATCCGCATTGCGACTAAAAAGTGTGATTGGAGCTGGATGCATATGAGTCCTTATTGGCTTATAACTCACTTCCAGGAGTCTGGTGTCATGTACTGAGTTAATCCTGTGAAATATCTTCAAATCGGCAATAGATGGTAGAGAATCGCCCGTCAAGGTTCGTAACAGATCATCCACAACTACGAGAAACAACAACGGTACCAAATTAGAACCCTGAGGCATTCCAGATGTAATTGGATATTGTTTGGAGGAAAAACCGTACTATGTAACAAAATTTTTGTAACGAAGTGCCAAATTTGGTAGTGTTCAACTTTCGTATGAATGTGTAGAAGTCAATTGAGTTGAAGGCTCTAATAATGCCAGTATAAATCGTGTCTAATTGCTCTAGCTGTGGATAGTATGATTCGATTTTAATAAGGACCTACTAATAACGTACCTTTAATAAAAAATATTACAATACCATCTATATCTCCTTAAGCATTATTAGGTGATAGACTAACTCATTTATTAACATACTAAATATCATATTTATGAATAACATTGAAGGCACTAATCAGGAAAAATAGTGACCGTTTTCATTGAATAATCTACAACTATACAAATGAGATTTGACTAAGTGCATGAATTGATTTCACTCGTCTGCCATAATTTATAACTAATTTACAGCATACAAACGTGGTTGCGGGTACATCAAGATCAATTTCCTTGGACGGTTGGTTCGGTCTTAGTACGTTTTGGAGCCATTATGTTATCTTCATGTGTGACTTGGAGAAATGCTGGCGGTTTGGAATGTATGTACAATGATTTGCAATATCCATTATGAACACATGCCTTTTAGAATGTAGGTTAAACGTTGTTAAAACTGCTGCTGCTCGAAATTTGAGGATCCAGTAATAGAATAAGAAAAGAATAATAATTAGACTTGGCCAAGATGATACTAAAATTAGGCTTAAAAATTTATTGCAAACTGTCGATACCTACTCACAGTATATACTATTTATTGTTTAGTTCTATAAGCTGGCAATACTAACAAACGGCGTATTCTGTGACAACGTATTTATTGAATTAATCTCTAATTGTTCTAATTCACTCCTCCACTATGAAAGAGGGTCCCATTTGTTTGGTCGATAATTTCAATCTACCGTAATTTATAGCGATAATCATTAACATTTCAAAACTAGAGCTATACGTTTTCTTGTCGGAAGAACAATATTATTCATTATTGCTTGAACGATGTAGACATGATGAGGTTTGTTATAAAGGCACCCTGATTGTGGAACTGAAAACAGGTACTGTGATATCAAATTTTTGACCAACAAGGCACCTCCACCAGAACCAACTGAAAGATTTCAATCTAATGAAACACAATGAATGCCTGCCATCGAGTTGTATTGCTTATGTCCGTAAAGTAGAAGGAAGATATCCTGAGTTCTATTAAAGGTGGCATTTGTTTGGTAACTAAATAAGCATTTTATACGCAGCATAACCAACATAACGTAACTGCGTGCTGTTACCGCGGCGCGCCCACACTAATAATGTGTCCCTATATGTGTATTCCTTTGAATACTTCATTAATTTCAGGTATACATGTTATATTTTTTATTATTGATTTTTACATATTATTAAAACATAATACCAACATGATTTTTAAATCTTCGACTTCGTATTTACTTCATTGTTTCCTTTCATTAACTTTAGATTTAACTGTAACTTAATTTCTAAACCTCGCTTTTAGATAAGAGAATGTTTCCAAGATATCGTTGTTATTTCTTCATTCAACTTTGTTTTTATAACACAGAGGAAAATGGTGTGGACTGCCAAGTTCTAATTTTAGAGTAATTATCTGTCGTCACCGAAATAGTATAGTATAGCTACATACATATGTGTATTGCGCATTGCTTTTCACCGCGGTTACTGTTAGAGCTTCTGGAATGTCATAAATATTTTATGTTTCTAGTAAATGGATAGTATTATCTCATTTGTATATACATATATTGTGTCCATTCATCAGATGCGAATATCAAAATGTTAATATAGATTTGATTTCACGAATTAAAATGTCTGATGTATCATGGTAATTTATACCTCACATTGCACGTACTTTTCTGCTAGACGGGTACAATTTATTTTGATGGAGCACGACCTAAACCTGCATGGTTATTAAGTTACTGTTTGTAACGCGTAATTAGTTTTCACATCTGCGGTTTTCAGTGTATCTAACCTAAATAGTCTTCCTACAAAGTGCTTGCATTAGTAACGACCAGTTGTATCTTCAAGAGTTATTTTTGAAATTACCATTACTGTAACCATTATATTCATGTATGTTTTCGCTTGGAAAGTTGTTTTTGTGATAGAAACTAGGGACCGAAAAGCGCGGAACGTTATGAACTGGAAAATATATAAGAATGTCCCAGGTCTGTAACTTTGTTATTTTTAAACAACAACAAACTATGATATTCTTAAATTGGAAACAATTCTCCATAAAATAGGAGAAAGCAATTCACAAAAAGTGTGTTCGTGTAATGACGGCAATATTCAAAATATTTTCTTTTCAAATAGCACATTAGTATCTTTTATTCTCTTTACAAACATATAAATTAATATGGGTCCAGCATGAGAGAATTTTCGAAAAAATCTTGCCGTGGCAATGAATTAAGGTTTGTAGTGTTTATTTGCAACAACGTTCTAGAAAAGAAATTGTATTCTTATTCGATTTACAAAAGCATTTATGTATTAGAAAAACCGTTGTCGTTAAAAAGAAAATATCAAGTACATAAGTGTATGTGATATTCCGATGAATTACATGCTGATTTCCAATTGTTTTCTAAATATAATTCTCTCAATTTATGTTATCAGATTCATTTAGTCCCGTCTATTTTGATAAAATATGAATTGTTCGAATTCAGAAAAGTGTGATATGATGAAAAATGCGTATAAGGACAATCGAAACTTGAAAGGAAAGAAAAATGAAACCATAAAGCATGAAAAAAAACGTAGAACAATAATTGACGAGCATCAAGTAATGGAAAGATGAAGGAGATATTTCAAAGTTTCAACAGGGAAGCGAAATACAAAATGTAACAATATGGACACGCGAGGAACGCGGAGCATGTAGAGGAGGAAATTATGACAGCAGAAATAAAATAAGCAATAAACCGTTTAACAAATGGAAAAGTACCGGGGTATGGTATAATAATTGGAGTTAAAGGGTGGATGAGGCGTTATCATTATATAGTGTAAACCGGTCTTTGCCTCCACGTATATGCAAAGCGCGACATTAAAATTCGGAGAAGCAATGGCGTAAGCCCGCTTTACTCAACTTAATGATAGCACATCATCCACCTTGTTAACAAACTCTAATAATTACTAATGAAATGGTAAAAGCGATAATCGATGAAGCAATTGCTTATTTTGGCTTTTTCATGATATGGTGTACCCATATGGGCGTGTAAAGATGAGTAGTGATAAATCGCTGTCCTCATCTTATGAAGTGGCTACAATTGAAGCACTGCACAAAATACGCGGGCGAAATAATTTATAAACGAGATGATGTCATTCTGAAGCCCTCTACTAAATCGTGAATAATAAACAGAAACTACACAAGGCTGTTCATAGTATAATGTATGAATTGTAAATATCAAATATTTGTATCTATACCTCATTCCCAAAAAGAAAGGAGCATTATTAACCTTCCTATACTCACGCATACGGTCTGTGAGACCGATTTATATAGTATAGTATACGTTTTTCATTTTGACGTGAGTATAGGAAGGTTAAAGATAGGGCTTAAAATTAAACGTGTGTAATTGGCTAAAATCTATTGCACGTTTACACACAAAAATATACCTATGGTATTTGTCAAAATAGCATAAATGTCAGGAAGGTTATATTGCGGTAATATTTATGTGGGTGTTGTTACTTTTCTATTGCGATTGTTGTCTTCTTAACTTATCATACAAAATAGTTCTTTTTAGAGGTCCTGAATTGTAACATTCATTTATTGAAGGCATTATTTAACTGTTTTGCTTGAATTTTCTTGTTTATGCAACTTATGTTTTTGATAGGGTGAGGATAGGACACGTGAACATATAATTATGGACGAGGCTGCTGTCGCAGGTCCCTCCAAAAACTCTAGGGGTAGGCATGTAAAAAGTGGGCAAAAGTTGATGGCTTATGACGTCTACCTAAAACATAAAAATAATCACTCTAAAACAGCTGCTGTTCATCAAGCAGCGAATGAAGTTGGGATTAGCGAAAATACACTATTTAGCATCATCAGAGGTATGGAGTCAACTGGAAATGTACATTACCCTCAAAAAAAAAACGGATATGCCAAACAAAATATGATAAGTAGGACGAAGCACAAAAGGGTGCAATTAGAAGGCATGTGCATTCTTTTTTTTTTTTTTTGAGAAACGAGTTACTAACCTGTAGAAAAATATTGGAGCTACATTTCAATTATTGATATTTATGCTGTTCTAACTTATTTTTTATGGACGATTCGTCTGATGATAGTTTACCCATTATAAAACGAACTTCACTTCGGAGAATCCTCAAGAAACTAAGGTTCAAATGGTGAACATGAAACAATGTTTTAATTGAAAGAGAGGATATTGTTTTATGGAGGCACCGCCATCTAAGTGATATAAGAAAGTTTCGCGCAGATGGTAGAAAAATATATTACCTAGACGAAACCTGGGTGAATGCAGGTCATACCAAAAGTAAGATATGGAAAGACACCACTGTAATTAGTCGAAGACAAGCCTTTGTTGAAGGTCTCTCGACAGGTTTAAAGGATCCATCGGGGAAAGGAAAGCGTTTCATTGTGCTTCACATTGGCAGTGAAACTGGATTCGTTGAAGGTGGGCTCTTAGTATTTGAGTCCAAGAAAACTGGAGACTACCATGAAGATATGAATAGTACTGTATTCACAGAGTGGATTCAAAACACATTACCTCTTCTAAAGCCTGGTTGTATGATAGTCATGGACAATGCGCCTTATCGTTCAACTAAAACAGCAAAATGTCCTACTTTATCTTGGAAGAAAAATGCGTTGATTGAATGGCTTCTAACAAAAGGAATTAGGGTTGAAGATAATTTACTCAAGGTCCAATTACTGCAACTTGTAAAACAATATACCATCAGTCATCCACTTCAATATATTGTGGATGAAATAGTAAGAGAAAGTGGCCGTACAATTTGACCTTTACCACCTTATCATTGTAACCTGAATCCCATAGAACTTGTTCGGGCTCAAGTTAAACACCATGTACCTGAAAATAACACAACATTTAAGTTAGACGAGGTGAGAAATTTACTGTTGGCAGGAATAAATCTTGTCGATAGTGATGCATGGAAAAATAATGTCCAACATGCCATAAAGGAAGAGGACAAAATGTACGATGTGGATAACGTTGTTGATGAAGTTGTAGACAATTTAGTTTTTAATGTTAATACTGGATCATCATCAGAATTTACATTGGATTCCTATTCTGATCTTGATTTTGAGTGAGTTTGTTAAATATTAATTTAAGACGTTCTTATAAAAATACAATGTGACTAAGTTTTAGTACCTGTTAATGCCATGTAATGTAAATGTAAACATTTAAGGAACATATACTGCATTATATTTATAATGATATTTATGTATTATAAGTAGGTATTGTATCTTACAAGAAATTTTTATGAAAACCTTTTGTAAACTGATTAAATAAATAAATAAATACCCGTCGTTCTATTATTTTCATTACAATAAGCCTGAAAGAATAAAATATAATTCGAAAAGAATCCAAACATTAATAAAGCATTAAATAGTAATTTTAAACCCTTCTCCCTTTTCCAATTTATTCAGCTTTTGTTTTATAACAAATTGCCTCGTTTACTTACTGAAATTGGTCGATAATCTGAGCAATGTACCTGTTGACTGACCATTTCCTAAATTGTATATGGTTTACGTGTTTTATTAGTTTTCACAAAGAGATTATTCAATCAGAGTACAGTAAATTTAGAAATAAAAGTTTTGAATTTGCCGCAATTTTTACTCATCGCAAAATTGCTGATCTGTGATATGTGTTGAGATTGTAGCACCATCAGTTCCGTTCTTATTCGGAATGGACTGTAGGTTATTTTAAAAATGTATCATTTATTTTGTGGAGTATCATATTCGTTAAAAGAAAAGTATCAAGTTTTGAAACACCTTGTAGAGAAGACAGCAGATATATGACTTACTAATATTTAATGAGTAGTTCTCTAAAACAGTTTTTGATATTCGGTTTTCTGTTTTTACGTACATCATAAAAAATAAAAAAAACTAATTTACGTGATCTATCTATAATTATGTCAGTTTTTTGAAATAGTGAGATACACAGTCTATGTTCTATTGCTAAGCTCAAGGACCCATAATTTTCTTTAAGATACATGCAAAACTTCTTATTTATCTCTGCGGGCATTTAATGAGCGAACGTTTCTGCAATCTGTTGGAAGATTACTCGACAGAAATAGCCGGTTGCACCTGCTACCATTGTCTATGCGCTTCTCCGGGCGCAACTGTTCGATTATAGTTACAGTTTACAATACAAGACGGCGGCACATTTGACCGCATATACGAAAAGCTTAATTAGATATTTGTTTTAGAACTGAATGTGTATACACCAGAATCCACAAACGTGTTTCTGCTGCTTTCTACATGTGCGCTTTTCATAGCGTCACCGTTGTTAATTTTTACGAGCGTGGCGTTATTCGAACCGTGATGGAATTCACTTATCTGATTTTTCAGTTAATTAGTGATTCGTTGCGCGCTTCATACGAATCCCCCGCTTTAATAGCAGTGGTAATTGTGCGTGCTTCATAGAAGGGAGAGCGAATAGTTGTTTACGTAAAAAGTGATGAAAATATGGCAATTATTGTCTCGTTACTTGTTGAATATCTTGTGCCCAATATAATGGAAATTAATATTATTGTAGTTTTGTATTGCCGAAAGTTGTAAAAGCAAATCTTAAAGGAAAGCAGAATTTTCATGGTCGCGAGCTCTGACACTTCGCTATTGCTTGAGGCAAGAGGATCAAAATTTGCAAGGCAATTCGTCATCCGACTCTGCGTCTTTATAATTCATTGACTGATGGTTAACAATAACTTAAGACGTAACCCATTGAGGTGTACTGGCTGATGTTAAATCTCCTCGATGTGTGTTTTAATTCCATATGTCAAATTAATTTTATGAGTTTGATTAAATTACTTTATTATTATTTTCTAATAAAGCCTCACCAACCATAACCATTTTCCTCCCACTATCTCTTGCTAGCAAATTTGTAATAAGCTCTCGTTTTTCAATTGAAAAAATACATATCCTTTAAAATTACTGGTAGTTTATTGCCAGAGGTTGCAGATAGTTTGTAGACAAGGTAGATCCAAAGAATTGGAAGAGTATTCTTGGACATCGCATTATAGTGCTCATCTATCGCATATTGAGCTAGTATTTAGTTTTGCCCCTGCAAAATGTAATATCCAGTATCTGTATCATGTAGATATTATAGATAAAGTTTGAAAGTAAACATACAAAACTAATATTATTTTATGAATGCAGCTTGAGGACGTTTAGACTTATGTGATATGATTATACTCAGTAAGCACTTTTCTACCTAAAAGGTCTCAAATGACTTCACTTCTATGCATTTCAAATCTTTTTAATCTGTGACATGTGTATATGAGCCGAACTATTCTTTAATTATAAGGACATTCAACCAATCGTGGCTAATGCGATTCTAACTATTCCTTCTAAGGGAACATTGAGAAAACTGCGAAGAAAGGACCAGGGTTTAAAAGCCTGGTACAGTGTACAAATGCAGCTGGTCATATGATTAAACCTGGACTTGTTTACTGAGCACAGAGTCTCCGCGCTCTTAAAACCAAAAAGACATTGTCTACCTACTTTTTGGCAATCAAATCAGAAGGCGTGTTTAAGCCCTAACTACACACATATTTAAAATTTTACAAATTGATACAAGGTGGAGTCGGTGTAGCACAAATAAAATGGTACGCTTCCGAAAGTGATTTCAACGTGATGGTGATGATGTTGCTGCCTGAAGACCTCCTTAAATTTTGTTGAAGGTGCCTCTCACTGAAGATCCTTCTGCTATTTTCTGATCATTTAATTTTGGGTACGTATTTTAAACATCCCAGGAATTTCACTTACAGAGACATTCAACTTAATTCCTTATGGGTTTCGGCAAAAAGTGTAATTTAGTGTATGTCATCGATTTCGGATTATCTACGAAGTATCACAACGGTATAAAAATTTAACAGGATCGTTACCCTGGTAAGGAATAAAGGCCGCTACTAACCGACAGAAATAGTAGAGAATTTCAGGAAAAAGATACCAAAGTCTATAGATAATTATAAAAGAGATATTCCGTTGAATTTCTTGCGTATCTGAATTATTATCGACAGATGCGTGTGATTATATATAACTATCTAAGGCAGCTTCTTAGGGCATAGTTTAATCGACAAGGCTTTAAGTCTGATTACCTAGGTATTCAATTGGAACATCCTCACATTTGGTGATGAGCGTGGAAGGCATGGTGAAGAAAGTGGCAGATACTAGATAGGGCTCGCAGGCGACGAATCCAAGAGAACCTACTGCTTCGACACCATAAACTAGAGCGAGAAGATAGAATGGATATAGTTCCTAACAAAACCCGAATAGTGCGGTCGAATGCAAACATTGGATGTACACAAGAAGTTTAATCTTTGCATGCGTCTTCCTTCCCATTGAAAGCAGTGCGGACATAGTTTACATTAGTCCCTTTTGCGTACATTTTAGAAGCGTTGTTGATAAAAAAGTACAGCGCCCCGTAGAGTAGTGATTGGCGATATACATTTAAATAGATTTGTGATTTGTGTTCCACTCACTTATTATTAGTTGGAGTTATATGTTTCACCATCAGACTACCGAATTCTCAATCAATTTAAAGATACAGATTATTCTCATTGATCGCAATACAAGACGTCTTTACTACATAAATTAAATTGCTAGTGAACAATCTACTCGTGTTCTCTTCAAGAGTTATATTTGTATCAACCTTGGAATTATTACGGCATAAATTAACGGAAATTGCGGCGGCTTGCTGGTTTGCCAACATATGTATAGACAAATAAAAAGGCGATGAGACCGAAACCACAGGCGACCGAAGAAACTTGGTTTTGACAACTTTTAAATTAATCACATGAAATATGATTTATACAGCTGTTCCGTCTCGTGCTCAACGACGTTAACAAAGGCACACATACAGAGTCATTACATCTAATTATTTTAAAGTTGGTCCTGTGGCGGTCTAAAACGAGTAAGACAACTATAATAAACAGAGCCTGTAAATCTATTTTCTTTATAAACTGGGTGAAATTGGGTCACTGGACGAGAATACATGTATCTGTGTGTGTTCGAGGATTTGCTGTAGCTAGACGTATTTGTTTTACAGGAACATTCGTAGCAACGGATAGTAGTCCTGAAGAATGCGAAAATCTCTGATCTTATTTAATATTTCAGACTGTTTACCTTTTGCTCCGACTGAATTCTTGAAATTTTATTATAATGACTGGATTAGAAAGTGTTTCCCATTTCAGTTAGTAACACAACGCCGATAAGAATATCATATGTTCTAAACTAGCAAAGATTATTTGCATTATCAGAAAGGAAGGAGTCATCATCGGAATGGTATTTATCCAACAGTAGCAGTTTCAAGTATTTCAAACGAAATACTTAAAAATCTTCATTGTGACTCTAGCTTTTATTCAGATAGTTTAGTGATCCGTTGCAGAATTATCGCAAACGCATTGCGTCTTCGTGTCTTCAGAAGGGTGAATCCTTTATACCTAATTCCCACTACTGGTTAATGCTTTTGTTCAAAGTCCTATTGGATATCGTGAAAGACCCCAAAAGTTTAATATTGCAGGAGTTAATATATAAATTGATCTGTGGAAGTTGTAAAAACAAATTAATATAAGTTTCTAATTAAGTATTTTCTTCAAAAGAAAAGGGAAGAAAATATATAACAATTACTCAATTTGAATTTCTCCACGACCGGCACAATCGATTTGAAACAAGTTTTTTGAGACTTGATTTTAATCTTAGATAATAACAATTCAATTTATCTTTCATTTTATAATTTTTTCAATTATTATTCAACTATTTGAGTAGTATGCCAATTTTTCGTTAATTAAAGAAAAAAATTAAAAGTGAACCGACCGTGGGGGATTCAAATTGAGTAATTGTAGTGTATTTTCTCGTTTCTTGGATAAAAACTTCTCTCAGTAACATTTTGCCGTATTATTGATCAATATGGTATGTTCTTTTCTTAATTTTAGTAGAAATGTGCTTGAAACTTTCCAGACCAAGCACGGCGGCACCCCAAAATATTAAAACGAGATTGCAAGTTAATAAAACCTCATTTGTTCATTGAATCTCTACATTTCGTTGCTAGATTTGGCAACTTCTTCAGGAGGATTGAACTAAGTTAAGCACTAGCCTCTGTGTGTATATTAAGGTGGTATCAAAATGACAGTTATTCTACCTATGAACACATGAACGAATGATATATGTATGTTATACACATATCATTCGTTCATGTTCTCTCTAGTTCAATCCTCCTGAAGAAGTTGCTAAACGTAGCGACGAAATATAGAGATTCAATGAACAAATGAAGTTGTATTAACTTACAGACCGATCACTGCGACAGAGTTTTCACTCAACCCATATTGGCTTAGAAGATATACCTGATATTAACAAGGAAGTGGGAAAAAGTAAAATGTGAACATGTTTCGTGACCTATTTAGATATTATATTTTCTTTCGGGTTGGTTCTATCACCTCGTGGGTAAAATAAAGGACAAAATCTCAATTTGGAAGATTATATTTTTAACAGTTTTCATAAAAACTTCGTCAGTGAAGTATAATACTGTATAAAGAAAACACTTGTTTTTATTTCGACAGCTAGCAATTAAATAAGTAACAACAAGGATTTCTTGATGTATAGGATCTATGTAAAAGGGTAGAAAAAGATACCCGCTAACAACGTGGTAGGTTTTATCGAGGGTAGGACTGAATGGTGTGTTAGCTAGGGGGCACAGTAAGCTATAAAGTTTCAGTGCAGTTGGCTTGTAAGGACCTCGCCCTGAAAGGAACAAAGACATATTCTAAAGAACACAAGAATTCTGATAGATCTTAAACTAAGGTTTGCGGCAACTGGGTCGAAGTTATTTGACAAATATATTTATCTATGGAACGAAGTCTATCTTTGAGAGATAGACTAAACATTAATAAAACACAAGTAAAAGGTGTGGTTAATATCATCGCCGCACTAAAATGGGACTACAAGTGCAGGACATATAATCAGATGGATGATAACAGGTCGACCAATATTCTATTTCATGAGCTTCGACAGATTTCATGGAAAGGAATCAATAGGACGGCCATCAATGCGCTACACTAACGACCTGAAATTCACAGCGGAGTTCATCTACATAAGACAAGCAGAATATAGAGATTCCTGTGTTTAGAAGTAAACTGTGTGGTAAGCTATTAGAGATATTCATTATCACTAAATTCAGTATCGGTTCGTCTTGAAATATTCTAAATAGGTATCATTTTCGTTCTTTTCGTTATTCCAGCAAAGTTATTTTGCTTAGATGAGGTGAATAACTCATATACCGTTAACGTCGACATTGTTTCTAGGAAATAAAGAATATCTGTAAAAACATGTATCACCAAAAGTAGAAAAGTTCCAAAATTGACTTTTCTATCATAGTCGGACCGGATACAATCCTTTAAATAGAATAATGATTGTTAGGGAAAACTAAGGCCACATCATTTTCAAGTTATTAAAGGAAATAGTTTATTATCCAAGTCACAGTGATTGTAAGCTTTTGGAAAAAATTCTGTTTGTGTACAAACTAGTTCGTTAAAAGAATCATTGTTTTTCTCAGATATCAAACAGCTTATTCATTTCCCTATATTCTACTCACAAAAGCAACTCTAAATAATGTTTGTAGTGGTCCTTTATGAAAAAAAAAACACTGTTTTGCCAGTGGGTTTGATAAAAACTCTCATTTGGAGATAATTGTGTGGAAAAAATTGTTTATAGTTCTGACGGCAGTTACAAATCACAGGCGATAGATTTATGTGAAAACTACAACCTTTTTGTTTACTAATGGTTCCGTTAACTATCCTGGTTAGCATGAAAAATAAAAAACACAGCTACTAGCGAGAACGTATCAAAGCGACCTAAATAGGCTACCTGGGAAAGCATCCGTTTATATTTTCGTTCTTAATGCTGTATACTGTTGAAAACAAATTGAGCCATTCCTGTAATTAACTTATATGTTCAAGTTTTAATGTTTGTTGTATTAATGTGGACGTTCAGATTAATGCTTTACAGAAAACTAAGGAGAAAGGAAAGAACTATATTTTAATTTCTCTCGGAAGCTAATCCAAAGAATAAGTTATTTGATTAACGGTTTCAAAGAAAATAATTATATACATACAGTTTGCACTAATTCTACACACATCCTCTTAACCGAATTCAATTGAAACTGACCACAAAGCGAATAAATGATCATGAATAAAGAAAATTCCTTAAAAATGTATTTGTGACCAGTCAAAGGTATTGTATTTCTACTAAACATCATCTGTGCGTATAGGTATACCAATTCTTAAACTTGAATTTATATTAGAATGCTGAAATACATATTATCTAAATTTGTGTTCGTATGGTATCAATTAAAAGCATTGTACAAGAGCTTTCCATTATTTGTGGCGTTACTTTGGTTCCCCAAACATAGTACCTTCCAAAATAAAACTCTGTAAAAAGCAAAATACAACGGATACGCTAACGCTTAACAAGGGGGGGTGAATAATACGATTTCTGATTCGCTAGGATAAAATTGCTAACGCAGTACATAGATCTGATGGATACATAGCAAATTACAAAACTTACAACTTTCAATACTAAAGCGATGAGTGACAAAATTGTTCATACTCGCACTTAAGTACTCCTAGTAAAGTAAAAGAAAATTTAACATCCTCAAGTGAAAACAGTCCTCGAGCTAGGAGGCTTTTAGTTTGTCAACAAAAGCGTTAAAAGCATTTGGTAGCTTTTACGGAGGCTCCTGTTGACACAATGTTCGTAAACAATTTTAAGCAGCGACTTGTGTGTTAATGACACTGAAGGTTTCAATATGAAGGGCATATATTGGAATATGAATTCCCATGTAGGGTATTAACGTATTATTTCCTGTTTATAGCAGTTGCTATTATTTCTTTCTAGAGAAAAGGAATACCGAATGTCAATGATATTGGTAATAGGAAATTGATCGGGAAAATCAACTAAATCCATTTGATCTAAACTATCAAAGTGCTTTATAAAAATGTTTTCCATAAAATTGAAGCAACAATCATTATAGTCGAGGAAGTCTAAATATTCCGATCAAGAGAAAGTGAAACTAAAAATGCCACATTTACAACAATATTGGCATTAACTATAGTATTGTAAATAGCAATGAGAAGAGCAGAAACGTATTATCAGACTAGATCAGGGCGTGCAGTTATTTGTTCCAAGTGCTCTTGCAGGTAGGTTTGGCATTGATCCTTGCGGTTGTACATAAGAGCACTTATATAAACGAGACAATGTAATATAAAAGATTGTATATAACGGGATTCCTTATACACGAAGAGACCTTTAATCCCGAAACATTAATATTCAGAGGGAAAATTAAATTTTGCTTATAAAATTTTCGACATCGGCTGCGAGAAAATTACGTTCAGTTTGTATGGGTATATTTTCCAGTCGTTTCGACAGAAAAGTTATACCTGCGACATCCCTGAATTGTTCTCTTTCTCTCTTATTAAAAATTCTAGCCATCGTAAAATCCTCTCTCCATCTTCGTCCACCATTCGTCTTCCCCTTTTCGTTTCAAGGATTTATTTCATAAAGCTCTCTGCCAGGACGCGTCAATCATCCAGATTTATTACTCGGGAATATAATTAATGGCGAGTAAAATGTAGCCAGTTGTCGGCGAATCGGGTTTCAGTCGAATGACCTACATCTGCACACCACTCATTAGGTATACGAGTAGAAATTATCAACCAGCGCAATTAGGGACGATCTAAAACGTGGCTAGCGATACGTAATCTACTTGAAAATGTATTAAAAAACATTTGATGCTTTTCGAATAGTATAGAAATGAAATGAGTAAATATGCGAAATATAATGAATGTGTGTTGTTCTAGAGTTTGGAAGTACATAGATAGTATCATTTTTTTAAACATTCTTTCACATTTGCCTTTGCAAACTATTTATTACACTCGGGGAAAATTTGCCTTCTTAGCTTCGCGATGATAAGCCTCAATTAGGACGAAATTGTGTATAAACCAAATTTTAGATTTGCGCCAGTTGTATGATAGGCAAGAGTTATGATTACTTTATGAAAAGGAATATAAAATGGCAAATACTGTTTTGGTAACCAAATATGCGTTAAAAGTATAAAATATTTTATCAAACAAATATAAATATTGTCATAAGTGGAGCTTGAAAAATATGCACTAAAAATCGTAAAAATATCCATGGAAATATGCACCCAAAATTTTGAAAATATGCTCCTAAATATGCATCTATGCACTTAACTATGGTCCTATGCCAAAAATATGCAAAAGAAGTTCATTTCAACAGAATTTGCACTTGTTACTAACCACAAAAAAATTAAAACGTATTTTAGAAAAATTACGTTACATTTATTTACAATACATACATACATACATAGATGCATATACAAATTGTACTATTTAATTAAGTTAAAACAATACAATATTAAAAGTTTTTCTATGTTACTCATACTCATACCTTGCCTGCAGTCACTTAACATGTGTTTATAAGATGAAAATCGAGTTTAAAATTTAGCGTTTTTCTAAAACTGAACAATATTTCTTTTTGTATTATTTGTGGGCTGGCAACTGATCAATCTGATCCTTTAATGAATTGGTAATGCAAATTGATGTACTTAAACTACATCCCTTAGTTTCTCACTTTGTAATTGCATCTGCAATACAAAACAAAGTTGCTTAATATGGGGTTATTAAAAAGATTGGGTACCACATGAGTTGAACGACAGGCAAATGGAAAAGCATAAAAGCACATGTGACATTTTGGAAAAAAAAATCATGGGTAGACCCAGGCGCACCATCCACATCGACGGCAAGACCGCTTTGGCATAAAGACGATGCTCTGTGTTTGGTGGGATCAGAGGGGCGTGGTTTGTTGTTTCAACATGTTGTAATTAGTTTATTTTAAATTGCTCAACCTTGTAGAATATACCAAAAGGAAAGGGACAAGTTTTATTATATATTACAATGTCCCATGCACATTATGTGATTCAAATGTTCAGATGACGGTCTATCAAAATAAATTTCTCCAGTTAGTAAACGGTTACAATTGTAAACAGTGTTGAAACTATAAGCCTTCATCTAACACTTAATAATTGAATTGTATTTGATTTAAAATCGTACTGTTGAAAATTTGTAAAAAACTGTATTAGTTACGACTGAAGCTCAAAACAAGAGATACGTGTTATTCAAAAAAGAAGACCAACACTCAATTTTTTGAAGCTCGAAAGGACGATACTGTTCACGCTATATCTACGCTTAATAATGTGTTTAGTCCAGGCCCTGATCAAATACCTTCTTCAACAGGGGACCGTTGATATTTGCTTCTTAACTTAACCATTCCAGGAACGATTTCATAATACGAAGTAAGGTGTTGCCGTTGATGTGAATTCGTTCGCCACCGTAACCATCACAGCTCTCTTGTTATGTACATAACCCTTATCTATAGTTAACCCCGAATTTTTACACTTTAAGTGTTTGCAAAATGCAGGTTCGTCTGAGACTTGTTGGTTTCTTGAGTTAACCCCCTGGACCTCTAAACCCGTAAACCCGTAAACTATTATGGCACGTGTTCCCTCAAAATACAATTTCCATCAGCTCTACCCCTCCTATTCTACGAGTAACTGCCTCAGGTCCAGGAAGGGTACATAAAATCATAAATCTGGTCACCCGATATGTGTACTGGCTTTTTCAGGAAGATGCGCTAGGCTTTCAGCTTGTTCCAGCTAACTTGCCTCTATGTTAGTAAAGGTTTCTGAATCAATCGCTTGTAAACCCACTCTCTTTTATTGATTGAAGTTTTCACGCACCTACACAGAATACCCAATCTTCAGTTTTGTTGATTGCACATAGAAACAGACCAATGTAGTATTGACGTCACCTACTTCAGTGATGATTAAGAATTTGAATCATTTTTGCAGCCTGTCTACATTTACATGTTAATATTTTGTTACCAGACGTTTTTATTATTTCATATGCTTCCTTCAATATAGTACATATATCAGTAAATTGTAATAGTGCATGTCTATTCCATAAGTTTAGTTGGGCATTAGTACTATTACCTAAACCTTAATATTTACGCAGTACTTTTTCAGTCTATTTATCTTACTTTGTTTCTGTTATTTATAAAGCAACTAATTTAGTTTCTTATTGTGATTCAATCTGTTGGATTTATATATCAGCTTGGATGCTTGGTTGAATTGTTATGTTTTCTATTTTGTCCTGTAAATGGTCTTTGTCTTTGGACAATACAGATTATTATTATTATTGTTATTGCGATTACTATTATTCATCTCTTTCAAATCTGGCATATTATTTAATTTTACACTTTCTAAAGTACAAACTTTTCTATCGAACTGCACTGATATTATTCTTAAAAAATGTCTGTTTACTATTTTGGAGATATATACGGTACAGGCTTGAATTGGTTTATTTGTTAACATTAAATCCTACGGTCATAATAGCGATGGATATTGTATAGAGCAAACTACCGATTTTCATATGTGTTATCGTTATTCATGGGAAGCCATTGAGTTAGCTTCCTGCTAACGTTGATAAATTCGAATACAAATGTGTATCATGTAGTTATTTGTACCGGATTAGAGACATTCAGTGGTAGTAAATCTGCAACCCATGTTTGGGAAATAAATATTGTAAGACGCCCGTATCTCTCTAATTCTGCGCACGTGTGCTTACTTATGAGGGGTTACGCGGTGCAACTAGAAACTATGTACTTATACACAGATCCATTTCGTCGACGTTCGCAAACTTAGTTACATAAATCTATCGTAAACAAGCTTTAACGGCGTAGTGGTACGTACATTTTGATCACCGCTAAATTACCGCATGATGAACGTGTTCATATAGGTAACCTACAATTCGTAATATACGAATATGGAAATTCCATGTTTTGCGACAGCGCGTTTTTCTCTATATTCCAGAGGAACATAACTTTGGCAATATCATCGTTCAACAGTGTAACGTAAATCCCTTAAAGTGCCTTACTACGTACATATTCTACCAACCTACATGTTTAGTAAACATACCTAGGTCTAAATCTTTGTCGCTGTACCATTTATAACAACCAGATTACTTAACATAAAGGAGCAATTAAAATTTGGTAAACAAACAAAACATTACACAAAGAGAACATATATATATATATATATATATATATATATATATATGGAAAGGTAAACACGAGATACAAAGATTAATAATAGAATTTCTTGAGCCTAATTCCACAGTCAGAAACAGAAAATTACCAGGGAAAATAGAGACTGATATCCAAGTAATATATGTATATAAGTCAACTTTCAGGATAGCAGAGGTCAAGTATGATGTTAGTTTCTAGAGACAAACAGCGAAGTGTAATGTTTTACAGACAGGTGGCAGTAGGTGACCAAAAACTGTTATATATATATATATATATGTAATTACCGAATTGGAGCGTCTCATTTATTATATAATTTTACAGATAAATATTCAGCATCTTTTTGAGTATAAGTTATATGTTTTAACATATAATAGTAATTTTAATATATGCGTAAAGTGCACGAAATTTAGTATTTATAATTCAACAAAAGAATCTCTTCAATCACCTCTCTATTTAATACCACTTGCAATTCGAATTGTTCTCCTTCATAGAGCAAAAATTCCATCCCATGAAGGAGCAGTGCCCTACGAAAGCAGGAAACAGCTCATTATTGAGTTTCAAAGGACATAGTACACCGAAACAAGAACATTCCCAGACACATTCCTACTTAAAATTCTTAAGAAATATATATTACTGCTTAGCCTATTAGGCAACATATCCACATGCTCTTTTTCATTTAAGAGTTGGTTCTTCGCTGATATCGCCTAAATTTTTACAAAAGCGGTCCAAGCGGTTCTGTATGTAATAATGCTCATGTTACATCCAAAGCCTTTGAAGTTGTTGAGAATGATATTTTGCAGCTCAACGTAGTTATCAGCTTTGTCATTACCCAAGAAGTGGCTCACAACTAGACAAATGACGATCACGCACTTTGAACACCTTTAGTCATTGTTTTCTGTTTTTATCTCTGGAATTAGTAGACCAAATATTGTCAAAATCAGTTATAAACTTCCAGGTACCAAATAAAATGTCACTCTTTATTGGTTTGGTGGAAAAATTGATTGATAAAGTTGGGCTAAAATTTAATAAAACTTAATATTTTCTACGAACTTGCCGAAACTAACACTTGCAATCCGAAAGTTTAGATGGTGACCGTCGTTATTTTTCAAAATGCAGCTACATTATTGGTCCAGACCCCTTAAACACTTTAAGCAGGCTCTATATTAATTAAGGTGGACACGAATCTCCCTTTGAAGGTACTAACATGAATATGGATAGGCTTTTCAAGGTAAAAATCGAATTATAGGCTTTCAGCAATCATAAAGATTATTTCTTCTACGGAAATGCCTTCCATAAGTAGACCAGAATAAATCAAACAAATAACATGCGTGCGATTTAGATTACAGACTTCCTTCGGTTTTTAGGATTGCTTTATAATCAATAAATTACAGACACAGTATTATTCTTAATAAAGCAAACACAGTATTTTTATTTTGGGGTTAACAAATAAATATAAATGTTCATAATTTAGTTGTCTTTTACGATCTAAAAGTGGTACAATGATCTAGCTAATATTTATATTGCTTTTATTATTTAAGTTAAAGGTTTAAGGGAAGAATCTTTCTTTGACATTATACGGTCTTGGTAAATATCATTACAATGTACATTTCACCAGAAAACGGAAAAAAGATGTTAAACTCCTTTATATTCCAAAGGCCCCGTCATCTTCTTCGCAATTATGTATATCACAGCATCTTTTGTTTGAGGTATATATTTTGTTTAAGTAGTTAAACACTGTTTCGTTCATGTGTTCACAAAAGACTTTCTTTTACAGAAACATCTTGTAAATCACCTTAAATATGTGTGATATGTTTTTAGAAGATTATGTTTTGACTACCACATTCGATCCTATTTCGACAAGAGGCAAACTCATCACATGAAGTAGCATTGTTTGGAAGTTTTTCAAATTATGTCACTTCCAGTTACCTTTTCTTAAGTACAGATAGTTTTTGTAAATTTTAATTTTATGTATGTATATTGTAGTGCATAATGAAGGAAGTATTTACAAATGAGCGAAATATTGAAGGGTGTTTTTAATCCCATTGATCATTCTTAGCTTCCAAGAGGATGATCTTGTAAACCACAAAATTTTAAATCCAAATCTGGTCCATTGTGGCATCCCTAGTTAAAAATACTATAATCAGAGGAAGCGATACTTTCGGAGGTAATTGACAGAGTATTGAAAAATGGTTAATAAGGAACGTTGTCTGTTGAGTTATCGCAGGTAATGGAGAAACAAGTACGATAAATTTGTCAAAAACATTAAGAGACATCATCTACATTGTTAAACTTGATAAATAATTCATTCATCATCGTAAATACGCGCTTGAATTATTGTGTGTATCCGTATGTTATTATAGTTGAAGGAAAGTAACATTAAAATTCATTTTGACAATTTTGTTGCTTTCGGATAGTACGTTTTAAAGTATTTTGCCCTGATGCTATTGTGACCTCGTACTTTTATCGACCGTTCGTTCCTCTAGGTCCTAGGAGGTAGAAATGGTGTGGTATTTTCGTAAACGTGACCATCCTCACTTTCTATTTCATCGGTCCGCTAGTTAACCCCTCGCACCCTTTAGCTCTATTTAAAAACAAATCGCGCTTATTTTACTCGCTCACTCATTTTGCTGCCCAGCAAAGTCTATGACATATGTTGCAAAGGGTCGCCATCGCTTCCAAACTTCAAGGTAACACGCAGTAGGTCTCCCCGTATCGTTCCAATTTACCCCATTTTCTGTTTTCATATTATTACTCGATATGAGGTATTTCACATACAAAACGTACTGCCACGCCTTTTCCAAATTTCCATTACCTTTGATTAGTGGTTTCTTCACTTTTTGCTTTAATCATTTTATGAATTAATTAATATTACTAATAAGCGTTCTCAAAGGACAATGTTTGTCTTATTTGCGTTGCCTATAAATCAAATAAACACATGTTTCATTCTGGTGTTATTTTAACTTTTTTTGCAAAACACTCCCCCACATTCACCTTTTACTTAACTTACTTATTAATGTTAGTGCATAAAGGAAGGTTCTAACTGGTCACTCAACCAATTTTTCTTTTTATTTACCACGCTTGACTCCCCTATTAATTAACATTCCTGTGTAATTAACAACAATAATTAACCCGTTTCCTAAAACTATGCCAAAGAAATATGCCTACATCAAGTTCATATCTAATTTCAATAAAGTAATAGTAGCACCCCAAGATATCCTTTAATTTTAATGGAAAAGCCGTAAGCTCTATATTAAACATCGCTTAGACCAGATGAGTAGGCAAAATCGCTACATCCGTTGGCGCTTGTTCAGTTAATTAAAACACAGTTCACAAAATGCACGCAAACGCCCCAACATCTCTATCCTCGATGAAAATTTCGTAACTTCCGGTTCAACATATGGTACCAAAATCAATAAGTTGGTATTACGTAATGTCAACGGTTTTCATAATTATAATTATTATATGTATAAGAATATTTCATTTTATGCATTGGCGCGTCATACCTAAGATATTATACTAACTGTCAGTAATGTGAAAGCATAAATTGAAACATATTTTAAATTTAAAAGAAGATATTCTGCTTGGAAGGAAAAAATCTGATTAAATTTGTCCTACTATTCATTTATTAATTTTATCTTTTAATTTTCCTCTACCTCTATCAGTATTCCCACTACCCTACTAAACAAAACAATTATGATACATTCTGTCGAACTAATCTATTGTTTTCAGTAACCTTTCCGTGCTAGAACAAAATGAAAAGATATAGTTTTTAATTAGGTCACTAAAAATAGAGAAACATGAAGATAAAATGTTGAAACAGACAGATAAAATATTAACACAAACTAAAATTGAATTTACGAGACAGAAATGTAATTCGTATTGTTTAGATAGCGTAATTGTAATTGTGCATAAAAAGAGTCTGTTTATCATGGAAATATGTTGTTAGAACATTTTCTATTTTACATTGTCATCTTCGTAACGGAATCCATTCTGAACAATGATTATAGTCCAAATTGGCATTTTTTGAAAGGTGTTCAAAGGTTTTTGATTATGTATGAACAGTTTTAAAATCCACATCTTGCTAACTTTCTACTGAAAAAGAATCTTTTTCTTACGTCGTAACGCAGTTTTCAATTCTGCATCAGAGAAAGAAGAATTATACCGGGTGTTCATTTGAAACAGTCACCTTAAGTTAATTGCCTGCAAAACAGGAAGTGCAAAAATTAAAGTAATAGTAGTAGCTTCCTTAGTATTGACTGTATATAAGTGTCAATTTCCAAAAAGATGGCTTTGAAACCAACGAAGATATTTAAACGTTCTGATATTCTCACCCTGTACATTTTCTAGATAAGCTGATGTTTTTTATTAATGTTTATTCTAACACCGAATCTATACACCGACTAATATTTGCGAATCTGTGAAACTGAAACTTCTTTGTTATACATTTGCAGTGCCAGATTTAATTACTTGATAAATGATACAAGATGCATAAAGCTTTCTCTATCCCAAGTAATAGTTTAGCGCTTGTTTAAACGATGAGGTGGGATGAATCCTGAATTTTTCAAATCCATATATCTTAAAAGGTTTTCGAACTTCTCGAATCCGTCTTATATCGTATGTATTGAGGGAGAAAAGCATTTTATTTTTGATTTTGAAAAAACAAACTAATACTACCATAATATTCATAATAAAACTGTCACATCCCTGATTTTTAATAAACGCCTTTATTGGATATTAATAAAACTGATCTTTCCCAAATTTAGAGTTAAAATGTTTAACCACTTTTTGGTTTTGAATTTTGAAAAAAGAAATAAAAGAACCAATAAAATCGAACACATAAATATACTCCTCAGAAATGAACTATAATTTTTCAATTTAGGGGGCGGTTGTGAAAATTGGCTTGTTTGTATTATGTCTAAAATGTCTACAATACAAAATATTTCCTTTCCGTAAATACAAAAGCCATTCGCGCCCACGCAACCAAAACGATAACGTCGCTTGATAAAAAAATCCTACGCGCCCCGGTCATTCTGGCATGAGTATTTCGCTAATTATGAAAGCTGGTTGCTGTGACGGACGTAGCTCCCTCCATAAAAACACACAACTGTAGATGTTCGGATTTAATTAAATAAGCTTTTCATGAAGCAATAGAAAGTGGGAGAAAAGGAGAAAATGCGCGTTGTAATTCGCAAGGAAAAGGGGGAAAAAGATTGCATTGCTTGCGTTTTAGTATACTTCATAGACTTTTTCAATATCATTACTATATAATGAATAGTAATGGTATGTAATGGTGATAGTGAATGACTGAAATAGCAAATGCGTAAGCGACATGATGGAGAAGAGACATGTATTTGGAGTCCACGTATTCTCAATACTTCTATTACATATAGTTTAGTAGATATCGATGTAATCTAATTGTATTTTTAAGAACTGCCAAAGACGTAATCATACCTATGAGTCAGTTTATTTCAATAATTGCTAATTTCTGGTACGTATATAAGTTGGAAGCTTATTACAGTTCCTTGGAATCAGTATAATTTTCCTGAAATATGTTTTTCTTAGCTTCCTCAATACCCACAGCGTAAACATTGAGCCCTTCTTTGCAGTTCCTCACCAAAAACCTACGCCTTTCCACATCTGGCTATAGGTGCTGCAAACGGTTATTGGACATGTTTCAACAGTATCGTTGTATTTTATATTTTGTAGAAGAAAGAAGTACGCCACTAAAACCATAAACCGTTTAAAAATTAAGTTAAGTTAAAAGTTAGCCTCTTAATAAATTATTGTTGTTTTGTGTTGCTAAATTCCTTTTGTGTAACTCTTAATATATGTCTAAGCATACCAACTGCTCCACCAACCTGAAAACTGGTAAGAAAATATTTAAATCGGTCCAATATATTCAACGACTTAAATATTAAATTGTTGAATATATCTGACAACAGGCTATTTGCCTTATTATCGCATGTAGTCATAGCTCTGAAACCAGTACTGTACGAGGGCGAATTAAATATGAACCGGACTTCTGTTTTAGAACATTTGTTGGTACAGTAAAAGAAATTTTGAATACACTTTATTTTTCTATATAATCTCCTCTTTTATTCACACATTAGCATACTAATTTAAATAAGGTTTTCAGTAATTTATCAGCACATTGTGTATTGTAGAAGGAAACCTTGGGGTTTCACAGGAACGACCAACGGATCTTTCAATACTAGGAGAAAAATCTGTCGTTAGTAACATCAATAAATATTGAAACAAAAAAATTATTTGTGAAAATAAACATGGGCCCAAATTACGACAAAAGCAGTATCTCGAAAGTTTATTCAAATAGACATAGACACAAAAGAAAACATTTTAGTTTTGTAGCTCTTATCCAAAAAGTGTAATTCTATTTTCATCAGTCAACCTCGAACCGTGAACCGCGGTAGTTTCTAGAGCCTGGGGATAACTTTTCATTAAATTTTCCGGTACATATTGATTGCATAGTTTCTGCATTGGATTTCTTACTTATATGACCATTGCCTGATTGACAAGCGATAAAGTATAAGTCCTCAGTATCCTCTAACATATTGCAGCTGTTGCCAATAGGAGTAAATCATACGTCTGTTGTAAATTCATATTCAGATCGAAGCGCAAATGCTGTCCCAGCCTTCCGAAAGCAGTGATGGATACTTTCTGATGTTACTATTTTTCCATCTATATTGCTCTAAATTTACACCACTCAAAAGAGTCATTTGACTTAGCAAGCGATTATGCAGAGCTGGTGATTTCATTTGAGCTAAAATCGTAATCAGTGCACTTGGCCTATAATGTGCCCTAAAAGTTTCCCGATTTAGTTATTGACACACCGCTGTGCAGTGGGACAAATGACCCCAATCTAATGAATTATAATTAAATGTCTTTTGAGTGCCAACCAGGGTTGTCAATAAATAGCAAAGCCTTTTTCTCTTATGTGGTCATTTTATGGTGGAAATGTGGCAGTCATTCTATCATTCTAAGTATACAGTGATCCAAGTTCATCGATTATATTTATATATGGTATTTATATATCATTGGGGTTGGTATATAATAAAGCTCTAGGGTTAGCAGCTGTCGCAATGACCAGTAATTTCTACTCTTTTCCAGCGAATATAGTGTAGTATCACCATTTCTTTCATAATTTTCTTTCAACACAACTTTCATTTTTCAAATGTGCGATTTTATTGGAAAGGACAACGAAGAGTCCTATCCCACCTATTATGCATATCTTTTACTAAATAATTTCGTATTCAGCAATAGGATGTAAATTTGCTGTTGGTGTCCAGTATAAAGAAGTTAAGTTATATACAATACTTATATATATATTTACTTTACGAGAACTGTAGTAGTAAAATTAGACCGTTTAAGGAAGTTGTTTGCTCATGGATGTCATTGTCGTAACGAAAGATTTCACTGTATCTGTACCTCCAGATACCTTTGTGTTTCAGTAATTCTGTCATCATTTGCGCTTATTTGTTTCCAATACATATTTTACTGAAGAAGCTTTACACAAGAATATCTAGCTAGACTGGTTTGAAGTGTATTCTGATACTTTTCTATGAGTTGATCTAGAATTAAAAGTAAGACTCAATTACCAACGAATATTACATATAATCCGAAATAAATAAATTGATGTACACCATCGATATGATCGGAAACTTATTTTTAAACTGTCATTCAATAAAAACGAAAGCACTTAGCGAGCAGAAATACTACGCCTGAAAATATCTAATCAAACATAAAAGCTTCGCTTAGTAAATTGGGAATTGGAGTTGTGAAATCGCAACTTGGGCTGTATGCTTTAATGGTTCCTGTTATAAAACAAAGGTAAAAGAAAGCTAAATGATTGCGCTTTAGCTTTTATCGCACATTCCCCCATTCATTTACTGAAGCCCGTAAAATTAAAAATAAAGCGGACGTTTCACTTGAACGACACTTTGCTATCAATGCTATCGAATCTTCAGATTTTCGAGCGACAAGTTGCCATTGCAAAAAGAAGAAACGTCAGCGTATAAGCCGTGTAATCCTCGAGACCGATCCGCGTAAATTTGACGCCTCGTCCCTGGAGATCTGACGAAAACGTTTTACGCCCTGAAACGGCATGACACCGATATCTACAACGTTGTATCTGGTGTGTGTGCATATAAAGTTTAAGGTTAAGTCTGCTACCAAGTTTAATGCCTTCAGATTATATGTATACGTTCACATATGTATGGTACGTACCTGCTTACACGAAATATCCTCGTTTTATATTACCTGAGTGTCTTGGCTGCAAAGCTCGTATAATTTTACGATTACATAAACACGGAGAGCAGAACTACATACACGTGCATACATATACTCTACATATGTAAATAAGCAGGTTCCATGGTATGTTTTTAGTTAGTCATTATTATACGAGGTGCATTCAAGTTATAACACCTCCGATTTTTTCGCAAAAACTAATCACACGAAAACTGTGAAACTTCACTTCTCGACGTACTCTCCCTGCAGCTGTAGACATTTTTCATTCGACGCCAGGATTCCATGGCCGCCGCGAGCGCTCCTTCAGGAGTCTGCTTTGACAACAAAACCGCTGACGCAATAGCGACACGGCTAGGAAATGTGCAACGGAGAGTGTCTTTTATAGTTGGAAATAGCTAAAACTCGCTAGGAGCCAGGTCAGGTGAATAAGGAGCATGAGAAACCACTTCAAAGTTGTTGTCACGAAGAAACTTGGTGAAAGAATACACGTGCAGCCTTTTCTGGCCGTTTTTCACGCAATACTGGAAAGACCTTGTCTTTCGAAACATCTTGGTAGGATGCACTGTCACCATAAGCATGGAACGCAATGAGTAAGGATCACGCCATTGCTGTCAGACAACATGACCCCCATCATTTTCTCAGCACTGGTACTTACGGAAATATTTTTGGTTTTGGTGAGTCTGTGTGCTTCCATTGAGCTGACTGTTTCAGGATTAAGAAAGGGCATCCATTTCCCATCCATTGTCATAATCTATGAAAATAAATCCCATTCATCCAGGCATCACGCGTCAACATTGTCTGGCAACATGCCTCGCGCCATTTTAAAGTCTTCATGCAGGATTATGTGCGCAAATCTCACGGAAATGCCAACTTTGGAGGCGATGTGTTCCACACTCATTCCACGATCCTCGAAAACAACTTTTCCACTCGCTTGATCATGTCGTCAGACCGGCTGGTGAAAACGTCGCCATTTCAGGCAGAGACGACAGTCGAGAATGGAAACTAAAATTTTAGGTGTGGGAGACAAGTATTTGCGCCCCCTGTGGTAATAAGGTTAAACTAAATTAAAGAAAGCAGGGCCATTTAAATTGTGGTTTATAATTATTTACTTATATCTAATTTAAATTTATTCTAAATATGCTTATTTAAACCAGGTTAGTTTTAAACAAAGCAGTTTTACATAACATGAAGTATAGTAAAGCAGTAGTGCTCCTAGTTAAAACGTTACCATACCGATTGACCACCAGTGTAAAAAAAAACCAAGGGGAAAGAGTCTCGAGTTAGTGGTTCAAATACGTATTTTTGGTTTCCAAAATCGGTGTGGCAACTATAGCAGATAATTTATGAAAATATCACATTTTCCATTCCAAATTCCTTTTAAGAAGGAAATAAAAATGCAGGTTATTAACAATATACATATATATCTAATACTAATATCCCTTTTCATTTACTGTACATTTCGTTGTATTACTTGTGTAACTGAAAATAGTTTTGTATACACTCATTGAAGGGAGGGAAAATATTTATTTTTGATTTTGAATCATTTCTGGCCATTTCCTAAATTTAGTCATATTTTTCTCTGGACGGGGAAAATAGTGCATTATGAGGCAGATTTCCACATCCAGGTATACGACACATTATCTTAATCACTGAAATCACAATTCTATTATGTTGTATGTAAATTGAAATGGTTTGGAAAGAGATACATTATATAAACCATGCCAAAAATGATTCTATATATATCGAAATATAGCCAATAATAATAAAATATATAAATTTAAATTACCTTTTACTTAGTTTTCCTCACCAAACATCAAAATTGAAACAGGCAAAAAACGTCAAAAATTGACATAACAAATATAACAAAATATAGGACAAACAAATAAAAAATGAGTTAAACTTATAGGAACTGCTGAGAACTTATAGAAACGGATGGAAACTAACCGAAACTGTACGCATAGAATTACTCAGAAATGAATAAGCTACAATATTAGTAATGGGGGCAAATTATTTGCTCATGCGCTCTCTACCATAACAAAATGTAACTATCTTTGGAGTTTTATTAGAGGCAGCGATAAGAAATAGCAAAACCAACAAGCAAGGGACATTACACACAAAGAGCCGTCAATGTCTAGCATATCCAGATCCTCTGGTCATGATACCAAACAGCCAAAAGGAAGTAAGTATAGTAACAACACAACTCATAAAGGAAGCATAGAAACTGGGACTGCAAATCAACAAAGCGAAAACAGAATATATGCAATTAAAAATAAGCATTATGATAAACAGAACAAAAGCTGGGAAATTTAAAATTATAATTAGGAAAAGGTAATGTTCAAAGAAACAGTCAACTATGTATACCTAGGCACATGGTTAAATAATAAATGCGAATAAGGAGCACAAGTAAACTTCGAACTAACAAAGAGTAATAAATGTGCAGCAGGATTACAAAAAAATCCCATCTAAAGAGCTTTCATGGGGGACAACAATAACAATTTACAAGGCGGTGATACGGCCTACCCTCCTATATGGGAGTGAAACATAGACGATGACAAAAAGAGATCAATAAAAAATACGGATATGGGACAGAGGTGTTCTGCGGAGAATTTTTGTAGGAAAGAGAGTAGATGAAGGCTGGGAAAGAAGATCTAACGAATAAATATACGAACCTGCGATAGATGCAATTGTAAAGTCCAGGTGACTACCATCGCTAGGGCATTTGGAGAGAATGTATGACAGCAGAGTAGTTAAATGAATAGCGTGGAGAAGACCGGAGGCCAAGAGAAGGAGAGGAAGGCCAAGGAAAAAAATCGGAGGTCTTACAACTTGAACGCACCTCGTAAAAGATCATGTCGTTAACTGGAGTATTAGATTCTATTATTTGAGAACTATTTTGAATACTCGTATGTATATGAACAGGCATATACGCACTCAATTACACCCACTACATTTTGAAATCAACCTTAGAAAAATGGCCAGAAAAGAAATTCTGTTCCTTCTATTATTTAACAAATACCAAAAGGTTTAAAATAATCTATAATTCATAAAAGAATGTATTAGTTAAAGAACTAGAAAAATCTTGAGACGTAAACGGTATTTATATAATTTTTTGCGAAAATGGGAAATGCTAATATAAAGGACAAATATGCGGAGTTTGTGCTACAAAACTTAGTCTAGCCCAAGTTCTCTTCCAAAATTTCTTTGGTTAGATATTAGCTTGAGGAAAAGGAAGTTATTTGGTGAAATTATGAACTTTATTACTGATGATTTACTGATTCTGCTAGCGCACTTAATGTTGGTGATTGTTATTCCTCCTTGACATTACTTCGTCTATAGAAGCCAGCTTTCGGAGGCAATGAGTGAACGAACGAACCCCAGCCATCACCATATTAAAGAATAGTCACTGTATATAATTCTAGAACTGCGAATAATAAACCAAATTTAATTTGTAGTATAGGAACCTATAAAATGTATGTACCTATGGACTTCTTACAAATAGATTAAACCAAGGTGTAAGTTGTTCTATATATTCCCAACGTTTAGACAAAAACACAGAAATAAGAAATTTTAGCACTACAAAACCATTCTAATTTTCAATACAATAGCGAAGCACAATACACGAAGCCGACACGGAAGTATTCACCCCAGCACGTTCTCGTGCATATTAAGTCATTGGGTTCAGCGAAGTGTGGCGTCGGAATGTTGGAAGCACTGTTTGTCACGTATTCCGTACTCCGGATATAAATCCGAGTGGCGTAATCTTCGGGAATTTTATGCTCGAACGCAGATGTGATAATTAAATGGGTCTCGAAGGGGTTGGCAGTAGTAGAAGGGCGGCAAAGCTTGTTTCAGCGGAAGCGAAAGTAAACATTGTGCGGGAGCGAAGTGAACCAATTTTGATGATATCATATAATGAAGTTTTTCCGCTATGATGTACTTAAAGAAAACTAGTTACGTGTTTACCGCGTTCTTAGCTAATTTACCGCCAGCGCTTTACAGACGGAAATTGCTTGGGTATAAATACTTTTAGTTAATGTATATGCATTATGAACGTACAATGTCTTTAATTACACACAGTGTATGTATATCTGTAATTAGATTTATACTTTGCAATATGAAAAACAGGAATATTCGTAACCATTAAATTACAAATTTAGCAAAATGGTTCGTTATATGGATACTTTTCCCTTATCAGTTGTCATATACGTACATTCACAAACCTACCTTTTAGCGAATTTTTACCGTCGTAAAATCCAAAGTTTTTGGGCTATGCATACTATGTATACCTAAATATGTTATTCTTGTTGTCGTTGATGTTTCCTAGTATGGACAAAAATTCAGTACAACCGTGTCGTACAAGATATCTGTTCTTGCTCGAATTCATGAATACGCATGCACGGTTGTTCATACATGAATGTTAGGGTGTGGCCAATTTACAGGCTTCATCCTCATACTTTCGCAGTTTAGTGTCCAACGTTTTGTAGAGTACAGTCATCATATGCAGACTGTCGTGTTGCTTGCAGAATGGCAGATTTGGGAAATTGTTTGAAAAGTTTATGACAGCGTTTATTAAAATTCACAAATGAAGTTATTCGTGTTTATGGCAAACTAAATCTAAAGATTGCGTGAATAGGAATATTTGACCTTGACTGTGGTCTGTGGTCAACAGAGTACTGCCAGACATGAATAGTATACCTGCATAACATAGATGTATGCCAGGCATAGATCCTAGTATGTGGTTGCCTATGCTGATAGATAGCTGGAAAACAGTATTTCTAGCAGTGGTAGCATACAAATTCAGTCGGCAACAAAAAAGTGGAAGTGAACTGCTAACACTATTACGACTTTAGAAGCGGTTACATTCAATAACAAGTGGATCATCGTACATATTTAGACCTTACTGGCGAAACACCATCCAAAAACACAATTGGTTTTCGGAAATCAGTTAGGGCCGTGCTGAATTTCGTGAAAGTCATTCATGAACTAGGGTTTCACAAAACGTAAGAGTCAACCCTTAGACGGATTCTCTGACAGCTAGCGATTGATTCTAACAGATTGATTTGTTCTTGGATTTAGTTTTCTGTACTATTGCTGTTGATGTAAATAGTTCTCATACGCCTAGATCCAATATTTGACATCTGTATAGATGTTATACACTGCTCTTGACGCACCAAGATTGAATTTTTTAGATTTTCTTTGCTCCAATCGACACGAGACTTTTGTTGGGCGATTGTCAAATTATGAAGGATCCAAGGCGAACAAATTTTCCACGGTTAACTCTTCATGCAATATCGTATCTATATTTGTGATATGAATAGCAAGAGATGCTTCAATCTCACGGCATGTCACATGATGATCTTGCATTATTAGTTCGAGCCCAGCTTCGGTGCTTTCTAACTCAATAATCTTTTTGGACCACCTACCTTCAATTCGCCTGTGAGCGAACGATGGCCACGATTAAATTCACTAAACCGGTGATATACAATGGCTTTATATGGTACGTTATCGCCAAAAGTCGCAGTGAGTTGATCGGTGTGCTGTTGAAAAGGTAATCCACGTCGAAAGTATTAGTAAATCTGCGCACAAACATTTTGACAAGCTAATTCCATTTTTGAACTGAGATAAAATTTGGAAGTCAGCATGACAAATTAAAATAGCGTCCGTAAAACGAAACGTTCTGAGTACGTATGCATACCGTCTACAATGTCAAACTTTACAATTGATACGTCAGATAGCACCTAGCGACACTATTGTTGCCAGTTCCAGATACATAAACAGCATTCCTTCTATTACATTGAGGATATGAACGCAAACTCGAAGACTTCTGCAATAAACAGATTTTTCTTTGAGTTACGTTGATATTTACATTGACAACGACTTTCAGAGGCGCTGCTCAAAGGTCAATTGTACAATCTAATTGACAATATAAGAGATAAACCATCTTATTCCATTTGCCATTTTACCCCAAGCTGCCTTACATACAAACAAGAACAGTATATTATGGTGTCTTATACTTTGGGTAAAATTCCGGAATTTTATTTAGAACCGGAAAAAGCCATGCCTCAAGCGTTAGATAATTAACTTTTGAAAACGCATATTAATGCGCCACCATTAATACCCGGAGTAGAGGAGAATTAATAACGTTTTTGCATAATCGCAAATATATATGGAATTGGGGCGCCACTCTACGGAGGAAATTATATAGATGGAAATGGAGAGCGAGAGGAAGATTCAGGGCTTGTGCGAGGGTTGGAAGGGATGGTGCAGGTAGGTACTAGCGGCGGGTTCTACATAAATCATCGTAACGGGGCATTTTTACGATATAATAAATAAAGATGTGTAGATAGAATGTATCAAAAGCTGTCTGGTTGGCACACTGATTTATTGCGCGCATATTATCCTTCCGGAAACGTCGATAATTTCTTCGCTTACCTCGCCCCGAGTTTGCGATATCTATGTATGTATGTACACACATATGAATGTATGTGTATGTATTTATGCATATACCTCGGTAATACACGCGAGGTAATTTAAAACGTCGCCTCTAAATGTGCCTTATAAAAGGTGTGGTATTTAAAACGAAAGCGTATACCGCATTCGACGTCAAAATCCATAATTCATGAATGCTAGGCAATCTACATTTGAATGTTCTGATTTTAATGAAATTTACTAACGCTGATGATTCGTTATTACGATACGTGGGATAAGATACGTACATACGTAAATATGAATTACAGATATATGTACATACCGCTCTGATTCGTTTCGTAGACTACTTTTGCTGCTGTCTATAGAAAATCTGGACGAAGTGAATTGAATATTTAAGAAAATTTCATTTAAATGTAATATTAGTCTGCAACGAATCTGGATCAGCTCAGTTGGTGCGGCAGTACAAGAGGTCATGATTTGAATTCTTACACTCCCTATATAATATCGAGGCGTCTTATGGGACTCCAAGGGCACTCAGAAGGTGAAAATGAGTGTCTGAATTGCTCTTCTGCGGCAATAGTACACCTTCCATTCGTTAGTCGATGAGCTAGATATCGATAATCCGTGTTAAATTTAACCCAATGGCCTTAAACGGGCTATAATGGGACCTACTAATTACGATTATTATTATACCTGCAAACTATGAAAATACATTCTATACTGAATTCTAACAGTATGTAAGTAGTACGCGCCTAATGGAAGCGAACTGCAAAAAATAGTTCTCCGAGGATTCCTAACTCTTTTGTTATTATATTAGAGACGTAGGTACAGCATTATGGATATGTCATCAAGTCATACAGTAAATGTGTAAATGTGTACGTGCATATCGTTTATTTTAATCTTATTGATAATGCAACCGGACGTACACGAAGCCCATATTCGTTCATCTTAATTAGGGATGATATAGGCAAAACTTATAAACAGAAGAGCAGAAAAACTCTCTGGTACTACTAAAAAGTAGAAATCAATGAGCTTCTCTTGCAGATGATATATTGATGACAAAAAACAAACAAGATCTCGAATAAAACCTAAGGATACGGAACGCTAGAGCTAGAGAAAAAGAAATGATATCAGCTCCAAAAAAGAACACTGGTGATAACGAAGAGACCCAGGTAAAGCTATGCTTGCAAAATAAAAGCATTGAGCAAGTCTCCAAGTTCAAATATATAGGGATCACATTATCGGAAGATGGAACAATAGAAGAAGAATTAGAGGACAGAATCAAAGCTATAACTAGACTGTATTAGCAATTGAACAAAAATATAACCAACTAAAGAGAACTATCAACAAATAGCAGAATAAAAATACACAACGTGTTGTATATCCCCACGTTAACATATGGATCTGAATTATGGACACTAGGAAATGAATAGAGAAGAAGAATGGAAGCGAAAGAAATGAAGAACTTGAGAAGGATAGCAGGTGTAAGACAGAAACAAAGGAATAAATAAGGAAAAGACTGGGAGTAAAGTTGATGGAACAAAGCATAAAGGAAAACGCCTTGCGCTGGTTTGGACACTTAATGAGAATGAGGCCAAGAAAGATAACAAGGACGGTATGGATATCGAAAGACCGAGAGAAAGGGAAGAGGTGGTTTACGACGAAATAGGAAAACGGGATAAAACTGGACTGAAACAAGGCAGCAGCACAAACAAGAGACAGCAAGAATTGGAGAAGATCCATGGCTGAGACAAGGGAAGCAGAAGCAACATGAGTAGCAACAACATCGACACTGGTAACTGCGGTAAGAATGGTCAAGGAGTAAGTGAAGTAAGTGGAGTAATAATGCAACCAATTACAATTCAATAATAATAACCAACAGTTGTTAGCGTCAAAAAGTAAAAGCACACAAAAACGTGAAAATTCGTCATTGTATTCGGGATATATAGGACCCGCTACTGGGATAAAACGCTTGTATATCGTTCACAATAAGAGCATATAAGATAACATTGATCATCATTATCATCCTCTCCTGCGCACGAACAATGTGCCTATCTGCCACAAGATCGACAAGTAACCCAACCTTCCTCTGATTGTGACTGGGAATATCAGTATTAATAATAGAGGCACTGAACACCTGATTCATTGTGTTTCACCTTTCATCATCATAATCTACCTCCTGGTTTTTGGCCTTTTGTTTCTTATCACAAGGGTTCTTTTAAACTTTCTATTTTTTTCTTCTTTTTAGGTATTGATTCTGCCTGAAGTTCCTCTTTGTATGGAGAACTGGTAAGAATTGCAGTATTTTCACTTTTATCTGCATTGCTTTTTCTCAAACTAGTTGCTTTTGGTATAGGCAAAATATCGCATTGTGGACGAACACGAAACTCAGATTCACTATTATACCACATGAAGGTCCTAGAAGAGGCTCAAAGGGAGCATGATGGAGAATTATCTTCTTCAGTTTCATGTGTTTCGTTATTGGTTCATTCGTTAATATAATTAATTCCTTTGCTTATATATACATACGTAAGTATATTGGCGATAACATATGTATATAAGCATTAAATTAGCAATTTATCCCGATAGCTTTTTATGCCCCGTGCTCCTCTAAATGTACATAGGCGACTACTTAAAAATTTAATATTTTTTGTAATAATTCAGCTATTTAGTCGGTGGAAATTAGAATTTGTGTGGACCTCGTGTGGTTGATTCACCGTACGGTTTTAAAACCGCAGTCCGGTTTACGCTTTCTAGTATAGAACACGTGTGAATAAGTTGAATCAGGCGCACTAACGGATAAGTAACCGTCATCTATAGCCGCGGCTGGTGATTACGTTTTGGATGGGCAGTATCAAGGATAGCATTGGTTCGTATATGCGAGTATATCGGCTGCATCTACTAACATGAAATTTGCGCCAATATAACAGCATATACGAACCATACCTCATATCTATGTATAAACGTAACTATATTGCCGGTAGTGCGCCCACTCATTGATGCTAGCGACTATTTAGACACACCGGCCAATTAAGTAGACTGTTAAAATCTTCTAAGGATGTGAGCTCTGACAGTTGGAAACAAGTTATTGAGTGGGTGTTGTATCCTGTTCTTTTTACGTTGTGTAATTGAGAAAAGTCAACAACCTCGAATCGCGAACTTTTTGTAAGGTTCCACGACTTTTGAAGGGGAGGTATTACTATCGTAAAGCGCTTGCTCTTGTATAGTTTTCCAAAACGATTTTGGAAGACAATCAACGGAAATACTTAAATTAATTTAATTTTAATTAGTAATGCAAAAGAGGACAAATCGTACACAAGCCAATCTAACTTTCTTTTAGATGAAAACCTATTATAGTGAGCTCCATCGAGGCTTGACATAAGAGGGTTTATGAGAAATCAGTGCTACGTTGCCATATCGTCATCCGCAACGTTAGTGACTTCAAATGATATTTGCATAAAATACATGAAAATCATACCACAATTTATAACTAAACTATAACCCAATTTCACTCAGAGACAATTTTCAGATTGATTAGTCTTTTGTATGAAATTGATAATAATTACCAGTACAGCACGTTTAACACCTGCAAAACGTTGAGAAGAGTTTTGAACTACTTGACTACGAAGAGAACAAGATTCATAAGTAACATTATCATTAACTCTAAAGTCTTCAGTTAGCACAATAAACATCTGCGATTTGGTTAGGAAATGAAAAAGAAATCCACCACTAGTATCTACAATCAAAATGATCATCATCAATTAGCGTCCATCATTTTCGCTATCCATCGGATTAGATAAGAATCTATTTCTCCTATATTAAAGGACGTTGTTCCTGATGTCTGTCAAAGTAGTAGCAGTAGACGCAAAACAGGCAACAACTACTATTTATTTAGCTTCTCACATCTAATAATGGCAACGATGTAATGTATAACGATCAGAAACAGTAACGGCCTAAGATTTGATCCATACAGCACGTAGGATAATAAACGAAAAATATGAGATCGCACGTAAATATTATATGTACTAACTGTTTCATATATATAATTGTCCTTTTATTCTGAAATTATTCCATTATTAGCATGTTTACATTATTCGATAAGTTATAAAGTTTACACATTCATATTCAATTTATTAACAATTCCATTTGAGTACGGAGACTGCGCGGAGACTACACCGTAGGTGCCATTAGTTTTCTAGAAATTTGTTGAGTAGTAGATAGATGGTAGTTTTACAATTGAACTATCGAGTTCAATATATAAAAAGGAATTTTCTTTTAGTTTGTCCACAAATGTATCTATGTTCGTTATTTCATAAATGCATGGCATACAATTTCCATACATCATCATGCATATATTAAAAACTTAACAAAACTGAGTAATGCAATTCAAGCGGATCGTTTAGAACTGGCAATTCGTACAGGTATTATGTTTCAGATGACAATGCAGGACTGCGCGCATCTTTGGTCATTCATAAATCATCGAGCTTGGTTGGGATGTACTGCTACAGACACCATACAGTCCTGAACTTGTACTATCAAATTAGTATTTATTTGATTCTTTACAAGATCCCTTCAATGGTAAGAATACTTATAATAATACGAAATGTGAAATTACAATTGGCTCATTTTGTTGCCTGAAAGATCGCACGTCACAGCGGTAAAACCGGACAATAGACTACAAAATTAGCTTTTATTTTCTTAACCTTCCTATACTCACGCATACGGTCTGTGAGACCGACTTATATAGTATAGTATACGTCTTTCATTTTGACGTGAGTATAGGAAGGTTAAAAATGTTTTTACTACTTCATGTCCAAACCACTAACTGGTAGCTATCTGCTGTTGGCTTCTATTAAATACGATTAAATGCAAATCTAAAATTTAGGATTGATTTTATGACAGGGCATTTGATCTTTTCACATCAAATTTGGCCTAGTACTTCATGGCTAATGTCTGAAAACATTCCATTCTATTTCTTAACCGTTTCCTTTTATTTATTATTTAAGATCGTCGACGATGGGCCACATACGCGTTTTAGGTAGCAATACATTCTCAATTCTCCGTCAAATAAAGGAGTTGTTAAATGAGCTATTTGAATTTACAATCAGATAATTAATGACAATTAGAAACATGGTCGTCTTCGTTTCTGCCCAAAGTGGTAGATAGTTTAGATATGTAGTATATGTATTATAGATTTGTATAAAATTCCTCTAGAACATTACTAAACGAGATACACAACAGGTGCAAATTTGTTACATACAGTTAACCCAATTAGTTAATCGTGTACAATATCGTTGCCAAAAATTCAGGGCTTGCGCAGCAGTAACCTTGCGTACTGAGTCATTCCACACAAAGCGATTACTGCCTGACCTGATGCCAAATTAACATATATGCATGTGTGTGCGTATGAAAGTTTGTATCACTCAGCTGTGTTATAAGCTCACAATCGTTTAAACTCATCGGGCGCACACCATATCTTCATTCGTCATTTTTCCTCGTTTATTTGTGAACGTAGCCGGGAGACAGCATGCAGTACGGCACGCTTGCAATGTTTCGTTTTATTGCGTTTCATGCGTAGTCTTGTCTTTGACGACTCTTGTTTCCTTTGCAGACGCTCGCAGTACGTGCTTTATATTTAGAATAGAATGTACATGAGGATGTTTACTGAGACTTTCTAATGGTCTTGTTGCGTCGGGCGCGCCGTAGAAATGTATTAATTCTAAAGAATTGAATGTGTGCTTAGATACTAGAGAGTTAGACACAAGTGTAATACATGTATATATGTATCTATACGTATCTATAGATTTAGTCGCAAAAGAAGATTACAGTTTTAAGAATACTATATGAAGAATGATATCAAATTGTTTCTACGTCGCATTATTTAATTTTAAATTGATGGAACATATCGAGGAAATATCTAAATATTAACACTGTAACCCTTCGATCTTTCTTCTTGTTGGTGAATAAAAATAATTGGAGTAGAATGCAAGACACAATAATGAAAAAGAAGAAAGGATCGGAAGCGACCATTATTTGGTAAAGTTCAAGATAACAAATGATGATAACCAAGATAAGAGAAGAAGAAAAGTAAATGAAAAAGAAATTAAGTGAAAAGACGAAAAGCTTCAAAGGAAATATGTACAAATACTGGACATGAAATTGAAAGATGACGGAAATAATACAAATATAGAGGAAAAATGGGAACACCTTAAGAAACATATAATGGAAGCAGCGGAAAAAATTTGTGGTTAAATGAAAATAATGAATAACAGCTTACAGAAAACAGAATGGTGGACAGAGGAAATACGAGGAAAAATAAAGAATAAAAAAGACAAATAGAGGAAATACCTAATAATAGGAAGACTACGAAATATATAAAGAAAAGAGAAAAGAAACCAACATGGCAATTGAAGGGGTAAAAGAGAAATTTGGGCAGAAAATTACGATAAATCCCTTCACTTCTTGCACCAATTGGATCTTGTAGGGATACAAAGCAAGACCCTTTTGTCAGGTACACCATGGGGGAGGGGAGGGAGGTTCGAACACGTTCAAGTGTTGAGAACGATGTGGAATTGATAAATCTCAATTTCCATCGGCACTCGCTTCAACGGCAGCAATATTTTCGACACGCCGCGCCGTGATGGCCTCTGTTTTACAGCTTCTATCTTGTAAAGTACATTGCAACCTTGGAATAACGCGACGATTACGCTGCTCAAAAAGATCTGGACACCTTAAAGCAGAATCTAGTTTTGGCATTTTTGGAATGCAGCGACCAAATTCTAGACAGCCTTAATTTTGAAGATTTTGTGATTCTAACCGTTTCTAATATTTAATATCATTGGAAACAGAAAATGGGGAAAACCCTGCCATATCAGCTGCCTTCAGAACATTTACTCCTCGTGCTTTGACACACACACATTAACCTTAATTTTTATGGATTTCATCTTCTATGTAATCCTCAGCTTCCAGTCCAAGAACATTTGTTCGTGTGCAATTAGGCACAATTAGATGTCCTAACAAAATGCTTCTTATCACGCAGCTTATGAGATGAAGTTTTAACTGAAACAAACAATTGAAATATCGTACCATCTCCTCCATCAGCTCCAATAATTTGAACTCGTGAGACTTTCTTTTACTTAAAGCACTATTAAGATGGATCCCACATAAGTGCAAATGGCCAGTATGGATTTCCAGCGATACTACAAAAGGGGGTACTCCGTCTCCACAGGCCAGTTAGCTTATATAACATACAGTAAAAAATACTGAATGCTGGTTCATGTTGTTATAATAATTAAGCTGTTACTGTACTAATTCGCTCAGTAGTGCATATCACCTCAGATCAATCAGGGTACGCATATGTATACGTACGTACATCCCATTAAAATATGGATTCGCTGGCAATCTTTCAGAAATAACCTTTTCGACTGCGAAATGCGTTTTACGATCAGCGAGCCTACATTCCTTTTAATTTATTGCCAAAAATTACTAACCCAAAATTATGAATCGTTATTCAACTAACGATCATCAATAAAGCGATGAGCGATTGTTGTCAGAAACTTTGGAAAACATTTAAGCTACGTCATAAACGTCTTTTCATAAATTTGATATACTGCAGACAAGACAGTAGCAACATAAACTTCTGCTGTTCAAAGTATTGCTTACATCTGCGAACAGAAAAACGTGCGAAATTAATATTTCATTTTGCAAGAGCCTCGTTACAGAAAAGGTATCTACTTGAGGGGAAAACCTCTTTACTCCTTTACATATTTTTGCAGCCGCACGTAGTGTATATTTAGTTCTGTTATGGGAATACATACGCATGATGACTTATGCATGTGATCAATTGTGCTCATACAAATTGTCTCTTGTTGAAAGCATGTTGTTCTGAAGATAGTACAGTTGTAAATGTACAAAGCAAAGAATTTTATCTTTGATTGAAACACTAATGACAGAAAAACTAAATATGATTGATAAAAGTTAAGCTACAGAAATTAATGCCTATATCGTATCCTAGCATAGCTCCAAATGTGTGGGCCATAAGATTAGCTTTAAGTGGCATGCAACTCTGTTGTTTGGTCTAGATCTACCATATTTTAAGCGGTGGTGGCTAACCATGAAACTGTCTAAATGTTTCTTGTTCTTATCCATTCTTGTTTCTATTAGGACAGCAATATGTCTTCCGTCTTTCAATTTCACTTGGTACTTCCTTCTGCTCAGATGGTCAAATTTTAGTGATTTTCTTTATTGAATTTAGATAGCGGGTGTTGGCTAGTTAGCAGACTTGACCCTTCCGAATTCTTTGGGGCTTCACGAGTTGGAAGTGTGGTTTTCAATTTGGAGATTATCTTCTTTCGCGGTTTTTCCACTCTCCTTGTTAATTTGCTTTTATGTCCGTTGAATTGCAAAAGCCATTCTTTAATTTTATATATGTGTCCACACATTGGTTTTTAAGACACAGTTGTCACCCTAGAGTCTGAGGGACCTAATGCATTTTCTTTAGTATATAATCAAACAGAATGTCGTGAAGCGTTAACATCTTTTCCTTGTTTGTTAACTAAATATACTGGAAGAAAACAGACTATCAAGTCTTTTATTATATATTTATATGTTTTTAATATAAACAATTTCTACGATACAAAGTCCAAAACTGAATGTGCTAAAATTTCGACTCATATGTAATTAAAATCCTAACGAGATGAACAAAAGAGATCAAATAAATAAGAAGAAATCATTACCGTACTCTATATATACACACTGTTTCCTTCTAATTCTTTTTGAAAATGTATCATTGAACTAGTACAATCAGCCTGGCGGCGATTATTTTTTAACAAACATCAGCCGTGCAGAAACCTATTAATTACAAAGATTCATAAAACTTTGTCAATTGTTCTGGCATCCAGAAATAACAAATGACACCGGGATGTCATACAGAAATTGAGAAATAACGTCGTTCATCATTTAAAATCAAGATACCGTTGGGCTTACGCGATCCAGTAACTTCCCTAATTATGTATAGTAAATCAGGCGTGCGATATTTGAAAATAAAACGACAAAACTTATATTTAGAAGCGTTTCGCACTTTAGTGTTAATATGTTCGGCGCAGCTAAGTTCCAGACAGTTAGTAGACTGATTTAAAATATAAATTTTGAAACGATTTATCATAATTTAATTCAAAGTTACGGATCTTTTGCTTCGCTTTTGTAAAAAAGGCCTCGTTATTATTAACGACCTCGTTAAAAACAAAGTATGTGAAATGGTAGTAAAAAAGTATGCGTATTCTCCACCGAAGTTGTTTCCCAAGCTAACTATGTTATGATACTTACAAAACAATATTGATTTGTTTAAAGTTAACCGATTCTCTTGAAACAACTATTATTTCTTCTTAAACGTATTGAAGCATTTTCAATGATATTAGGTAGACTTTAAACAAAATAAACCTTCATTACGAGTTAGTTAAATTCGACTTATTTGTCATTCGTTTCGGTGGTATAGCTGTTTAAATAATTTCATAACAATAAGAGAGGTAATGGGAGACAATCTTTATTTCAACGATGAAAATATGGATATCTTTTTGGTGCTTATCCAAAGCAATGATAATTATATCGCAGCCAGCACGAATTACGCACACATGTGTCTAGATCACCGTTTCCTAAACTTTTATGTTTCCTGACCCCCTTTTGAAATATATGATTCACGCTCCTTTTCCAGCAAGGCGAAATCCATAACTTCCTCGAGCGCTGTATAGAATGGTTCAGATATCGTGATAGTGGAGACGGAACGTACAGAACCATGAATAATGTTCAGTTAGGTTAGTTTAGTAATGAGTGGCAACGAGTAAGTGCGTAATATTTCGTATGTGTTCTGTTGCATCTTACCTAAATGGCATGGGAAAATAATTAATCGAATATAAACGTAATTTAGTACTTCAGCAAGAACTTGGAAACATTGTGACGTACAGCCGTTTTATGTTTATGTATTTTGGCCGCTAACGGTATAAAAATAAATTTAAAATAAACCTCACAATTTCTTTGTAAAGAAGTTGAAGGAGTTTAGTAATCAGTAATTAGCTTTTAATCCAGTTTTGTTGTTGCCTGAAAAGCCTCACACTATTATGGAAGACCTTATTCTTTCTGCTGCCGTTTACATAATCGCAACAACGCTTGGAGATAGTTATGCCAAAGAGATTCAGAAAATACCAGCATCAAATAAACATATTACTAGGTGTATTGATGGTATATGTTGAGATGGCGCAATAAATAAAGACTCATAACCATTATAAAAGAAAGTTCTTTTATTTTATATCAACTCGCACAGGGAAAAGAACATCACCGTTTAGACGCATGCACATTGCATCGACCTACATACGATGACTGTATCTTAAACGCCACGATACATCTCACCCTTCTGCCAAGTGAGTCCCTTTCAAGTACATAATTTATGACGGACCTATGTGTTTAGGTATCAATTCATTTTTGAAGTGTGTTATCAGTATGCGTCGTTCGACTCGCATTTAAGTTCGTGAGAATATAATTATTCCACTTGAGTTTCCCAACAGGTTATCAAAGGATCTGCAAGAGTAACTTCTTTCAAAATTTGGAAACAGACGGTTTACTATTCAACTACACGAAACAACGAATAGTATCAAATGTGCCATTTGATAGCCTACGTTCGCTGCTGCAATAATACATCTACAAGCGAGAAAATACTTCTTTGGAAAGAAATTTACAAACGAGTTACAGATGCGGATCTGTTTCAAATGACTGATAATGATATCGTAAACTCTGGCATGGAGTGGAATAACTGTATTTCTGTTCCTTCTGATAGGGCACCGGCGATAGTAGCAAAATATGAAGCTCCACAAGTGTAAAGAATCCAAATACCACTTGGTATCAGTTAAACCCGCAATCTACCATCACAAATTACATGTACTATATTTTTCATGAATTTATTGAGAAAGTTTGAATTTGGCCGTGTATTGTCATCGTGTATTTCTACTTCAATATTTACACGCAATATTTCAGATTTAGATGATGTTCTATTTTGAAAGATCATCGTGCATTTTTACATTTAATATTTCATGTGTTTTACACGTAAAAATTTGAAAGTGTATTGCCTGCTTTAGTCGTACGCAAGGAATCACTGCTTTCAACGGAAATTAGGCCAGGTCTTCATTCGTTCCTATACATTGTAATTCCAGTTGTAAATTATATAAAAACAAAGCAAGAGTATTTTCTTCAACGTGGGATGGCATGTTCACCTACCATTTACTACTATTGTTTCATTGCGAATCTTGGTGGTTACCACGTGGAAAAGTTAGCTAACGGACTATTGAGCTTAGGGACGATATATATATATATATATATATATATGCGTTTTTGAAAGAAGTCAACCACACCAATGCTCAGAGTTTTGTTGACAAAATTTTCATAGTGACAGGTTTATTTCACATTTTTGAAAAATCAAATATTTTAAATACCCAGTTGGAAGGAGATAACACCCATATATTCACAACTATCAGATAAAATTAACAGCGAAAATGGGACAAATGTTTATTAACTTAAGAATGTTTATTAACAATAATAAGCCAAGACGTTAAAATGTCATTTTTAAATGTATCAAACATCAGTGCATTACTTCTTTGAATATGATAAATTTATTGATTTAGCATGAACCACAGAAAAGGGGAAACAATTTTTGTCGACAACCAGTGTGGAGTTTTGGATTAACTCGCAAGAGGAATTCCTAGGGTTATTCAATTGTGCAGTATAAACAAGCGCATTTAAACCACCAGCTTATTTAAATAAACTGCTAGTTGTTAGTTGTTAGTAAGTTTTATATTGTACTCGCATAATCTGGGCAAACAGCGGTAACAGTCAGTGTAGTAGATAAGGGGATGGGGAGTCGGCGATGATGTATTTCACGCGTTCACAGCATCGATGCTGTATGCGAGTAGTTCTGTGTGTATGTTGTAACCTATTTCGTAATTGTGCGCTTATATTTGCTTTAGGAATGTCGCAGTTAGGTACGTCGCGAAAACGGGTAATAGCAGACAAAATTAAAAACTTTATAGTGAACGTGCCGGACTTGATTTACGATGGCGCTAAAATTCAATATCCAGTTTGCAATATCCCTATAATGTGTTGGTACAGAAGACATTATCAACGTCACATCTAAAGCAAACAGCATTCTTCTGTAAAAAGTGGCATACGAGACGAAGAAAATTTTTAATTTGGATTGTGTGTTACCCTTAGTTTATGTAAGCTATCGCTTCGTTTACTAGACAAGGAAGCATTTGTCTCCTGTTGGAATAAATACGCGGACTGTAAATTACCAAATCGGACATCCATATGAAATTTTATGCCATTGGCTCGTGAACATATTGAAAACAGAATGAAATCGGAATTGAAAGATAACGAACTGGAGTTATGTGTGGACAAAACAACAGATCCTGACACTTTTATCAGACTGGAACATAATTTGCGAAGAAATGATTTCTTTAACGCAAAAATTACAAGAAAGGAGATATCGACGAGGTTGGGTTTAGAGTTTTAGAGTGCAACCTCGAAATTCAATACGTAAAATATATATTATAAAATATTTACATCCTTACAAAATCAAAAATGTCCTCAAATAAATTCAAACTAATAGAGGGCTTAAGAGATGTCAATTTTAACAGGAGATTAATATTTTGTTATTTGATCAAACAAAAATAGTCAAAGTTTACTCAAATTAATTCTTTCCAGCGATAAATCTAATTTCAACAGCAATGTCGTTTCGACCAGGAGAAACGACCGTTTCTGGGATAGTGAGAATCCACGTCAAATACTAGAATGCAGATTTCAGCAAATATTTTTGGTTAACATGTTAGCAGGTGACAATGCGCCAGCGAGTACAATCCAGGTTAGATTGACGTGCGAGCGGGAAATCGGCAGCGATCGTGTTTAACATATGGCTTGCTGTAGGTGTTAGGTGACAATATACGAGATCTTTATTTTTACCATATGAAGGAATACTGATTGCGGAGCAATTTCCTTTTCTAAAATTACAAGATTGCATGGACGATGTAGCTCTGGAAAGACATTGCTATGTGATTCCAGCATGATGGAGCTCCTCCTCACAATCTAATGAACATCCATAACGTATTAATTTAAAAAATTGGCGATTGAAGTTTACATCGCATATCCAGAATATCTGAATAGCAATGAAATGCGTATTTTTGTGTAACAAGATAGTTCAACGGATGCTGTAGAAAGCACGAAACAATTTAATAAGATCTCGAAGGCAGTCATTTCAAACAAATTCTTTGGATTAGTTAGTTTTGTTAATCATTTGCCATCGATTTTTGTTATTTTGAATTTCACGCGTCTGTACATGTTGTTAATGGCTTCGACGGCTAAAGAAACAAATTTTCGATTTGCGCCACTTACTATTTTAATAATCATTACATACTTAAGAAAGATAAATATTAAAAGGTACGTAATTACCGTTACAGAAATAAATTACTATATTTATGCACTTCCAAAATTATATTTGTTTATTCTCAGAAAGAAAACAACTGTGTTAAAACAGTCCGTGAACATTTACGTGTCAAACTCGAAGAGATAACTGTCGCATGCACTCTCATCTTATAAGGAGCACTGGGAAATATCTCCGGGAGGAATCCTCAAATAATATTTTTCCAGTTAAGCAGTCTATTAATTACGACACGGAACTTGACCTGCTTCAAGCGTATATATATTTAGCTGTTTGAACTTATGAGAACTGACTGACATAGAAGTCCCAATAGAATCGAAGGGTTGAGCTAGTAATTGCATTTTCTGTCAAATTTGCCAAAACTGCTTCAGATTCGTATTGATGTTAAGAAACATATATTGTGGTGTCTCTAGGATCTTTGCGACTGCTAGCAAATTACGATAGTTACATGTATGCGTAGTACTTCGTTTATGGATGTAAATAGGTTAGCGAACACAAATAACATAAGAGTACTTTGCGCCAAGAAAGTTGTTCAAGAGTCATAGGACAGCACTGTCATGAAAAATATTGAGTCTTTTGATGCACGAATCAAGTTTCAATCGAAGTAATTACAGGCGACGTATTTTGAATATTAGGAAATTTGGAAAGGAGAACTAGGACAGCAAACGTACCCTCTGGCTATTAGAATTCTTTGTGCCTTTTCCATTGTAAAAAGACCGAAGTTCATATTTGTCCGAATTCACTTCTTATAAATTTTGAACATTAAACGTCTATTAGCATTAAAATGTACCACATGTAATCCTCATCCTTACCCTAATTTGGATGCGCTGGAATTTAACAACTAAGTTACAGATTATAAGACGATAGTACGAGTATATGCTTTAAACAGCAAGTATTCGTGCGTGTAACTCGGTGTTTCTTGCATAGAGCTTGATAATCTAAGTACGTATTTATAGGGTCTGAATGTGGTACGATGTCCAATCCGATTGTTTTGTTTAACAAATGGGAGCGTACCTAAACTATGATGTACAACCAAACGTCATGGGAATGAACAGTTAATTCCCTACAAGAACAGTTACCTATTTACAGAGTATATACCATCAAAGCCTGCTAAATACGGCACCAAAGTTTGGGCAGCTTGTAGCAGTGCATCTTCATTTGCGTGGAATATGCAGATATACACCGGTCGTGATCGAAATTGTAAAGCAAAAGTTAATCAGGAGGAGCGTGTAGTGCTTGAACTTACCGAAGAGTTAGGCAGTGGAGGCAGTATCATAGGTGACAATTTTTCACAATGCTACGGCTTTAACCTTTACCTGCTGAAAATAGTGCTGCTCAAATTGTACAACATTTAGACTTATTGTTAGCACATATTTCACACAAGCGACGATAAAACCATCGCAGTCATTGCCGTCAGCACCTCGCTCTGCATCGTGACGGGGACTGTGCAGTCTTTGCGAATATACCTTACAGGCTAATAAATACGGCACAACATGCAACAAATTTATATGTCCATAGCACCATCATAAATATACCATCTGCATATCACGCGAGCCAAATAAGTAACAATGAAACCTCTAACAATAAGAAGTAGTAAATGTAAGAATCGACTTTCAGCGAAATTAGTGAGCTTTTAGTAAGACTTGAAAAAATAAGAACCGACGGGCAATTGTGCAAAAAAATGCAGGCACTATTCAGGATTAAATGACATTGGAAATATATCTATCGCCACGTTCTATGCTTATTATTTTATTATTCATATCGCGAAATAACTTAGAAAGTACACGAGCACGCTTTTCATGCGAGGATCTTTTATGGCTCCTTCAAAATATACAAACAAAGCAAGAGCAGAGAATATAGGTAATCACAGAAAAAGACGGTACAAGGGACACCATCTAGCTCGCACTTTTTGAGGTGCTTTCGTGTCCGTATTATAACTTGTTTTATAATTTGATAAAAATAACTTTATTTCATTGGGGAAGAATTGTTCCTCAGCACGCGCTGTGAGTCAAAGGCCATCTTCTAGTTCCTCGATTTACAGAGTATACATTGTACTTTTTATTCCGTGTATCCATATCTCCTTTGGTGGTATTATAACTGAGATAATTTCGGATTTGTTAGTATTTAGATTTATGCTGGAGTCATTGTGCATCGTCGAAATCAAAATTAATTCTTTTTAAAGGAATGATACAAGAATAGTATCCTTCTGGAAACCAAAAGGAGATGACCCTACCTGTCCCTTTTTATCAGGCAATAAATTCGACTGGTATTTTCTGTGTATTTTTTAATGTTTCTATCGTTATTATTATGTGGTTCAAGAGTTGTTTCGCCAAAGGGTAACTGGAATGCCAATTATCACAGATCAAATTTCTTTTTCTTCCTTTTATATTTTCCAGGGATGAACAATTACTGTAAATGTGTTTGATAAATTATATTTTTCGTCTGGTTGCTTACCACTATAGACTTAGAAATTTGTTAGGTATAAAATGTATACAATACTATCAAGATTTCGTTTATTGTTACATTTTCGCTAATTGTATAGTGCTTTTTGCAATTCTCTACAAAATGATCTGTTATAAACCGCGTAGGAGCCAACTTATCAATCCTTATTTTCCATTCCTGGTGCTTTTATCATCAAATCACATTGCTATCAGTAAGAACAGACAGTTCCGATAACATGAGTTATGTATGAACATACCTAGAAACAAACTCAAGAAATTCAAAGTGGGTATGATTTTTTTCATCTCCATGATAACAGTAGACCAATAAAAGGTAAGAATTCGGTTTTTGTAGTATTTTCTCCACCATCCGCCATCTAATATGCATGGGCCTAACTTTTACGATTTGGAAGATTGAACGTATGTTCGATCAATTTGTCAGTAAAAATTTCATGAATTAGCCAAGTTCATTAGAAATATCCCGTTCACTATTAGTTAGCCATCGTGCTGTATTTATTATATTTATTGAACTTGTTTCTTCACACTGCAACTCGGCTGTTTCACAGTTTCCTTGTCCCTGACCACAAATTTGCTAACATATTACTATAGTCTTTCTGCTAATCGATCTGAAACGCTTCCCTTCTTCCTTTCGAATTTGCATCATGCATCATTTCTTGAACAATTTTATTTTATGAAATATCTGATTGATGAGCTAAATTTTCTTTAGCATCGGAATCCCATATAACCGTAACAGTAGCTTTTCACTCTGCATCAGATAGACAGTTTGGGTTTTGAACTTTTACAGGACTCCTATAATGTAGAAATAAATTATGTAAAATTCAATACACGAACTATTTAATTGTAAAGAAATTAAAACATAAAATATTTTATATATGCCTATGTATGTACATAACTAGTCGCTGGGTCTATTGTAGGTACCAGTCGTAAACGAACGATCTTTTTACGTTTGTAGTTCGCTTACCACAGAACGTAACGACACCGGTTGCAAAATCTAGTATATGGACGTGTAAGAGGTTACATGTTACATGGTTCCACATTACCGCAGAACTAGCGCTGAACAGGTTGTGACCCATTTACTGGAAACGGTGTACAAAATACATTCAATTACAATACATCCAGACACCTCACAGTATAGGTGAAAAATGATTATTTGTACTATTACAATGTATTTTCTTTATTTTGCCTCACATTGTATATTTTGTGTCGCAAATACAATTATTATAAATATATGTAAGCAGGCTTATGCTCGGTCGCACCGACATCCACGATTAAATTAGGCAACCGTAGTTAGATAATCCGATGTTAAGCTTATCTCCAAATTAATTTAACCTGGTGTTGCACCGACGAAATTTTAATCACAATTAGTTAACAGTTGGTTATGATGCAGAACTACTGGTGTCAGTTACAGTAATGACATTTTCGTTTTCTATTGGTCAATCTGCACGTGGCAGTTTCAAACGTAATACGGTTGTACTATCCTTGAACAAGTAGTCGTATTATACCCATCTTTTTCAATTTTAAAGATTATATACTTCATTATATTTCAGCTACAAACAAAAACCAAATGGCTATAGTTCACTTTTTATTGCAAGACCAAAAAAGTGGATTGCAGAAGAAGGGAGCGGTAATTTTGGCAATTAAAAATACAGCACATTAAGAGCTACTATAAAAGGAATATGGAAATAAGGTAAGGATTCTGTTCGTGGTGTTGATGAGAATAAGCCTATAAATGTCAGAACAGAACAAATTGGCAGTATTCGATTAGTCGATTATAATAGAAATGTCTCCTACTTCGCCAGGGAGGTTGCTAAAGAATGGTGAAGGAGTATGGCGAGTTTGAGGATTTAATTAATTATATGCAGGTTGATGAAAAGTGGTTTTATATCATTAAAGTGAACCAGAAAATCTATCTCCCGCTTGATGAAATTGAATCTTGTCGTCAAGTTCAAAGTAAGTCAAACATGACCAAAGTGATGGTTTTAGCAGGTGTTGCCTGACCGCGGCATGCTTGTTATCGTAACCAGCACTTTAATGAAAAAGATGCAGTATGGCCAGTTATAGTACAAGAATAAGCGTCTAAAAAATCAATCTAAAGGTGAAATTGTTACCAAACCTATTGCAATATGTAAAGGTGTTTACACACGTATGTTCATGGATAAACTGATACCGACGATTAAAGAAAAATGGCCTAGGAGCGTCTCAAAAAATACTTCCTTTCATTGTACAGCATGCTAATGCAAGGCCTCGTAGCAATATTAAAGATGATCAACGATGAAGAGGATGTACGAAAGACGGTTGGAACATTTCGGTTACTTCTCAATCTGCTAATAGTTCTGATTTGAATGTGCTCGATCTTGGTTTCTTTTTGTGTCTTCAAACCTTACAATATCAGTGCTCAGCGCGCAATATGGACAACTTAATAAAGGTTGTCGAAGATTCTTTCGAGGCATGGACTAGACATAAAATTAGGTAATGTGTTTATAAGTTTAAAAGTAGTTATGATATCGATTATAAATTGTAACGGAAACAATAGTCATAAGCTGAAACATATTGGCGAAGCAAAGCTGCGTAGGAAAAATCGCTTGCCTACTGTTGATTTGTATTGACATTTTATAACTTATTTTGGAAAAAGGTATAGTACTTCTACATCTAGAAAATGGAAATGGCTCACTTATTTTGGAAAAAATGAAAATCGGTAATGGCTCACTTATTATAGAACAGAGGAAGTAAGTTAGTTATCTACCTAGCAAAATACTGCCTATATTAATTACTATTAATAATTTATATTGTATTAATAATTAATTTCACTTATATTTATAGTTCATCACTTGATAGGAAACTTAATTGAGGGTAAACGCGTAGTCTACTAAGCAGAGTTATTTTTATATAATAGGGGAGTTGAGCCCAATTTCGGTTCGTACAATCAGAACTTGCTTAACAGAGCGTTTGGTAACATAGATCAGTTTACTTTCGTGTAACATCAGTCGGTGCAACCGGGCATTAATTGCGCATGCCGTATATTAAGCACACACTCAGTGTATGTATGCATTGATGTATGTAAGACAACATTCAATAAGCACAGTGCTTATTCAACGGCGGAGTCGTGTACGGACATATCTAGGCACTAGATTACACATAGTTTGGAAAATAGAAACTTCAAGAAGAGTACTACACAAGAAACCTTCTGAGCGTGTAATTAGTGAGCTGGTATTTAATGTTACAAGTATTTTGAAAATCGATACTTGAAATTGCGATATCTTCGATGTAATCTGCGCCTCCTGTTTATGTTACTACCATCCGAGTTTCTTCTCGTTTAAGTCGGTAAACAATTTAATTAAATTTATCGGTTTATTCTCGAGCGGGAACCCAAACATATAAAATGCGATGTTGATATGAAATTGTATGGATTCTTCGAATACTGTCGCAAAGTAGATGCCGAGCAAGCTTTTGACTACAGACAATAAAATTTCTAATGAAATACTTTCCAATATTTCTACTACTATAAGAAAATATTGAAAAATGATTGCGAGAAAAAGTAATAAAAGAGGACTTAGTGTTACAGTGTTAAGGTGTACATACAGAGTGATTTTTAATGGTTGAAAACAAGTTGAATTTGACGTCACAGTTTTTAGTAAATTTCATATTTTATGCGTGACCTCTATGGAGTACTCTCGGTGTTGAAATGTCGAATTACTTCCTTTAAATAAACTTCTCTTTGATACATTAAATTTGTAATAAATCAAGGTTCCTATCTTTGTCAGCTCATGGTGTGGCATACAAATGAAATAAAATTAATATCTAATGAATTGCATTAGTTCTAAATTAAAATAATTACATCAACAAATAAACATCAATTGAGCTTGCAAGTAAATATTAAATAGTAATAAATTTAACCTCAAGTGATAAATAATCGGTTTTCTCTTTGTAATATTTTTTAGATATTTTGTAACCAAAATTAAATACGTGTATTGTTACACACTATTACAAAATCAGCATCAAACAGTTTTTTTTTATATAAAATTGATCAAATGTGTTGTGGCCTGTGATATAGCATTACTTGTATTTCTGCATGCATGTCGCATTTTTTAATATTCCAAATTTTCAATAGAATAATGCTAAATATATACATATACATATAACTTACATCGTGATTTGATTTCTCGAGGCTATTATTCCTTAAGCCCTATACCCTTTAAAAAACGGTTACCGAATGCCATTCTACTGAAAAGTTAATGTAGCTGTTAAATTTTATTGCCACTAACCTAACTGATAATTAGTAAGGTGGGAAATTCAATATGTCTTCAATCATTAAAAACAAATCTCTATAGAATAACAACTGAAGTTGAGGTTGTTAGTATAGCTATTTATTTTTACTGGATTGTTATGATTTGACAGTAATTTAAACATAAATAGCAAAAGTAGAGTAATTTAGTTTCAGCATTAGTTGTAAACTAACTTGTTATGCTAGAAACAAATAAGCTTCGGCTAAAGTTCGAAATGAAATCACAATGTTTGGAATTCTCTTAATATAAAATTTCCTGTTACCAATACGTCTGTTTCTTATGAAAATCTTTACTAGTATGTTATTTTCCTTTACGTTCGCTTGAGGGATGGAATACTACGTGCGTTTGAAGGCTTCCTTACACCGTTATTTCTTTACATCGAAATTCCAAATGGTGAATAAATCAAAAGGAGGTCGTTTCGTGAAGAAATAAAGCGGAGAAATTGCCTCTCGGAGGTTATCACTTAAAAATAATGGAGTATTTTTGGTAGACACACAACATATACGAACGTTGTCCAGTGTAACTGTAAATCAAACGAATCACGACAAAATATAATTCTTATACTGCGTTACTTAAGCTTTTGGACCGATGCCATCCATATTTATCCACATTGGCATTCCTAAATAGAAAAAGCGATGTTGCTATGCAAAGTTGACAATGCTGCGACTTCTTATTTTTCAACCTACTATCATGTATATGTATGGTTGCGAATGAACATCCACACATATATTATATGTAAGTATTTGCGTGTTAGTAAACATGAAAGTGTATGAAAATATATATTAGTGAATACATAGTTACAGAATTATACTTGCAATACATACAAACAGTGGAAGAACAGTGGAATTAAGATAGCAGGAAAGTGTTCCTCGTATCAAAGATGATTTCTAATTTCAAGTACCAAATAAACTAGATTATCTATTTCGCTTGCTTACCTTTTATGAAATTCTAATCTACCCAGTAATGACGCTCTTTACTGAGGACAAAAAGTACTGCAGTATCGAAGAGTTCACAATCTTATCAACTAAAGTTGAAAGTGCGAATTACATGCTGAAATTTTAGAAAAGAGACTGGTATCGGTATTACCTTCCGGTAGAATTACTCATGACTTCCTTATGTAGGCACAAACTGTAAATATGCAGGATTTTCTGATGGGAACGATATGATGTTAAAATCAAATAGACCAAAAGCCAATTATTTTGTACCTATAATGTGGGACAATTATGTACTTAATCGTGCAATAAATTGGCTCTAATTTCACGGATTTGATATTCAATTCTAATTCACCAAGCGCTCGTAGTCTGTGTGTTATCTGTTTAAAACAATCATACAGAAAGTGATTAAAACCAGTTCAATTACACCTTATGAGAGATGCGTTTTCTTATATTAAACATTCACCAAACTTTTGTTGCAATAACTCGGTCGTAACACCAGCAGAGTGACATATAGCACCCCCTTGTTAGAACTAGATATTATCCAAATGAGTATTATGCAACTGTGGGCATAAATAATTTCCTATACGCCATCGATACCGTTCACAAGTTATTGTAACTATCGTAGGGAAAAATGATGTGGGTCGATGATGACACGATGCTATAAATAAGAATATTCGATGTTGTTTTGTGCATTTCAGGCTTCTGATCAATCTTCTGTGGACTGCTTTCCCATTAAAATAAGTAATTTTGGTTATTGTCACTCATTCCACCATATTACCCCATATCACAAAAAAGATATATATAGAAGTATTAGAACTTCAAAATTTATATCTATATAATTTTATTGTTGAATATCCAGAGTAATATCGTAGAGTTAGCAGTAATAGAAGAGTAGAAGAGAAGGGTAGATCTAAGAAAGAATAGAGGAAGGTGCATTGGTTTAGTTACATATTACATGAATAACCTAATTGCAACAAGTATCACACCTGTATCTTTAAAAGTAAAAGATAAATTACCAGCATATCACCAAAATACTAATAACTTATATTTTTAAGCGTGTTTAATTTAAAATCTTGGAACTTGTTTTACCCGGACTTCATGAGCAACTTTATCTTCATGTTCATACTAAAATTTTGTTTTATTCACTCCTTTATATTTAATATTTTCTCTCTGTCCATCGACAAAAAGGATTTTTACACGGTGAGTGTTGTTGCAATTTATTAACAATTTGTTTTTGTTTCAGGTAAATATACAAATTCACACTCAAAATCAACTCCAAAACAAAGTCTCTGGATAAGAGTAAGTCTACTTGTTGATATACGCATTCAGTGGATTTGTGTGAGTACATTATAAATACCTAACTGTAAAAGATGCGGAAGAAAACTGAGTATTACTTTCAATTTAAAAGAAAAATTGGGCATACTTTTATTCGTCGTTTTATTTTATGTTTCGGTTGTAATTAAAAAGTGTTTGGAATTCGAAGAATGTTTATAGTATCTTTATAAGTGACTTCTGTTCGTGAGATATAACTAATAGATAGATCGATAAGGATAAATAGTTGCCTAAATTGTAGTTCAGGATGTAGATCATTGGGAAAAAAATTACGGTTTATTTAGGTGTAGGTGCTAGACATTTCAGTAAGTCACTTACAAGATAGACACATTACAATTTAAAATAAGCAAAAGCGAAGGTAATGCATATCTAGTCAGCGTAGATTAATCCATAGAATTTAATGCAAAAATATATCTTGTGTGTTTATACTGATTAAGAAGCGGCCGGATCGGATTAGCAAAAACACATTTCAAGAAAAAATATGTGACCATATGCCTACAACGTATTTTTTCTAGAAGGTATAAAGTCATATAAACATGTTTTAGTTTCGTTTTCAGAAGAGTTATTGCTACCATAGTAATTACCGAAGCGGCGTTTCTCTCTTAACTACACATTTCTGAACAAAATGGGGTAATATAGTTCCAAAGAAAATAAACGTCGTTGTCTGAATGAATATGTGAAGTTTAGAAACGAATAAAAATGCCTTCGAATGTACTACAGTATAGGGACTAACGTAGATATAGTGTTGTGGCTTTAGTAGTTAGTAAACTTGTATATTTATACTAAAATGATAACTGACGATCCTGTATACGCAAATAATCACATAAAAAAGAAGTCATTGTTTTGGGACTCCTTCTAGATTTTAGATGGGCCATATATTTCACCAAATTAAATTGATATCAGCAAAAATTAATGATAAAATTTACTTACTTACTTTACTTTGCATAAAAGGGTAGAAATAAAGTTATTTTCCAAGTGTATATTAAAAATTCATTGTCATAAAATCTGAAAACTAAAAGTCAGAAGACCACAAACCTTGATTTGAAATACCATTGACCTAGTTATGCTATTTTTCAATGTTCAGGAGAAAATACTTAGGTATAGATGCTCTTCACTTAACAATTCAATTTTGTTGCTAGGAACTGATGAAACAAATTAGTATTTAAGTTAGTAAGCAATTTATACGGATAGCGTAAAAACATTCAGCGGGTGATTCTGTAATTATTGTAACGTAAACTTCTGATTTTGTCATGAATCTTTTGAGTATCATTACTAAGGTTCGACAAAAGAGTTCATGATAAGTTATCATTAAATAGTGTAAACCGGACTGATTCGCGTATTCCACCATTTGTCATAAATTATTATCAAACCCAACCAAGTATTTCGCTAGAACGTTTTCGGTTTTTATGTTTATTCATAGTCAAACTTCCAAGTTTTTCCTAAACATTATCGGTTATTTACCTCAGCAAATCGAGACTATCGGAACAGTAAAGCATAAACCAATGTCCGACATATCTTGGCCAATGTCTTAGTAAATCCTAATTCTATCAAAAACGTACAGAATCGATTGAAATCCAGACTAAGAAAGAAAAGAAAGAAATATTTGCCAAAACCACTACAAGCGCTTAGGATAAATACGCTGGTGTAAAAGAAATAATTACACTATGCATAGCGATTATGCCGTCCCAAACTATTGCAATAATTTAACATTACGAAGGTTTCGTGGACTGTTACTAAATTGTAATATAAAGAGTGTACTCTTATTAATTTTATGAAAAATATTTAAAATCAAAGGAAAATAACTTTCTTTATGTTTATACCCAAAGCCTAATATTCTAAGTAATTTGGTTAGTAAGCGCTTACTAAAATGTAGTTAGTAGGAATCTCTATTCAAGGTGGCCCATTCCATCAAAAGGAACTATTAAACATATTATCTTCATTTGGATAAAAAGGGCATGAACGATAGGTTTGAACTATTTAACGAACAACTCAAGTTTCTTGGCTTGTTTTGTAAAGTTAAGAAAAAATTGCAGTCCCTACATATAGAATTTAAATTTGACCTTCTTGCGGTGATTCCTGAATTGTACAGTTAACTGGAATCGGTCGGACATTTTCCGGATATGATTTTACAAAGTTAACTTCTTACTTCACTAGGTACCCAATTCAAATATTTACTGTCCATCTGATAAGAAAATTATAACATCCCTTTTTCAGGTGGAAATTACGAACCCATGAATATTATACAGAATGTATTTCAGAACATATCTATGAAACCGTTGAAACATTATGATTCCTATCTATGTATATAATTTGGTCAAGGTTTGGAAGTTGTAATGAGTTTCTTGGTGAGTCTCATACCCGTTTGGGACGTTTCTATTTACGAAAGTATAAACATTCTAAAATACGAGGGGTACTTCCAAAGCTCTAGGAATTTCTTCTTCTTCTTTCACTTTATCCTTCTGCCCATCTAGGGTGTCGGATTTAGAGCACCGCTCTCTTTTACCTATTCTTTCCTATCATGCATTAGTTCCTAAATGAAACCCAGTATGCGCATATGTTTGTATCCTGGTTTGGAGAGACCACCAAGCGTTTTCCCGCTTGCGTAGGGATATAAGAAGAAACAGGCTTTTCTGTTTTTTGCCGGTTTATTTAGACAGATGAGATTGACATATTTTACAATAAAAAAACTTATTCAGACAGATCAGATCGACACATTCACAATATAAAAACGATCATAAGAATACGTATTACTATGTCTGAGTTTTACTGGGGCCAAGGTCAGTTCAAGGCGACGTTCGGGTGATATGGTTTTATGCTAAGTTCCTGTACAATGCTTTCTTCTAATACTGTTTTTACATCCTTAACAGCATACATACATATGTTTTTGTATACGTGTCTAACATAACTACTTGCTACCAATGTGATATAATGCATTGTCTCCACTGTATTATAACGCAAATAAGATGCTTCTTAATATTAATATGTACGCAGGTGAATGCATTAATTTGTTTATGTCACTGCAAGGGATTTTACAGTATCATTAAGAAATACTACTGCTGAATCTAATATTAATTAAGATTATAAAAGGCCATAACCCATTTGCAGCAATACAGATGGGAATTAAATATGAAAACGTACGGAAAATATCTTAATAATATATTTGTGTAATGGCCAACACGTAGTTGTCAAAGAAGAGAAGAAAATTATAGCTCGAAAAATTTGGAAGGAGTGCATGAGACAAGGAACTAGAAATCTAAAAGCATGAGATAGACCACGAGGTTTCAGTTTTTTGCTTCTTCCCTTTTCCATCCTGCGGATCAGTTACATCCGTGTCTTCCTCGGCCTTCCCCTTCTTCTATTTCCGCCCAATCTTGCCTCGCCTCCTTAACATTTTGTCATGGTCCAGTTTTACTATGTGTCCGTACTAGCATACCATATAGCAATACGGATCTGATTTTCCATACGCCATGTACTGTCAATTCGATGTGGAACAGGCAATAAATGTGATTGTTAATTCTCTTACTTCTAATTGGAAATTTGGTCTTCCTCGTGCGAGTTCGTTGTATTATCAACTTAAGCAACTGTACTAGGTAAATATTTTGAACATAACTGAACTGAGCTGTAACTGTTGCCCTCTAATACTAGATAATTTTAAAATATACAAAATATATCGTTACAGAATTATTTGATTTAATTTCTATTGTAAAGGAGTGGGATATACATTCGAGTGGATTAAAATATCGATGCTTGCTAAAAAGCAGTTTTAATTGAATTTTCAAATTCAGAATAATAGCGCTTTGTTTTTATAAACATATATATGTACAATATTGTGTATATACAATATTCATCGGAATAGAGAGTATCAAAAGCTAAATTGACTTCCGTCCAACACAAAGCTTTCATTATAACTTCGGTCAAAATTTATACGGTGTTTTCAAATAAATATCCACTAACAAACAATGCTGGTGATACGTATTCGTATTTATTGTGGACATGGTTGCGTGTGACGAACTAATAGAGTATGTGACAAATTTTGCTTTCCCCTTATGGCTATTATTTAGTACAATCGATGTAATCTCCAGCACAATAGCTTTTCCTTCATTTTACTGTCACCAAACGGAATAATCGAATACCAATAAAGTTTGATTGAACTGTACTCCGCGTAGAAAACTCCAAAATGAGGATACGTGGCTGGGATATTGAGTTAGAAAGCACACTAAATTTATATTGATAACATTCGTGTTAGTATTAAAATAGAACATTTGTATGTAAATGGAATATAAATATGTAAAAACGATTGAAAATTAACAAAATTACGTCAATTAAGATCTGTTCTTTAAGAAGTCATTTGTTACGCATAAAGCAAATCTTACCAGAAGCATACTAATTTTAAAGTTGTTGAAATACTGGTACTCGTACGCGTGTGGTATGTATGTACTACATATATTAAGATGCTTTGCCCTACGAGTTATTAGAAAATGAATATGACTCTTTTTCCAAGATAAACGAAAGTCAAATTGAAAGTAATACTTAATATATTCTTTTGTATTTATGACCCCTTCATCCGAGGGTTGGGGAATCTCCTTCACCTCGTGAGCCCTGAGCAAGTGGTAATAATCAATGAAACTACTAAAGCAAGCATGAATCGTTCCTGCTGCGTTTACTACTTCTGTGTGTCAATGTGTACAAAGATGAATGTCAAACGGATAGTCTTGATAAAAGTTGTCATGAAACCTGAAACCTCGTCTATCTCATTCTTTTATATTTCTAGTTCCTTGTCTCATGCACTCCTTCTAATTTTTTCGAGCTATAATTTTCTTCTCTTCGTTGACAACTACGTGTTGGCCATTACACAAATATATTATTAAGATATTTTCCGTACGTTTTCATATTTAATTCCCATCTGTATTGCTGCAAATGGGTTATGGCCTTTATAATCTTAATTAATATTAGATTCAGCAGTAGTATTTCTTAATGATACTGAACAATTCCTTGCAGTGACATAAACAAATTAATGCATTCACCTGCGTACATATTACTATTAAGAAGCATCTTATTTGCGTTATAATACAGTGGAGACAATGAATTATTTCAAATTGGTAGCAAGTAGTTATGTTAGACACGTATACCAATACATATGTATGTATGCTGTTAAGGATGTAAAAACAGTATTAAAAGAAAGCATTGTACAGGAACTTAGCATAAAACCATATCACCCGAACGTCGTCTTGAATTGACCTTGGCCCCAGTAAAACTCATACATAGTAATACGTATTCTTATGATCGTTTTTATATTGTGAATGTGTCGATCTAATCTGTCTGAATAAAAGTTTTTTTATTGTAAAATATGTCAATTCTATCTGTCAAAATAAACCGGCAAAAAACAGAAAAGCCTGTTTCTTCTTATATCCCTACGCAAGCGGGAAAACGCTTGGTGGACTTTCCAAACCGGGATACAAACATATGCGCATACTGGGTTTTCATTTAGGATCGGAACCCACGCGACGTATGTTGAGTGTGCAACCAATATTATAAATTGTTAGTATCTACTAAGCATTAAAATCACTAACACTTATTATTTATTTGAAAAGTTCTACCTTTTGTATTCTTACAAAACATTTTCAGCATATTTCTCTAAAATAAATCTAACATATTATATTTTTACTATTTTATTCAATTAATAATACAGAAAGTGCCTAAAATGGTCTTCATTAGATATAAATTCATACTGGCTAGTTAGTTCTTCCAGGAATTTGTCCTGAAATACGATGAATACAAAAATCATGAAATTAGAAATAACCAAAAAGAAACTAATCTGTCAATTTTACTGAGCCTGTTATTATTAAGATTGTGAAAAAGTTTAGTGAGAAATACCAATTCTAGAAGTGGGCACCAAGATTATTCAATTCTCTGTTCATATATGCATACATAGGTATGTGTTATAGGTATAATAGTTTGCTTGTCTTTTCAAAAGAAATTTCCAACAACGCACGTATGATGAAAGTCGATCTGGACATCGGAAACTTTCGTTTCAAAACATTTTAATGTAGATGATAATTCTGCAAGATTAAAGTTGCGCCTGTATAAACATTCCTTTTTATTATGCGCGACTTAATGGACCTAGCCGTCAGTAATGTAAACATACGTCGAGTACGTAAACGGCTACTAGGGCCTCTGGCCATCGTTCTATACACACATTCATAATTTCAAAATTTCATCAGTATTACTGGTTGGAGTTCTCGTAATAACATTTGTTGTAAAAGCAAAGACTCAAATTAATAGCTACTTTATTCATAAATATAAGCAAAACACTTGTCCCGCACAATACGTATTCGTCTTTATAAACTAATTTACTCTTCATCTGACTTGTCAGTAGTTTATCTAGAATGCCATTACAAGGTATCATTGAATTAGCGATTTATTATGTTGGAAAAAATTAAGATCAAAGTTCGTAATCGAGTAAGTATTCAATTTATATATGTACCTACAGACGTTTGTGCAAAAAGTGATTCTACAAGTTATTAAGCTCCTAATCAATCTTACTCTTAAGCCAAAGGATGACTTGGAATCAATATACTTATGTTATATGTAAAGGAAATTTGTGGATATATATATATATATATGATGAATATATATATATACAAGTAATTTATGAGCTATATAAACTGTCAGAATTTGTTATTTCTCTGTATTGTTCTTTTTGCAAGAAGGCTAATTTAATAAGAAAAACTTTAAGAAATAACAAATTCCAACATAGTTTTTAAAGCTCATAAATTATTTAATACTCGGAAAATTGTTAAAATAGTTCAAAACTAAATACAAACTTCATTAGAAATATATACTCTTGTATACGTAGTATCACTAGATATGGAAATATTATTATAAGCAAACTTTCAAAAGGCAAGGGCAATGTTATGACAGGATGAGGGTATCCCACATTTTATGATTTCAATTACATTTTACCTACTATCACATTTTGAAATACATACTTAAATTTATGGAAGAGAATCAAGTTTCATATATATATATATATATATATATATATATATATATAAATTTTAATATTCAACTTAAAATAATAATATTGATGTTAATTTTTGTGTGATTAGTTTAAAAAAGAGAGCATTATACCTACTGCGATATTTAATAACAACGGCATGTAATTTAAAGAATCTTAAAAAACTTTATCCATGCAGATATCTATTGTATATTACTATAACACTTCCGAGCTGTAATAAAGGAGAACTTTTACTAAGCATGCAGAATATGTCACGGAGGTTTTTTGTTAGTTTCAAAAATAAAAATTTGAGATATCTCAAGTTCAAGTTTCAGAAACAAGTATGTCATGAACACCACTAAAAATCATTTTCTTAACGCAAAATCCAGCAGAATTTCAGAAATTTAGTCATTTGATTCGCAGATTGAAAATAAGGAAGAGTAATAATTATACATTTAGTTTAATTGCTCATAACCTAAACTATAAAAGTAAACTATAAATCTAGTTTAAAGTAAACGTAGTATAAAGAACTTTTACCACTGTAAATTGAAAACATAAAGTGAAATATCGTACTCTTGTTTGGGGAAGAGAATATTAGAATACTGTCTGCTCCAAGAGTCTTGGATATAGAACGTCAAGCATGGAACACGACTTTTCGCTAATTTTGAAACAATGTCTCGTCTACAGAAACCAACAGCCCAGCAATTTATCAATAGGTTAGTTTTACACACGTTCTTGTATCAATCCTGTTTTATGTGAAGAACTTAATTTTATTTATCTTAAAGTAAATTATATTTCTCACTAGGTGAAACGGCAAACTTCGTTTGGTCCAAAATTTTTGAACTTTTCTTTCTTCCTTAACCTTCGCGTAGCAATTACAAACAAACTCGCAGAAGGAAGTATCCAATTTGGTCCATTCGTTTCCAAGTTTTAAGCATCCGAACAAACCACGATCCATTTTTATATATACAGATTTAGGTTACTGATTTGTGTCACTAAAAATAGATAAGAAACATATATTCCCATTCAAACGAAAAGCATCTATGCAAATGAGACCCTCCATATAAAAATTGTTTAACTTTAGGAATCCCGTATTTGCAAATTTCAAATGAGCATATTTGGTAGTCCCCTATTCATTCGATATCAAATTTAAGAAGAATGTATCCGTGGATACTAAATCTAAGCTACTACCTAAACGTGGACGTCTAGATACTAGATTGGATCTAATTATATCTGAGATGTTAAGAATGTTTCAGGAATTTGACTTTAGTTCAATTCCGTAAATTGGGTAGAGATAAATTTTGACACTTTTATGCAGCTATCCCATGCCATATTGCTCAGTACGCTTCAGCTATTTGACTGATACAGATGTATTTCTATACCGCCAATTTCGTGGAAGACGCGGCTTTGCAAATCACAAAAAGTTCTAATTTTCTTTTATTTAAAGAGAGCGTGAAACCCTTAGAACTCGTTCAAAGTCTGCAAGGTTTATTTGGAGAGTCTGCAGCATCTATAAATGCGGTTTACTAATGGAATAAATCCGCGCAGTGTACGGCCGAGCACCTCTGTAAATGAAAGATACGTTGCTGCGGTGGAAGGACTTACTGATACGCTAGGCCTGAAATTCGCGAAATTAAAGTTTGTGTAGGAATAGGTACACTACAGGTTCACGAGATTTTTCACGATCGTTTGGGCGTGCGCAATGTTTCAGCCCGCTATATACCACGGCTGTTGGGGTCAAAATATAAACTCAAAAGACCCCAAAATCGAAGCAACGATTAATTAGGAATGGTATATCACCGCTTATCTGCAAGACATCTCGTATTCGGAAAACACTAATTCAGAAAGATGAAACATCATCCACCAATGTAACGTCCTATGCAGCTTCAAAGGTAATTGAGTCTTTGGAGCAACAAAGATCGAAATATTTGCAGCATCTACTGGATGTAGTTTGACCTAAATTTCAATGACTTTTTAAGTTTCCAAGAATTAACAGTAGATTGTGTGATCAGCGATTCCAGAGGTCAGAATAGGTAGTTGATACACTTAGAATAAGGATATTGACTACCCCATTAACTATTGAACAACTTAAGCATTTGGTTTGAAGGTATGCATGTATCAATCGTTGTGGAGGAGACTTTAGAAAGTACGAAAGCGCTTTCAGTTGACTTACTATTTGTGTTTTATGTTTATATGTAACACTGATAAAGCAATCCATGTTTGGGCTTAATATTACCATAACAATCTCCAGAATGATTTGTATTTTTCTAATAATGACAGTTAAAGCAATATTCAATAATTCATTCTCATTGGACATATGATACCGTACAAAGTATGTGAATTTAATTTTTTCTAGCTTTTGTTAGCGATTCGTTGTCATGACCACCCTTGGGCGTTACTTTGTCCAGGTTGCTTATAACATCGCAAATAAGGTGTTCTATTTTTCCTCTTATAACGGTGTATCAAAGAAATTAAGTACCATCATTCTCTGATTTAATGCATTTTAAAGTATTGAAGATATTTTTCAATCGACTCTGTACATAGATAATTAAACTTCTACGCGTTCTTGTTTGTTTGCTCTCGGCCTTCATGTATTACCCCTGATTAAAAACGTTTCTTTCTCAAAGAAGCCGCCCGATAAAGACCAAGTCTAAGGGAGTCGCTCTCAGCGCCGAAAAGGTTCACAAAGAATTTTTAATCTGGTTGAAAGTAGTAATTACATTAACGTCTTCTACTGGCGATGGTGTTGAAATCTTCTCGGATAGATGGTAACAAAGGAGACTCAGCAAAAAAGTAATGGAATATTTAAATGGCAGTAAGAACGGGGAAGCAGAGATAAATTGCTGAATGCCTTAAGTGTAATGTGAATTAATAATATCGCTTAAGGATCTATTTCATTAGTCCTGAAGTGGCAAACTGCAACGAGAATAACTTGTTGTAAGTAGTTAGCGAATGCACAATGCGCGTTTTGGTTTACCTAAAATTCTTCCTTTATTTTCGTCGTCTCCTTGACCTGCTGGGATGTTCAGAAATACCGGGCACATTCGAGTAAATATGCATTTCTCTGGATTTACGCTATTAACTATTTTTCCGTTGCAAGTAATATATTTCGAAGATCTATTATCATCTCTACGATAGAAAATGCTAATCGTTAACTTCTTCGTGAACGATGGATTAAATACAATAAAATGTTTCCGAAATAATATATCTACTATGTACAGCAAAACTATAATCTTAGGATACTTTTATCAAAGTATCCCGTATATTCTTTTATATATTTTTACGAAGACAACATCCTTAATTTTCTCCCTACCATGAATTACTGCATGTAGCAAACGATATAGCTATTCCAACGGGGCACACAGCTTACGACATCTGACATCTCGTCCCGTACCCTTTCACACTTTTATAGTCTAGTATGTTGATCTTTGCGTCATTTCTTCCCATTTCATTTCCCTGTTTGTTTTATTACTTGTTGTTGCGCTTCTTTGTTCTATCGCATTTTCCAGATTCAAATACATTTTCCCATCCATTTTAACTTGATACCTATAGTTGATAAGTGACAGTTATACCTACAGGGGCTATTCTAAAATGTTCTCCAAAATCTTTGCCTTTTATTTTATGATCCGTTTATTTTTTATCGTCGGAATCGTTTTATCAGAAATATTAAAAGAAAACTTTTTCATGCCACGAAATAACTGTGCGGTTACATATGATACCCCTTAATTATAGACTCTTGCCACCTTTTAGGCTAGAGGGTAGTTCCATGTTTGTGAAGCTTTTGTTCTTTTCCTGACAAGGAAATAAAGCAAACAAAATCTTCATTCATCAAATATCATCATTATTGAATTTTTAACCATGGAGGAAGTTTTACAGAGAACTAAATCATTCAAGGTCTCGTAGTGCAAAATTGAGACCATAATGGATCCATACAAAATACCAATAAGGTTTGGGTAAACAATGTATGGCCATGAATGGTCATAATACAAACAAATGTAAGTGTAAAAATGGCTAATGGCCCAAAGGCTAGAAGCAAATAGTATAATACAATACGTACCCTTTAGTTTAGTATGCTGAGTTGTTGTTGTCTGAATTGATCGTTATTTTTATCGAAGTATAAACTTTGAATGTTGTTTGAGGTTGAGGTGGTTCATCTTGATTGCGTTTATTGCCAGTTACCTAACAACGTTTATAGGAATGGACCATTTATATACGTTCTTTAAGAAAATCTTGTGTCACTAAGGTTTTGCAAAATCCATTAATAAGTTGTTTTAAAATGATTTTAGGCGTAGATGTGTGATATATCGATCTCATTTGTAATATTATGTGCTGTAACTGTTGCTTTCCTCAGACCATCATCAATTTTAATTTCAATTTTATTTCAATTGAATGATAGGAGTAGAGCGATAAATAGCCAGGTCGAAGTTTAGTGAACTGATTTATGGATTGGTGTCCGTTTCAAGCTTCGTAAACGTATATAGTACATAACACATTGTGAGCTTGCAATGGGGTTCTTCCTTTGTTGAAATAATAAAGTAAAATATAACGAAAATATTTGTATTGATTTCTAAACGCTATGGTACTGGGTCAGTTATCATTTCATAAAAAAATACCAAACGTTTGTGTAGATATTGCTTAGCATCGATGACTTTTGATCAATATGGGTTTGACATTACGAATAAATAGAGCTCGCTGATTTTGTTAAGGCACCAACGGGAAAAGTAATACTACGTATTATCCTAAAAGTGTTAGTTTTGGTATAATAATGAGTTGCACCTGTTTTACAACTGATGCAGTAATCCAAGATGGCGGACAGTAAAGTAATGATGAACTCGGAAGTGAACGACTAATATTTCCTAGTACTATAGAAATTGTTTTTCTGCACTGGAGGATAACCATTGGGAAAGCATCAGATGCTACGGAAACTAGTTTAGGCACAGTATAGATAATTTTGTCATCAGCTTGGTTATTTGGACATTAACCAAATTATGCCAAACGGATTGCATGTTTACTACCAACTGACGAAAGTTAAATTCTCGACGAATAGGTAATTGTCTTCAACTGCTAATAATTCAAAAACGTTATTCAGAACCAAGTTGAGACCAACGTGCATGAAACATGGGTTCCATTTATACCATATGTACCAAAGTGTTGTCGGATTATTAGATAAGGTTTTCATCACCGCCTTTTGGGCCGTAAAGAGTATAATTTCGATACATTATTTACCACAAGGTAAGAAAATGTACACCGCAGCTACTTCGGCTCAGTTAGAAACCACTTTCTTGTCAAAATCAACAGAAGTTGAAATTGAAATCAGTGATTTCAAAGGACGATGCCTATACAACTCACAGTGCTAAAGTAAGATTTCTTGTCAAACACACTATAGTCATCCGATCTAACATCAGGCAATTGTTGTTTATTAACGTGTAACCCAAATCTGCTGGCAGTGATTCTTGCAATATTACTGGCTAAGTAAGATGTCTATGTACATGAATTTATAGCTCACTTATTTTAAGGGTATCATCTGATTCCTAAATTAAGGGCAAAATCAGAAAACCTACAGAAACTACCAAAAGAATGCACCCACAAAATATTTATACAGTTTATTAGAAATAAAAGCCAAATAACAACTTTAAATTAAACTATATGGACGGTAAGGAAAATTAAATATTAAGAACGGTGATTGATGTAATTTAAAATTCCAATGAATCGATGAGAAAGATGAATAATTAAAAGTCACAAATTTAGATTTGACCTGATTTACAAAATCCAAACTACCAGAAAATGTATACTTAACAAAAGCATTAACATATCTGTAGCCACAAAGCGAAAGTAATATCAATTACACAACTACGCTTTCTACTGGTAGAACAACAGCAAGAATATAGCTTGAACTACAGAGCAAAAAAAGAGGCAATTATCCACAACTATCAATCTGGCGTTTTGTGAAGTTTGTTCGTGTACTAAACAAATCCCCATCACAGGATGATTACAAAGATTGCCAAGTCAATGAATGACTCGCGTGTGTCAGTGGGTCTGCGGCACCGTGAGCAAAACTGGAGTGAATTGTACGATACTAGTGAAACAGGCTCGATTGGTTGCCTACTTAAAGTCGTATACCACAAACTCGCACTTGGCTTAAAAAATTATTGTTCCACTAAATTATAGCATTAACATAAAAATAAATACCTCAAACTTACCAACACGAGATCGTCTTTTTTCTCTGTAAGCTTTATATAAAATGTCACCGAATTTCTTTAGAAAATCTTAGATACAAGTAAATTTTATCTTTATGACTTAAATGTCATTGTTTGGAACAAACCGGATAAAATGTAAAACAGACTCCTCGATGGGTTAATAGTTGCCTTCATAATGCTCTAATAAGCAGCTAGCGTTCGCTAAAGCTGACATTTTGTCTTAAAAAGATGAAACTACTAGAAAATATCACGTGCTGTACAAAGACAATGAAATTACGAACAGTCTCAGACAATTTTCTAAGTATTGAAATTACTATAGGCTATATTATACTGGTGGAGTTATCAGATAATTTAATCAGCCGTAATTTAATTTGTTATCAAGTCTACTATGTTTCAAGGAAAATGTCAATAGCGCATGTATTTATGCAAAATATATATGTACTATCTACATATATGTTGCACGCAAAGTGGTGTTGTGCTTAACGTTAATTATACACCGAGGGAACGCACGACAACTACCAATCAAAATAAGTTATAGAAATTAACTCCACCGCATACATATTTATAGGCATTCAAAAGTAGGGAGAAAATTGTATATACTAATAACTGAAACGTATTTAACAGTAACAGATGTAAGTTGGTATGGTTTAATATCCGCACGGTTTTGTGGTTTTAGTTTGGAAAGTTTATCTCTAAAAATATAACTTGTGTATTTTTATCCCTCGGCAAATTATGCGTTTTTTGAAGATCTGAAATAAACCATAGCAATTAGTAGTCCACTTACCACTTTCTTCATAACTTCTGAAAGGTGCTGATAACTCATTAAACTGGTGTGCAACATTAGAGGACAAGAACATTTTCAAATATAGATTTCTAGAGAAACATGCTAAAGAATATATAGGCAAGAAAAAAATTGATGGCGAGTAATTCTTCGAACTCGATATGATTCTTAAATACCCATTCTTAGAAAAAGGGTTCTGCGCAACGATCAGTGGCGTGCGACATATTTAAACTGTGGTTTCTTATTACTCGATCAATACATCGTAAACCACTGAAGCACATATACAGTTATTTCTTTCTAATAATGGACATTGGAAGGTCTTATCGAGTTATGAGAATTCTTCGCCATAATATGTTGAATTGTCTGTATATATGTTTAGATGAAAATATACCAGGTAGTGCTATGCTACTTATTATCACTTCGATGCCCAATACCGACTGACCCTATGAAATATAATCCGTATTACCGTGATAGAGCAGAATTGTATTTTCTCGTATGAAACACCCTGTATATTTTCCGAAATTCCAACAGAATTTGACGTGTTGATAGATAGAAGACACTGTGTCTTGAGTTACAAATAGAGGAGTGTTTTACATGTTTGTAAGAAAAAGGTCCTCCTTTCATGACAATACTGCGATTTAATAAAGTCACATCATTAGATATAATTTATTTCATAACATTCTTAGTTCAGGTGATACATTATGCGATGGCTTATTCCATGTTATCTGTAGAAACGATATACGGCGATAAGCTTTTGCGCATCATTAATTATCTCGAATTCTTCACATGCAATACTCTGGATGTTGCATAGCGTACAAAATTGATTGAATTTTTAATACCGTGTGTCATATCTGTGCCAAACTGATGCAACTTTTCGAGATATATTGGCTATTATTCTCATATTTTCAATTTTATTGTGTACTTCATTTTATTTTAGTAACAATCCGTCTAAGTTTAGTAAATTATAAAAACACTTACAACAAAATGTTCAAAATTATTTAATATGGTAAATGTTCAAATGCATGCCCTTCTACATTCCTAAACATGCGCGTGCGTTTATTACAACTTTCTCGTGCTTTATGTAAAATTAAAGGTGTTACTATATCAAACGCTTCTATAATTCTGGTCTTCCTATTTTCCTTTGTGTTTGGAGCGTGTTTAAACACTTTAGATTGTAACTAGAACTATAAAATTCTAAGGCCTCGAGATCATGCAGGCCATTTTATTGATTAATTTTTATCAATCCACTCGTTTAGTTTGTTATTTAGATAAGTGGTGACTGCATGTACAGAAGAAGAATCTTAGTTGAGGATCAGCATTGTGTAAAGGAAGTGGCAAGTAAACCTCGAGGAATTGCAGATACTCCTCCAGATTTTATTTTAAATATATAAAATAGTTTACTATTCATTTTCAGTATTTATCTATCATTTCAAGCAACTTCCGGAGGATTGCTGACAATGTAAAATGCGGTTAACTGTTTTAATAGCGTCGCTTCTTTTTGTGTACAACCCGAAATGCAGGTTTTATTTATTCAAGTGTGATACGTGTTTCGACTGAAACGACATTAAATTTTGAAATTTTTATGATTGCTGTACGTAGCTACAAAGAGCCATACTTCTGTAAAGCGTTCTGCATTAAAACGTACTAGAACAAAAAAGGTCTGTAATTTATTTCGATTTCGGATGTTCGAAAAACTTCTCAAACTTAAGACATCATTTGCATTTCATCCCTAGAAAGTGTTTTTATCATCGAACTTTTTAATAAAATCGGTTGGTCTGAAGTACGCGGCACGGCTCAAACATAACAATTTTATTCTTCATCACTGAAGATTTACTTTCGGCATAAACATTAATTCAAATGCCGCATAAAATGAACGTAAAGTAAGTAACAAAGAACCATTATGAAGGCGGATTTGTGTAAACACGGTTTATTTATTGTATGATTAAACTTGTTATATTTATTTTCAGTATTGTGCTTCAGGTTTTTACTTCCATGGAAAGCCGTAAATGTAGTGAATAAAAGTTTATATCGGATCTTTTGAACTCAAAAAGGTTGATAATGCTGGAAAGCTCTTTCTAGCCATTTAAATGATTTAGGAAAAATCTAAATACATGCTAATGTATCTTTAGAATCTTTAGATAATAAAATAGTGCCAGGAGCAGAGCGATAGAACATGCACCGATTTCATTCTACGTCAACAAATATCACTTTGAAAATTGACAACGTGATAATGCCAGAGTGGTCCAGGGAGTAATTCTGAAATGTTGTGATGTCAGGATATAGTTGAGAAATGTATGTACTTAATAATCTTCGTTATAGTAGGATTATGTATGGAAAACTTGTACATATTATTAGCTACTAGATTATGATTTCATAATGTAAATCTTCCACACTTTGGTTTATACGGTTGTGATAATTTTTCTTCGAGCTACTGAAACACGTGTCACCGATTTTATTATAAAACAATTGTGTGGTGACGAGTTTACCCATGTGATATATTGTCTTACGTACTTATAATTTCAGAAGGTGTTTCGCTATCAATAGACCAAAATTAACTATATCTTGTTGAATGAAATTCAATTACTTACATACTAAACTTTTCTTTCCATATCTGACATTTTAAAAATATTTATCATTACTACAAATAATATCATAAATGGCAGCCACAAGTGCAATGTGAATATCGTCATGATTGTGTAGCCATAATAAATCTAACGCTGATTCTTCATTCTCACATAAATGAGTTCAAAGCCAGGAGTTAATTATTTAAGTGTACCAAACTAATAGATCTATGACCTAGACCTGCTTATCTAAAATGCTCACTCATCACTTACCACACTGATCTCTTTGAGAACTCTAAATAGGTATTTCGGCCACCAAGTGGTCATCTTCCGTGCATAAAGGAAGGGACAGTCACTGTATAAATTGGCTAACGATGCTCCTTTTTGTTGTCTACTGAACACGTGGACTTGGTGGTCGAAATGGTGGTAAGGGTTATGGCCTAATCTGTTAAAATTCTAAACCACAGACATTCCCAATTTGATTCTCCTAATCTATGATGCTGATGATTTTCTGGCTTTGGTACGGCCCTATTTTATGGAATAAAAATGGATTGGTTTCAGCATAATTTTTTGAGAAATTATGGATGATTCTTGTGGTGGTAATACAACAAGCTATTTTATCAGTGGTGGTAATAGCAATCAATTATTTCCGTGGCGAACTAAATGAACATGCTAAGACAATATATACTAAATTGCACACTAAGCTTAGGATTGTGTCCACAGTACCTCTAGGCTAGGGCTGAGTTAAATTTGTGTCGTTCTGTTACGACCTTTATGGATCCAGTTTAGCTCACTCCTAATGAGAAACATCTGTCCTTTATATCGTTAATAAACTAGATGATTAACTTAACTGCAGTTCCTTGAAGTAACGAGGTTCAAGTGAAATCAAGTGAAAATTGGTGATATTTAAAGCTGCAGATTCTGTCATAATAAGGGTGAAACTGTGGAGCACATTCTATTCAGCTGGTCCGTGCTAAAGTTCTAGATACTACTAACTAGAACAGATTTCAGTTGAATTTCGCAACTTCAAGGAACTGCAGTAATTAGACCGACTTAAATGTACATTTTTGCCTAGACCGAAGTGTTGTTCCCATGTGGTAAAAGCTAAGGTAGGTCCCTAGTAGTTATCTCGAGTTCATTAGTCGTAAAAGTTTTCGGGTAAAATTAAGTTGGATATAGTTCAATATCAATACATATTCGTAATTCTTTTCTTTTCTGCATGCAGCTTCTTCATAGAAAGCATATACCCCCGCAGATTAGTTTTTTTTTGGTTGTGTATGAAACATTCTTTCCTAAAGCCATCAGCATAACATACTAACTCTGTCCCTAGAGGAGTTCTTTTAGTCAACTTTTATGCATTTCCTTTGAAGAAGTAAGGATGTTAAAACTCTTCCGTAATACAGATTTTGGTAGCACTTTGTCCTAAGGCATGCTTACGATTGGATGGCTACTGAGATCATCCTTCATTTGGATCGGCTCTTGTATTTACATGTATCATATTCCGGGTCTGTTTTCAGTATTGCCTATGTTTTCCCTCGCTACACTGGTTACTAAAATTACGTCATACAGTAATGTGCAATGAAACCTACATATATATCAAGTGGTGTACTAATACGTGAAGAATAACTGACCTTGAAGATGACAGAGCCGACACCCAACACGATCACCCAAACAAGAGTGAATGTTCGTTTAGGGAAAGATACCTTTACAATTTTTCAAAATGTGGGACTAACACAAATAAGTGTGAATGTGTTTTCCTCCAATCGTCAACTATCGCAGTCAGCAATTGAATAATAAAATACAATGTATGTATCTCAATAAGGCAAAAACGTGCTAATATCTTCACATGAACAATCACGTGTGCGCACCTACAACGGTAGATATAGCTTAGCTCGATTACTGAACACTGAAACGAAGCATTATATTTTATAATACGACAAACGAAAGTTGGAATTATTCTGTCTTCGGTCGCCTACATTTCTAAATTTATCAGAGATAAATATAACTGAAATATTTGAATCTCACTAGTCAATGCATCCATTTACTTTCTCGTAGCGTGTATTACGCCTACATTCATATATTTAAGTCGCTATAAAAGTTGTGATGGCTTACGCAACTTTAAACGAGTTGCAGTGGATTCCAGTTGTTTTCTGGAAGCCATTATTAAAAGACAAATGTCGGAATTAATGGATCAGGCAATAACAATGAACAAGAACTTCAAAACATAGCAATTAGAAGCGAAACAATGGAAAGTCTGATCGATAATATGTATAATCGGCAAAGCTTCTTTATAGCAGTAGAACGTTGGATATGGTAATGGATATACCCACCATATTATTGTTACACGCAAACATTATTGATATTTCATTTCTAATTATAAGACCCTCGTCTTTCAATAGTTTGTGCAACAATTATCACCTGCAATTCAAAAGGTATATCACGGACGAAGTCACTTGGTTAAAATCATAATTCAAAATGATGCATTAACAAAGACGCTTTGAAGAATGAGGATGAGACGCCTTTTGACAGAATAATAACTGGCGATGAAGAATGGATCCATGATTGCAAGGTGGAAATTGAACGGAAGAGTATTAAATGGGTGATGGTTACAGAGATCAATATGTAGCGTTATCAAGAAACGCCTTCAATAGTACTGGGTAGTTCTAGGTTAGTATTACTGAAATTCCCATTATTATATCGAAGCCTGCAATACGTAACAAATGGCGAGAACTATTGCTGAAAGGTATTTTGTTCCACGACAATTTCAGAAACTCACGTTTGAAATTCGTATAGTTCCACTCTCTTCACTCAGTCTATCACCTGATTAATCAACGTCACGAGATATTAAGAAATTTTTTATTGAGCTCAAAACACAAACTGTAGGAAATGATACAGACGTGGCTAGCTGCCAATATAGCTGCTATCATAAGCTGGATTTTCGAGCTGTTTGCCCAGATTTTAAATATGTAGGCGGTTTCTTTCCACCAGGTATAGTTTATTCTGTAACTATTATTTTTCGTTATAATAAAAAAGCATTGTGACGAAAGCATTACAATATTATACCTGCAATTCCTATATGCTTGAAATCTGATTATTTTGGATTTTCCAGGGTTGCCTATGTTCATCACTCACAGCTGGAAGATTTTTTAGGGGAAGAATCCAGATGGGAACCTAAATCGATCTTTAGTAACGTATTGTTCAGTATATCTATTCTCTAAAAGTCTGGATATTTCCTTTGTTTCATCTAATAAATCGGGACAACCTTCAATATCAACAGCTTCATCTTCGTTTATCTTCAATGTTTTTGGTGATACTAGAATTGGAAGCTGTGGACTGCGAGGCAGTGGCATTAGAGCAAAGGGTATATTAGGATGTTTCACACTATGTATAGTCTTCGTCCGTAGCACTGGTATTTTCTTCATACATGAATAGCAGTCCGTGAAGCGATCCTTCGGTTTTATCTAAACTATTGGGATTGAACATGTCACGTGACGAGATCAATTTCACCAACCAATCAATAGCGTTGCACATGAATTGCAGCAAACATGAGAAGCCCACGACTTGCATTGGTACCTACATACATTACATCCAAAATGTAGTTCATATGGTTGTTTTATCAGTGGAGTTGTATTTCTCCTCTGAAGCTTCAATGGTACCTCACCGCAGATGTAGTGGACACTCTTTGGTTGGTTACAGAAACCTCGTGGTAATTTTATTAAAAAGTTCACAGTAATACGCTCGAAAACAAATATTAAACAACTTTTAAACACTTCATACACATATTAATGTACATATATACACTGATTTTACGAGGAAAATTAAAATCACGAATTGGTTGGAAGAGTTACACAACTAAATGTTATACACATGAAAGCTTGCCCTTTACTGAGGCAGTTTCTTAGCCATGATGCATTGTTTATTTTTCAGTATTCCATCCAGTGCTGAGTGACCAAAACAAAATTTACATATGCTGGGCAATGGGTGACATAATAACTAAATAAATAAATAACTAATGTATTGTATTTGCTTTATTTATGCATATGTACTTCCTGGAAAATGGAAAAGGGTAATTACAAGAAGTTTGAGGCCAATAGGGAAATTCTGACCTCATATTTCGAATCAGTGTTCGGAAATGCATGGGATGCAGCAAGTATTGATCATGTAACAAAATCATTTGTCAGTGTAATTATTGACTCACTCATGGATATTTGGAATAATAATAGAATACCTTATTTTTCTCAATCCTACGAAATATGTTCTACGGTTTCTGATTGTTTTTCAGGTCTAATTGTTGCAAGTAGAAATAGTAAATGTTATTATCAAGTTCTCTCTTATTATTTTGGTGAGTCAATCGATAATAACAACAATGAGTAGTAGTAACCAATTAGCCGTCCAATATTACAATTATTCTGTGTGCAGGCCTTCGTCTGTCCGTACTAGGGCATCCTGGGTCGAAGTAGATTAAAATCAAAAGTACTCTGTTTCTTGTTAAATGCAGAAGGGAAAATATGAAGTGTATACGCATATGAGCAAATAACTTACAGTTTTATCTGTGAAATGATAGTGCTCGTAAAGCGAGGGCGAGAATTTATGCAATTAAGATTTTAATTTAGCTTCAGGAATAATGTGGAGCATCTGGTATGCTTAACCTACACTTAACTTGCACTAACAATAAGTGCTATACTCTGTAAAAATAGCCGTAAGTAAAGTACTTGCATTATGCGTCAATTACGGTTTAAAATACTCTTCCCTTATACATCTTCTTTTTGCTCCTTTACTCCTGCTTAACGATATAAAACGCGAGAATGCATGTCATAAGAACAGTTCGTATGTATTGAAAGAAGGGTTTCTCAATTATGCAATACTGCAAGAATATAGTCATCGTTAACTCACGCTGAGTGCTTAGCTTCTTTTTATCGAAAAACTTTTAATACAGTAGTACGCTATGTTTTCCAATTTTCCCGACTCAAATTAAATGAGCGCATATTTACGTAACCTTCTCTGAACTTAGTGGAGCAATTGTTTTGCTGTTCAAGCAGAGCAAGAAAAATTATGTATTTTTAACGTGTTAAAAATAGCCTTCTTACTTGTCTCTGTCGCTGTCATTCTGACATGAAAATATTTTCATATTGTTTCTTGGATTGAGTTACAAACTCGTTCGCATATTTAAAAAAGTTTATATTTATTACTATAAGTTTTACACAACTCGAACGATTCTGAAAATATCATACGAGAAATTTTGTGCATTTTATACCGAATTGTCTTATAAACTAAATAAAACCAAGGCAATCCGAATTATAATATTTTTCGAATTGCATCGATAGGGTGCAAGTAGTTTTGTAACTACACACAACACAATTAAGCAGAAAAAATTGAAATGATGGTTTATTTCATTTTGTTGTAGATTTCTTCAAAACAGCGTATTCTCTAACTTATTGCAACTATTTCAGATGGTCTCATCATCCATTCATCTCCAACAAATTCTCCGATACTCGTTTCTTTCTCCTCATTTTAATTCTGCTCTGAATTTACCATTCTTATTCGTTCTATTCCACATGCTGCGAGAATTATGACACGAAATAGTGTGCACAGAAAAATGGCAAGTTTAGAGCTGGATTCAAATCAAGAGAAAGAAACGAATATCGGAGAACTTATTCCAAATTAGAAGATTTTTGTAAAATACATTATCTTCTTCTGCCTATAACATACATACATAGGTGCGAAATCCGTCACACATAATTTGCGGAATTGGGGACGTATTTTATTGGCATGATACAACAAATTGTTTGTGATTTCGTCTCAAAATAAGGCTCCTCCGAAATAACGCATAGCTACATACAGTGTTGCTATTTTTCAAAGCAATCATGCAGATCCATTGTTGTATAGTGGTGTGTCTTTTAAACTTTGAGCTAATTTTTGAGAAGAGGAAGATGTTACGGGAGATAAGATCTAGTGAAGACAGCTATTCAAGAACTTTTTTGACTAAAGCTGCTTCACAGATAAAGTCATATACACTTACCCGTTGTCAACCGATTTCTGTACAATTGCGGCTGTTTACTTCTTGCTCGCTGGCGCAATTGACTAAAAATTTCTATGCCAACATCTTGGTTGATAGCTGCTAGATCACAGATCTTAAGTGAGTCCAGAAACACCTACTGGATTTATTTACAGCTCATAAATTAAAGTGTGTTGAAGACTACAAACAAATTTAATAATATAATATAGTCCAAAAGATAACCTTTTCTTCCTGGAGCATGGTCCCAAGGCCACTACACTCTAACTTTACCTCTCTCAGTCACTCTATACTATTAGGTCAATGTCTTCCATGAAATGTAACATCTTCCGAATGGGACTCTTATCTACCTCTTCTAGTTGTAGAAACCGGAAATGTTTTAGTTTAACACTGCTTAGCCCCGCGTAGTCACAGGACATATTATGATGTTTTCTCCTGCTCACGACAAGCTCTAATCTCTTGCTGCTCCTGTGATGTGAAGATGTTTGTTAACCCGACCTTGTCCTATCAGTAGCCTGAGCAAACGGCGGTAATTGCGAAATAAGTTACGACAGCAATACTACTCGCTACTATAGGTAGAAAAAGGCTATGGGGAGTCAGCGATGCTGTCTTCACTTATTTCGTAATTGTGCGCTGTTACCGCTGCGCGCCGACTTTACCTATCAGTAAACCCAATGCCTTTCCGATTAGGATTCTATTCATTAGCAGCAGAAGCTGTATGCTATCGTCTGAAAGTTCCGTGATGAATAGAGAATTCTTTTCTCCAGTATTTTGCAGATATATTTTTTTACAAATTCCTCATTTTAGCTCTTATGTTTTGATAAAGAATTCCGCACGATGGTTCAGTTCTCTTCTAGCCCCAAGGAGGTTCTGTATCGCGTTAATGGCAGCCTGACTCTCACATCAGCTATGATATACACCTACTTGTGTGAGCATGGCCATAACCTTCCTTTCAATGCTCTTGCTTGGTCGCACTGTTAGGCATTCAACAAAGCACTATTATTACTATACTATGCTATTGTCCAACTTCATTTTTCTTGGACTCTCAAGAGAATGTGTCGTTTAAATGCTGATTGAGCCGCATGTTTGAATCTCACGTCCATTTCAATCTTCTCTAATCTTGTATTCCATACTGCCTGCATCTTGTTTCTATCTTTATACTACCAATTCTCACATTTACTTGCCGAATTTGTTATTAACCTTCCTATACTCACGTCAAAATGAAAGACATACTATACTATATAAATCGGTCTCACAGACCGTATGCGTGAGTATAGGAAGGTTAAACACTTATTGGCTTTTGCACGGTAATGTTTTACATCTATTTATTTTCTTTTCTTACGGTTCCTCTTTTGTAATTGTCTTGTACATGAATATATTGCAAAAAATTTGTACGCAAATTCAACATTATTTTTCTTTAGAAAAAAGTGATGTATCCAAATTCAACATTCCTGTTTCTTTAGAAACAATATATCTATTGTATGTACATATACCGCACTGACTTTGTATCAGTCATCTTTAGAATGCGATGAAACTTGATCTAAGAATAACTCAATTACTCAATGGGTAATTGTTCAGCGTTTAATGGGACTAGCTGTTACATACTGTTTGCTATCAAACCGTATTGTTCTACGGTTAGTACGGTTTAATGCTGACGAATTCCAGACCTTTAACAATAACACTAGGCAAAATAACAACTCGTAACGATTCCTACACACAAATATTGGCGTAATTTGTGGTTATAATAAAACTTACCGTTTAGGTGGGTAACTAAAATTAAAAAGCTAAAATTAGCCGTAACGTGTTCCAGAAGATCTACCTTAAATGTAGTGATTGTGAGATCTTGTCTCATTTTCTCGTATATTGTGTTTTTAATTTCATTCAAATTTTATTTCGCATGTAACAGCATTACCTATAGCAATAATCAATACCTCTGTACTTAGATGTATGTATGTCTTTCTGCAACTGAAAGTCATTTATAAAATGGTTTTCAGTTAATATTATGAGGCAACATATTATTATCTGAAAATGTACACATTGTTAGAAAATATAGAAGTTAATTATACCTACGAAATTAAGAACTTTTGAGTTAACTGTACTACTATATACGCCAATGGAAACTACGAATTCGTTTAATAGAATATATGTCAAAGCATTTCTAAAACAATTTTTCGTAAAGGCATCTTCATCGCTGAAATATCATTCTGTTTAAACAAAATATTTGTTCGAGACTAGTAACTAAACAAATGTTTCTTATTCTTGTCTCCAGATGCTTACATTAGTAAGCATATGGGTAGCACCAAGGACGTTCGTGATTTAATATATTTCATTATTACTTCCGGAAGCGTTTCTATGTTACACTCTCCATATTTTTACATTTCTTGGCAACTAGACATCCTCAAATTACACTGTCATTCTTGCCTAACCTACTTCTCAATCGAACTGAACAGGTCATCTATTCATTTTATGCGTATGCAATAACAAAGTTTTCAGCATCGCAAAAAGAGCGATGTATTTTTTCTGTTTTAAGGTATTGACTCAAAAACTTCGTCAAAAAGAAAGTACCATATATTTTTATTTTACATTTAGTTCACTGGGATATGATTTTTTTATTTTATATTTGGCCCTTTGTCGAAATCACTAGATGGAAAACTTTGGTCCTTCGAGTCCAGGAGAGCTATTTAAACAAATAGAGCTAACATTGGTTCCCAAAAATAAATCTCGAAACCAGAAACGAGTTGGAATTAGAAATATTAGAAAGACTGAACCCAGTGATGAAGATCAGACTAAGTACTTTCAAATAGGTGGTCATTGAAATCCTCTCTAACCGGAGTAGGAAAATTGCTAGACAAAATTGAAACGGCGAATTCAACAGAATTCTGTCCAGAATTGAGCAGTTAGACGAACTGGAGTTCGACAAAAATGAACTTGAAAAGGTATATCGACTTAGAAGTTCGCTTCCAGAGAATATTAACTATAGCGGGTGACGAAAATAGAAATAAACTGATATCCGCACCTGAACAGACGAAAGTGCCAATAGATTTACCAAAATTGTCGTCGTTTTACGACAAATTTAACTCGTTGATACATATTAACGAGACAATACCAGTGGTAAAATTTCACTATTTAAAATCATCTTTGAAAGGAGAAGCAGCATATGTAGTTGCATGCCCTAGAGGTACGTGCCAACAAATACAATGATGCCCGGCAGATGCTTAAGGAGATGTATAGTAACTAGAAAGTCATTGTCCAAAAGCACTTAAATGCAATATTTGAACGAATAGAAATGTTAATATTCTCCATCAAATACTAGACGGGGTGTTAAAACATAGAGCTCTAACAGCCTTCAAATGTTCTATTGAACACTGGGACGATTTGATGATATTTATTATTTCTAAAAAGTTAGATAATAATATTCTCAGAGAACGTGAGACTAGAATACAATCCATCCAAACGCATACTTTTAAGGAGTCAACTAACCTCTTTGCACATAAATATCAGACCCCAGAGGCAATATCACTGTTACCACCCTTTAAGGCCATCCAAAAGTTACCACAAATGTAACCAGAAATAAGCCGAGTAGCATTACATGCTCCTATTGTAAATGTGATCATTTGATCTACCGACGTAAAAAGTTGTTAGATTCCACAGAAAAGCAGCTATGGCAAGCAGGTAGAAGAAGACGACTGTCTCTAAACTGTTTAAAGAAAGTTCATGTAACCAACAACTGCTCGGCGAGACTTGCAGAAGGGACAATTCGCAGTTCAAACAGGATGCTACCCCGGTCATATCTACGAGCTTTTTTAAAGTAACTACAGTTTGCAAGGTTTTTAGGGTAAAGGGGAAACAAGGCTTTGCTTGCGTAATTTATTTAATATATTGTTCCCTAAAGAAGGATATCAATTAGTACAATTATAAAACAGATGCAAAATGAGTAAATAAATAATAAAATGTAAGAAATCTAGGCATTAACAGGTGAAATAGGAGTAGATATGCTAAGAAATAATCTTTAATGCAATTTTAATCTTCTAACATATGTATAGTTGGTATAGCTTGCACTAACAATGCAGGAAATGCTACAGTATCGCATCATAACTGCAATCTTGTTAACAGTCAAGTAATGTTTGTCTACTGCTGTGGTAACTGTATTAGATGGTAAAGGATGCAAGCACGCTTACAGAGTATTGCTAGATTGTAGTTTGCAATCAAATTTGACAACCAAGAAAATCTAGGTTTTGGAAGTTAAACAAAAACGAAAAAACTTTACGTTAACAGGGGCAACCATAGCGAAGATGGCCGTTGATCAGCAAACGTATGCTTGATATCGAGACAGTACCTTTGTTTAGAATAAATCGGGTCACCGTTGTTCACAGCACTGATGATCTAATTCTGAATATCTGTAAAAGGCGCAGATACTTGTTGAATAGTGTAAGCTACTAATTACGAAATCCCATCATTGCTTTGCATCTTATCTTATAGATTGTAGATCGATAACATATTTCCTTTTCAATTTTTATTTAATTTTACTTAAATATATTTTATTTTAGAAATTACGGCAATAGGTATGGAGAAGTCATACAAATAGAAAATTCACTTCTTGGTGTATGCGAGTCCAAACTATCTAGCGATTTATCATGTTACTTGATTCAACATGTCTGTTTTGACCATGTGCGGCATATTTCTGTTAGCAGTTCCCTCAATTATTCCCCACTTCAAAATATTTTATTGGAGCGTCTGGTATATACGGGTTCGGAACAACGATCTACTCAACCTCAGGCGAGACCGAAAGCACATACAAAACGCCTTTGTCGCAGATGTCGTCCTCCATATATATTCTTACAACGATGGCACACCGACACTGGCTCTCCGTATTCATTATTCATCCACCATTGCACGCTTAATATAAGCTACACCGGCAGCAAATCCTCACCATCCTTTATACTTTGCTGTTGTATACTATCACTTTCAGCTGTTTCCTTCCATTTTTACGTCTTCTTTTACTCTCCGCCGCTCCCGCTTCCTGACGTATCGCGCGCACCATACTAAACTTTAATAACCGCAGCAAGTGTCAGGATTTAATGTTCGTGTTCTGAAAATATGCGGACACCAATCGGTTCCTATGGTCCGTATATATTTCAGGCGGACGATGCAGTCTACTATTTATTTTGACTTTTCGTAACGAATTTCGTGCTGAATTAAAATTTGGTAGTTAGCATTTATTTTGCTCAAAATATTTCTATACAGTTTTAAGATAATAACCTGTTAACAGAATGCATAAAACAATGACCGGTGGCAACCAAAACTTCTTTAGTAATTAAACAAGGTGATGATAGGATGATGAAGGAAATAATATGTACCTAATGACATAATTTAATTAATTTATATTTGTATTATGGAGAATGTATAGCTGTATGTATAAATATATCACGAAGGAAGTGATTAATTATATTAAAAGTAACTAATAGTAGTAATAATGATGGTAACGACCAATGGGTCTACTTAAAGATAGCCATTTAGGAAAACTAGTATGAAGTCTAATGTTCTTTTGCTTTTATGATAATTATACAAAACATCCTTCCCTCTAAAGCTCCTGGACAGTTTGTTTTTCCCATAAATTCTGTAGTATGTCGAGTTAAGAATGTCCTCAATTACTTTCAAATTACGAATTTCACCACTACTAATAAAACATACCATTACTAAGCATTTTTCATGTTTTACAATTGATTGTATTAGGTCGTGATTTAATTGAAAGCTTTCTCGATTTCTCTCTTTCTCCTTCCATTTTTGTCGTTTGAATTAACGAAGTTTAAACCTAAATTTATCAGACCACAGCGAAAACTGGCAAAACCGTTTAGCTTTAATAATACATCCTTGGGCAAACTGAAAAATGCATTATAGTGTTAATCTTTGAAATGAAAAGCTTTCTTGTTATAAACACGTCTTGTCAACTTCTTTCCAATCATTTTTAGAGTCCAGCTTATATTACACGTCAAGCAAAGTAGCAAAATATCTTATCGTTACTTGTTGAGATATCGACAAATAAACATACATGTAAATCATCACCCTATTTAGCAAACCTCCTAACTCCACTTTTACCCAAATTTTATCTTCTAATAATTCCACTACAGTTTCTTAGAACGCGGTACTTCTAAAAGAGAATTTAATAACTCTATAATATTTTGCGAATTAGAAAACCTAATACCTCCATATCAAATTAAAGGCTATAATAGTCAAATAATGTTGAAAAATTTCGTCGACAGTGTGTTCTGCTTTGTGTAATTACAACAGTAAGAAGAATAGTGTTCTTTTCGTTACACGGAATGAGTCATTGAGGGAAAATGAATTATAGTCAAAGGTATTTGTGACGTTGAAAGAAACACCATTAAAAAGTCGGAAACTGAAGAGTGCGCATATACTGCAGATTAGAATATCGAAAGAAAAAATACTGATACACAAAGACCTATAAAAGGAAAACGGATCAAAAGAAAACGCTAAATAACGTAGTTAATTGGAGAAGGGAGAAAAATAAAAGAGAAAGCGACTTAGGAGGCGGATGCGAGAGATAAAGGAGAGAAAAGATTAGATGTACAACATGGTCGATTGTTTGAAGTAATTTTTCGAAACTTTGCCAAAACTAAAATCACAGTATTGTAGATTCTCATATCAGAAGTTATGTCTCGAACCAGAATAGAAAGATAAACTTTATGAACTCTTTAGCACGGCTTGGCGTAAACAGATATATATTGAACCGTTTCCTATTACTGCTATTGACCACTATTTTAAAGATATGAAATTTAAGGCAATTTAAAAGAAAGAAAAATGAGTGTGACTAGGAATGTGAACAGTTCAGAAGAAGAGAAAGAAACTAAATAACTAAATAGCAATAGCAACATATATCATACATTTACATGTCTTTCTGTGTCCAAAGTGAAGCATCGCGAGCCTTTATTATAAAACAAAATAAGCTATACATAATTTGCACTCACTGGTAAATGAATTTTGCGCAATAGTTTGTTACTCTGCAAAAACCCAATTACCACACTGTCGATCTGGAGATGAGCTGATTTTGCATAGGCATGAGTGTACTAGACAAAATTACAGTTAAATGTATTTGCGCACCTTTCAGATCAGTATCTTTCATAATAGGTGTACTTGCTGTGATTTATTACTCACGTGTGAAATATGAAAGAATGACAATATTTAACTATGGCGTATTTGGGACAAATGATTTACATGCGACGAGTATTCCAGCAATGCTGTGTGGAATGGTGGTGGGGATGCTGAAACAAACGTCCTTAAACATTGAGTACCGCAAACAGTACTTGGAGAATGCGGATATTGGAAGTGGCGTTGACTGACCACGTTGTAAACATCTTAGATCGAGCAAGTAAGCTAGGGTAGCAGCTTTATATGGTGTTCCATGACAACGGCATTTCTGCGGTAGTAACGAGATGAATGATTACCTGTTAGAACAATGCTTGGAGATATCCACACGTGTAGGTCGCTACTATTTGAAACAGCATCTATCAATATAATTTCTGGCCGTCAAAGGCGCACATGAGCTCCCTACGTGGCAATGCACTACATTATCATGCTAGAGTTAGATAGTAAACTTTCAGTAAGGAGTCATCGCCTTTCAGCTGACCCTACATTCTTTCATCACTGCCTAATGTGAATTTGAGGTTCGAGAAGACGAGGTTTCTTCATTCATTGTCTCAATTCTGCTGATCTATAGTCCAGGCATCAAAGGTATACTATTGAGTCGACTGATGCACTTGCGAGATATTCGTCACACCAGTACCATATGCGCCAATACTCAATATCTTTTGTTAAAGGGGGATAACTTTATTGCGATAGACTACGGCTTTGATCTTCAATCTCTAATCCTGTCTCCACTTTCATTTACTTCTCTATACATATACCTCACCACACATCCTTAGTAGAAATTAGATAGTTGATAGTGCTATGGATCCGTTATTCTCCGTCTCAATGCTTTGACATCGACATATATGTATATATTGATTTAGACAGCGGACCCGTAAACTTCCTTTATCGTGTCCTTCAACGAATGCTTTGTAACTCTTGGTTAATTTACGTTTCTCAGCTTGTTCGTTATTGTGATACTAATAGTAAAGTAATTATTACCTTGCGTGAAGGGTAATAGGTGTAATATTTACATTCAAACTCCATTAATCTGTACTAATAATAGGGTCAATTGCATACAGATTGCTAAATATATCTTCCATTACATCCATTAACTATAGGTACCAAACCTACCAGTTGTAATGATGTTAAATAGCTTGGATAAGGGAACGATCGCTTGATTATAGTAATATTCGACACGATATACGTATTTTCTAACCGAATCCTACGAAATAATCGAGTGTTTCTTTTCTAACTAGCATACCCAATATCAGTATATACGTATTACTTGTTCGAATGCATACGATTAATTCATAATGAAAACCAGTGATACTCGTATGTTGCTATGGAACTGACACTGTAAATTCAATATTGGCTCAAATTTATTATATTTCTATAATGACGTCTACAAAATACAAAGTGGTACCCTTGGAGGAAGAACAATAAAGTTTGAAGTGAGACTATTATAAGACTTCTAAATCTATAAACTTCATGAGTAGCAACGTGTTAGACTCTCGAGGAGGTCAAGGTGAAAAGACCGAAATTTTGCTAATATTGTTTATTGCTGCTACAGAACTTTCGACCTCAGATTAAGGGCATCCTCAGTGTAGGCAAAGTGATATTAAGATCCCCACAAATTAGTTGGAAAATCAATAGTGAAGAAAATGTAATGAAAATTAAAATTTTTATCTAAAAATTGAAGGAAAGTTACCACAGCGCTGACTCCCTTAGCGGTGATAAGTTGCAGGTGTACGTAGGATAAAATGGGTGCGTTATAGTGGAAGAAAGGTACCAGGGCAGATGGGACACACACATGATGGCTGATTACTGCTGGAGTATGAGACAAACTGTTTCAGACATACGCAAAGAAAGCGCTCGAAAGAAAGTTTTTAAATTAGTTACCAACTACTGTAAATATTTATTTTGGGTAATAACATTTGTAAGTATTTGTTTTATAGAATAAATTTATTTCCCTTTTTATTTGTGCGTTTTTCTAGGTTGTATTGGAACCAATATTTATATCCAGAAATAAGACTAGCTAAATGCAAATAAGTGTTGTACATCTAAAAAGTCGAGAAAGTCTGATGGTAGCTTTGGATTCAGCGCACCGAAATCAGTGAATAGCAGTTAAGAAAAAATCCGGCAGCAAAATATGTGTTGGCCAGTGAAATCTGTGAAGAGAATTAAGCTTTGTCAATCGCAGGTCGTAACTCCAGACTATTTAGTTTCGTCCTTATTGGGTCTCATTAGTAGACCGATATACTGTACAGGCGAGTCCCAATAAGGACGAAATTAGTTAGTTTGAAGTTGTTGCGTTTAATCTGTAAGATTTTAGTTGGCCATTAGCGCACTTAATTTAATTAGGTCCTTACATAGAGAGGCCTCCAGGTTTTATTTTATCATAATTCTAGCATGATAATACAGTGTGTTTCTACCTATAGCACTCAAGTGCGCTTTTGATGGTGAGAAACTATGTTCATCGCTCACCAATATCCGCAAAGACACTGATTGCAGTAGTAGCGATCTACACGTGTTAAAATTTGCAACTATTATTCTAACGGGAAATTATCTATCGCGATATCATCGTAGAAATACAAGCCGTTTTCATGTAGTTCGTACACAACTGCTACCCTGGCCTGCTTGTTCGTTAGGTCTGAGATCTTTGAAGGCGATTGCTTGAGGATCCCTAAAAATTACACGCAACATTGCTGGAATACTCGCCACATACAAACCATTGGTCCTAAATACGCTGTAGTAGATACATATATTATGAAAGATACTCTTCTGAAGAATAGGTATAGACATTTAACTGTAATTTTATCCAGTGCACTCGTCCGTATTCAAAATCAGCTCCTCCCCAGCTTCAAAATTTAAAAAATAAAATAAAAGTGTGAGTCATTGGCCCCAAATACGCCATAGTTTGACATTAGGATGAATACTGTCATTCCTTCATACTTCATATCTGCGTAATAAACCGCAGTAGGTATATATATTATGATATGAATTTATGAACGACATTATTAAATGCTTTTCTGATACTCCGTTATTTGCAAATGATCTGAAAGTATTGTGTAAAATACCGCCTCTATTGCTGGTTGTGATCAGCTGCACGAAGGTCTATCCAATATCACTTCACCAGACAATATGACCATTGACAATAAGTGTTGGGCTATTTGTTTCAAGTTAGATATACTCATTGTGATAATCAATGATATATACAGTACAATAGCGAGATATATGAAGGCAACATCACTATATAATTTCTATAAAGAGCAAGTTTTGTAAACTTGGTAGCCCGTGGAAACGCTATAGAATATATATAAAAGATCAAGCAAATTGTTAATAAATGGCGTGCTTCCTCTTGCCGCGCCAAACCAGCACAGAAGCCACTGAAACCCAGAAAGAGCTTTCTTAGTACATTGCATGCCGAACCACCAGGAACCTTTCCTCGCTCCCAAATCCTTTTGTGCAGTTAATAGCCGCATTCCAGAACGAGGAAAACGTTCAACAAACATAGTTAACTTAGGTGAAAAGAATTGGACGGACACTGTGGCTGTGGGGAAATACAAAATATAGAACTCCTTTTGATAAAAATTGTCTTCATCCATGTACCGTTTGCTTATAGTTCGTGAATGAACAAGGGAACCACGTAGCCCGATGCTGGGACTAAAGCTTAAAGTGTCTGGACAAGATGAAATTAGAGTAAAGTAAAGTAGTGTTAAACATGCAGGTGTGGTATGGACCTCAGTGTAAGGTTCATAGTGAACAAACCTTTTACGAATCGTATTGATACTGTGTATATTACAGCTAACGAAAGATAAGATTTTGTTATCAGTAACTACAAGTGTTTCAATAATTTTTCTATTCTATTCATCATCTATGTACTTCTTATCGATATCACTTTGTCTTTAATGCATTAAGTGGGTGTACTGCACTTATTACTAAGGTTTGATAAAGGAGTGGGTGACGTGTTATTGCTAAGTAGTGTAAACCGGACTGACGCCCTTACTTCTCCGAATTTTAATGTCGCGCCTTGCACGTAAGTGGAGACAACGACCGGTTTACACTATTTAGTTATCCACTCTATCAAACATTACTTATTACATACCTCATAAACATGAATAGAATAGAATAGAATCTATTTACAGGTTAATCAAATTTTTGTAATTCCAAATATATTACGTCTACTCAGACAGGCTTAAATTTTTCCATTATTTTCTCTCGACCTTTCTATAAAATTTCAAATTCTATTCGATCTATGACGTGCTACAATATTTCAGTTATCAATTCTAGACAGTAATATAATCTTTGTATATGTGTAATGAGCAATAACTATAATCATGTATTACAGAATAAATATTTCTTCTTTTGTGATGATAGCGGCTGAAGTATCAATAATAAAACTCAAAAACAACATGTGGAGTTATTTGTCTCAATCGTAAATTTCTACCAAAGAAAATCCGTTTAAAAAAATAATTTAATCTTTATTTCGGTTATATTTTTATATATTACTTAAAATTTCTGTGATGACCACAAATTTTAATCCATAACCAATTTATTTTAAACTTTTCAATCCTTTCATCACATTCTCTGTAATTTAACTGAATGGTTGGTATGTGTTGCGGTCAGTAAGGAACCACACTTTTATTATCAAAAATATGATAAACTGTTTTGGAGGTTCAAAGTACAACAAGAGCACGCACGAACTCGATTTAGAATTTTCTAGGGTAGCATGTTCCAATTAAGTTATCTTCATCACAAGTGGGTTTAGAAAGTTCTACATAAATTGAAGGTTCACTAGGTGATAGGAAATGTTACTATTAAACACACTAAATATAAATGTAATTAAATGTAAACATGCCTGTCAAAACATAGTATTTAGTTTTAAAAGGAACGCAACGGTATTGAAGTTGTTTCCCTACGAAATATATCAGACTCCAAACTAATAAAGGAAACTATGACAAAAATGAAGTTAATGAAATAAGCATTAAGCAAATATTAGAAACGTGAAAACCTTTCTTTGCGTTCACATCATTTCCATACCCTTATCACTTAATAATTAATAATAATAATTTTGTATACGCACCAGCTCAGTAGATTCATTTGTGCAAGCACATCACCACTCAAACGAAAACAGGGGTTCGTTTAATAAATTAATTATTAACATTACCTAGGGCCGTATGAGTGGATGCAGGTTATGTGAAATGAAATTGTAATCAATGAAAATGAGGAGCGGAAAACAATAACGTACAATTGACTTCTGGCTTCCTTCATTTAACAGAATACAAAATATGCACTGTTAAAATTCAATAAAATATACAACTGGAGATATTGATCTCCAGTGTATTATACCTATGTACTTGTAGGGAATTGTCACTGAAATCATCTGAAATAAATACGAATCGGGGTAGCACTAGATCTAATCGTCAATGCATTGGACTGCGTATTATACTCGTCAACGTAGTGGAATGTATGTATGTGTGTAATCTGTACACGTCTTGCACAATAGCGAACAAAATGTTTTCCATGCCATTAGTACCGGGAATACGTATGTTTGTAATCTGATTTATAACGGTGATTTCAGTCGTAATCGCGTAGTTACACGAAATAGCAGCACTTTGTGTACAATAGCTCACAATGCTATGGCCAGTGTTAGTAAAATTTTTGTTTAGTGTTTATCTTACAAAAATACTACAGATTGGTACACTGTACAAAAGTCGTATTCTTTTTATGAAAATGTTTGATGTAAAATTCTTCATTATACTGCTGCATTACGGTATTTGCGATATAAAGAAATCATAACACCACCTCCATATACTTTTGCGAGAGATAGGGAATAGTGGAGGTGAAGTGACGACGGTCTTAAAGTAAAGCGAATAGAAGGAATTATCTGTTATGCCGCCTGTTCTAAAGTAATGTTTGTAATGTTTACACTTCAGGCAAAAAGAAGTATATTTCAGAGAACCTTGTTTCTTAGTATTTCAAGCTCTGGAAAGTTTCATTAAAACTGCGATTTGGTTAACGATTACTGTAGAGGTAACCGAATATTGACTGCTGTGTATCCTACACTAGAAAATATTATTTGATGATTCATCTGTTCAGAGTGCGAGACTCTGAATTACTTCGGTTAAAAGTTTCCGATTTCAAATTATGGTTCTCAGATCATATTCTACCAATAGGAAAACCTACTACCAAACCCCTCAATATTGATGTACGGAAAATTTATTGCTTTTTCGAATTTCTTCTTGGTTGATTTCAACACAATCTTGAATTGTATAGATAGTGACAAAGTGCATGATATATAAATATATATTGTCTATATATACAGATGTAGACTAAACATGACTGACGCATTGGATTATGTAGATAGAGACGGAGTGCATGATGTACTATATTTTCTCTATATTCAGGTGTAACTAAACATACGCATTCCAATTGATAAGCATCATTGGTCTAGCCTTAGGATATTTTATAAATACCAGAGATCATATTTTTATTCATTATTACTATAGTATCGGAGCTAGCGTAGAATTGGCAACGTTCTGTTTTACCTTATTCGTTAGCTTTAAGTTGAGTTCTTGTTGTTGGTGAATATTCGTTTCTTAATAAACGGTTTGTTGTCGAACTATTGAGTGTTCTTTTAAAAATATTATATCTGCGTAGTTTGACAGAGTCTAAACCGTCTTTTGGGTAAACATTTTTAAAGAGTTTTTGATGATTTCCTGTGAAACACTATCCCGCCAAACCTCGCACAAAAGATTGCAAAATTCTGATTTTGTCAGAGTTCGTTGATTTAGTCTCTGCCATTCAATGAGGTGCTGATGGTTATGATCGTACATATAACTACCTATAATACAGAATTAGAGAAATACCCTCAAACAAAATACCAATGTACCCTGGAACATCGCGGAGTTCGAAAAATTCTGGACCAACGAACAATCGGTCTATTAAATACCAGTAAAGTTCAATACGAAACCAACCTGTTATGCCTCTGCAATTTATTCCTTTTTCGATAAAACTGGACGTCAGACGCTGTTTCTGCAATCGCGAACCTTGAAATTGTAGTTCTAGATCAATGAAGAGACAACAGTGGGTAGGTACGCATATACCATACGCGTTTGCTATATTATCAAAACTTTATTTGACTTGTACCACAAGCTATTGTTAGTCCTTAGAATTACAGCTCAAGTTCTGAAGTTGCTCTTAGTATCTGACTACGATCATCTGAAAATTTCATCACTGGTAAATTTTACGTTCTTAGTAGCATTGTGAGTTGGAAATTTTGTTTCGTAAACTTTGTAAACAACAGAATAGTCGACAACTACAGGAAAATATGCTACTGGACCACAAATTTTCCATATGATGATATTCTACAACTTTGAAAGTTTTAGATAACAGCAACTTGCAGGTCTCTTTTTTCGCCTTTTAGTGATCCAAGCACCATCAAAAATTAAATTATCCCTGATTTAATTTGATTGTGGCGGATCATATGATTTATCGTAAAATAGAGTTGACACTTGAAGGAAAACTAATAACAGCACCTTTACATAAATACTTACTTGTTAAAATGTTAAACAAAATTCTATCGAAGATCAGGAAGTGGGTTCTATTAATGGGTAAACATAGTCACGCTGCTTCAAATTAGGTTTATGGCTTCGATCTAGATGACTAAATCTAGATCTAGAACCTAAAATGGAAAAACGATAGATTGTGCTTGTAGGAACTACAGTAAAATGCACCTGCAATGGACTCGATTGTGATTTAGTGAAAGTGTATTTGTAGTAAACCAGCTCTATTGTTCCCTAATATCTGGAGCAATAGGACTTCTAAAATTGGCCAAATATGCTTTTGTACTTTCGACTCGACCGTAAAGCAATATAACATATTTTTGAAATGCTGGAAATCAACAAGTATCTCTTACATTGCCATTGCCGGTGCCAATCGAATATATGGAAATAATTTTTGGACGCTTTCCCACTACGAAGCAAGGCGCTATTGATTTTTGTTTTGAAATATAATCCGGAAGTAATAGTGGGAACACCCCTAAACGCTTTGAAATAAACAGGCCACAGGAAGGTATGTAGTATAATGCTTCATTAAACTATACAAAAGAATGCTTATGCCTTCTGCGCAAATATCCAGGTTGCATTGTTTCAACTATTAAAGTTGAAATCCATACGAACATTTTACCGTAAATACCTTAGTAGCACGTCATATGTGTAAGTTGAAAATAAATTTTTAAACATTCGCGGTGGAAGTGCTAGTGGAAACGTTATTTAAGAATAGAAATGCAGTAAAGATATAAGCCGTCCTAGAAGGAATAGAATGCAACTTACTGCGTATTTTACCGCTCTTGGCAGAAAGCCGTAACATACAAAATGCACTGCCGCACAACCATTCCAGGCATCGGTGAAACTGACAAATACTTATGAATATGAATATCCATCCCGCTTACTCGGTTTCTTCCGGAAACATTAGATATGAATTATGTGTGATACCTTTTAATACTAAATCTCTATAAATTCGGAAAGTTTGCCGGAAGACAACGCCGACGTGCAGGTTCTGCGTTTCCATCTGAAATGTGAACAAAGAAACTATAATAAAATGGAACAAGCATCTCGCTCTACGGCTCTACGCCAATGTTACCTACCTTCATTTATATGCAAATGAACATTTTCCCCGCTAATTATTGTAATTCAGAAATGGTAAAATAAAAATAGCAGAAGGGGATTCTCGCACAGGTTTAATAATTTATCGACCCACAAGGTATGCCCAGTCAGAGTAATTCTACCTTGCAAATCTTGAATTAAAGCGGTACTTTTAAAGCTAAACATTAATTGTAGAGATATTACCTGCTTTATTTACCCTTGCAATAGTAATTAAAATTTCCAGACGCTATCGTACTCCTACTCGAATGAAATTGTTGCAATAGTTACCACACCGATTTTAATAACTACAATGCTGGCCGAAATCCGCGAATAATTTTTGGAGTTACACACATACATATGTAGGAGTATCAAATTCGATGCAATCAAGGTACTGAAATTAATTTGCGTTGAGAATATCTGGTATCCAATTCCATAATTTCAGTTAAATAGTTAAGTTAAATATGTGAGATGTATCATTTCTACTTTGTACAATCAACATAATTTTCTTAGAGATATATTTTCGAATAATATCACGTGCAATATTGGTCGATCACGGCTGTTGAGATCATGGATTTTATATCACCCTCAGTAAAATAATTACTATAGAGACTGGTGAGGAACTCCAGCTCGACGACGTCAATCGATCGTTTCATTTCCAATAGTTTCAAAGAATTGAACAAACATGTATTGCGTATCTGTGCACGTATGTACCGTAGTACTCCAGGTACATAGGCAGTGGTGATATACGTCACACGTTTTTATATTTTGAAATATTCCGTCCACGTAATTTCCTTCACCAGCGTTGCTGCATGTTGTATTTTTACTCTCATATTTCTTCTCTGTTCTTTACTTTTTACTTCTCTCGGCCATACTTCTTTCGTTTTGCCCTATTCCGTTTCTCGTGAAGCACAACGGCACGCGCTGCTCGGTGCTTTCGTATAAACTCTGCACCCTACCTGAAGTTTCGTGTGACTTAGGAAGGAGTTTATCGATGTAAAGGGGGAGGAAGGGCGGTGATGGTGATGTATGGCAATTCTGGAGTAGTTTACAAAGTTTTTTTCTCCGAAAATGCGATAAAGTAAGCAGTTAAGCAAAAAGTTTCGAGCGCCCGACTTGGCCCGTTTAAGATAAAATCGTTCGCGAGTGGGAATAAATTTTAAAGTGCAAAATGAAAAAGTAAAAATTAATGAAACACAGAAACTTTCCTAGTTCTTAACGCCAGAAGCGGGTTGTTTATCATGTCATTTTTTGTTGAAACATCATTATATGTTCCACCCTATGAAATAGTTGCACCGCATGTTGCTTGCAAGCAATTCTAAATACGGAAACCCTCCTGAAGCAAACATCCAGAATTAATTTTAGATGGATTATTTGTATTATTGGATAATCCACGAAATAGGATTTTATTGTTAGGAAGAGTATCTTATCCGACAAAATATCTGGTTCAATAGTTTCCTGTGTGAGAAAATACAATACGTCCCGCACATTTCTGAAATCGAATTTGGAGCTGACATTTGTTTTCGGTTACTGTAAACAGTATTGGACACTGCTAACAATTTAACAAATTAATTGTGTGATACATATGCATATGCACCACGTCGCACACTTTATACAGTAATTAGTAGAACTATGTCGTTTATGTAATTGTCCCTTCGAAATTGGAGGAAATATCAAACACAATAAAACACGCATGATAACATCAGGAAATAGATGAATTGCCTTGAACATTGTACCGGAAGTTTACTAGGAAGGAGGAAATTGATGAACACGTTGATCCATATTATTTTACAAGAAACACGAATGCAATTTCTTCCCGGCTACACGTCATCCCATCCTATATTTCAGGGTTCAGAAAACCACCGGAAGCTGTAAAAATATAGCCTTCCATTATTAATCACAGGTGCATTCTCCAGAGACGGTTTTCTGATATTCTCCGTGAACAGATGTTTCGTTTGCTTCAGCGACGGCGTAATAAATAACGATGTCTATATTTACTTATCCTCGCTCTTCTTTGCACCGGAGTTGATGTGAACATACTCTCGAAACTATCGTTATAATTAATTAATTAAGTAGATAAAACATGCCTGACTACGTAGAACAAAACCGCTGGAAAACAAGTAGGGTAGCGAAGAGAAGGAAAGGTATAAATATGAATATACGTGATAATTGGCAACGATTATTTAATCCCAGTAAATCTAATTAAGTTCTGAAGAAGATAACTAATATAAAGCCTATTCACACGTATATTATGAAGCCGGCTTTAGGTTGTGCAGTGTAAAATACCGAATTGCATCTGTCCAACATATAATTAAACTTCTACTCTATTGTAAGTGCGGATACGTTATTTACATAACTTATACAACTGAAAGTTCAGAAAAAGCTTTGTTGTTTAGAAAATGATCTCTGTATGAAACGAAATCTGTTCGAAGAGACAGTGACAATATAGGCAATGTCCTCTTTAATGAGCTGCAGTTTTTGCTAAAAGTCTGGGAATTCGGAGGAAAATGTGTCTTAATGTTAACCTCAGAGGTCGAATGCCTAAAAATTACGTCTAAACGGTCGAACATACCGGCTAGGTAGCCTAGCCAGAGGGAGGAACAAGTTGTAGTAAACTGCAAATTGTTGGCGGCGTCCCTTTCCGAGGGCTTGTAATCCTCAGGTTTGGAGTTAATTATAGATTGGGGTTACACATTATAAAAGATCTTGTGAAAGTGAGTGGAACTGCATGCAAATAGTCGCTAAAGAAAATCATCATCATCAAATAAAAGAGATTGCTAATGGGCTTAGCATTTCTTATGGACCTGTTCAATACGTTCTAGTTGATGCTGTTTTGGGAACGAAACGCGTCACAAGAAGGTTTGTGCCAAAATACTTAACCTTTTACAAAAGGAGCATCGACAAGAAGTATCTTAGGAAACGATCTCTTAGAACCGAATAGTTATGAAAGCTTCAATGAGGAGTTATGAAGCGTGAGGAAGTTCGCCTAAATAGACTGGGTTTATGGAAAGGCCAATTGTGGCATTTACTCTACAATATTGCACTTACGCGTTCATTGCTTAGTATTCGTCAATTTCTGACCACGAATAGAACGAATGTCATTAATCAATTAATTTCACTAACATTTATTTTGCAGATATAGTGCGTCTTCTTTCTATTTCCACAACTGAACTTCCCACTACTGTGAAAGGACTTCCACTCACAATCACTTAGATAAGCCAAATTGTATTCACTGTATTCAAGAATAACATCGGCAACCAATGAAGCGGAAAAGTTCTTTTTTGGAATTAAAGAGGAAGAGAAATTGCGCAAAATATTTACAGAAGCTTCTACTGATACTACTACTTCCATGTCGTTTGTTCGACTTTTTGTGAATAACTATCCGATGCTAGGTGAATGGACAGTTAGTCGAGAAACAAATCGAACTAAAGTTTTAGTTACTATTTATTACAACCATTTACTTTTCCTTCGATGCGTAATATTATATATACAGTGGTTAAAACACTTCATCGAGGCTTCACCGCTTTAAAAGCTTTCTAAATCCATAATTTCCGGGGTGGATCGGTCCCCATCCTATGTTTCCATATCTTCTGGCTTATTTCTTTCCAGATTCTTCTATCCGTGGTTTTTTTCTGCCAGTTGTTAACGCCTGCTCCTCTTAGATCCTCCAACACCTCTTCCCGCCATCTGGACCTCGGTCTTCCTCTTCTCATCTTGCCCCCGGCTTCCATTCCAGCAACATCCTGATTATGGATTCCTCCCCTGCCCTCCATACATGCCCCAACCATTTTATTCTTTGCCGCTTTACTTTTTTTTTTACCACATCTTCTCCCCCAATTTCCTCTTGTAGTTCTTCATTCGTTCTTATTCTGAATTCATTGTGTGTTAGTTTAATTGGCCCCATTATGGTTCTTAATATTTTCCGCTCGAGTATTCTTAGATTTTCTTCATCTTTCTTTCTTAAAATCTTAAAATAGAAGGTAGCTGCAACTTGGGCGATATGATTTGCAGATGTTCTATATACGATGTTTACTTCAAATATCGTGTAGTTAAGAACCAATTCCATTTATCTCCTAATATTGTTTTATCGGTGGAAATCCTTATTTCGTTTAAAAGGAGTTAACTTTGGGTTTTTCAAAATCGGATGTACAGCGGCGTCGAAAATTATGTTAATAGTCTGGATGTCCCGACGGAAACCTGTTTTGCGATATGCATTGTAAATCGAACTATTTCGTCAGCCTAATTAGCAAAAGCAGGAAACTGCAAATTAATGCAGCTTTTAGGTGAATGAGCATAATATGTGTTGTTATTCATGCTTATGTAGAGAGTATAGGCAAACAATAAATATTAGTTTTGATTAAAATTAAACGTACTTAAAAATTTCAGCATAAGACAATGAAAATGTCACAACTTTAATTTCGAAATGCACGACGATTATTTACATATTCTTTCTGTGTGTTCTGAAATTTTAGCAGTATGCTAACAAAGTTGAAACGGATTGTCTAGCTAATATATAATTACATTTGTAACAAGAAAATTGTTTCAAATTTAGTGTGCGTATATCACTAGTATTAGTCGTACATTATTTGAATTGTGGTACAACCTATGTCTATAATATCATTTAAAATAATTTAAATGATATCAGAAGAAAACGAGTTAGAAATAAATTCCACTTCTGTTATTTTTTTCGACTGCCAAAATGCCTCGTGAAAATTGTACACAATAATTAAAACGTTATGGTTAACCCTTACCTTCGATAGCTCAAGTTAAGACAGGGTTGCATATTAATTATGCGAAGCATATTTACAAACTTGGGAGCAAGTATATTAGACGATCCCTTATCTTCTAGTCCCTAGTTGATGGAAAGAGGTACAATGATTTTATTATATTTAATTTTTATGGTAATATCTAATCGACTATATTCGGTTCTCATTGCTCTTCAACTACGTTTTCAGCTATTATATGCTGTCACTAACAATAAGTTGTGGTACTAACTTACGAAAAAATAGTACTAGGTTGTAAACGTAGCTTTGTACTTCGGAGCTAAAAAACTATGACAAAAGACGGTTGGACACGGCCAGAAAGGTATTTAATACCAGTAAACATGATGTAACAAGATACAGCAATAATGTGTTTTATATCCTAGCTGCAAGAATATGTCCAACAATGTTACTTGCAAACATATTTGAGGAATCGGCATAGTCATTTATACAGTTCGCCGTTTAGTACAGTTACATAATTTAAATCAAGCATCTAATTTTGTTCCATTCTTTTTCTTTTGTTTGATTGCACTGGAAGATTAATATCTTTAAAAAAATGAATAAAGACGAAAATTGAGCTGCTAATTTAAAGATATAATTCATAAGAGTATAAGGTGGAATTTTATTTTGGAAACGTATAAGAAGTAATTTACTGGTGAGTTTTAAAAGTCCTAATTTAGATCAAATCTATTTTCTAAATTTAAATATCTTCCTTTATTTATTTATTTTGTATAGTGGACTGCCATTTCTTCCAAATACTCGTAATATTTATTGCCTATGAACTATCTTATCCTGAATGCAAAAAGTTTTGGTAGACTCCAGTAGTAAAACGGTAATCAGGCAGGATTGGTGGTCACGTCATTAGATTCTCGTATGGTATATCACATACCCTGCTCACCTTCTTCACAATTGTAAAAGTCAAAACTAACACCTGTTGTTTACAATGCCGTCAAGTAATACGCAAGGAACCGCGTGCCTGTGGGCGTGATTGGTATACAAAATGTGTGTATTTGTTTACATCCGTGCTCCCCCTAATACCTATTAACGAGTCAGCGGCTCTTCGAAAGTGCACACTACTACTATGAGTAATTTTCTGTTGTACATTATTGATTTTGGCTTAAATTTTTAAACAGTAATTATGTTTAAACGTATACTTTCAATATATTAATCTTTTTAACATATTATGTAGGTACGTATTCTCCTATGACTTTTGAGTATGAGCTCCTGCATGAGGATACTGGAGGATATTTTCCATTGTATTTATGTTAATTTGGAAATCAGATTATAAGATTTGGTTATCACCTGAGGGTTTACAGAAAGTTTTTGACTCCAGATTAGAATTTCAGATTATGTAACTTAACATAATCTGTGTGTACACGGTGCAACAATAATAATATATTTGAATACTCAACATACAAAATAAATCCAGTACCACGATAAGAGTCGAATAACGGTAACGTAAATTTAAATATGTATATAATTTGCACTCTGCTAGATAATTAAAGATTATATTTTTAATACCCACAATCTACACACTGGTATTCCAATGCAAAAATTAGCTTCAACGAAATCTTCGAAAATCATTGTTCGTGTATATAGTCGAATGTCGCAGTGATACCTTTAATACAACCTTAGTCCTAGCTCTACTAGTATTGAACATGAAACTTCACACATGGCAACAAATCCGAAGAGTCAATTATTTCATTCAGTATTTCAGATCAGATACGGGATACATCAGTTTAAAGAAAAGATAGTTTACTGATTTGCTTCATATATGTATGCACAATCATATACATACAGCGAAGATGAATAGTGTGCGATGCAGAATTAAAAACTGCGTGGAGACATATGAACATGGAGGTTTTCTTTCAATAGCAAGTTAGTAAAAAATGAAATTAGAAAACTTCAAACAAAATCAGAATACTTTTAAACACAGAGATAATCTCAGCCTGGGTTATAACGGTTATACGGAATGCTTTCCGTTTGAATGTTACAAAATATTGATACAGAGTCGAAATATTTGCAATAACTTAATAGCACCACATTCCATTCTTACTAATTTCACGATTTGGATGGACAGTAACATTTAGTGGGTCCTATAGCAGCAAGATATAAAAATATGAAACTATTTGAAAGCAAGGGCTAAAATATTCAGAAAAAATCTAAAAGAAAATCTTAAAGTGATCTATGTACCTACTAAGGTACGTCTGTTAGGGAACTTGCAACACTATCACATACGAAATTACGATTTATCAATCGCAGACTGCAAGTTTAAACTGGTTTCATCGCTTTTAGTATTCATCAGTACTATGTAGCCGTTAGTTTTTTTAGTAGTGTATGAGATACAATGATATTAAAATAAACAGAAAATAGCGTACAAATTACGAAGAAAACAGTAAAGAGAATAGCTAAAGACAAATATGCATGTTAAAAGAAAAATTCAATAGGTTAATAACTAAAGGCTATATGAATACACAGAATTGCAATATCTTCCAAGCTAGATGATGTGCCGTAGTTGACCAAGTTTAACGTTTACCGTGATAATTATCAATCTATTCTATTGCTTAAGGGTAAAACCATAAATTGCATCATGTAGGTGGTTGTAGAAAAGGCATCATAACTAAAAGAAAGAAATCGAAGTTGCAAATTTGAAAAATTAGGCCGATATCGAGAAATAGGGTGACTGGCTACACCAGATGCACGATACAAGTATAACTAATATCCCTAATAGAAAGGCGTTAGTGAAGTACGCCAAATCTACAAGATACATGTACATCAATCATAAAATGACAATTAAAGAAAACCTGCAAGTTCCGGACATCTTAAAAAGCAATGAATTCATGCTATTCGTTCTCGATACTTTGATTGGCAGTGGTTGAACAACCTAAGTAGTGGTAATAGTAAAAAATGTTGCATTGCTCATAGCTTCGGCAATGTCTTCTGATACTATAATATTGTAGTTTGCGTATGCAGCTGTTTCAAATCTCTAAACTTTTGACAATGCTGTCGTCCAATATGTAGCAACGGGTCTACTTATACCTTAGCATCGGGAGTTTAAGGAATGCCATAGCCTTTCAAGGGAAATGCTTTTTGGTTTCTATGGATATGAATCTTTCCGGCTAGTAACGAGAAGTCGGAAGAAGTCCACCTGGCCAAAGGCAAACAAAAGTTTAGTATCTTTGCTACCGCGAGAGGAAGCTTTCACTTTGTACGCTTAGTTGAGATATCGCAAAAACAGTAATCAAATTGGCAATTGCATATTTTGTGATATTGAAAATGAAACTGTAGAACATGTGGCTGTGTAGCCATGTTTGGCCAACGACTCACATTTGGGAAAAAAGCATGTTAGGCTACCGGCGTAGAATGCGTTTGTTCTGGTACACTTAAAGCATGTGTTTTTTAGATAGCTGATTGAAAGGTAGCTCATGGAGAATTTACATATCAGTAGTTTCCAGCTCTGCCAATGGAATCATTTAAATTGTGTTTGTTAGCCACCTTTGAACTATGCGTTTGTGCTGCATAGTATCTTTAATTTGTAGGTTATGCAAAAGTTTACACTTCAACTATTATGTTTTGAATTACATGTCACAAAGACAAAACAAAGAAATCGTTACTTTTGATCACGCAAGGAAATGAAATAGGAATGAATGAGAAGCATTTGTCGAGAGTGCGCGTCGAATAAGTTATTATGACTACTGGTATGTTAAGTTGAAAGGTTAACCAGGAAATGAAACTGTCAAGTATGTTCGATAAGTCTCAAGTATGGAGGTAGTACGGTTTGAATAGGTCGACAACTAAAAATAAATCAAACCATCGAAAGCCATCAATATTAATACCACTCATAACTCATCACCATTATCTCATAAACAGTACGTACTGCCAAACGTACTCTTCCTTGTGTGTAGTAGCTTGTCGGGAAAATCTCTGTTCTGTTTCGCCAAGAAATACATTCTTATAAATAAGATTCGTTAGTCACGAATATAGAATTGCAAACTTTTGAGTAACGCACCGGCACGTCACAGTGGGCGCAGGTGGGCGTCTATACGCCACGATTTTTTCGAACATTTACTTGACGTCGTCCTGTAACGACAGAGATGCCAAATAGAAACATCAGTACCGCGTCGAGACGCTGCCCAATCTAGACGCTGCCGAAAACAAGCGTCTCAGTGTAACAACGTGTTTCCTCGACCGACTTCCTATCTTTTCGTCTCGCGTAATTGTTAAAATGTGAACCCATAAAAAGCGGATTAGTTTAGCCTGAAATTTTCGCATCGTGTACGATACGTTGTAGTGGAAATCTTCGGAGTTAGTGGGAATGTAGTGTTGTGTTGTTTCAGTGATTTTCAGCGGTCTCACCGTTCGCATACGTGTATGTGTGTTCGACTGTGTGCTCATTGGAAGCATGCGGGCCATATTTGTCGGCGCAGCACGTGGAAAAGTGAGGTTATTTTCCTAGCTATTTTGATAGAGATCTGTAGATTTTTATTGCAAACAACATAGATTATACGACGTATGCCTATTATGTCTACACCTGTTGGGATTTTTCACAGTTAGCCATTTTAACCTTTGGTATTAAAGCACTGTTATTATAGTCGTAGAATGTTAATCGACCTGAAGGTCAACGTAGGTTACTGGCCATTAAATGGAGTACGGGAATTCGTTGTTATGCCATTAGAAAGCACTTCAATAAAATATTTAGCGTAATAAAATCAATCACTTTCCTTGGTCTTGTAAACATTTAGAAATCGCATAGGTATTATTTCACACGTTCATAAACTATGGAATTTGAAGCCAAAAATAAAAAAAGTCATACTTTGAGTTTTATCATTTATTATGCTAAGTATGAAGTATGGAATTTGAAAATAACATTGTGTTATACGCCAATGGCCGCAATTTCCCTAACAACTTTCCAGTTCTTGAAAGATATGCTGTCGACGTACATGATTATTGAAAAATTGCCAAAAAGAAAACAATGTTGCTTATCAGATCAGGTTGGCCAAGCGAGGTCTCCAAAACAGGAGACAAGAAAAGGAAGCATTGCCCCCACAACCGCCACATCATTTCACATTCTGTTGGCTGTGGTTTTACCCCATTGGAAATAAACGTATCTTGGAAAATTGCGTGACCAATGTTAGAAGGGTTTATTAAACCATACCTGCGTTTAATTTTATCTCTTAGGCATTTTATTTCCGTCAGGTGTTTCCACTACTTGCTTGGTCTCTTATTTGGAAAACTACGCTTGATCTCCTCTGACATCAAGTATGGGCGTACGGGATTACTTATTTTCTGAACTTCTGAAGGACATATTTTGATAACGTGGAAAGCCATCACTAAGGAAATTTGTCCATTGTTAGAAGTCTACATTATACGCATGTTAACTTCCAAGATACGTTTGTAAGAATGAATAGAGTTTGTGGTAGGCCATCTAACAGATACCAGGCATCATAGATTTATATTCTCAAGATAAAAGACATATTCCGATCAATTTTACGTTATACTTTTTTAAATATCGTTACTCACGATTAAGTATGTCAGTTAATTTTGCATCACTCAGTATAAATAAACAGTAAAGCTAGGCAATAACTTTATTACCAAATCAGTTAGCAATAAACATTTTTCATTTTCAGTACCCTGCTTTAGAAAACCTTCGGGAATACCTTGTGAAGGAAAGATGAAATGAAAAAACTAACTATATCATTCTAAATTTTGATCAAGTATAAGTCATAGTCACCTGGCATGGTCGAACGGTTAAAGTATTCTACACACTGCCATTAGTCTTCCGTTAACCCACATTCCATCAAAATATCCTTATATTGGTTTCAAGCTAGTTCATTCGTACTGTCCATCATGGACGCATAGTCTAGTGTAAACGTGAGACGAATTGATGAAGGGTTCCTCCTGACTATATGTCTGCAGGTTGATGGAATAATATTGTTTGTTTTCTCTTGGTTAGCAACCAAGTGATCAAGACGATCATATCGTAGCCTTGTGCTAGGATTGGCTGATGGATGCCCTGCTGCATAGAAAAATGCTTTCCTATTTTGTGTTAACAATGCCTCTTCAAATTCACTCTCGTGGATGTGGCGTATTTGGCAGGCAATGGATAAATCGGTGCAGTGAAGTATCAGCAAAGAGTACCACTCTTTTCCTCGTATCGAAATTCGATACAGGCTGATATTCTGGTCACATCGGTCCACTCTTCCCATATCATCATGCGTCATATACATTCACCACGGTGCGGTTGTTCTACCTGATAAAAAATGATGCATTGTTATTAATTTATGTTTGTATGTTCCAATTTTATGGTGAAATTACGTGGATAGCCTTTTTTCCTTATGTAAGTAACGCCTTACGATGCTATTCCTGCAAAATTTGAACAAAGTGATAAAATGTTGTCGTGCCATTTCGCAGCGATTGTGTTCTGATCCTACATTTTCCGAAAATCTTTCTTTTTTGCTTCTTGAGCAGTTTTGAGTCTATTAAAGGATTTTGTGGTATACGGTTTTCCCTGAGTCAAAAGCTCTATAAGTTCAGCAGACGTAAAGAAATTATCGAAAAACAGGAGAAACATGGGTACCCAGCATCAACCCCATATTCTGCGTAAGCACCATTATATAGAAGTATGTATCGAAGTTCAGACTTTTTTAATATGAAAAATACGTACCTTGCGAAGCTGACATAGTATTTCGACGTTCATCATAATTGGTCTGAAGTAAATACTATTATATCTCACATATTTTACACACACAATAACAAAACACACGTTCCTAAAGCCAGACTAAAAGAGAATGACCTTCGCCACTGCATGTTTTCCGTCGTCAACATCTTTTGCAAGTTTATGTCTACATGTAGGATGTCAGATATATCTGGGTTAATTTTCACTGTAAAGACAATACGCAATCTTCCTGGAAATTGAACTCGGTTACTATTCATCAGTTTGCATATCGTTATAAGCGTTAGACAGTTTGTTTGAAAAACCCAAACCTTGAGAGGATTGAAGTTATAAATCCCTGGCAAAACACGTGTTCTGTATTAATTAATAATTCTGTGATGCGAAATTATCGGTGTTTGTTTGGTGTTAGTAATGTACTATCAATTTGTATCGACGCATGTTTGCCATAATGCTGTTATTACTGCGTTTTATCGGTAAATAAACGAGCCCAATACAATTTGACATTATAGTTACTAATTTCTTTATGATTCGATACGTTTTGCAAGGATTCAACCAAGCTCCAAAGTTTGTTTCAAGTGTGCAAGGGTCCTTATGGCTTGGCATTGCTTCTTTTCCTTCATCTCTATTTTCATATTTCGCAATTTCATTTAAATCTGTTCTGTTCTAAGTTTATTTGACGTGTAGCCCACCCATATGCACACATATCCTTTTGTAGTACCAGAACAAGGAAGCACCTGGATAACTAATATTGAGATTGTTCTAGAAAGTTCTTGTCGGTGTTAGCAGGCACTGTTTAGCGAAAATCTCTTACCATATACTACTCATGCAAAGAAGCGCGGTTCTAGGAATACTAACTTCTTCCACCATAGTACAACTCTAAGTATACAACAACTATACTATACATATAAGAAAACGTTATAGTAATATACTTGCAAGACGTGGCCGAAGGGTGTTAGTATGGTACATTTCCGCTTGTTTAATGTGTTTTCTAAATTTACTCAAAGATGGATGATGTATACATTGGACTGAATTGCAATTACAGCATGTCACACGAATTCGATAAAACTTCATTGCCGTAGAGTGTCGAAGTGCTTTTTGCATTTACTATGTAAATGGTACTTACTTTTTACGCGGCATAAATAATCGATGTGACATTTGATAACTGCAAATTCGTTTGCACCATTCATGTTTATGAACGTATAGAAAATACGTTACCAATGAAGGATATACTATACGTATTAGAATTCGAAACTAAACATACCTCCTAAGACGTTCTAGCAATAATATCTCTTAAGACATGGTGCCACTCTGTTTCTTCTGATGTCGTGGGAGTTCTTGCAATGTTTGCAGTGTAGACAGCTATTTGCAAATTTGCAATATTAATTCGCGCCATGATGAACAATAAGAATTTGATTGTTAATACTGCATACATATTATACATATACGCTATCGGCCAGGGCACAACGGGAGTCGCAGGAGTACAAGGATAACTAAAAAGCAATTACTGAGACTATGATATAGAATAAGATACAGCGTGAGCATATTTTCCTGGATTAGTATATGAATCACAGGTTTTCCTATTCTTCTTAGTTAATTGGTTTAAATAGGCATCGATCTTGAATGTGTCAATTTACAATTTTTACCGTTTAACACGTTTTACATAAAATCAGTTGAACCTTTGTTCTTTTTTTATAAATAAATCATACAAGGTGAAATGTATTTGATGTTCAGGGTGCTTTACTACATATCAGAAAGTTGTTTAAACTAAACAAAAATGCAAGTAAAGGTTTGCGTAGTTAAAGAAGAATTTAGATTTAAAGTTGTAGTAGTTACTATACAAACTGATTTACTTTTTTGCCGTATACATGGCCATTATAAAACGGCGATTGCCTACACTGAAGCGTTTCGCTCGTGTAATGGAGTCTTTGCAAATGTTTTGGCAACGATATCTAACACAGTTTGTGTTAACGTGGAGATAAACTGAATTGAGTAGGATTGCGAATGACTTGTTCTGTAGTGGCCCAGTATATCCTAGGTTCTTAAAATTGTAGCATTAAGAAGTACACAACTATGCTTTTCTAATTCAACAATATGAGTAAGATATTTACAGAATTGGAAGCATTTGTCAACAAACAACGATTTATTGCGATTTTATACATATACACATATACAAACATACACACATACATACATCAAGTGTAGATTCTGTTTTGGCACAGCATCTCGCTATCGTTTGTTGTCATTTTATTCTTCGATTTCAATGGCGCCAACTTTACAAAAAATTCACAAAATAAACTTTCTGTCTTATTACTTCACCATATGAGTGTATGTACACACTTACTAAATTGTAGAAAATAAATATCATATAAAATTAAAAAAAACACACACAACTGATAATCATAACGCATACAACGTACTCCATTTTGAAAAATTTGGAACAAGTGGTCGCTAAAAGCCATCCAATGAAAGTATTCTTCGTTAGGTGCCCATTAAACTCGAATAATAATTGTTCACTACCAGTGTCATTGGATTTTTAGAACGTTGACAAATACAGTAAAATCAAAACATTGTTTGGTCGCCAAGTGGGGTTTACAGATTAAAAGTAGACAAGTCAAGTACATCAATGCGATTATTTAAGAATACTGCAGATAACATTAAACAGAAATGGGGACAACTCAGGACAGCAACTGTTCGTAGACAAACCAGCAAATATTTCGAGGCATATTATTATTACATCTAAAGCGATTTTCAAAAATGTAAATTGTCCTGAATAGGTACACACAAACTTCGTGGTGTGGTGGGGTTGGAGAAATGACGTGAAATTTTCCTCTGATTTGGTAGAGTTGAAGAAATGAGGTAAATTCATCGATAGAAGTGGTTTCCTTTTTTGCATTACGAAAAAGGCAGTGTTCGCTGAGTTTCTCCTGATTTTGTGGAGGTATTGGGCATAATTTTAATTCTTAATTTGTAACTTTACTACTCATAGTTGTTTACGGTACTTCTTACCTTATAAGTCTAAGGAATTATATTCGAAGCAATTTATATCTTATCTCCAAGTAAAGAAAAATATCCCGGACCATTTAGACATTATAGAGATCGTTTGCGTCGTTACGGCTAAAATTAGAATTAAAATATCTTAATCGGAGCAATTTACATCTGCACAAAATTGTTACTGAATTGAGCATATGCAACACATGCCCAAATATACATATCTATAATTGTCGTCACCGCTCTTGTGCTGCTTTCTAGGAATCTATACATTTCCAACTGTAACATACATAGTTGTGAAGATGTCATTAACATTTTATGTGATATGCTACACATTTGTATTTCAATGCTTGACTCCTGCTAGAAGATTCAAATAATATCCATAACAGAATTCCAAATGGTGCCATTTGTTGTATTTCATATGACGTTACATTGGGTTTTAAATAAAGTATAGCATCCTTGCTTTTCTGATTCCATTCTGATTCGCCTAGCGGAAGAGCATACGTATTTCTATAAAATATATAACTTGGTACATACGATACATCAACCATCCTTGAGGTAACGATTTGGAGGTTATTCTATTTTTAAATGTTTTCAAATTGCGCTAGAGTTGTAGAGTAACTTCTACTGCAATAGTCGACATTTATATACAGAGAATTTTAAAGCGTAGTACTTCCCTGAACGGTTTAAATTTGAATTACATTTAGGAAATCAAAAATTTGTTTAGTCGTTTGACAAATTATTAATGTGATTGAAAGCTTAATACTATGTCATAATTTCAAACAAGAAGTTTTAATGAACATCCCAATCGTAATCGGATTTCTACACATTTATATCAATATGTTAAGGAGGAAATCGCGGTTCATATAATCAAAAGATGGCACCACAATCAGGAAACTCTTATAATTCGTAGAATACAAAACCCAAAAAGCATTTTAATATTTTAATAATATATTAATAGGTTGCTTACCTATTAGCATTGATTCTTTGAAAACTTTCTAACATAACGATAGCAGCGGTAACGTCGGAAGAGTGGCAAAGGTTCGCTTCAAAATACTTTTCAGACAAACCATTTTCGTTAAATGCAATTAATATTAGAATAACTAAGAACTCGATTGTTAAATCGCTTCAGGCTCTTACGGATCATTCCGAATTTTGTCATTTATGGCGATGGTATAAATTATAAACTAAATCTGAAACATCACGATTGAATTTTTTGAACATTTATTTGCTTCAGCTATTATGAGGCACTTGCTGACCTTATGCCCAATTGTGTGAAATTCATTTGACATAATATTTGAAGAGTCTAGTATTTATGCAAAATTACTATCTGTTTCATGTCACTTCAATGGAAGGAGTATATTTCACGATATCACATGTCAATACGTCTCAATCTTTTTCGAAACAACGGGTAACAGACGAATTTCATGAAGTTCATCGCTGAGATTACTACAACCAAATTTGTATCCCAAGAATCAGCGATAAATTGTGCCTTTTGATCCACATGTTGTTAACCTAACTCACTTCTAAAGTCGCAAAGTCTGTAAGGCTTTATGATGGTGAAAATTTGCGATATTCTGATAATAATAACAGTACCAAAATTTGTCCAGCAACGCTTTTAACCGCTTGGTGGACGCCATACCTTTAGAACAATTGCCTTCCTTCTTGCTCCGAGAAATCCTAGGTTTAGGTTAGTCACACTGTATATTGTCCACACTTTCAACAAAGGAAATCACCTTCCAACTGCAACAAATGAGCGAAAAGCAACTGAGAAATTCGTTTGTCTGATTGTAGGCGATAACTTTTCTAGCTAGTGACAATTGCGCTGCGTATATATATGAATATGTGTACAAAAGCCCGGCAGAAAAACCTCCCATATTTGCAGACTAAATTAAAAGGCTACTTTAAGGTCTATTTAGAATTTTATTTAATTAAATCAAAGTGTATGTAATGCAGTTTGTTTCCCCATTCCAATTTACGATAACAACTAAAACGGCAAGGCATCTACTATTGACAGCATGCACTAAAATCCCCTTCTCTTTGATTCTCGCAGTGTGACGGAGCAAAATATGGGAGGTTTTTCTGCCGAACCCCGTATATATTATATTGTGATATATGTAGCTGCGGAATTGAAACTTCTTTTCTTTGTTTTCTGTCGTCTTTTTTGTATTGACTAAGAGCAACACTGTACCAAAGTTTGCAGTAGTAAGAATAGCACTGTTGTTTATCGTATCATCAAAGTTTCTGAAGATTTGTTAGAAGCTGTATTATGCTTAAGCGTAGTAGTGTTGTTCGTGAATGTTTCCTGTAGTAAAATACTTCTTCTACGATTGGATTGTGACAAAAACGAGCAAAAACTGAATTTTTAAGGAACATTTGTTAGATCTTATTCGAACTGAACTTCTTTATTTTTTATTGTAGATTTTAAACAGAAAACTACAACTGAACGTAATAAAAATGTTAAAAATTCTCAATAATCTTGGTATGTGACCCATCTGTCGTTCTGTATGCAGGAAACCGTTCTCTTCCAAATGGCGCTGTAAAAAATTGGAATTACCATTCAAGAGGGCCACCTTATATCTGCGGCAATAATGATGTCACAACATTCGTTTCTTTTTTGTAAAAATTTGCGCATTTAAAAATTGAGGTGTCCGATCGTTTCTTCTTTTACTATCTACAGGTTTTATTGGATTTTTTCCAATCTTTACCTACACACTGTATATTCTAAGTAGTTACGTAACTATACGGCTTCAGTCGGTTTGTCTATTTAACAATAACTACTTGAAACATAGTGTTACCATATGAACCACCATCAAGTGCATAGTGGCACAACAAACTACAAAATGCCATTATATCTGAGCCTTGTGCGAATTTGAACTTATATTTATTATTGGAGATAAGCATTTCTGGGTGGGCTGTTTGCCGTGCTCATGCCTCAAACTGCAGGTCTCCAATTATAACATTAGCACATTTGTAAAACCCTTTGAACATATACTGGAATAAGTATTTTTATTCTAAATAAACTTAAAATATAAGAAGAACTGTGGGTGGTAATGTCATACTTTCCATATTTCATACAACTTCAGAGAATAACGGCTTTAACTGTCAGTGGTACAAACACTAATTAATCAAAAAATTAGCTAACACCTGCATTAACAATCTTAACTCACTTTTTCATACAACCAGAAATATCGGAGTGAAGTCCGTGAAATGATAAGTGCCCGTCAACGTGTTATTACTTTGGCTTTCAGTACCATATTCAAGCTCCTAGTATATCTATAGTTTATTTAAGGGTCTTGATATACAAATAGGTTTTTCCGCTATACTTCAGAATACTAATTTTGGTATAAATAAATAAACAAAAAATAATAACACAACAAACTTATTCTGTTTATTTTAAGCATAAGGTGATGTGGTGTACCTAACTTACACTACAATCTCTATTAACAGTTAGCTCTGGAAGCCGATTATTTCTGCTCAACCCCAATTTTGCATTCATTCCCTATTAATAGCGGTTCCTTTTACATATATGTGGCTACTTTTATCTTTCTTGGCCAATACCGGGAAATTTTACTATTTCATTTACTTGTGCATATTAGCAATTCGGACCTTGTATTGCTGAATTACAAGTTTGAATTACAACGGCAAAATTGCCATATTAATATCATCCGCTGGCTTGTGTACAGCCGCGTAAAAGTAAACATGTTTGAATGTTTTCGCGAAAGTGTCTATGTACACCCTCTGTCCCAAAAGTAACCGCAATGCGTCTATAAATCAGAAACCAGTGGCGTCATCTCTTGATAGTTGATTGATTATTGTAGTGGGACTCTTCCTTACCAACCTGACAAATTTTCATGACATTTGGTGCATAGTCAGCTGATACATCACGCATCCTGTGAGAGTGTTTTTCGTAAACGGTCAGAAAATGAGTCACGAACAACGAGTCAATATTAAGTTTTGTTTTAAACTTGGAAAAACTGCAACCGAGACGTATGAAATGCTGCAAATTGTTTATGGCGACGATTGTTTGTCGAAGAGGCAAGTGTTCGAGTGGCGTCGACGATGTTAAGAGAAGATGTTAACGATGACGAAAGAGCCGGTCGTCCTTCGACAACTTTGGCCGAGGCAAATGTGGAAAAAGCGCGCGAATTTGTGAAAATTTCGAAGAAATCGTCAGTGAGATTTATGGAAATGGAGCTTGGCATCCCTAAAACAACTATTCAGCGCATTTTGACTGAAACCCTTGGTTTGAAGAAAGTCAATTCGAAGTTTGTTCCGCACAAATTGACCGACGACCAAAAAACGCTTCGAATCGAACACTCCAAAGACATTATTGCACGAGCCCGTGCAGATGAAAACTTCTTGAAAACGATTGTGACTTGTGACGAGACGTGGTGCTTTCAATACGAACCAGAAAGCAAACGTCAAAGCGCAGAGTGGAGGTCACCAGAAGAAGGAAATCCGAAAAAATCACGAATGGAGAAGTCGAAAATCAAGTCAATGCTGATTTCATTCTACGATTCGAAGGGAATTATCCATAAGGAGTTCGTTCCATATGGCTCAACGGTTAATGGTGCATATTACCTCGATGTTATGAGGCGTTTGCTGGGTCGCATTCGTCGTGTTCGGCCCGAATATCGCGAGCCAGGCAGCTGGAGATTACTGCACGATAACGCACCGTGTCATCGAGCAACGATTGTCACCGATTTTTGGCGAAAAATGAAATATATTCGATACAGCACCCACCGTATTCGCCTGATCTGTCCCCATGCGATTATTTCCTGTTCCCTCGTCTTCATTTGAAGCACAAAGGAGTTCGTTATGCATCCGTAGACGCCATTCAAAGATCGACGACCGGCATCCTAAAGGCTATCCCAGAGATCGACATGAAAAAGTCGTTTGAAGCACTCGTTGACCGTGCAAATCGATGTATTGTAGCACATGGAGAATATTTCGAATAAATACAATGATTTTTGTGGACATAACATACATAGCGTGCTTTATTTCGAACTATTGCGGTTACTTTTGGGACAGAGGGTGTATATTGCGTATATTATGAAACTCGGTTCTCAGGTATTTGGCAGCGTTCGAAGTTGGGCTTGAGAAGCACTTCGTTTACAACAGGTCGAGTACTTCACTTGTGACAAGCAAAGCACTTCGTTTATAACAAGCAGGCGCACCAGAGCCAACAGAAGATGATAAATGAGAGTTCATCGAGAGTACGCGATGGACCTTTTCGAACTTGACTCGGAGTACGGCAAGATATCTGGTAATTCAATTTAATAGTATACGATCGCGAAAATATTTGGACGGTTGTATATGCATGTTCTTAATTGATTTCCTTGATTAATCAGAATTTTATAATATAACCAACGAAGTGTCAGTCGCTTTTCTCCGTACTTCAGTGGTAAATTTGTGCGGATGTTTCCATGAGATATGCATTTGTCAATTGATTACCATATATTCACGTAGCAAATAGCATTATTGAGTGAATTAACATTAGTAATATTAATGGTTATTAAAGGTTTATAACTGTTTACTTATTTCTATCACATTACTGACTAAGCTTTTTTGATTTCATCGAAAAGTACTTAGCAAAACCAACACCGAAATAGCCCATAAATGTTCTCGTGGTTTATTAGTAATTATATCTACTACCTTATTGTGAACTTTTCAGTATACACACATGCGACATCCTTTTTCAACGAGCTGATCGATAATACATGAATATCAAATTTCAATTTGCATAGCTGTACGATCAATCAAACAGTTGCGCGCGATACAATTCTCGACATTATTTGCTGACACACGATGGTTGCACTTAGATCTGTCAGTATCAATTACATCTGATAAGTAACTACTGACAGATACTTCGTATCTCGTCCAACTACCTCGCATTGACGCGTCGTAGAACCATATTGTAAGTCAATATTTGTTTGCCCGAATGTCTTTTATTCGCTCAAAGCGTTATCGGAGCATGAACGGCAAGCTTCCATTTCGGTCGGATATTTTTACGCTGCTTTTTCAGTTGACTTAAAGTAGAGTATAAGTTAAACAAAATGGATGTAGTGGTAACATACATGTAGATCAGATAGTATGCTAAATGCGAGTGTGTTCAAGAAAATCTGAAAATTTTCATACAGATATGAAAATTAATTGCTTTCGGTTGACGTTTGAAAGAAAACTCCGAGATATGTTGATCAATAACCGATGAAGTGAATTCGCTGAAATGCCATATTTATTATCTGAATAATTTGATTATTGTCTATAGTTGAAATTAAAACTTATGAACCGTTCCTTAGTTATAATTAAGGTTTATTCAAATAGTGAATTACGTGTTATCATCAAGTAGTGCAAACCGCTCTTTATCTTCACTTACGTGCAAGGCGCGACATTAAAGTTCGGAGAAGTAAGGGAGTCAGTCCTGCTCAGACTACTTCATGATAACACGTCATACACTCTTTTATGTAGTCTTAATTGTAACTAAGAAACGGACGAATGTAGGTAAACGTCACCAATACGTTGAACACGCAGTCTTCGATCCATAGCACGAATAATAGTAGTAGAGTGTAAATATCGATGTCGTTCATTCGTTGGTTAGCCTGCGAAGTGTGGACGCGGTTGTTTCTCTGTTATTATTAATTTAGTTCATTGGTTCTTTAAAAAAACACTTCGAGGCGACTGAAAAATCTAAGTTTTTCAGTCGCTGACCTTCATCGGTACTGCAAGGCTCGACTTCGTTATTTGAGTCGATTAATATTATCATTAATTATTCTATCCAGTCATTAAATTTTTATTGTTGATAAGTAAGTCACCCGGCCGTTCCGTTTGACTTGTGTCTCGTCTTTTTGTTATCCGATTGTTCATCCTCTGTCTGCGTTGTCGGACTCTGAAATTGGTTGTCGGTCCTGGTAGGGTTTGCTGAACAATTCCAGACTCTCGCATGGCAGTTTGCATTTATTTGTCACGTTAGTAGGTTCTGTTCTAATTTGTCTTATAAAGGCATTCCGGTGCTTTACCGTGTCCTTGTAAAATTTATTAGCGGTATGGTACAGACAATCGTTCACGTATGGCGGGTTTATTTCCCCGTGCATGTCTCTCCGTTTTGCTTAATACACAAATGACAATACAGATCCATATGTGTTTTGTTTTACGTTCTTGTCACTGCCTCTCACCATCTTTGGCTTTTGTGAACATCGATGTGTTTTCCTGTAGCCAATTTCTCCTGTTCTTTTGTTGCTTTTATTATGGATTCGTATATCACGTACATGTGTTCTCACAAATTGTGCAAACAGCATACATCCTTTACTCATGCTCGGTTGCGCCGATGTTTTAGACATTAATTCGCTTGTGTTAGATAATAAATAGTCCGTCAAGCTGATTTTGAGTAGACTAACGTTCAATGAGACCTAACTCTTCGTTAGGTAACGGCAATTATTAAGTTAAACATTTAATCTACCTGATTTTAGATTCTGGTTTCTTCTATTCGGCGAAATATATGCACGTATTCGTAGTAGTATCTATATATTAATACACAGTGTGTCGTCTTCTCGTACATATTTTAGAGTGTTCCTTCCATGTATCAGGATTGTACATATATCGTTGTTTTCGTATTACAATGCAGATTTGTCGAATGTATGTTTCATCGCGATACGTGCAGTGGACCGCAGGTGAAACTCTGTAACATATTGCATATATTACATATTGTAAATGAGCTTAGGTGACAGGTATCAAGCTATCTGTAATCAGAATGACACACGCAACGTGATATACGTCAACCACGTCAAGTAATGACATATTATTATAGTAAATACGTTCGAGAAACGGACAAAAATTGTGTGGCATAATAATATTGATTGCACAAAGGCAGATTAAGTGGATTAAGTTGGCGTCTCAGTACATTGCGAGTGAGTAAAATAATTGTATGCTCAGCTCATCCGTTCGTGCCAAGCATTTACATTTTCATGGGTCTTATATATCTAGGTATGAGTTTTTGTCCTAAAGTGCTTTATTTTTTGAGAAAATCGTTGAAAAAGGAATTGCAGTTTTCTATTTGTCCCTTATATCATTAATTTTAAGTGTTGTTTAACGAAGCGATCGTAGTGCAGTGGATAAGGTCTAAGGTTTACACCCGTGGGGGATGTGTGTTCAAGTCCTCCTCATGTCATTTTATTTTACTCGAAAATACAATAAAGATTCAATGTAAATCAGGTGTGATTGTTTGTATTTGACTGCGTATTAATATATAGATGTAGTGGTCGAATTTCGACCATCGGGCGATACTAGTCTACATTAATTTTGTGAAATTTGGTTTCTGAAAAATAATTTAGATGTCTAGCTGTTAAGACTATAATTTGCCAATCTGCTTTTACAATGCCGTTATTGTGCATAACTGTCACATTTAGGAAATTTAATGAGCTACTAGATTCCCCCTCATATTTAAATTTTAATCTATTATAACTATCAAAGGAATCGATTATCTCACCAAATACCAAAATTCTAAGTGTGGGCGTTAATAATTATTAAATGGTGATTTAAATCTTTGGTAATACAAATTTTTTAAAAGCAACTGTATTGATTTATTTCATTTTGTAATTTATTTATTGGGTCTGATAATACGTAGCATCGTATAAGTTTGATTATCTTTCAACAAAGAATTCATGCTTGCTTCGTAATCAATCTTATTCATAATCACTGTTTTCTCTCATTTATCTGATCTTGTTATTATAATATCAATACGAAACAATGAATTGTTCCATACGAAAGGGGAAGTCTTGGTTACTACCATTAAATCTTCACTTTTCTGCCGTAATATATGGGAAACTACCATTTCTATGTATCAAAAATCAGTTTAAAGATCAGGAATAAAATTAATCAGTTGATATCATACAAAATAAAGTGCAATATCACGGAGAAAGTGGGCGGGGTCCCATTATGATTGCGTTTAAACGGTGAAATAAAAGGAGAAAAGCGTTTTCAGGTAAGAAGATGCGTGTCTATAGAAACAACATATGGAACATATAGATTTAACTTCTTATGTATTTATAAGCTCGTATTTGTGGATGCAACATAGTACCTCTTTGTTTCAATTAATTGCTGACAGTGATAATCGCAGCTTCCAGAGAGAATAAAAGCTAAATTTGAAACATTGCTACATGCATGATCAATATAATTTTGGCGTAGTCGGATTAAGTTTCACACATAGACTTTCAAACAAAACCATTGGAATTACAGCGTTCGATAATTTACAGTGCATTAGGTACAAAACAGGCTTCTAACTTGCGGTTTAATTACAGGTTGCCTTAGTCACACTTAGCCACAATGCTAAATAGAAACCTGAAATTCTATTAATCAACGGATTGCTGTAATCAGATGAAATAAAAGCATTCCCGCCATTGCAAATACAGTAAAATAGATATCATTGTCCATAGGCTGCAATACATAAATGCATTTTAGTTTAATGTTCACATTTTCTAGGAGCAAAACAACAAAACACTTGCTTCAAACAGGGATAACCGATATTTGCAGTTATTTAAATAGTTTCCTTGGCACTCTTTGGAAAAAGACCATAACTTGTATCAAATCTTTATTGTATTGTAATTTTCGTAATGTAATTTTTCTATTACTCTCTATAATCGTTCTTTTCTAAGCACTCTGAATCAATAAGTTCAGTGCTTCTTGAAGAAAGATCAATTGTGGCTGCTAACTCACATTCTAAGCACCATTGGAAACGAGGTCCGCTATATAGATTGAATTGCGAATAGTTCACCTTAGCTTCTAAATTATACATATTTTCTTACATAGTCGTGAATCTTTCTATGCGTGACGTAAGTCTGCTAAACTCATAGTAAAATAAATCTTACTACAGCTAGTTTAAGAACAATACAAACACGTAACTATGTTAAGTACTCGGCTTCATTCCTTCCTTCATTCTTCTTCATTTGTCGCATTTTGCATATTTCTTTGTTTTTCTGGTTCTGATGGTCATGTCTATTGCTTCGGTCAATAAATTGGAGTCCTAGCAGTTATACCTTGCGTTTATATGTAGCTTTGTGTAGTGATGATTTGCATGTAAGTTCTCACAGCCCTGAAGTGGGTTTCCTTTGTAGTGCTAGAATTCCAAAAAGGGGTCCTACTTCTCATACCTTTGGGGCAACTCCATAGTAAATAACACCGTTCAAGAATATCTGTCCCATACCAATTATTGTATATATGCGGGTATTATCATATGTGCATGTTCCATGTACCAAGGGTCCCCGTTGTTTACAAATGACTGCTTAGTGCCGTTATCGAGATGTGAGTACTATTTTCGGAAAATTTGACATTTGTTATTGTGAAAACAGTGGCCGCTTAGAAGTTGACCGTTTTGTTTGTTTACAGCGAAGGATTAAAAGGAGTAATTTTGTAAGAGAATAGAAATTGCACGTGAAGGTTTTGGTTGGATGATATTTCACGATTTTGGTAAAGGCCTTACTCAACAGAAATACATAGAAACTTTTCATTTGACTTTTACTAATGAAGCAGTATTAGAAAAGATTATTTGCAATTGATTTGCAGAATTTCGTCGCGGTCGTGCGTCCGTCAGTGATGAACTGCGTGAAGATAGGTCATAATCTGTTATCATTCCAAAAAACATTGATGATGTGCGTGACATGATTGACAAAGATCGACAGTGAGATAGAACATGAACAAATCTGATTGCGCATAATTTGGCCGAAGCTCAAGAAGGGCTCGTTTTAATTTTCTATGGATTTACTTGGCTTGCTCTTAAGAGGATCGGATGACTGTCAATTTTGAAGGGTGCACAAAAATTTGTTTACGCGAAATCATCGACGAATTCAGGAAAAACAACGGTAAACGTCGCATCATTCTGCATCATGACCTGTTAGCTTTAACAGCAGGTTAAATAATTGATTATTTCGAGGAAAGAAACGTCGAATTAATGTATGATTAGCGGCATCTACCTAATGTGTCGACTAGTGACTTCTTTCTGTTATAGAATGTCAAACAAAAAATGCCTTAGCAGCGACGTTTAGCACCTCAAGAAGCTGTCGAAGGCTTCAGAAACCATATTTTTGAGGAATGGAAAAAATGTTTCGAGAACTGGTTTGAACGCCTACAAAAGTGTATGGATCTTAAAGGTGAATATTTTGGAAAGCAAAGGAAGCAAAAAAATTCTTACCAAGTTTCTCTAACCATTCAAAGGGCGCCCATCGTATGCTAAAGTAAGGCCTCACATCGATCATCTTGAATAAGGCCCAAATTCCAGTAGTCATCCCTTGTGTTTGAATGGTTTTGGGCATCCGAAGTATACTGAAAGCACTTGGGAGCGTCGGGATTTGTTAAATAGGTAAAATCAAAATTTCTTCTTACCACATCTTTATGGAAAAAGCCCAAATATCCACACGCTTTAACAACTGAAGGAAGTAAATGTCGCATATAGTAGCACTTAAACCGCCACGAAATCCGCCAAATATACACCGTTGTCTAAAAAATCCCTGTACAAATAACACCCATACGACACACATGCAAGCACAACCAGAAAGCTATTGGCAATGTCACCTATCAAGGAGACCGTTCACACTCAACATGTGCTTTAATAATTTCTGTTTGTTTGGCTTCTAACCCGTATAGTTTCCTTATAGATCTATCTTACTTAAAACTTACTTTTAGAAAAATCTGCCTCCTTTCTGAAGGACACGAAAATATGTTATACTAGTCTTGTGTGCAGCATCGCGTTGCTTATACAAAAATGTCGTATTAAACATATTTTATGTTTATGCAAGATAAAAATCAAAAGTTTGGATATACAGATATACAAATAAACCTTTCCTATTTTGTTCCTCAATTTAATCTCCACTTCAAGCTATTACTTAAAATTCTGTTTCCTCAAGTTTAGTTTAAGCGAACGATAAAAGTATGAAATAAAGTAAAATATTATGTATCTTCTTAATTTCGCTGACCTTCTAACGAAAATTAGCGTCAATTACCAGAATATGTGCCCTATATTTGAAGATGTTTATTATTAAATTTTGATTGATCCTGTTACGAAACGCCGGCTCGATTTCTTTATTTTCCTTCCCTTGAAAGCATGGAAAAGATGCAATCGATGACACTCAAAATAAACTCTGTCTCGATGTGTTTACGATAGAAATGATGAATACTTACGAACGCTTTAAATATAATGGTACTTCGTAGCACTACCAATTTTATGGATTTAGATGCTCAATCAACATTTTGATTTTCATTGGCTATGTGCTTCTAATGTGTTTTCTCCAAAACTAAAATCGCAGATCATTCTATTCTTCAGTACATTACAATTGTTTCAGTATGAACAAGCGTTAACATGTACAATGCGCTAATAGGTACAATTTTCAAATTGTGTACTCGCCGGTGTTAGCAGCGGTACTTTGAATAATCACTTAAATCTAGACTCATAGGGGACAAATGTTGACTTATTTGTATTTTCTTTGCCATTCATTTCACACATAAATAAACCAATAAATAAATTTATTTAACAGTTAGTTCGAAGCTAACGTTATTAATTTCAACATATGTACACTTGAGTATAACTTGAGCAGCAGTTTTTTGTGATCACATTATCGGGACTGTACGGTATTTAGCACTAGTTTTTTTATTTTCTATCGGAAATTATGTACGTCTCTTTTCCTAATATAGTTGAATATGAAAAGAATATTTTTTTATTGGTTATATAATGAACTCAATCTTACTTCTTAAGTTAACAAAAGATACAAATAAATTTCGTAGCGAGTTGACTGATACGACGTAGTGCTATTTATTTGGAAGGATTTGTTAATGTAATTACTTTCATGGGTAGCTGTATATTAGGTTTGACATCATTATATTGAATTTCTCTGTCATAAGTTTTGAACCTGATTTACTATTTGTTTATTTGTTATTACAAATACGTAGATACTAAGCATAATTATAAATGAAGATGAATTAGTATCAAATCAGATAAAAACCTATGTAGTTATGGGTAATGGCCTGATCCACCATAAAAATGTTTAAAATTGTTACGTATCAACAGCAACAAGTGTCATGTAAAAGTATAGTTTTGGTGATAGCTTGAACAATTTTTTTTTCAATTTCTGATATTTGGACGAATAACGATCTTATTAGCTTCTAGTGTTTTTATTCCCAAAATTGCAAAGAGTTTATTTCCTCCCGTATAACCAATTTATCCAACGTTATAAACGTCATGATTTCTTTGTAATTTAACTCAACAATATTAGGAAATTGGTAGCTTTTGACCTCTGAGTATATTTTCCTTTTCTGCAAACAATATATTTAATGCATTTGGAAGTTGCTTCCCATTAATACTGACTCTTAGTTTGGCAGAATGTAGTGAGTGGTAACTGGTATTAAATAAACCTGGAGAACGTTTCCAATTTGGAAACTGATATGTTTATTTTTATCTTCTACATTAATTAATATTTTTATTCATTCATTGTTTCTTACTCTAATCAAATGATTATTTATAGGGATTCAGAAATGTGCCTCTTAACCTAATCGACATTTCCTTATGCGATAGATATCGATGTAGCCTCGTCCAATTAATTTAAAAGCGCTTTGTATGTATTTGTGTGAAGCCCAGATTGAAGCGATAAAGGGAATGGAAGTAATTGATGTTTGATTTGATCTGTTTGATACGGAGACAGTGCGATCGCTTCAAATTCGATGGCGTTTAATTGGTGAATAATTTCGTATAGCAGCGTTTGCCCACACCTTGAACAACTTCAGGCTTTCTTCACTTCTTCGATGTACTACTCCAACAGTTCATTTCTTTTAATTTGATTTCGAATATCGCCTTAGATCCAATTATACTACGTACACACGTCTGAAATAAAATAGGGCACCGTTAGTTAATTTCGGAATTGCTTACATGAATGCAAATACCTCTATAGAGAATACAAATCGCTGTTTATCTTTTAGCTGTCCTATTAGCGCTTGACCTATTACTGTGAACTCATATTCGTTGTAATAAAAATCCACTACACACTCTCGTAAAACTTGAACGGTGGAATGCATCATGGTGCATCAGCTAAAATGGAAATTCTGATTTTGATTTGAATAGATTAGTGAATAGTTGTACCGTTTTTAAAGATGAAGGAGCAGCTTTCAGTAATCCACTTGCAAAGCAATCCTCATTTCTCCTTTTAACCTTCCTATACTCACGCATACGGTCTGTGAGACCGATTTATATAGTATAGTATACGTCTTTCATTTTGACGTGAGTATAGGAAGGTTAAATTAGCCAATGTCATCACAGTAAAGCATCTCAGTATTACGTATTTTATTACTAAATGCGGTATAAAGACGTATCAGAAAACGGCGGGCGCATTTTTTTCAACATTGCCTACCTAGGGAGGTTTCCAAATTATTTCTATATTGAGCAGTTTTCAACTTTAGTAGGCGTGACCATTTTAACAGGTAGTGATCCTCAAAATCTTCAGAACAAAAGCTGAAATGAAGCACTTATAAATCATGGCCATTGCAGATTGAACTGGCTACGGTATTATTACTCGTGAAATGATAAACTATTGGATCTCGTCGGTAATACTTTTAAATACTTACGTAAATAAACCAAAGATGGTTGAATATTGTGAAAGTAACATCACTTACCTATTGAGTTCCAGTACTACACAACTACAATGTCAATTGTGAAATGCTTTCTTACTTATTACTGTTACAAATAATTTCCAGAACGTCATAAGCATAAATATGATTAAAAACCAAAATGCATTGGTTGAACATCAAAATCAAAGAACTAAATTTTTAGAGAACACAATGCGCATTAGAAATCCGGAGAACGAAATTGAAAATTGACGTCAATTACGTGTAAATATTTCCAGTAGAAATTAGAACGTGAAACATCGGTACGCGAAAAAGACATGGAACGTACAAGCAAGAAAGACTTATCCTAGATCAAGGACAAAGTTAGAGCCGATAAAACACTTGAGGAAGGAAATAAAGTTTAAAGTCTTACGTAAAAATTGGTAAAGCTATCCAATAGAGACATATTGATTACAAAGGGTAAGAGAGTTAAAAATGCGGGCAATTTTGCAGCGGCTATACGCAATGGAGCAAATGCCAATGACATAAAGAATTTCGTCCTCAGACAAGTGGCCAAAATTTCTTAGTGGAAGGAATGCCGAAACATGAAGAAAATACAAGTGAAAATAAATCTATTGGAGTAGGTTCTAATTTTAACCTGTTACCGGAGATACAGCTTAAGAGCGTATGGCCAACTGATGTTATAATAAAAGATTTTGCTTTCTTCGACAAAGGATTACGTCCGGACAAATATGAAACGATATTGAATTTAAATATAAAATCTCTTTCAAATAAACTAGATCAATTCGAGTTGAAGAATGGCAAAGTAAACATTGCATGCATAATACAGCATGTGCTAACGAAAGAAAAATAGAGAGAAGGGTACGAAATTGCAAGAGCGTATACTGCAGGGAAATTAACGAACATCGTGGATCCCTGATATTAGTGTAAAGAGGATACAATATAAACAGCGAAGTAATCTCTAGCAAATATCGCAAATAATAATCATAGAAATTCCAGTCATAGATTTAGTGGATTCTAATGTGGCTATAATACATATCTGTATATAGACTACCTAGTGCAGATTTAAATAGTTTCTTTGATAAATTGAACGAGCAGTTAGAAGTTACAGAACCCATAAGAAAAACAGTTTTTATTACGAGAGATTTTAATGGAAAGTTCCTTAGTGAGTCAAAGGACAAGCATATAATTTTGGATTTGTTTTATTCCTTCGATCTTCACGCAACATCTACCAACTTGTACATATAGGATCACGGCCACGACTCAAAGTTGTAAATACAATACCTTTCCAAATGAAAGTAGATATGAATATACCTGACTCACCCTGAATCTCCATATATCATGCCACATCGTCCAGAAAATGGTTTACAGCGATTATGTGTCCAGTCCTAAAAGCAGAAGAGAATATGAATATACATATATGAGATTTTGGCGCAAACAATATTGAGGATTTCATACATTATTTAGTAGGAGTCTGCTTCTCGAAACAAAAAAAAATGTATGGGTCTTTGGAACGATATTTTCCTGGAAAAAGAATAATTAGAAACCAAGTACAGTGCAAAGATAGAATATCTAGGAATATCAAGGAAATGTAAAATAGCAAAAGGTATTATATCAAAGAAAATTATGTGAAAGGAACAAACAGCTCCGGAAACAAACAAAACGTAATATGGCAAATATAAATGAAAACACAAGGAGGAGAGGTAACAAACAATATATCACAGATATTAATGCAAATGATTTTAATCTAATCAAATCGTAGATTTGTTCCATTGGCATTGGTAAATCATGCGTGCATAATGAATGGAGTTTTCCCAAGTGAACTGAAAATAACTAAAGTTATACCAATATTTAAAAAGGGGATGAGCTGAAATTTTAACGGACGCACAGCTTGGATGCCGACGAGATCCATACATACAGCTTTAGAGATGTTGATGAATGCCATACTTAAGGGTTTACGCTAGCAGGAACTTGTTCAGTTAATATGCTGCGATATTGTGCATTTGATATGGTACACCATACAACGCTGATGATTAAATTATGGCACTACGGAGTGCGAAGGCATAAGACTCCATACTCTCATGCCTATCGAATGGGATTCAGTAAGTTGAACTTAAAGTAAAGAGGTCGGACAACAAAGAAGTCAAGAAAGGGGTTCCCCAGGGACAGGACCGTTTTACTTTGATTATATGTTCATGACGTAGAGTACAATGCATCGATGAACAAAGTATGTCTTTATGCCGATGATACGTCATTGGTGTTGCAAGAAAAACACGAGGCAAATTGTTGCAGAAAATTGAATAGGTTATGAAAGAATTAAAAGATTGGGGCCAATACCAACGTAAACATACTAAAACGACTTCAATTATTAATGCTAATATTGATGAATGTGCACATATTTGTTTGTTTGTTCTCTATTTTCTACAAGGTCAATGGTACTTCATTCTGTGATATATTTAATTACTTTGACGCCTTTGTAATGTTTATTACAATACATATACGATTATCGTTATTAAATACAACTAAATAAATTTACGCTGACTGTTTCCATCAGTGTGCGAAGCTTTACAAGAAGTGGATAATTGGGCGAGGAGGAAGTAAAATTGCTTTGCTCTTTTAAATTTCTATATTCATACTAGACGAAGCTCTCGTTTCTTACATAGCTACAATATTTAAGAGCCAACCATTATATCTACTTATATTAATTTTGAAAAAAACAAAGTAAAACAAAAAACAGTGAGATATAACCAGTGATTACGATTAATCCCGCGAAATAATCGCAGTCACTCTTGTAAATAAATTTTGTTTAAAACGTTTCAGTCGAACGCTTTGCTTTTCCAAATGAGAAATTGATTGCATTTCTCCTCCGTATTTCCGTCGTAGTTATAGGCAATTCATTCGAGAGGAAAAAATTAATTTCGACGACGGCAGGGAAGAAAAAGCAGGTCTTTAATTGCTTACTGCTACTTCACTCTCCCTCTAATCCACGTAAAGCACAGTTCCAATCGATGTTACAAAATTATGGGTTTCAACCTACATACATTGTTGAAATTTCAAAGAGGACAGGAAAGAAAGGGTATATATATGTGTGTGTGAAAGAATCGGACCCCTTTTAGAACACTTTAAGGAAAAAGGGAAAAACTTAATTTATCAAATGGATAAATGCGCGAATGTTATAAAAAGAGGAAGGTATCGCCGCACAGGAAACTCACTGTAGGTAAGCCATTCCATCAGAGTGGGATGTTGAGTCTGTTAGGAACTGATAAGCCGATTGAACTGTGGTCGCTACGCAACAATGGGGGCTGTTCTACGTTTTCGATGTACAGAAACGGACTAAGGTGGCTTTACACTGAATGTTCAAAGTTTAATTAATTTCCAGGCATAATCCCAAAAATTGCTAATGTTCCAACAGTGCTATTGAAAGTATTTTCTTAAAATTATATTGTTAAATACAATTTAATAATGCATTGATTTGTTTAATCTGTCTTAATCCAGTTTGCTACGTTTCAATTTGATTGTAATCGGCTCCCGTTAATTATTTTTGAGAACTGGAAGCATCTTCTTCATCACAATAGAAAATTATTGATCACTAGGTTATTGATTTAAAATATAATTTATAAAAACTTCTTAACACCTCTAAACATTTTTGAAGCTATAATTTACCTCAGAATGTATTTGGCACCGATATGTAAGAGCGTCTGGACTATACACAAAACTGTGAGACAAAGTGTTTCTCATATTAGAGATCGTTTAATACAAATGACGGCGACGTACTTATTTCGGCCCCTTGTTTCAATTAAAGCATGCAAAGTTGGAAACCCTTTCGGCCAAATATAGTTAACGTCGACTACGTCACTTCGTAGTGTTATATTATACATACATCGATATGTATTAAATTTAAATACTTTTTTAGCACATTTTCAAGCTATCGTCAATAACTATTTTTTTACATCAAAACGTGTCTTTTATCTCACTTGCCGAAGTCATTCCTGCACCTAGATCAAATAAACGAAAAACCTATTTGAACCCATGTTAGAATATTTCCATCTACTTAACATTTCTTGCTGTAAAAATCTATTGCTTTTATTAATGTTCCTGCGCTCTTATTGTTAGCTCAAAGCCATACTAAAATTATAGTGCCTTACAGTCGCATGACACCGGTCCTGTTTTTGCCCCATCGTCGCGTCGGTCGCTCTAACGCTATGCCATTACAATAGAAACTAATCCGAAAGAAAACATTTCATCGCATCACGATTCGCACCATTAATTTAAAAGATATTTTCAATGGAATCAAAAGAAACCGTTGAATAACCCTGCAAGCGACAGGTAATTAGTCTCATGTTTTGGCTGAAAACTTCAACGGAACTATTTGCACGTTTCTGTTTATCAGCAAATCCCGAGAAAGACATAGTAAACTTTATTAAAAGTTTTAGTACTGAAATATATTTTGTATAATACATACTTGTATTGTTGGCACCGAAAATTCGCAACCTAAGAGTTACTCTCTGGGCAAGCTTTCCACTTTAGTAATATTAAAACAATTTGCATTAGCTAATTCTTAATTATATGTATTCTCTCACATACAAACAGCGATGGCGCTTGCAATGGGGCATGTACCTTACCGTTCGTAATTTCGGCCGGGCCCATTTTATGCATAAGATTCTTTTATTTCTTTGTTATTCCTATATGTTCTTTGGCCATCTTTTTATTTTCTGACTTGCTAATTTTGGAAAAATGCTCTTAATTCCCCATTCAATCCATTCCAGTCCTAGCTATTTGTTTTGAAGCTTTTTTGCAATTATCATTCTGGTATTATTTCAATTTAATTCTTTTAACCTAAAAATAGATATACTAATAACATAATAAATTCTTAGATAAGATTATATTGTGTAATATTTATGTATCTACATACTATCGAGCGCGGTGAAATATGTGCTTCGAGTTTCCCTAACGCGGCTATAAATACACCTAACATATTCTTTCAATAACACAAAATAACATTAGGGATCTTGACGACTAATACCTAATTTTTGAATTGGTTTCAATATATCGTAGATCTGCTATAATACATATATGGATCCTAATGATTTAAATCTGATTCTTTTGATATGAATAGGAATAGAACACCTTCAGCAATATACAACTGACTTATCCCTGTCTAAGGATTTACTAAAGAATAAATGAAAAGCACGCCGTTAAAGTATAATGATTTATTGAAGGGATGGATGAGTAACTTACAATCAAGTTTGGAAGAGGCATAGATTTGCTCTAAAAGAGATCATCAAACTAATTAAAGAATAAAAGGGAAAGAAATATCGACATTCATAGCCAAATTCCCTACTTCTAAAAGCACAAAAATTAGTTCCATAGTCTGACAAAAATGCATATAGTTACGTCTAACGATCTGACCTGTTCATAAAATTCAACTATTTTCGTAAATAGGTCACTAAAGAGGTTCTGGTTTATGACCGCCACCTAAAGTGCGTACTCCAGATGTCCAGGTTTATGGGCAGCGATCTTATCGGCAATTACAACTGGTAATACAGTTCCTACTGTTACGCTCCCCATAAATATCAGTGCCAATTGGCCGCTTGAATCGCCCATTGAAATATTCTATAACCAGTCTTACGCTAGTTACTCCGAATTAAATGATGGCCCATATAGTCTTCAGCACTTACATTGATCTGTACTGTCCATAGTGTCAATGGTCAATCCTAAGGAAGCTGTTCTGTTGGAGAGTCGATCTCAGTTTTAATGTACTTTTGCGTGACACTTTGCGAGATCTTTAACCTTCCTATACTCACGCATACGGTCTGTGAGACCGATTTATATAGTATAGTATACGTCTTTCATTTTGACGTGAGTATAGGAAGGTTATTTACCACTACTATTTGTTTATGGTCTTTCATTTAATATGTGTAATGGTGATCGTTTATAAATAATAAAAGCTGTTATTTATTGGTGTTGTTCACGATAATTGCCTAAATCTTCGTAAAGGCTAGAAGGGTGGTGTAAGAAGGCAAAGGTCTATGTGGATGTGATGATGATGATGTGGTTTAGCACGCGGTTTCATATGCTTGATTGTTGACCACGCTTTAAGTTACAAAACCAATTTAAAATATGTAGTAGAACGCGTTCCCTTCTTCCATTTTTTTCTTTATTGACTGCTTAATATGTATGCTTAATGTTGTTTTTTTATTAGTGAATCCTCTTCTAATAATAATTAAAAATTTAATTGAGAAACCGTAATCAATAACATTTTGTAAACAACAATTATAAATTAAAAATTAAATGATTGCCTTTTCCACTAAGATGATGTTCTAGATATCGCAACACGGAAACATTTGATGTAGTAGGGGTAGGAATCAGTAGTTAAATTCATCTTAATTTATAGTCCTCTATTTTCCTATTTGCACATCTACATAAATACGTGTGAGGATGATTTGGTAAGTTTTTGGAATCGCCTATACCCGACAATAATAGCTATATCGCGCTATGAGTGCAATACTATCATAACTTTAAAATTGTCACTTTTAAATAAATTCAACTTGTAAATTACTGAAGCATATTTTTTATTTGTGCGTAATTTATCAAAAATAGCGTTTCAAATTTGTTATTGTGAACTTATAAAGATGTGTAACTGAGTAATTAAAAGTGCAATAAAGTAGTAATTCTATTTGAATTAAATGTAATATTTATGATTTAAGATAGTATTGCATTCTTGTACATAATTAAATTTTTTAGTTATGATTCAAAACGAAACGAGATTACAGAAAAACTTTTATACTCCAATAAACAAAATGATTTCTTTTTCTTTAACTAGAAAAAGAAGAAATATGTACATTTGGAGGGAAGGCAATTATAAAAAAATTTAATTAGATTATGATTATTTGGAAGTCCATCAAATTTCGTCTTACTGATGCCCACTTTTCCATTACGAGCTTGTTTCAATGATAATCTTGTACTTTATAAAATCATGCAAGATTTGCGTTTTGAATGAGTTAGTGGAGTTTCTCGCAAAGTCTTCTGCTCAAATTCGGTTTGACACAAAATGTTGACAGGATGCTCCTGTTTGACTTTCAAAATGTTGAGTTTAATCCAGTTTCTATCAGAACTGAAAGAAAAGTTTGTCCCTATCTCAGAACTTGCTGTTTTTATATCAAAGATATCGCTCTGTTGCACTTTGTGTACCACGCATGGATTTCCAGATTTCTTTGCAAGTGCTGTTACTACTTCTTTATTTGTACTTTTCCCTACAGTTTCATTCCATACATAACGCATTCCCCTTTTACCATTAATATTGCAGATGGTAAAATTCATAGTTGCTGATTTACTACAATAATAAAAATCAGGAGCCTGAGGACATGAAGTACGTAAAATTCATTGTATGCCATAAACTGCAACTAAAGTTTTTACGTCTTTCCGACAAGGAGCAACATCTTGGATTTTTTGTTCTCGGCATACTGATTTATTAATTATGTGATGATGTATGTAAATCGTTCTGCAAACGAGCTTTTTCCTCTAATGACGTATTTTAATAGGGAGTACTCAGGAAGTATTGATCCTTCTCAGGAGCAAACAACCCAATATTATATCTATAAACACCTTTGCCTAAAGATGATATTCGGCTTATCCCTTTCCTGAAGCTTTACATTTATCTACATACAACCGGTATAAGTAGATAAATTTAAACTACCATCCCTAAATTTTCTTATATTCTGAACTCTAAGATAATGCGATTCTACAACAGGTACTGATACAATGTGCTCTTTAACATCATTTTCCATAGTTTCACTGATTTTTTGCTTTTTGCGTTGGTCTCTTTTATCTAATCCTAATTCCCCATACGTATTTACTTTACGTTTTGCTTTCCTAGTCACCATTTAATTCATTGATAAGGTGCCGGGAAACACTTTTTACACACTTTTGTCTTTCTATTTCAAAATAATATTCGTTATTGTGGTTTTTATTTCCTTGTGGATATTTGCACCTGGGCACAATTTTCTTCATATGCCTAATTAAAAATTTCCCGTGTCTATTGATGGTGCCTGATTTCAAAAACTGAATTAGAAATATGAAAATGATAAAATACTCTGTCGTTGTTCGCCTATTCTCGCTTTGCTTTGAAACTTACAAATTTCTTCGCAGCCTCTTTCCGATGTTCTCGTAGAAACTGTTTTGCCATCAGCATTAGCGTGAGGTTCTCCATTATTAGCCTTAAATTTTCTCGTCTCCAGGACCCAGCTTTTCTAACACGTTTCTTATTTCGAGCACTTTAATTTCCTTCGTTATTCCTGACGGATTTTCAACTTGTTGTTCTGTCTTTTTTAACATAAAATACATACATTTTAATAAGTTAATAGTCATAGTATTTAGATCATCGCACTTATCAGTACCAGTCACTATAATCTACCAGTTTCGTAAACAATGTTTGGACAAAATCTTGGCAAATTTTAACGTTAAATAAAACGATACCAAATTCATAGCACACTTTGAGAAATATAATTGTGTTTTTTATTATTGTATTTATTTAGAAATGTGATAGTCTTGCACTAGGTAATATTGAAATCTGTTCTGGTGCTATATAATTTTTACCAAATTAGTATTTTTAAGACTAATTATGATATGAAATCTTAAATATACGTTTGTATTTGTAGTTGATTAAAGACGATTCAGAAGTTGTCAAAATTTTGATTTGGCGTAGATTGCACTCATAAGTGCGATATGATGCTAATGCCATTGTAAGCCCTCATTATTCAGTCAACATTACTAGTGAAAAATTCATGTGATTCTGCGAACTCATCATTTTGTTTGATCAAACTGCTGGTGGAACACATTATTCAAGCCTCATCAGTAAACTGGATATCAATTGGTAGTGTCACATTTCCGCCTTTTTTCAAATTTAAAAGGAACTTTGGCTAGATAGCGTTCCACGACCAACTAAGAGGTCATTTCGTCTAATTTGTGGAGCTTCTAATAGCTTATTACAATGGTAAGATAGACATTAGAAACTTTAGCTAGTTTTCTTTTAGGTGATCGTTACCCTGAGCAAGTCTTGAGGTCAATTACACAGAAATGTGACACTAAAATATGTATACGTCTGAATGGGAGATGGCATGTAGTCCTTTATCAGTAGTATTCACTTCCTTTTGATTTGGATTTCATGAATTGTCGAAATTTTTTAGAATTCATCGGGCACACGTAAATCTGGTAGCGTACCTTACCGTCAGCTATTCAGTTACTAGATTTCCAGCTTCATTATGCTTTTCCATTTAAACTATTTGTAGGTTTAGATGTAATTTCAAGATGTAACTTTATATATTTAAATCCGTGCTTCCAACTACCGATGATTTGATATGCGTAACACTGCACAGATATGATTCGATAAATTTTCTTCTGCAAACGAAGTACTTAAAAATATTTAAGAGTGACCGAACAATTACGACTGGGACATATTGCTCGCAACAGGAACATGTTCAAAATGCAATACTTAATCTCTTTATAATTCAGGTATTTCGATTATCGGTCCGGATGTGAAGTCAACATGTTATCAAGATGCCGTAGACTGATGGAGATTATTTTAATATACAGAATTACGTTCCTCACTTCTCGTCTATTAATATAAAAGGAAACCACTAGATTTTTTAAATGATTATATTAATAAAGAATATATTTGAGTGTCAGTTTCCAATAATGAAAAAGCAGACGTAATGCGCGATGTGAAATTTTCGGTATTTTTACATTCCGCTTGTATAATAAAAAAGTAAATTAGCGCTGGGCGTTGCCGATGTATTTATCTTTTCAGGTGAATGAAAATGTTAAGAGGTAACCACACCGCTCTAAAAATAGTTCATACATGTTATAAACTCTCAATGAACGAGGTAAACTTGTAGGAGTATGCTCAATCGATAATGATAAAAGGCGTTACGTAGACCGGAATGTTAAAATAATGCGATTAAAAACATATAGCCAAAATTACATGTGTTGTGTGCCAGCGTGCAATCGACGTTGCTTGTTTTTACGCGCGCCACGCCAGATGTGTAACGCGTTTTTAATTAGTAAGGCTTCGGTTTTAATTGGACTTCTTATGGCAGAAATATGACTTTCCATGCTCTGATTCGAATTTTAGCACCAGAATTTCCTTCTGCGGTAAAGTTAAAATCAGACTTAAATGTATGAAGCCGAAATGCAATAAAAGTAGAAATACATAACACATGCATATATATGATGCCCTTTTTTTCTGTCTAATTTGTAGTTACTTACACAGTAATTCCTTATCGGTATTTATGAACGTGTAACAGTAGATGAGGCATCTGTAGACAACTTTGTTAAAATAATGTGATTATGGTCCGAATATGTTAGCTATATTATAAGTATTGATTGCTATTGAAAGCTTTAAACCACTAATATTATTCTGATGTGTACCATTTTTACGATAGACGAATGACTTGTGTACGAGTGGTGGCGTTGACAAAACATTACATTAGATTGAGAAGTTGAAACTTTAACAACAACAAATAAAACTTCAATCAATACGTATTCCTACAATGCTTTCCTTGTTAACACAAATTCGTAAAAGTGCGTTGAGGAGGCAATAGAATAACACGGTTTGATCTTAAACCAATTTGAATATGTTCGAGTGTGTACACACGTATTTCGACAACTAAGTTGTCTAACATTGTTTGTGGGGCGATACTTGTGGATCTTTGTTAACCTTAGTTCATTCACTTTTCCTAGTATTTTGTACGCTAAAGATGACAATTTACTTGAGACAAGTACTCGCTGATATCCATGTTTATGGGGTAAGAAGAAAATCCTCTTATCTGAATCGAAATTTTATAACAAAGTCATGACTTACCAACTAAAGTATCTTCCCTTCGAGCAATCTAAAATGTGTCTGGAGAGAAATGATATCTTAAGACTGACAACTAATCCAACCACAACCAACTGTGCAATGACACTTACCTTTAAAAAATGGGTGGGCTGATAATTTAACCTACCATATATAATAAACCATAAAAATAATATACAGCTCACGCGCTTTTGGACTGCACCGATCTGCGTGAAAATGAATTGACGCCGTCTGAAAACTTGCGAGCTTTAGGAATGTACATGTTGCATTATTACTATTCAACAAACAGTGGTACTAGTGCCATGAAAGCTTTGCCTTTTCTTGGAGTGATTAAAGGGCTTTAAGTAGATACATACATCTTGCGGATGTATATCACTCTTGTAGACTAAAGGAAGATAAAAAAGTTTGAGGATGTCAACAACTGCCAAGTATCGCATAAATAATCAATAGTTAACATGTAACGTTCCGAAGACGTTAAAATCAAATTAAACGTTGTGTTTATCAATTTGCCTAACGCTAAAAATGTGATTTATTAATATCAATGTTTTGAAGTTGAATGTTTAAGTCTTAAAAATTATTTTCAGTCTACAGATTCCCTATAAGAAAAATATCACATCCGGTCTTATTAAATTTCCTCATTTAAGAAAAAACGTTCCACCTATGAACGAATTAAATTTCACTAACACAAAGAAACCTCGTTACTATTTTTATTCTCCTTCTTGTTTATTTTTCTTTTCCGATATAAGGACTTCCTTTTCAATGACCTAATATTTCAATGAGAAATGTGAGCTTTAGATCGTGCACGAGTTTCAGCCAATCCAATATAGACTTAACTTTTTCGATATTTCTGCAACATGAGGAGCAGTTAAATCCTTTAGTAATGTACTTTATGGCGTTTTCAAAGCAGAAACAGCTGCCGGCCGTAAATTCACCATCCGAAATGATATCAGTTACATAAAGAATTTACTTTGTAGATTTTTCTTTATTTAAACTTACTATCCGCTCCATGCGGTTGGTGCTATGTTCGAATTTTCATTACTTTAATAGATATTTATGTTACGGGTTCTACATCTGGTCAATAAAATCCCGCAGTCTACTCCTCCTAAAATTTAAATATTAAAAGCACATAATGCATGGTCGGGACACATTTGTTTTAGGATAAACACGATTTTCGCATTTATTCTTTAAGCGTTGTCGTAAAATTAACGTACGTTCAAAATAATCTGCATGCAGAAAGATGGGGGCAAGGATAGGTTTATATTGGAATATAGACAACGCATTCAATTTGTCAACAGTTAATAAATATTTGAATCCAGCAATGCATAATAACTCAAAACAGGTTTACGGCAGTGGAGAAGCCAATAATATCAACGTAGTATGGTTGGGTAATGTTGGCAGTATTCTTTTCCTCCTTTATTCTTATTTTAGCTTACGCTATCCGATTTGTGGGTGTAATGGCAGACCAATACTTGACCGAATCGTATTTCCGAATTTTGTTTACTATATCATTTAACTTTATTAATTGGAGAAAGGGTTGACTTTTAAATGAAATAAAGATAGTGTAGGAGAAATAAGTTCTAGTATAGCTGAAAGTACGAAGTAAAAGTAATAGAGGAAATGTGATAATAAAATATGCTGTTTGATACATAAAATCTGAAAAGTGAGAAAACTGTTAACATCTGTTATGAGGATGATATGAGGAATGCGTGATAAAAGTGGTAAAAGCAAGTCGAGGAGAAGTACGGTTGGTACACTCGTACTTCTATTAGGAATTTCTTGAAGAGAAAAATCGACAAAAGTACAACAGAAGTACAGTATAATTTACCTATATTACACTCCCTTGTAATCGAAATTCGCTATAAGCGAATTTTCATTCCAACCGAACCCGTTATAGATGATACTTAGAAAGAATGACATAGTGACTGAAACAACGAATGACAATCGGTTACAAACCCAAATTTTTAATATTTTCTTAAATAATGGAATTTGTAGGGATCACATTCTATCTGTATCTTCAAAACCACATCTACGGAATATCCAGAACTAAGTTGGCATCGGAAAGCTGCTAGTCTAGATCGGAAAGTGTGAGCACAGTTCTATGCACACTTTATTCGGTGTTTGTAAATGATGAAAGTTTGTAAACGATAATTGCTGAAACATATCACCCCCTATCTAATTATTTCTAATTAATCAGAATTCAACTTTATTCGTTTAATTTGCGATTTTTATTCTTAGAAACTGTAACAAAATAATCTTTGCTCTTCGGTATTGAACATGGTATTTCCTTTGGAGATTTACAATCAATTAATTTCTTAGAAAAATGTAGAAACATAAATTGCTTGGAAAGGGCATTAATTCCTATTTAAGTAATATTTATTTTATTATATTTAGCGAAACATTGGTAATCGTACAATGTAAATTTTCCAGAGAATCGTTTACTATATTTTTTATAGAAATAACGCGATTTTGAAACGGAAAAATATGTCAAATACTTTTAAAATATTCTAAATATGAAAAATTAAATTAGTGCTATACGCCTAATTCGTGTAGATCAATATGCAAAAACATATAATCCGTAACAATAGAACATTCCATTTTTGTCATAATTCGGGGCCGTTTATCTATGGTGATTTTGCCTCGAAATCATGGACGAACTGCGGCAAATTATTTCTTCATGTTAGGTAAATTTTTGGTGATTGATCAAGTGGAGAGTAGAATTTAGACTTGAAAACCGCTTTCAAATAGAGGGTCAATCCATGTTATTTAAAGCTTTTAGAAGGCTGTCAGATTGTGTAGGAAAGAATAATTTTTATATGGACGTGGACATGAACAAATCTTCTTTGTTTTTCTTCAGAACCTTCATTCCGTTGATACTTGTGTGGTGGAGTAGTTTTTCGTTCGGGCTCTGTGTGTAGTTGAAAAAGTAATAATAATAATAATAATAATAATAATAATAATAATAATGTGTGTAGTTGACAAAGTAATAATGATAACAATAATAATCATAACATAATTTGCTATGTATCAAGAAATATCCAGGCGTTCATTGCTAAATCGTGAGAAATAAAATAGAATACTTGTAAGCGGCAACGACAAAGGTCAGCTATGTATCAATTTAATGAATTCTGGTACCAAAAATATTTCAGGCATTCCAAATTACTGCTTTGTCCGCTTACATTGCGTAAGCATCTGCATTCTGAAAATCATTGGGCACCGAAATAATAAAGGAGGTTGTTTTCGTTCCACGATCTAATAATAAAAATACAGTTTTTAAATAACTCAGCGACGTTTCGTAACTAGGCGTTGTTAGGGAAACGAGAATGTAAGATGTAATTTATGAAGCGCCATCTGTGATATAATAAATCGGTAGCGTTTGTCTGTACCACAGAACATCTAGAAATTCTTTATTAGCTTAATAATCGCAATTTATCTTCTTAATTTATACATAGAAGTGACATTATTTTTCTTGTATTGGGCATTATACCTATTCGCGTATTTAGAGGGTCATTGCTATGATATTTATCAGTGGTTTGATGTAGGATGTTTCTAAAATGAAAAAAGAACCATTCTGATATAATGTAGAGATGATAGATGGTCGGTTTTGTGCAATTATAGTTTGGAAAGGGATTCTGCAAAAAACTACAACTGCAAAGTGTTCCGTTGGTTTTTAAGGTACATATGAACACACCTGAATTGAATCACCACTTGCAGTACATTTATCCATGGAAGTCATTATTTGTATATTTTCGCCTTCTGTCCTTTATGGTTCTCTATGTAGTAGTTGTTAGAGTGCGCACCCTACTTTCTAAGGAAACTACAAAATTTCGGTGAAGACATCAACAGTTTGTTTTGGTTTTCCGTTGAAATTCTGTCTGTGATGGCCACAAATTTTCTTATAACTGAAGAATTGGACCATCGAGTATGTTTGGGTGGAATATAACGGAACTGTCTAAGCATAAACAATACTAAAAACATCAAACATCATTAACAGTTGTAAATTGATGAAGACAGAAAGTAAACCACTATTTGATTTCTTAACATTTACTTTTCTGAAATTAAATAGAGGTTTATATTATAACAGACAGCAATACCCTAACCAAAAAATGCTAATTTAATTTCAAAGTTAATTTACATTGAAAATCATGAAAATTATTGTAAGGGCAGCGCCCTATTTGCGGTAAAATTTAATAAACCAATACTATATCATATCGGTAAGATTCCTCACCACACAATTACTTAATTAAATCCAATGACACGTGCTTCGCTACCCACGAAACTACCACCTTCAAATGCCACAATAAAGCCGCCAAATGTAAAAAGGCACATCAACGACACAGGGCATAGTATTCAAGCCGAAATTTTCAAACTAATATAATATGTGTATTTGTTGCGAGAATTATATTCATGTGAAGCAATACAAATACATAAAATAGGAATCTTTTAAACAAATCGATGGTCATCTTGACCAATTGGTAAGGCTTGTCTGATTACTAGCCAAACACGTGTCACTGGATACAATGAGAAAATTGTATGGTCAGGAGTTTTACTGCTGTAATGTAGTGCCAGCAATACTACATCACAGTACTTGCAATAATTATCATGTTAAAGGTTGATTTTGGAAGTTTTGCATATTCTTAAGTAATACCTTTATAATTAGTTACTCATGATTACTAATATTGGTTCCGAAATAATTCTCGATTTTAGACAAGATAAAAATCCTTCCATTTGTAGTTCGAAATAAATGATTGGTGCTGCTGGTGTTTGTCTACTTTCTACCAGTTATTTATGAACTCCACTAATGATCAACGCACATAATTATAGTCCATCCAGCTCGTGCTATACTCTAAACATTATAGCGTTAATATCTTAAGCGTTGTTTCTACACAAAGCACCTGCTGTTTACGTTACGTCTAAGGAAGAAGTTATATTTAACTTCGTCTTTATGCATCAGAGTCATATTGTCCGTGTCAATTATCAGTTCAAAACTGAAAATTTGTTATTCCTACGATAAACTGTTTTTACTGTTGATTGTAAGCGAAATCCCTGTATAGAGATAACTAATATTTAATTAGCGCGTTATAGAGCCATGCGCCAATAATTGTTGAAACCGTATTTTTGCGCAACTGAACCTTTTTTATTAGAGTATCGAAAGTATCTGATATTGTTTTGTGATCGGTTACTCGGCTTATGACGAGTTTCAACTATTAAGGGTATTGGGTAATTTTTTTCCAGATCGGTTAAGCTTAAATTTTTTTATTGATTCCAAAACTGTTTTCAAAAAGGTACATCTGACCTTTAAAAGTAGTGTGTGTAACGATAAAATACTAGTTTTTTACAATGTCAAGAGCTTCTATAGCATTAATTTTTTACAATCATAAGTGAAGAACCAGTAAGTTTATGGGCTCGAAATTTTGCATACCGTGTATTCGTTACGATAGCTACGAATTGTCATGAAGCTCTTTTGACTTAGACTTAGTGGAATTTCTCTTGATTGAAATAATGTAAAAGCTGATTGGTTAGGACAGTGGTTTAGAACTATCAAAGTTTTATTTAAAAAACCCCAGTACATGGGAAAATTAAAATTTCTCTGCCCCAGACATTGGATGGTGACATGTCTGCCCTTCCTGACAAGAAGCTTTGTAGATAGTATCTTACCGCCTTCCTATAGTGTGGAGACGTTTGTTCAGCCAATGATCATGTTCTGTCTTCAGATGTTCGCAATAACCCTGCGAGACTACGTCAGTCATGGTACGGTCCTCCAGTGTTTATCACTCTTTTCCTCAGCAAGTTCTCCATCTCAGCTTTTCTCTTACCGTATGCTTAAAGAAAGGAAGACGCTTGACTTTATGTTAGGAGAGTAAGCTAGTCAATTAAATTGCTCAGTGTTGTGCCCAGGTCTGAAAATTACCTATGGTGCCTTACAAGGTTGCTCTCGTGTAGCATCACATGAAGATGCTAGCCTCCTTGCTAACGAAACACGCGTTACCGGGATAATATGTAATATGTATGGCGAACAATTTTATTGATAATATATTTGTAGTATCAGTAATACTATACCACACTGCTTACAATCACTGTCAAATTGCAAATACTAATTTGTTGCTATCGCACTTGGCAATTATGATAAAAGCCAAGTCTAACTTTGCAAATGTAAATTATGACATTCCAACTGCAAATTTAAAAAATTGATCTAACGCTCTTGTTAGACGGGATGTATGTAATACCGACAAACACCTATAATAAGAGACTTTACGTTTACGTCTCCAATGAAGAAAATCTGAGTGAGTAATAGACTGGCATCGACATTGAAATCACATTTAACGAAGAGAAACATCAAAAAACATTGATGACTCATTAAGCCTGGTAAACATCAGATAATTGTTAGTATTAAGTAATTATTTACTAAAGCAAAACGAATCTGGTTAAATACTGTATACAAAACACTAAGACGTAATCACGTGCTATATATGTAGGTAATACAGAAGCTCTGCATGTACCTCCTATCATCACATTCATGATATAACGATTTTTGTTTATTTTTAGAAACGATATGCATTTTCCAGCAGTGGTATAAATGGAAAAGAACACAGTCTCCACTAATGGCAACCGCACCGAAAGGGGAAAACGAAGATATTTTATTTATTCGGAATATTTTCTAAGAGGACGTTTTAATGACCACTAAAAGTACCTACTTTTTATCCCGTCGTCCAGATTGTTCGAAAATCGTTTTAATGTGTGTTCAGCTATTCTTTCAGAACAAGTAAAAGATATATGGATTGTTGAAATGGCCTCTTATGCTAGCGATTTTTCTGAAATAGGGTTTCCAGTGATTGTTTTTTGTAAACTTGTACATATTTTTGTATTCCTAAGCACAAGTTCTCATACGAGTTTGGAGAAAGAATATCGTATTTATATTTGTACAGTCTTAACAGACTGGTATTGTATGTTCTCTATGAATGAACTCGATTCATACATATCAAACAGGTATTATAAATTTAGGGGATGATAATCCTACCAACAATTTTTACTAACAGTAGGGTCCGTACCTGTATGGTTCTGATAATTCTGTTCTCGAATTGATTATTGAACAGATTTTCACAGTACTTTGAAATAACAACTCAAATTGCAAGGCGTTCCAACCTGGCTTGTGGCATATTCGGTCACTAAAGTCAGTGGCTGCGTTCATTGTAAACAAGGTGGTAATAACGACGTTTATTTATACCACTAGGTACCATTCACGAAGAATAGAATTTCTTGCATTTCACTCTTTTTCCATACTCTGTCGCAAGGTGTTAGTACTCTACCATATAAGAAAAGTGTTTCTCCAACTGCCACTTCTATTACCTATGGGATTCTTTCATAAATGGGGTTTACATCTATAAACAAATACAAATATTTAGATCCATTACTCCCATGACATAAAGAGAAGTAAATTTATTTTTGGATTTCTGCTGAATAGAATCTCAACACATATCAGGGTAGTTATCAATTGCAGTACTGCATATCACCCAATAAGTTCGTGAGAAGAGTCAACGCAATGCCATTTGTTGTCTTTTGCAAGCGCACCTTGTGATTTATCAACTTTTCAGTGAAAGTCCTAGGAATGATGCTCCTAGAAACCTCAGGAACTAAGACGGAGATACCATCGAGAATGATCCTTTGATCTGTAAGCATTATTTGTTCAACCTTCGCGATTATCTCGTCAGGAACTAACCGTTTCCCGCTTTTTCTTCGCTGTAAATTTCCATGCAACCAGTTGTAAACTTCCTACACCATTCAGCGGCCCCCTTTGATTTCCATGCACGAGTTTCCATACCCTTCTGTCAAATTGGCAACACATTTGGATTGGTTTAATGCCTTTTGACGGCATCGGCAAGCGAGAGTCCCATTACGAACGGCTGCCAAGCCAAAACTGAAAACACAAACGCAGGCTAAACGATGGCTAGTTTGAGAGTGTGTTGAAAAGCGACAATCAGGCAGCGTATAGAGCTGCAAAGAACCATTTAACACATTGACTACGATGGCTATCATATTTAGTAGCCAGTGATGTTTTCGTTGAGGCCTTGACTATCAAATATGATAATATATATATACAAGTCAGGTCAGAGCTATAAAAAATTTATCACTTAGACGCAAATCTTGTACAAGTTTGACTGCTGTCTCCCTGCGACGTGCTCAAATATGATAGTCATGATCCGTGCTGAAAAACTTGTCATTGTCAAAAATTTATCATTACCATTCACAACTTGACCAGATTAAAAAAACCTTTTACTTAAATTTTATGTTGGATACTATGTATTACGAAAAAGAAAAACTATGTCAATGTCAATATTTTTGCAAATACATTTTTGCGTCTAGACCAGCTATGCCGAATAGCAAAAGGTAATACAATACAACAATTTTTTGTAAGCTACTGCAGACCCAGACATCAAAGGTATAAAACAATCGATCTGTTTGAATTGGAGACTAGTTTCATACCAAGTTACTTACGTTATACATATACTATTCGAAATAATCGGGTTGTCGCACTATGGCCATCTTCTTCAGTAAAAACGTTATTTAAATGTCAGCGCAAGAGGTTATCATTCATAGCCCTGACTGAGCATTAACGGCGAGTGAGACGAGCATATCTATTCGTACCTACATATTTTCGAAGGATGTCAGTCTGAAAATAAATTGACCTTTCCAAACTTGAGTGCTTGATGTATTAGAATTGAGCAGCCGAGCACGTATTTTGTCTCCATCCAGACTCCAAACAACTTCCCATCCTACTGATTTTACTTCTCGAATGTGCGAATGCTGGAAGAAAATCGAATATTTTTTATGCAGCTTTTTTCTCCGTTCGGCTTTTCAAAGATATCATATAATAAAAGAAATCGCTTATTATATCGATAGAAAATTTGTAAAGTATTGCGTATTCGGAGTTGTAACTAGATTATATATATATATATATAAGTCCGAATTCTTCTAACGTAACACGGGACGACATGTGAGTATTAACAGCAATGTACTGCTCCGTAATTTTACATATGTTGTACAACGTTAACGATTTAACGCGTAATATGCCCTACGCTATTTGTCGATCCACGATCTCCGACTATGTATAAGTAAAATAACATCTAAAGATGGAATCGGAACGTTTCGTGTATTCGTGGCAAACGAATGATTATTAAATCATAGACAAATTTCGCTCTACTTAGAACTCATTAGAACGGTATAGTTTGTGTTGAAGGGGGTATATCTTGGTTATCTTGAATATAACAAATTCTTCCGTCAAATATACATTGTGTTCGTTGGGAAAATTTCTAGGCGGTTTACATCCGAAACTAGTAAAATTATAATTATTACAAAAATGCAATCAATTTTTTGGTTTGACGGAGAACCGTTTTGATTTAATCTGAAACTTACCCCTTAATCTTCCTACGCCCGCAACGTAAAAATCTTAAATGGAATGATATCGTTTGCGACACATCGCTGGAAAGGTGTTTTCAACACGAATTAAATATTTTGACATTTCAAGCATTGAGGATTATAACATAAACCGTATCATGCTGAGAAAAAGTGTATGGTGAAAGTAACTGTTCTGCTAGGCGAACGGCTACTGATTTCGATCCCAAACATTCGGGTAAAAACGTAAGTCACACATATGTATATGATTTCGTCAAAAATTTCTAGGAACTGGTTCCCTGATTCATAAGAAACGTATCGGGAATTAAGTTGTTGATGAAGGCAGACAATTCAAAGTTATTTGGGTGTAAATCCTCATGCATTTACTAAGAACAAGAATTCTGTGTTTGAAGGCAGCATACGCTCAGAAGCCCTATGAGTACCATTTTGGCAGGCTTTTTTTTTTAAACAATGACAGAGGAAATTAATAGAAACGAGAAAATTATTCCATATTTGTTTCAGCGGTGAATCAACACTCTATCTAAGTCGTTTCGCAAACCGCCATAAGTGTAGATACTCAGGCAACGAAAATCCCTTATTATTCAAAGAGGCTCACATCTAAGAACGTATGAAAAGTTCACGTTTGGGCTGGTCTACTTGGATATGATGTAATTGATCATGTTTTCGTTGATCAAAATCTTACGGAAGAACTACACCTTGAAGAATTACAAAATAATTAATCCCTTAATAAAGAAAAGTTTGGAAAACCAGTAAGATTGAATGGGGAATTTTGTTTAATTAGTTAACGAAAATGAGCTTCTTTTCCAACAAGATCGAGGGCATTATGTTTTGCCGGTTAGAAATTGATTGAATAATATTTAATTTTAGCTCATTGGATAGGGCAGCGAGAACTAAATTTGCGACAAGCGCACCCGTTTGACATTATTTGTTTTTTATGTTTATAAACTGTTTAGAGATAATTTTTTGTGTAGGTACCAGTGTTATTTAATTTAAATAGGAAGCCGATTATCCCCCTTTCTTACGCTTATTTCCCTAAGTGGGAGAAGGGCGATGCTAAAAATTGTTCTTTGGTAGATATGCATCTGATGAATTGTATTACATAATACATACATAACTTGTATTCTTTACCCATGTTCTAAAGATGTTGGAGAATAAATATATGGATTTACGAAGTGCATTATTGATAGTTATTGCAAGGACTGTGGTGTATTTATAACACTATATCACATCGGTAACTCCGCGTCACCCAATTATCAAAACCGTTGAGCAATTAATTTTCTTAAAGTTCTGAACATGCACATTATATGTACATACAAAAAGCGGGTCTCTACGGTACAAGCGCTTATGTAGAATATAAATTAACGTACAGGTTATGTACTTGCTGGTACTTCAAGACATTTTCACCTTTCCCCAGTTTATTTGTCAATATTAAGAAAATTAAAACCACGTGACAATTAAGCTAACGGGCGATATTCTCGGTCCATATCATGTATGTATCTAATGTCGTGGGGTGCAGGCTAAAATAGCAGTCCATGATATTTAAAAGTCGAGTTAAGATATCCACCTTATCTAATACTCATAGCGCCTATTAAGTGTTTCAGTATTTGCCTGGCTATTAACCAATATTTGTGTTAACTGAAATTTGAACTTATACTGATGATACCACCTCCATTCCTTGCTAATAGCTTTTGTAGAGAACTGTTTCTTCTAAAATATGAGAGACTAAAAACCAGTTAAATAGATATTACTAATTTCACATGTCTACAATACAGGCCATAGAATCTTCTTTTCTTTCCATCTTCTCCCCTAAAGGTATTTGAAGAAAGAGGTAACAGAAAATATGACATTTTTATGAAGCTCGATACTTTTTTGTATCTTTTATACCGAGGTTTACTTACCTTTGAAGAATATTGCGTGCACAAAATCGAATACTAATCGGTAAAATTATTGATGTGCCTAAAATTTGTTTGCACAGAAGTGTAAGATGTAATTGGACCCTGGAAAGTTAGAGGCTACATATCAACCTTTCTCGTATAGGTTCATGGGCAGGGATGGATTTCTCATGAACCTCCCTAAACTTTCCTGGATCTAGATATGATTTTACTGAAGCATGGCAGTAAACCCATATAAAGTTTTACGCTTTAAATTTATGAATATTTATTTTTCCTTTGTGGTTATGTAACAATTCACGTATACTGTATCATATATAATCAGCTCACTTGTAATAGAAATTTGATTACAATGAGCAGTTTCTATTTTTCCTGAATTTAGGTCCAATAAAAGCGAATTAGAAGCAAGATCACTATGTATGGGTGCAGCGCACTGCAGTTGGCGACTTTAATAAAGTTACATATATGTACCTACCATTGAGTCAAAGAAGATTTGTGTACAGTGAAACACTAAGAAAATTTTCTCTGCGTTAAGAGAGATTGGGGTTAGAATTGTTAGTAAAAATAGACTGATAATACACATCCCTTCCTTTATGTATCACTATAAGAAAATATGTTTTTCCTGGAATGTGTTTTGTTCCAATTTAAGATATTTCCTTTATTTACAGAGCGACAACGTAGCAGAATCTGATCCTGGCTCAAAAGATATGACAGCTGTAAATGCGGTAAGTCACATTTCAGTACAATGTTCGTGGTGGAATTATCTAGTGAAAAAATAAGTTACCTGGTAGGGTGAATTGTTGAGCACGCTATTTAAAGTAATCCACGTACCCACATTCTCACAAGACATTCGTGTTACTGTTAGAATAAAGCGCACATTTTAGAAAAGCATGTCTTGATATCGCTGTATTTTTTTAAGTATTCACCGAGGCAATACCTATTGATTAGGTGATTCAGTTGTTGAATGTAGGCGAATGTGGAGAAAATTGGGTTAGGTTTACATACGCGGAATGGAAGTTCAAATAAACTTAATGGTTCTAGTGTTTGCGCGGGGCGTCCATTAACTAAATGGATTGAATACTAAATTTTATGTTTAGAGTATAAGTAATTCTGATCCCGTTTTAGTGAAACTGGTACTAACCGCTCAAATTTATGCTTACTACGGCAGTTTCAAACAGGATTTTAAAGGGTTGTAAAGTTTTACGCTCAAAATTATAATACGGATCTAGGTGGATTTTACAAATGCGTTCGATGAATCAAAATATGAATTTTAATGTAATTACCTACAATGAAAAAATAAATATTTGCAATAATACTGAAATGATTTATTTAATGATGAAGTATGGGCGCAACCAAATTTGTCGAAAATAGATATTAAAATTGTTTCATTAGTCATTCATTGAAATATTATCTAGGACTCATTTGAACGTTACAGGTGAAAATCAATCCTAAATATTTATAATAACGGTTTTGTAACTTAATAATATTTATTGCATTCTCCATTTTAATTATACATATTTCGGCACCATCAATCTAGCTTGGTATGGTATGAGGGAGAGTTGATATTGCCGCATTTCCAATATTGGCCCGTATTTTTATCATATCTGATATTAAAATCTCCGGCAATACATTATGAAATTGAGAACATAAAGCGATGAACATTCTCGTCGAAAAATATATTTCATAGTACATATTTCGTAAAAGTTCTCCCTAAATTTACCTTTTACGTTGCTGTTGGGATTTTTGATATCACAACCATCTTTCATCTTTTTCATTTTTATGTTTAATTTTGAATTATGTATGGGTTGATGTGCGTAGAAATAGTTAAAGGTGGTTCAAGAAAATTCATTGCTTTAAACGATATATGTAAATCCCAACACATATACTGTCATGTTTAAGTGAAATGGGGTATTAGCATTAGATTAGACCTTGCTTCGAAAGTAGGTTTAAATGCGGAAGGAAATTTATATTTACGTATTTATGTATGTATATGCATGGTATTTGCCATCTCTTAATTATTTTGGATTACAGATCTTGACTTTCGTTTGCCTAAACAAGTTTAAAACTTTGTAATCAAACACTTTGTTTTGCTAATATGCTCCCTTGACCGTTCAAGGACTCTTCTCAGCTTAAAATTTAAAAAATCTAATTCTTTCAAGTGGTCATATATTTATATCCTTAAGTGTGTAGAATAATGTAAAGTTTTCAATATATAAAGTATTTTCGTTATCTACCATAAGTATAATGCGCGTAGGTCATACGGCACTTTGATAAAAAGGAGGACGGTTAATGATTAAGCATCATTGCATATAGATATTCACTTGGGAACAAAATCAATCTACTTCAGAATGCTTAAAATGATGGGGCTCACACTTATAACAATACGGAAGGCTTTAATGCTTTTGTATGGCAACTGTTCTCAAACACACATGAATAGTGTAGCGAAAATTGTGAATACTGCAGCGTAATTATATGCTTTTAATGGGAATTAGAATAGAGCATTTAGTCACAAATTACGTTCAGGACAAGGACTTTGCACTTTTGAAGGTGATGGTAACTGGTACGAATTTCACTTAGAAAGAACCAGGGACAATTGGATTAATCTACAAAATGGAATCAATGGAGCTTCAAAAAGAAGAACAAAAATAGTTTTATTACCCAGAAATTACTCATTTGAAATAAATCCTGAAGCAATTAAAGAAAAATTGTCTTGATACTTGAAACGTATTTTAGGAAATGTTGGTTTTCAGTAGCATCGTATGTATAACTTTTGCAACTAATGGCCTAATTGAGACGAAATTTGTTATACACCTTCCAACTTATTTTCCCTACTGCATGAACTACTGTGGTGCAGGTACTTTTAATAATTATAGCGCTTTTACGAAAAATGTGTCGGATTTCTTTTCCCCCACATGATGTTAATTTGTTAATGATGATTTTCCTTTAATGTTCGGGCAATAAAAAATATCCTGGGAATTAATGGTATTTTTTTCCAACTAACTTACCTGAAAGAATTTTTACGTCACCGTGGAGATATGCGGATTCTATATCAGCCGTAAGCATGCACATTTATATTTATTATATTATATTCAATATATATATATATATATATATATATATATATATATATATATATATTATTACAGCCACAATCTCCTTATTCTTATTTGATGCATATTATGATTTTTACTAATTGCATTTGAAGTTGATAGCGATATAACAATTTTGCTTAATAAGTAGTAAAAAGACCCTTAAGCACTATTGCTTTATCTTTTATTGCATAGATTTTTTCTTAGAAACTAAATAAGGCCTTTAATGTAAAACATTTTGAGGCATGCTTTGACTGGTTCGGATAACATTGGTATATAGAAACAATCTTCAACAATTTCGCTTTTAAACAAATATTGGAGTCTTCTGCAAGTTTCATTATTTAATGCCTTAATTTAATATTATATAATGTATCATAGCTTCCGTTGCTTTGCTGAAAGGTCCATAGTTCTACGCATAAATTTTCCTCATTTTCTACCGATGATGTTTAAAGCCACGGTTACTAGGTTTTAAATGATTGTCCTGTTTCTACAGTAATCTTTACATTTCTTACGTTAATATTTATTTCCATACAAACGCCTCATTCAGCAGTGTTATGGTAGTTTGGGTAAAATATACTCACACAAATTATCGTACACAGTCGCCTATATAAAATCTGTATCGTTAACAATATTACATACTCTGCTCCAGTTAACATCACTTTTTTGTAGTATCTTTAACGGAATAAAAAATAGTAAATATTTTGGCCTCAAAAAGGCGCAAACCTAAACGTAAAGGATAATGAATATTAAACTCAAAATACGCGTACATTATGCCTCTAAAGACTAAGGGACTGATATGACAGTAGATATGGGGAAATCCAGTAGAAGTTACCGAAAGAAAACTTCATATAGAAAAATCAAAGTAGATATTGATGTGAGGACCCTGGAAAGTCGTACGAGATCACTATTATCATCATCGTAATTAAAATGATTCTTTAATTTCCCATTCGAGTTGTATTTAGCGTACTAAACGCTAATAACACTAGTATCTGAGATTGTTTTTACCTACTTGGTTAAACCTCAGATTTTCTACACTGAGAAAAATTTCCACTTAAAATAGAACAATGGTTTTATTCAAAAAGAATGCCTACTCAAACCCGTACAGAGATTCTATTTATTTAGTTAATGTGAATACCAATAGAATTACAACGAAACCAACTTTACTTCTAAAGGATACTCACATTAAAATAGAATAACTTTTCAGACAAGTTTACCATAAATTTAAGATTTAATCTTATTGAGTTCGAAAATCATAGGACATGATAGGAACCCATCTGCATTACTTAAGAGGGTTTTCATTAAATTTATAACGATTTACTATAAAAAAATTAATTATTTTATATTATATTATAAATAAACAAAATATATTTTCCAATTGATTTGAAAATTTTATAGACTCCTGAATAACAATTCTAGTGTCAAATTTTGACGTATTTACTTTCTTTTCTCTGTAGTTTTCTTTAGTACTCTTCTCTCCCACACCTCCAAACTTGTTTGTTCCGTTTCATTTATTGTCCATGTTTCACAAGCGTATAACACTGCTATAATGAAGCATATTGTGGGATTTTGATATTAAGCTATCCTTAAACAACTACACGTATAACTCATTGCAGAGTTTCGTAACTTCTCGGAGGTCATTCAAAAGGGAGTCGACGAATGTTAGCATTAATAATAAATCTACCAATTTCATTAAAATAAGAAGAAACTTTTATACTTCGTTTCTTTCCTATTCTAAGAAGAAGGCAACGTATAAATGTTGTCACTTGTTTGACATTCATTCTAAATGATGCATTCTGTATAGGGTAACCTGGGGGAATATGCCAGTAAGGGCAAAACGCCACTTCTACGATTTAGCGAAACTGGTGCTAGGATTGCACATGTAAGTAGTTGGTGCACTGAGGCAGTGCTGGTCGTAGCTTATATTTTAGGTTTGATTTTGTTAATACGGTAAGCAAAGACTGAAGCAGACTATTTACAACTTTCTCAATGGATATAGTAAGCAATTTTGTAAAATTTATGAAAATAGAGGCTTTAGCGGAATGTTATTATAACTGTAGAAGTCAGGATAGGACTGCTGTATGCTTCATTTTAAGGCCGCCATATTGTGTAAAATATACGTCTACTGCATAACTGCATTTGGGATAAAATGCGAGTTTAACGTCAGGATAAAATGCCATAAGATATTACATATCAGGACAGTGACAGCGATATGTGCTAACATGATAATGACTACTTTGCTGCACGCAATGGATACTATTATACCGAAAACGGTCCAAAATATGATTGGATAATTTCTGAATGTTGTAGTAAGTGTACAACACTTTAAGTAAATCTGGTTAACATTATTTTTACTAAGATATGTATTTAGGAATTTAGGAACTATAGGTCAACTACTTTCGTTATAATGTTCACGAATAAATTGCTCATTTAAGTTTACCTCCATGCTTTGTTTCATATTGCATATTACCCCGATTGGTATGGCATATTACCCACGCCACTGGGCAATATGCCACTTTGCAGGCTCAACGATTTTTATAAATTATGTTCTTAAAAGTGTATTCTTCCTATACTGAAAGTGCGTGTAAGTTTACACTAGATGTGATATAAGAGATCAATATGCAAAACTAATTCATACATGACAAAATTTGGCAAGGAAATGGAATTTCCCTTAACTATGGCGTATTCCCCCAGTTACCCTATACAATTTTTGAATTGGAGGGCTTATGTTGTGTATCTCAGTATCACCATAAGAAAGCATTTGTTTTCTATAGTTTAAAGCATCAAGAGTAAATAAACCTTTTCGTATACAAAGTAATGTAATACTTTTGATAAATCATATTTGCACACACCGTTGTATGCGGCTTGCATTATATCACATGCAATTTCAATGGTATTGAAAATTGAACTCTCATTTATCCCAGTACTCTGAGCCTTATTAAGTCTATTCCGTAAAGAATAGGAAAATTCAAGACTCCGTCGAAGTTTCTTTTATTTCGTTTACATATTTTGCAAAAAATATTTGCAGAAAATTATTTTACATATCCTAAAGTAGCGTTAAGTCTTAAATTGTCGTAGAACAAAATACAAATCATAGGGGCTATTTTCAACCCTTATCTCTATACCGTCCCGCTGTAATCCCCTATAAGCTCTTCAAACAAAACAATACGAATACAACAGAGACGTGCGTATAGCTGTTACGATAATTGAATGGATAATCTTTTTATTCAATATATATATATGTATATTTCTGTCAGGAATTGACAATCTAGGCTGGATATCTGGAAATAGTCACGGTGAATGTGGAATTAATTAAAAGTTGAATGAAAGGATAATTTCTTTTTGTGAACATCTAATTGTGTATGAAACCGATACAATGACGTCCTGTGGTGTAGAGGACCTGCACAACCAGAGATTTTATAAGGTAACTGTATATTAATATACACATTGTGTATTTAAAAAATGAGTGCCGATTGTACATATGCAGCTATTGTTGTTTACTGAATCACACATAACAATAAACAGTTAAAATACAAAATATAACAGAATGAAACAAGGGCTACCCGTTCGATTCAAAGGGATGAAAGCATCCGAACGTTCGGTTTTAGGGTTTCGTTATCGACCGGGCAGTTGCCAATTGTAGTCCTTATTAAACGGTCAATGGACATGCGAAGCTGTGTACAAATACGAAATGCCTTTGTCTAAACCGAAAAATTACTGGCGATCTTTTAGTGTGTGAATTGAGCGAAGTTTATTTGGACCCTACGCAAAATTTCATATTCAACCATAACGGAATGAAAATATAGAATAGCATATAAGAGAAACGTGTAGTGTAGATGATGTACCCATTTGGAAAATTCAGTATATAGTAGATTGACTATTAGAATACGACCTTACTTATATTAGTGTTAATAACAATACGAAATATTATGGCGTAGCTGATGAGATAGTGAGAAATTATTATCTAAGTTCGAGATCAAGTGATTGAAGCTTTAGTCCTATCCAAACACTTTCGCGTACAAGGGAACATGCCTAAGGAGCAACCTCTGATTTTAATGGAACTGGGTCAGTTTTTGGACCTCACTAAGTGGTGGCGCTTTCCGTTTCGGCAGAATCCTACATTTAGGGATAGCAATCGCCCTCTAAATCTCGACCATTCTCAGTTATTTGCGATGCACACCATTATTATGGTCGAAAAAAATTTAAATGAGATATCACGAAATTTCCTTTTCATAAGTCAAATTATGTCAATTTTGTGTTTTTCTTCGCTCCATTAACACCACTCCCTATCACATCCAGAAATTGGTACCAGTACAGCTGCTTTCTTCGCAATTGTAAGAACATGCGTATTTTTATCGGTAGGTATACATTTCTGCAATATTGAAAGAAAATGATCCGCCTAAGAGTTTAGTAATTGATGTGATTGTGTCCCACTCATGATTCGGTGTAAATACACGTTTATGAACCATTTCGTAAATAATTCGGTTGTTAATTGTCTTGTCCTAGAAGCTTCAACATTCATGTTTGATGCCTAGTAAACAATAGTTAATGCCTAATAATTATGTACTTGGAATACGTTACCGCCTACTCTAGACCCAAACTTACTCTTAGATTCCTAGAATATTACTACTAAAGATGATACGAGTTTTCTTGGGGCTCACATGAACAGTATCGTATAACTGCGTTTTGTAAATGTTATAGACTGCACAGTACAGTCAACGGTTTTTCTTCTCTAATAAGTCGAAGCGCGACCAGCGTCCATTAAGCAGTAGTGTTCTTTCATTCCATTCATCTATCCATCTCGGTCTAAATGTGGGAAAGTTATCTACAAGAAACCTCCAAACGACTGGTCCTCTGCGCCCAACCAGCGATTTTTATACATATGTGTGGCTCAAATGACGACGAACATTTACGCGAAAATGTGGAGAAACCCTATCGTGAATCTATTGTCGAATATTGAGCAGTATTTCTTCGAGTAATGGTGGTAACTCATTTTGTAGGAAATCTAAATAAGTTCTTTCGTTCAGACGATTCGGAAGCACAAAAGGCTCAATAACGAAGTTGTGTATTATGCCACACCATAAATTGAAGAAAAATCGCCGTTGGTAATGAGTAGGCCACATAATATGGAGTATTTCCATCGCCTGAGGATGTCTATTGTGCGCATTAACAATTCCTTTGGGAGAAAAATTAACTTCATCTGTGTATGGCATTTTTATTCAGACATTTTCTTCTGCACCCATTTCTAGTAACCATTCACAAAACTGCACTTGCTGGTGATAATCATCTGGTAATACAGCGTGTACCCGTTGAAAATGATACTGCTGATATCTCCTCAATGTTCACCACATCATTGAGCAAAGAAAATTAAGTTGCGTTGGAATTTGGCGTGCACCTATCTAAGGTTTGTCCTCTACAAAATTCAACATTGCTTCTCCTCCATGAACATCCCTTTCACGGTCTTGTTCGAGGTTGCAGAAATCCTCTACCACGTGCACGTTGATCAATATCAACAAATGTTTGTAAAGCCGATAAATTTCTATTAAGAAATAACGCCGCGTATCGTCTTTCATCACCTGCAGACTTTGGACAGGATTCGTCATAAACAAGTAAGATACCTACTAATTCCGCATTAGTATAATGAGGGGCCCTATCAATTACTTAATACACATGTATATGGGATAAAATTACTCAATAAAGAAACTCTAAAATGTGAAAACATCATTGAAGACAACTTACGAACTAGCCTACCATACGGTTAAAGCGTTGACGCGTAAATGATCTGAATTTCTTGTCGATTATATCAGCTGTCTATTGCTAAAAACATTCGAAGTTCCGAAAGGGGGTATTCTTGGAGAACAGACCGGTTCATTGTTTCGAATTCAACAGCCGTCTCTCAACGACGTGTCATAACTAGCAGGTGTCTGGTTTTGGTAATGAAGTACTAGTCCTCCGCTCATTGTCCGTCAGGCATATTGCTTTCTAATAGGCATAGTACCATTCCAAAAACATAAACCGGATAATAAAAATATATTTTTGCCAATCTAGTTAACGTTTATTAGGAGAACTCTTAAATTCCTAAGGGTAAGTTAAGGTGCACGCTGTGTATTCTGTTATTTCGTTATACTTGTATTGAAAACATCACTCGCTGTGTGTAAAGTACCTTTTTTTACATAAAATCTCAATACACATGCGAAGCTCATTTAGCGTGAGAGTTAACGTACGCATCCAAGATCCTGCTATGCTGATCAAATTTAACTGCATAGTTTCCCATCCGCATGCTGTCGACTCTGCCATATTTGGGTATTTTTGGTATTAGTAATACAATTGTTGTTTCCAGATTGCTAAAAAGATACGGAAGAGAGGCAGGAAAATACTGAGTTTATCAATTATTTATTTATTTATTTATACTATTTTTGCTTGAAGTTTCTGTGCGTTAGTACTACGGGGCTTTACGTCCCAATATATGAAAGCGCATTTCTAGGAAAAGGGGATTGGATAATCTGAAAGCTAATAACAATTTAGAGTTTTCTGAAGAGAATTTATTCATTACAGGTGGCGTTTGGTTTCCCAGCTGCATATTTGATTTAGTGCTAGTCAGTGGCGGTATATAAATATGCCTTGGAGCACAAGTATTGTGATTTCTTTATGCTATAGTATTGTTGCCATGAAGAAGAATACATGACGTCTTACGCCGGTGCTGATATAGTTATACTATTAACTTTGATATTAATAACAACAGAATCGCTCAGAATCACAAAAATCACCCCACAGTTTGTTGATATTTTATATACACAATTGGAAGCTGATTCTGACTCTGAAGAAGCTGCACACAAATGACACAAGAGAGACCACATTTGAAGCATCGAAAATTAAGTCTGAAGAACAAAGCGAAGAGTAAATGCGTCTAGGTTTAGAAAACGTACATTGGTAGCTTAAATTCGGTGCGACTATAGCTGTGATGTTTATTTCTAAATACTGCTAATACAAATGGCCCAGGTGATATGTCAGGGTCATTACGCAAATAACGATTTTAATAGGCCGCAATTCTTGGAAGAACTAACTTTCCAACTACTACTCGAATTTGCGTTTTGAGTTTCAGAGAAGAATGAAGAAAAAGTAGCACAAGATATTTTGCTTGTTCAAAATTAGTAAATTACTTCGTATTATAAATTTATATCCACATAGATACATGTATTGTATAACTACACTTTGTTCAGATTGCATAGTTTTAATTTAATTTTTAATTTATGGTAAATATTTTAGGGATGTTCCTATGTAATCTGGTTGGATCATATATGCCGACTTATGCTCATATTTTCAGAAACAACTATTCCTTTATAGACAATAATTACAACTGCATTGTTTTCTTCTAGTGCAAACAATTTTTTCATTGCTTTCAAATGTATAGGGAACTTTAGGTAAAACCTAATTAGACTAATCATGTAACGTCTCTTTGACACACAGAAAGACCGTATTAAGATTTAGAAATCTTTAACGTATTTTTTCTGTAAGCTCCAATTCTGAACGTTAACAGTTAAAAATGCTTTTGTTTTAAATTTGTATTACCGAATTTTTATTAATGTTTTAAGTATTCTATAAATGTAAGCATCAACTCTTTTGTTCACTTATTCATATATGTACCTGAATGATTCCAAACAGGGAAAGCAGAACAGAAATACGAAATGATTCAGTAAAGTACAAATTATACATATTTATTTTATATAGCCATCCATATATGTCACGTAAAGAAAAATTTTAGTTAATTCAGTTTTTCTTGGCGCATAAGAAAACGAAGTTAGTTTCAAAATAGGCCGAGACGTCATCAAACAATGCTGTAGTGAATAAATTACCAGGAAAACCAAGTCGAATAGTACGAGATAAAAGCGTAGGAATGCCTAATTTAAGAGGAAGGGATACTGGATCTGTTCCAAGTTTACAACTACGTAAATAGTTTTTATATTAACTCATTATAGCAGAATGTCTTTGATACTCCAAAAGTCGTAAGAAATAATACGTACCAAGTTCATTAAATTTTCAGGTTTTTATTTTTAGTCAATCGAAATGTTCCCTTTACGCATATTTTTTACAGTATATCTTGTATCTAAATATGATAATGTATGTACAACATACATGTATTCTTGCAGGTATTCGCTAAAGTAAACTATACAGTTGCGTGAAATAATTGCTAATTTCGTCTATTTCGTCGCAGTAATTATTTTAACTTTTCTTATTCATCCAACTCTTACTTCCCTTCTAACATTACATATAAAATTCGTGGAAATACAAGCTGCGAACACGATCGCATCGTAATTTTCCTAAAGTACCCTGTTTGTAAAATAATGACGATAACCAGCAACTATATAAGCAACGATCGTTGCGGTAAAATATAACACGATGGTTCACCCCACAATTCAGCCATGAAAAAGAAAATAAGTAGGAAATATGAATTAGAGGTCTTGAGATAAGGCAGTTGACGGCAATGTGTTAACAGAATTAAAGAGTGCACACGCTTTGATAAAATTTTCGAAAGAAAAGTTGCCTGGCTCGCTTCGGGACGCTAAAGTTTTTGTTATCTTAATTTATGCAAAGCGTTCCCGCCAAGATCATATATTTCTGCCAGTGGCAAATTATACTTTCCCTCATATTTCTTACTGACAACAGAGCAACGTAATTTAACGACATAATAACCTTTTCATTCTTCTTTCTTCTTGGGACAGTCGACTTTTGTTTTTATTTAAAAAAGACAATGATATATTAATGAATAATTCCTACTATTTTAAGATGTCCAAATAACCAAATAGATAGATTGTTTGGAACTAAGTCAAATACATTAGTACCTATCTGTTAGATTCC